>HG993125.1:10186642-10798070 GCA_905231855.2 Eristalis tenax
TTCCAATCAGACAAGTGGTTCGGTGGTGTATCCAGACGGTTTTGCGCAGGAATAGCAGTGTATGGCTCGCCGATCAGGAAATGGGCTGGCATCAAGGGGCTTAGGTCTTCATCTGATATTGCAGAAAGAGGGCGTGAGTTTAAAATGGCCTCAATGTGTTTCAACACTGTATAGAGCTCTTTAAATGTTAATAGTATTGAACCAATGACTCTGCGTAAGTACAACTTTGTGGGAGGCTGGTGTTACCTCACACAAATCTCCAAAGTGAGGTGCGAAGGGAGGTATAAACCCCTCGATTGCATCTAGCGTAAGAGCAGCAGCATCTTCATTGAAGTTCTTACTCAATACCAATTTCTGCATCTCGTTCAAATATCGACTAGCTCCTTGAAAGTTGGTGCCATTGTATTTACTTTGATGGTCAATTGCTAACTGTCTAAGCACCCGAACCGATAGAAAAGGAGCAGAAGCAGTACTGTATGTGACTGTCCGCAGTCGAAAGAGTGAAATCTCATCAGATGGGTTATGTCGCCTTTGAAAATCTGCATGTCGGTCATATATCCATATTTGGCGAAACATTTTGACCACGTCAGTGGTGAAAACATATTTATGTTGACGGAACCGTAAACAAACTCCATAGAGATCCCATTGTATGGGAGGTCCTATGAGCAATAGGCTATTGAGGGAGATACCACATGAGTCATGAGCTGAACCGTCGAACACTACACGTAATTAGGTAGTGGAACTAACTGGTTTAAGCATGATGTGGTAAGTAGAAATGCTGTCCAGGACTGGTATGACCAAGGCTGACATATTCTAGCATAAACTCCTGGTACATTTCCTCCATTACAGGTTCTTTCCGAAACCGACGTTCAATGGATTGCAATCTTCTTACCGCAGATTTCAATTATGAACGCGAACACAGGCGTTGGCGAATTAATGAATAAATAGGCGTCCGAGAAAACGTTCTTCGAAAATTTTGTTCAGCTTCATCATTATAGAACTGAGGAAGTACCACCACTATCTAGGTGGTACTTCCTTCAGCTCCCAAAATATTTGAAGCAGGGTATCAATATCTAGCATTGAATGGAGAACTGAGACGGTGGTATGATGGGATATCCTCCAACAACTCTCCAGATACTATCCAACCGAATGATGTTTGTTGTGCTATGGGCATTCTAGTTGGTCCTTTAATTTGTCCGTATTGTATAATGTGTAATGTCCGTAATGTCAATAGAACTTGACAGATTAGGTTTTGTAAATATGACCAATCAGATACTTCGATTGACAGAGGTAGTAAATTATAAGTTACTCTACTTATAACAAATGCTTCAACCGAAATAGATGCTGGACTAAATCGAGAATGTAATTTTAATGCACTCCAACCTTTAGTATGTCCTGCTTCAGTTGACGACACTCCAAGAATTGGAATTCGAACATGCTTGCGAGGGAGTTGAAGCCTTTACGCCAACGATTCCAATATTAGTCACCCAGTGTCTATTAGAACTCTGCAGTTGAAGGCTTTTCCCTGGGTATCATGGCTCGTCGCAAGGATTGTGGGCAGGATAGTTTGTTTTGAATATCCAGCGTCAGCGTAATTGTTGATCACTGTTGTTAACGACGACGATACATGGTGACTGGGTTGAGGTGGATGTGGCGATTGTGGTTTCGAAGGTCGCAATGTCGAATTAGATTGTGGTTCAGTTAGATGAACTAACTAATGACGACGGAAACGAGTGAGAGTTTGCACTCGTCAACATCCGCCGTTAGTTCCAAGAGGTCTCCCTGTAGAGCTGGGAAGTCCCATGACTCAGTCAGTTTATATAGTTTAATTTCAAGCAACTCCAATGATGTTGTTATAGCAATAGTTTCTACTAAAGGTGCAGCAAGCGTCAATCAACTCTTTACATATCCGCGAACACGCTTCAGACTATCTGCGATCACAATACTCAATATAATTCAATATGGACACTTAAAACACTTATTCGAATTGATTATTGTTAATTATACGACTTCCGAAGCACCAATTTGTTTTACGACGAATGTCCTGTAGACCGACAAAAACAAGGGTTAATCAGCGGGTATATTTACAGCGTTCTCAATTCCGATCACAAGTGTAGTTGTTCTTCAACAGCCATCAGTCATCAGCTATTGGTACCGATATCTTCCCCTTCACTGGGCATATGGGACATCATTGCGTTCGGCTGGTTAGCAAAAAAATGAAACCAACAAAATCAAAACAAAAAAAAAAAACATGGTACGATCGGTGGCCCAATAAATCGTCTGATGCATACCCCGATCGTTGAGGACAATGTATATTATAATACTTTTTATGGAAGTCTGATGCCCGTATGGTCTGTTTATTATTGGACTGTAACGTTTAAGGCCATCCTTATCTTTAAAATAAGTGTTTCTCTTTTCCTTTACTTCTTATATGATGTATTTGGTTAAGTGTTTTATATTGTGAAAATCTAAGTTCTTTCTTTTCGTATCTCATTTACTCTAGTTATTATCTTTTTAATATTTATTAGTTATTCTCTTTACTCTAGTTATTCTCTTTTTTTATTCATGAGTATTTTTTATATTTTTTATTACTTATGAGTATTTTTTTTTCCAATCCGGTTTATTTAACACAGACTGCAGAAGTCATAAAGTTTCATATTTTCACATTTCACATTTGAACTGCCTTAAGTGTTAATGTTTTGTTTTCTGTATCTCTATTTTCATTGCTAAGTTTGAACAGCCGAATATGTTCATTGAGTGTAGAATGAAACCGTTCTATTACAGAATTACACGTGTGTGTGATATGGAATGTGAAGTGATAAGTTATGTTTTCTTTATTCAAGATTTGAATAAATTATGTCATTATCAGCCATATTTTGTGAATATACTGAAAATCTCTAGAGAACGATCAGTATTGTTATGGAGTTTCGATCTGATATAGGACGACATATGTCGAAACATGCTTTGTCAATTTATCTGCACTCGTCAGAAAGATGTAATTCTCGTTAACTCGTTAACCCATATATCTGTATCACCAATGTTATTTGGCTTATTGGGGGTTTGACTTGATAGGGTTTCTATCCAAGTTGCACATATTGCAGAGGATGCAATTACAGATTTTTTTAATTGTATTTGGACGTGCAAGTCAGTTCGTATTTATTATCCAATAAGTTACCCCAGGTGAAAATGTCGACAATCAAGCTTGGAAAGAGTTAGTTGAGGACTTCACACTGAAGATACCGATGATGATGATTATCATTATTCATTAAATCATGATACTCCAGACTCCAGAGGATATAACAGCAAAGAGTTCGGGTTTCAGAGGCAATGAAAGCACTTAATACACTGATGGATTGTGTTGAGCTTCAGGATATGAACTGTGAAGCGAAGAACTCCTGGTGCTGAGAAAAATGCTTGAAAGAGTTGTCGAACTTCGATATAAAAAAAAACGGTTCAAACAAATATATTCATATATTCAACATTTTCATTTCAACAAAGCTGCACTGCTGGCGTCTATAGGAAAAGTGAAGGTGGAAGTGAACATATACATATTAGAGTCGTGCTCAGGTTCCCAGAGACATGTCTGCAGAAATTTTTATTTCCATGGATAGGCCGGCGTTGAACGTGTCCGCGGAGCTGTGTAATAAATCTCAAATATGGTCTTAAAACCGTTTATTCATGTAATGCAAAGATGCCTACCTTGGTCCAATGGTAAACTCGTTGTGTTAGCCGGTACAATTGAATTTCTATGTTCACTGGCTTAAAATCCAACTTGTGGCATGAGGCGTTATCATCCAGAAGTAAAAATTGTTTTTCTTTTTTGTAACATTGCATCATAAACATGGTGTTTTTATTACCGTTTCTTTTAAGCGAGTTTTCCTTATAAGCGTGTTTCTAATAAGCTTAAAGTACTTTATAATCATTATATTGTTTTCTACCTTGCAGTCAATATCGATCTCTCTCCATATTCTTCGCAACGCAACTTTCTTGTTTTGCCACATCACCCAATAAAGAGAGGTTATATATGTATATATAACATTCAAAAATAGATTTACCCGGTTCAGAAAGGACAAGAAAATAAAACGAGCCATTAAGAGGAAAAGTACAATTACTAATGATTTCCAATAAATTCAATTCATATAGAAACAATCAACAACCTACAGAGGTACAAAACAATTAATGAAAACAAGTATAATTGACTACAGTGTTTAAAGGCAGTGTTAGAGAAACAATTTTGAACATAAATAAAGAAATAATTTTCAACATCCTCCCACCACCTCGCCGTCTCGAACCTTTCTCTTCCTGGATACAGTTTCTGAATAGCAGCCAAATTCCGTAATGACTGCGGCAGCAAAAAGTCTTCTAGAAGCACTACGAGTACATCTCCAAGTCTAAGTGTGGAACCCGCTACATCCTTGCTGTGGTGCAATGACCTCAGTTGGTGTAAATATTCCTCAAACCACCTTTTCTTGAATGCAGCCGAAAATCGTTGGCGCACTCTCCACTTCCTCTCTCCAAATCCTTACCCGTTTGATGGTCAGCTAATAAATAATCTAAGTTTCTACAGACCCCTATCAGAAAATGTGCCGGAGTGGGAGGTGTGAGGTCTAAGGGACCATCTCTGCAATATGTTAAATGTCTTGGGCTTACAACACTCTCGACTTGTCTAAGCAATGTGTGCAGTTGATCCGCATTCAAGGTGGTCCTTCTTAAAGCTACTTGAAGAGCCGACTTTACCACTCCAATCAGCCGCCCGTTCTACAAAGTATTTTTACATTATTTGCGAATCGATCAGGTTTTCGCAGAAATGTTTATCTTTTCGAATTTTATGCAGTTCACTTAACGCAGAAGACGCATTTTTAAACGTTGTTGCATTATCTGAGTAAAGAATGCAACAAGAATGCAAGACTGGCCATAAATCGTCTGAAAGCCAGTAGTTAGTTTTCGGTATTCAAATTATTGTTCATTCCAAATGGACGACACGGATTGGCCCACAGGTAAATAAAAGGATATAAATCTTTTTGCGTTGATCAGCATTGTCGATATACAACGGACCGGCAAAATCGACACCTGTTACTTCAAATGGTCGTGATATTGATCTTGTGTGGCCGCCTTGCCTCGAAAAACCTTACAGATGCAGCAATCCCTTGCAACGTTTTTAATTACTTGACGTCCCTTAATGACCCAAAATTTAGAATGCAATTGGGTAAGTACTGCCGATGATTGGATGACACAGACTTTTATCTACTACCACATGCTGAAGTCGACCGCCAACGCCCAAGAGTTCATCATGAGGGTCTAGAAATGGAAAATAAAAATTAATTTGGAATAAGAAGGTATACATTTATTCCTTCGAAGAGCAGCAATCTCATCAAATGTTACCGTTGCACTTGGGTACCCAGTATTTCTCAATCCCTTTCGCTGTCAGGTACATTGTGAAGCGTGTGCTCTAAATACATATTAACCCGCAAAAGACGCTTGCTATTACCAAAAGCTTCATAGTTAATAATAGGTATAGTGCGATGGCTTGTCCTGTCATCCAAGTTTCGTTGAATTAACAAGAGATGATGCACTTATTACACGTGTAATTAGGTCAGCAGGATTATCAGAACCAGGGCAGTGTCTCCACGATGTAATATCAGATAGCATCCGTATTTTCTTCACACGGTTCTCGACATATGGCTTCCAGTGCTATTCTCTTCCCTGGGTCTAGTACAAGGCGATCTGCGAATCGGTCGATAAAAACACATCAATGAACTCAATCGAAAGATTAGTCCATAGATCGTCAAGAAGGCGTGCGGCGATAAGTGATGCAGTCAACTCCAACTTTGGTTAGGTCATATAGTTTCGATTCATATAGTTTGATTCTTCTTAGATTCTTTAAGTGGTGTAATTCATCCCTTAGCGCAAATAAATTGCACTCACACGTGCCGTTGTTGTTCACCTTTCTGGCGTATGCTAATGCTCCAAATGCGAATTGGGATGCATCCGCAAAAATGTGAACTTGTATTCAGTCAGAATTTGGCCTAAAATTACGAGGCATTGCTATGTCCTGTTCATCTCGTTGCAACACGTACTCCAAATGCTTTGTAAATCCAGTGATAGACATATGTTCCAATCGATCTTCCTTCGCCAAATACTTTGAGTGAGAACTTTCATACGCACAGTTCAAGGCGCCAAAACGCCCATGGGGTCGAATATTTTCGCCATGATCCTCAATACTCTTCCTTTTGAAGTCGGAATTATACAAACTACTGACGGGGTCCAGATCTACCTCCAGTTCATCCATAGTTGTAATCCAATGTAAACCAAGCACCTTCTGATTATCAGAAATTCCACATATTTGCTATTGGAATTCCATCTGTGAAGCGTCATTGAGGCGCTGTTAAAGATAATAGTGGCTTCTCAATAAATCTAGCAGGTTTATTTATATTTTGGCTCAGCTTCTTTAATCAATTCCTGTATCATTGCAACTAGAATGTACCATATAAAAATAGCAGTGTCATCAGTTGGTATAAGAGGACATCAACACATATCTCTGGAACCTCGCTTACTTCTAACACAACCCCGCTTGATCATCATACTGGCTGCGTAACGGTATTCGGACTTTATTATACAATCTGCTACATTTGAGTTTCGAACTTCCGAATTGAGGTACACTTAAATTACGTACTCCAATAACAGGCAATTTCAGACGTCGTGCTAATATAGATCTGATAATTGACAGCTGACTTCGGCCATCTGAAATCATGCGCACGAAAAGAATGAATGAACTAAATTCACGGCTAGCATAAGCGCATGATGTTTGCAAATATATATCCCATTAAATCGATGCGGCTGTGTATAGATTAGTTGATTAGTATAGTTGATAGTATAGATTAGTGTATAGTAGTTGATTAGATTATCGGAATTGTCAGCTTTATTTCCAAGGCCACCGTGTACCAACGAAGCCGAAGTCCTTTTAAAAAATGGAGCATACACGGTTGTAGCGTGACGCACATTGCACGTTTTGCAAGCATTCAAATTAACTTGGCAAATTTCATAATTGGACCCCTTTTTACAGCACCGATAGCATCTACCTTCGCTTCGTAATATTTGCTTTTTTCTTACCAAACTTATGGCACTGGAACCACAGTCTTTGGTCTCGTGTTTTGCAGCTTTACAAAACAAACAATTTTCCTTTGAACCAGCAGCCAATAATCCTACAGCTTTTTTGACAGGTCTTTGTTTAGACACATTGGATTTTGCCCCGTTCGCCTTCTCCAGAGATTAAACCTCACTTTTTGAAAGCGAGCAACCTTGGCATGTTGTAATCCACTATTTTATAGTTGTTCCCGTATTCTTCTCTGAGCAATGTGATAACTGTACTGTAATTCATCTTGGAGACTTTTTGACAGTTATTCATGCATTTTTGACAGTTATTCACGGAATAACGTAAATGCTGTTCTCTGATTGGTCAACATTTTAAGGGTCAAGAGAGGTAGAATTTAGGCATCTCTATCACACTTCATTTTTGGTTTTACGTTAGTTGTTCATTGTTCATTTGTTTATTTAAGTAGCATGACAAATAGTGTTTACATTTGTAAGAATATTTATAATTAGAGGTTTAGGACAACTGTCCTTTACAACTATGATTTTAATAATGACTAAAGTTAGCGACATACAAAAAAATATTTTGATATCTATTCAAGGGACAGCTACCAGAAAAAAACCCTTATTTAACTCTTAAAATCTAATATTGCAATGTCCCCTAGTCAAATAAGTTTATTTGACTTACTTTACATATTAATCAACATATTTATATATTGTTAAGTGTTTAATTTGACAATGATATGCATTTGAAAAGTTCATTATTTGAAATATGACAATTATCATAGAATCTTTGTGTTAAATTTTCGATAAGGGAGTGTAAAAAGTTAATATTGCTTTGGTTGTGAAGTCTGCGGGTTGAATAACAACGTGGTAAATTGAGCAACATTTTAATGACTTTATTTTGGCATATTTGAAGTTTAAGATTGTGAGTTTTTGCGCAGTCATACCAAACAGGAGCCCCGTGCAGTAGAATAGATTGAAAGACAGACTTATATAAAATAAGCTTATTGTCAGTGCTAAGCTTCGATTTTCTATTTATAATGGGGTAAAGAATTTTGATGTATTTGTGAATTTTGTAAGTCTATAGTGACAGAAATGTGTTTCTGAAAAGTTAATTTCTTATCAATCATAATTCCGAGATATCTGCAGTGCTCAGACCAGTCAATATCGATAGAACCCATTTGAAGTTTTACGTTGTTTGGAATAAAACATTCTTTCCGTCTACGTGTAAACCAAACTGCTTTCGTTTTCGAAGCGTTTACTTTAATTTTCCATTTGTAAATGAATTTTTCTAATTTGTTAAGTGTCGCTTGCAGCACATTATAGACGTCTGTATAATATGCTCCAGATGCAAATATTTCCCTATCATCAGCAAACATAGCAATATTCACATCATTGCCAAGATCTGGAATGTCAGAGACAAATATATTAAAAAGTGTTCCTTGAGTAATCCATATGAAATATTTTTTACTGCGTTTGTTTTGAAATGTGCTGCAAGCGGCATTTTGTACTCTAACTATACATTTTCTTTTATTTAAAAAACTTTGGATGATTTTAACTGTTTCCATAGGAAAGCTTAATTTAATAAGTTTGTATATTAAAGCATCATACCAAACCGTATCAAAGGCTTTTTTAATATCTAATAATACTAAGCCAGTGGATTCTTTGGATTGAAATTTATGTTTGACATGTTCCTTAATCCTTACGATTTGATTGTATGTTTTTGATAGTCGGGGAGTATATTATTTACAGTTAACTAATTGTCAATCTTTTCTTTAATTATCTTTTCCAATAGTTTACTTAAACTACTTAGTAAGCTTATTGGCCTATAACTGTTGACGTGGTCTTTTGGTTTACCAGGCTTGCCAATCAGAATCACCAAAGCTGTTTTCCAACAATCAGGGAAGTAGCTGAGTTTAAGGCATGCTTAAGAATTGCAGTTAAATACCGTAAGCCTGTGAGAGGAAGGGCCTTTGAAGGCTTATATACCATCCAAGCCAGGACTTTTATTTGCTTTAAGGTTTTTGATCAATGATCTTACTTTATTAGTATTAACTATACCTAAATCCGATAATTTAACATTTGTTTGTGAGAAACTGTCAATTGTGTGAGACACTTTAGTGGAAGTGGCAGGATCACTAAAATGGGCAGTAATCAGGTGATTTTTTGAGAAGGTATCTGGCTTTATCGCTTGGAGAAATATAAAGCTGGCTTTCAACCCTTAGAGGTGGAATACTCAAACCTCTTTTTTTGACAATTTTTGAAACTTTCCAGAATGGTTTACTATACTTATCAAAGCTATAAAGTAGGTTATTCCAACTCTTATTATTGAACTTTTACTTTACATTTTCGTGCTATAAAGAAAGCAGTCATATCCTTGAGTTTGTCCAGACTGCCTTTTATCTTATAGATGGGTTTATCAGTTACAGTTGTCCAATGTGTCGCACTTGATGTTGAAGTCGTCCGAGCTTAGGACTTGTTCCTTATCTAAGGTATTCATCATTCGAATATTTATGTTTGCATTGTTGGCTCGAGACAATCTCGCCGAAATAAAACCCTGCAAGAATTTTTTTTTTTAAAAATAATCTCTTTTGTTTCAAACCTCGAGAGGAATTGCTATTATTTGTTGGGAGCTGAAACCCGCTCCTTATTGTACGACCGGTGACTCCTTCTTTTTCGGTTCTTTTCTATCTCTCTCTAACTTGTTTCTGTTTGTTTTTCATCTGCCTCAGTTTTAAGTGCTAAGTTTCTGCTCGACTTAGTCTTACTGTTGGCCGAAAGTTTCCTTTTATTTTCTTTGGTGTCTGTTCCATTGCGATCAGTTGATGTTATAGTGGCTAGGTACAGGCATGAATACCATGAATCCTCAGATCCGGTCCGTAGACAGTCGGAATCGGGTAGAGATCCCGTCGAGACTGTTCGTATGGCCAATTTCTGCACAGTTGCTTCTAGTGTTGATCAAACCACTGGTATTTAGCATACCTCGGGTTCTCAACGTACTTGTCTTCTGGAGTGTCATGTGACATTGAAACATGGTCATTAAATCGTTTTAAGGTACGCGATCGAACTATAGGTTTAACTGGCTGGGTACCACTTGAAATGATTCCTCTAGCAGGATTGAGTATTCTTCAGACCTTAGTTCTAAAGTTCTAAGCATTTCCTCTATATTTTAAAGGGTATTGCTCGCTAACGTGGAAAAAATCCAACCGTTTAAGTTGTTTAAGTAGGGAATTTTGGTCTCTGTTTTTGTTGACTTCATTAAGCTGACGTCAGCGCCCGTGTCGAGCAATAGCGTTACCCAATATTTGTCCGAGGGACTAAGTTCTAATCGTATCACTGGTCCTATATATTCAGGACAATTGGATATCGTATTTGGGTCGGGACTAGTTTTCAACGACATTTTCCCGGATCGTTCCGTTTAACATTTTGTTTTGGTTTAGAAATTACTGGTTACCATACTGTCTGGTTGTGAATTGCATAATTGCCTTCACGGGGAACGTTAAGATCAAAGACCGTTGTTAATATAGCGTGGGAAAAGTGCCTCAATAATCCCAATATCAACCATAGCAGTAAATTCAAGTTATTGGAATTGGTTTCGGAGGCTGTAATGCTATAAGTGGCATAAGTGTGGAGACACAAAGCCTAAGAGGAATTGGAAAGGTTGCAACTTTTTTTATTAGAAGGATTTTCCATTTGTCTACAATGACGCCTACATGCTTTTGCTGAAAACAGGATTATCTCCTCATATGTAAAAACTCTCATAATGCAAGTCAATTACATACTGCGGGTTAGGAAAATGCCAGATAACCGACTTCTGGAAACAGCGGATTTGCAAACAATTCGAAAAAACGGCGTTGTATGAAGATTGGTGTGAAATAGCGCATAAGTGTATACAGTAGTATACAGTTGAAACTGAAAAGCCAGGACTGGGAAGACTCACTGCACCTATTAATAAAACAAGGCGAGAAAGCAATTTCCGGAGGAAGGAGCATCTTCAACGCATCACTTTACGTACTATAGTATCACTGCTCAATGAAATGGATCTAAAAGAGCTATTTAAATACTGTGAAATTTCTAAATGGAAGGAGTAATACACGTAAATTATATATACATAATTTAATGAGATTGTATGCAATATTTAGTAACGTAATAATTATATAATTATATATATATATATAAATAATATGGCAGACGGATTTTATATATGTGTAAAATCACGTTTCCTTAGTTTCTTGTATTCAAAATATGAAAATATTGTAAAATGCTCGAAAATCGTTAGTTCGTTTTTTTTTTCATTATGCGAGGAGCACAAAAAATTTTATATTTCTATTTCATAAAATGTGTAAAATCATGATTTCATAGTTTTTTGCATTTATGACAAAAAATTGTACTGAGCACAAAACTATTTTCAAAAAACACATTTTTTTCTTGGGAATGAAAATTCTGTAACTCGTGAATGTGTATTTAATATTTTTACAAAAATCTTCGGTTTAGGTCCAGTTTCTTTAAAATCCCTTCCCAATCCCTAATATTAGGTTCGACCAATTCCTGCCAAACTGTTTTCCTGGCAGAAGCAGCCAATCTGTGTTGCACATAATTGTGTCTCCTGATTCTTTCCCAGTGATTGCTGGGCATCCTTGGAGGACGTGGCAAAGGTTCTCCACTCCAAAGCAGTTGGTCCTGCATCTTCTGCTAGTCGGTGGGTTCGATGGTATACCCACCGTTGGTAAAAGATTGTACCTTAGGTGTATTGTATAGGTGTATTGTATTGGGTTGTTTAACTCCCTGTAACTTGCAGAGTGATTCCTTATTTGCTGGAAGCCGTTACCCGAGTATGCATTTTTCAGAAAGCCGAGTCCACCTCATTTTGCGTCGGTGTAGAGGATTGCATTGTTTGAGTGTTGAGGGAGGTGGAGGACACTTGTAGTGCAAGTTATTATTTTTCTGTCCCTGCATTTGAGTGCCTTTCTTGTTACGGTCTGTTTCTGTAAGTAATAAATATACCCAGATATATGGGTATCAGGAAGTTTCTGAGGATATAAAATTTCTGCTGGGGTTTCAGCTGAGCTCTGAGATTCGCTGCAGCTCTTCAAATAAGGCACCAAGGGGGTGGTGAGAAATCTTCTCCTAGATATATTTTTCCTTCTACCCTTAATGTGCTATTAGCAAAAACTTTCTTTTTGCCTGGGACTACTCTAAGTTGTAATATATTAGACTTGCTGGCATTTATCTGCACTCCATTGCTTTCTAGAAACTTCGCTGAGGTTTTCAACATTATGGTCGCGTTATCTTTGACGTAGCGAATAGAGTTTTAGTTACCGTTTACCCGCGTTTACTAAAACTTCTTCACTTTAACATTCAGAGCACTGGGCAGAAATCACAGTGTATCAACACCCGTAAGGGCCATCAGAATGCTTTGTTTTAATTAGACAGTCGAATTCCCCAAGTCCGTGTTAATACATAGTCGTTATAAATCATAAGAAACTAGCAAATCAAATCAAAAACACAACTAATGATTTTTAGCAAGATAATTACACAATTGGCTACGTAAACTACTATCCGGAGAACAAAATCCGAAAATTTTCATCTACCCGGAACGAGTACATAAACCATGTTATTGCTTACAATTCAAGCCTGACTATCTCATTTTTCAGACCCAATTCTTATCCCGATGTTACGGATCTAATTTGTCGACTTCCCTTATCTACATTATTCTATCGACTAGAGACTCTTCACCTTGGGTATCAGTTGCGGATATCGGTACGGAACGTTGAGAAGTTTGCGTAACACCACCATAAATATACAAGGTCCGTGGAGAAAATATCGACACAACAGTAAATGTCATGCTCTTCTAGTCCATCTCCCATATCTCTCTTCGAAAGACTTCCATGATAGTACGACTATAAAACAGAAAAGAAAACTCTTCCGTTATCTCTCGACGACTTCTTTATAAAGGGTGATTTTTTAGCTATTATCTTTTTAGCAACACTGGTTTAAACAGCTGACGCACGTTTCGTTTTTTGTTTCACTGTCAAACATCTTCAGTTTGGTCTATAATTTAACCATGATTCGTCTTACAAACGAACAACGCTTACAAATTATTGAATTTTATTATCAAAATGCGTGCTCTGTTAAGAAAGTTCATCGCGCGCTTTTACCGAAAAATTGTGTTCAACGACGAAGCTCATTTTTGTCTCAATGAGTACGTAAATAAGCAGAATTGTCGATTTTGGAGTGAATATCAGCCAGAAGCATTGCAAGAGCTACCAATGCATCCAGAAAAAGTCAGTTTGGTGCGGTTTATGGGCTGGTGGCATCATTGGACCGTACTTCTTCAAAGATGATGCGAATCGTAACGTAACTGTGAATGTTGAGCGCTGCCGTGAGATGATATCCAACTTTTTTTTTGTCCAAAATGCAAGAGCTTCACTTGCATGACATGTGGTTTCAACAAAACGGTGCCACATGCCACACAGCAACCGCAACAATGGACTTATTGAGATGCGAGTTCAGTGAACATTTTATTTCACGTTCGGGACCGGTCATTTGGCCGCCTAGATTGTGCGATTTAACGCCTTTAGACTATTTTTTGTCTGCTTAAAGTTCATGTTTATGCAGACAAACCCGCTTCAATTGACGCATTGGAACACAACATTGAAGCATTTATTCGTGAGATATCGGCCGAAATGTTGGAAAGAGTATGCCAAAATTGGACTAAGCGGATGGACGTTTAAGGCGCAGTCAAGGTCAACATTTGCATGAAATAATCTTCAAACATTTAATTATGTGGACCGTACTTGAAAAACTTTCCTATAGCTTTTAAAAAATCAGTTGCTCCTGTTGCCAGGATGAGCAAAAAGCCCATTTCTAATAACAAAAGGATACTCAACAGGTTAAAGAATTGGAACTGTATTCCCTTTATATATTCAAGCATACAATTGCAATATTAAATAAATGCATATTTATTATTTATATTAATAACTTAAAAATGTTCGGCTTTTGCCTTGAACTTGGGACCGACTATCTCGTGATCAACCACTGTTCACACGAAACTTCTACACTTCTGTCCTCCAAGGTTTCATTCGATTATTTGCTACTACCACAAAGATCTGTATCAATAGCGGCTCCTTACGGAAAAAACCCCTAAGCACACCATTGTACCCTCTTACTCACTAAAGTTTCAAAACTTATACTCAAAAAAATTGCTGATTTATAAATCATTTACCTTAGCGGTAGTGTACAGGTATACAACTTAAGCGCCGTCCATTTTAAGGGCTGGTTCCTTCGGCAGGTGAGTTGTTACACACTCCTCAGCGGATTACGACTTCCATGTCCACCGTCCTGCTGTTTTAAGCAACCAACGCCTTTCATGGTATCTGCAGTGGGCACCGTAACATTACGTTTGATTCATCAAACACCGCCAGTTCTGCTAACCAAAAGTGGCCCACTGGGCACAATATATCACAACTTAGACCTTCATATCAAGAAAGGTTAATTACCAGATAAGATTATTTTATATAAAAATTGTGGATACCGCTTGGAGTAACATTTTTTTGTTATATTAGTCAATTCTTTTAAAAGAAATAATTGAAAAAAGGACATACATCTTTTTTTGGTGATCTCTTTTTTATTTTTTATTTGAATCATTTATATAATTTTAATTGTTAGTTAAGTTAATGACTCACACTTACTGGGAATTCCAAGTTCATGTGAACAGTTTCAGTTCACAATCGCAAGCATGAGGGAATAGGAAATACACATTGATACTTTCATTGTAGCGCGCATGCAGCCCAAGGCATGTAAGGGCATCACAGATATGTTATTGCTCAATCTCATCTCTCTAGACACAATTTGTCCATTTAAGAAGCTAGTGTCCTTATAATGGGACAAACAGACGTACCTGTTTGACTCCACTTACATAAACACATTCAACCACTCCTACATTTTACTGTATTAATGAATGAAGGCATCTACGTGATTTTACACATATATAAAATCCGTCTGCCATTTTATTTATATATAATTATATAATTATTACGTTACTAAATATTGCATATAATTTCCTTGATTTAGATATATATAATTTACGTGTATTATTCTATCCATTTAGCAATTTCACATTATTTAAATAGCTCTTTTAGATCCATTTCATTGAGCAGTTATACTATTTATATTTCAGACCATTATTCTGTCTCAAAAACACATTCATTCTCAAACAACGTGACAAAGAATGTCATCGACATTTTCTTGCACCTAAAATCCTAGCGGTAGTTCATCCCCGATATCCAGCGATTACATACATTCGTAATAATTGAAGAATTGAATAAGAATAGTTTTGTACCTTAATAAACGTTCTGTCGTCTAATTAATTGGCGCCCGAGCAGAGACAGTGATAAAATGAATTGAATTTAAGGTGTAAAAGTGTTAACTAACACCAAGATGATCGAAAGAACCATCCAACAAGAACGTAAATTCTTCTAGTTCTGTAGTCTGCTAAAAAATTAAATAATTATATATTAATATTTAAACGTATATGCATTTATTATGTTAAAATAATATACTAACAACAAAGTATTACAAAAGATTACAGGTTAAAAAATTACCTCTGTAACCAAAGCGGGATACGAACTCAAATAAAAGTCCTCAGCAGAAATAAAACACCTGTGGTCAACAGGGTTTATAAGAAATCCACCAGTTAAAAGGCAGTAGGGTCATCAGAACCCGAATACTTAGACATTGTAAGAATTTTAAGACTTATAAAAATTATATATAGATATAGATATAGATATATTTTAATAATAAAAGCAATAAGTTATACAAATTATTAAAATGAGTTTAATGGAAGATCAATAGTCTCAGTTAATTTTAAAAATAGTGGCTGAATCACCGCAAATTTATCGAAACAGATAGAAGAGATCACAGGGCAGTTAGCTGCGCTTTCTCCTGGTGATGATATCGAATCTTATAAAGATATTACGATCAGTCCTACAATAGCAGCCGGAGAAGGATTAGAAGTAGCAAAGTGTTTACCTCATTTCGATGGGAACAATTACTGTTGTCGTACGGCAATCACTAGACCTCTGTGCAGTGCGGTTAGCGATAGCGCGGAATAAACATAAAGAAAGTATTAGTAGAAAAGTACTGAAGTGCGGGTATTATTCTTTTTTTCGTAAGCAAGTACGAACTAATCCAAAAAGCGATTAAGTGCGGGAAAATGGAGACCCAAGAGCGGAAGACAAAGATGGTTTCGCAAAAGCATCCCCAATGAAAAATTCACTCAGGGCAGCCATACCCGTCACCCCTCAAGTGTCTTACGCCATTGTTGTAGATCTGCACGACGAAGCTTCTTGTTAGCCATCACGCGGTTCTCCAGGTCGTGGTTCGGTTCACATTGTACACTACTTAGTTTAATTGTCTCTTCCAACTAAATTAGATACATGGCGATCTCTTCGTTTGACAAGTTTCTATTGGACGGTATGTGGAGCTCTTTTGTAATTGTAGGAACGCGTTTAAACAAACTCTTCTAATTGCGGAATCTTGATTGAGTCCGCAATGGTCACTGAGATACACGAATGTGTTTAAACAGTTTACCGTTTGTGTCTGTCAGTTGCAGTCTTGCTCAAAAAACAGGAGCACCAGATACGACCCACCTAGGGTTCATACTCCACACCGTATGAGCAAAACCAGCTATAAAGTGTTCCCATCTGGGATTGGAAGCTATGTTCCCCCAATATCCATGTCGGGCATTTAAGTACCCGGCCAAAATGAAAAAGTTATCCTCCGAGTTCAGCCTTAGGCATCGAAAGAGTGAATCGAGCTATAGGTGTTCTGGAACTATGGTTGCCGGAGGAGCATTCACTGCAAGGATCTTAAAAATATCCTCCTTCTGCGCAGCCATTGGGACTTTTGCCGAGCTGGGTTCTGCAGCAGCGCCAGAATATGCCGACCTGCTCCTCTAACCGAGCCATGCCGTTTCAATGGAAGCTTTCCATTCGGGAGCTGTTTCGTGTGCCATTGGCACTGAGATTTGCTGCACTACCTTCGGTAGCTGCTGCTTTTCCGTGCTCCTCTGATCAGACGCAATTTGGGCCAATTTCAATTGAAAGGTGACGATTATGGCTACCCTGAGTGGATTTTTACTGGGGGCTGCTTCTGTAGAACTCGTTTTTCTTTTCGCTTTTAAAACTTAGGGCAACCCCTATAGTTAGCATTGTGCCTCGCGTTCCCGCAGATAACGCACTTGAGCTGACTTGAGCTGTGGTTTGGACTGCACTTCACACCCTACAAACTCGAGACCGTCACACACATGCACTTTAAGCAGTTGGAGGATCTCCTTCGCTTCGAGCTGTGCGGAGAACCTTCTTAATCTTACTATAGTGGTCTACCGTTTTGCAGGAGATTGAGTATTGCTCAAAACTTTTTTTTTTTTAATAATGCAATTACCACTACCTTCGGACGTCCTGCATACCTGGGCAGTGTATGTCACATCCATAATTTTTTTTTTATTTTTTTTTTTTCCATAACGGAGTACACAAAACACTACGCTCTCTAAGTGTTAACTCTCAGTATCGCTTTTCACAGCAGATTTTTGCTGCGCGACTAAGGATCATCTACCGATTTTGCATCTCATAGATTACATCAAACAAACAGTATTAATTAAAGAATAGTGCATGGATCAATTTTTTAAGCTCCAATCGAGGCAAGCTAAAATCAATTTTGTTGCAAAGTTCATTAAAAGTCTTTATACACCTTATAATAGGTTCATTACAACCATAGTCGGTTCTATGCCTCTTATCGTATAGTAAATTTCTCATCCGAAGAGATCTTTGGGAGCATATACATTCATGAGAAAGAGTAAATCTTGTGAATTTACACGGCAATTAATAATATCGCGGATGAACATGGCTGACGCTGCCTTACGCCTGAAACTTAAGGTTTGCAAGCCTATCATTTTACATCTATCGTCATATTTAGGGAGTTCTTCGAAGGAATGCAATTTACGGACAGCATATCTCGTGAAATTTTTTTGTACTCTTTCGAATCTGAGTTCTTGTATATCATGTGTGGAATCTCAAATGATGGAAGAATATTCTAATTACGGTCTGACTAACGAACAATAGATGGACTTAAGACTAGTAATATCCCAAAAATCTCTACTATTTCTTTTCAGAAAACCTAACAGTAAAGATATTACATTTTTTAATCTGTGCTAACCGACGAAGAAGCAACTATATAGAAAGTATAAATAGCGCAGAGAGTAGCCCCGTATCAGATATTAAGAGGACTAACCAAAGAGGTAACAGTTTTAAAATACAATTCATTATAAACGAGGCAATAAATAACAACATAATTTCCAAGGAAATGCATTGGAGACATACAATATTAGGATTTCGATATAATAGTGTGACGTAAATGGTATAACGCGTATAAGATGAGATAATCAGAGACACCAACGCCATCTATACTCAATTAGAAGAACGATCAACTCTGATTAGTATTAACGAAATACTTGTACATACTGTACTATACATATAGATTACTAATGCACTGATATATTACAAAGAATCATGTATATAAGAGTCAGGGGGGGACATTCCATAGACTCGTGGCGACAGTAAGATCAAAAACAAATAATGGGAGTATAAATAAATATCCCACGGTGGTCGATGTGAGTTAGTTCAGTTGGAAAATTAGAAAAGTTCAGTTTGAGATTTTATAGTGTTCAAAGTGTTCAGCCTGAATAGTAGTCGTTTGGGTGTAATAAAGTATAAGGAGAAAATCAGTGTTGGCTTGCGTGTTTAATGTAAATAGTGAACATTCGTTTTATTAATTGTACGTAGACTCATTTACGGCTAAACGTAACAATAGGTAAAATTTTAAAAAAAATTAATATTACCAGGAAAGCTCTCACTGTAAGTATATATAGTACCGAACAGATACTTTTCAAAATAAACTTTCAAATAAAAACTTTTAAGCGAATTTCCAACAGTGAAATTTACCTTTTGTAATCAGATATTTGAAGCTATTTCGGATAAAGAAGAACAATGTAGGATCATTAGGACCGAACATAACACAGTTCAAAGACATGCTAGAGAAGGGTATAAACACATAACTAATAAATATTACTGGCCAACTGAATTCAAACAATTACTAGAAATTAATGCCACATGCGATATTTGTAAAAGAAACAAATACGACAATCCCTCAAGTAGGAGGAAAACGCGTTCATGCAGACATCTTTTATTGCGACAATGCAAGTTTTCTGACAATGTCAGACCCAGTCTCAAATATTTAATAACCACTCATGCAAATTCAAAAATCGAAGCGAAAAATAGAATGATTGAATTACTACCTCTATTCGGCAATGTAGAGATGTTAATTACCGATAATGAGAAAGCCTTCTGTTCACCTTCAGCTCAATCCGCATATAACCTCTTAAGCATTGTGCATACACTACCTTCTCATTCGAAAAGTAATGGAGCTATAGAATGAATACATTCGACACTAACAGAACTCGTAAGGATAGTTAAAGAATCAACTACTACACCAACAATAGTAAATGCAACAAAGATAAAAAATCAGTTCACACCAACAGAAAATGATAAAATATTTATATAAAAATAGGAAAAATGAATGCTTTAAAACAGTACAAACAATGTATGTAAATACAGGTCTAAAAAGAAGTAAGTATAAATTGTATGTTAAAAGGAAAGTCAAAGAAGACTTAGGAAACATTGTTATTGACACAAATAACAGAACAAAGATAACTTTAGAAATAAATTTTAAAAATTATGCTTTAGATGTTGATGGTATTCACCACAAAATTGGGACAGCAAATAACGGACTGCTAATAGGGATACATTTTAGTAAAAGATACAAGAGCTGCAATTTATGAAGACACTGGTGAGCTTCTTCATGTCATTAACGTAATTACATACACAAACATTTTAGAAGACATTGTAGTGGATAAAAAACCTGTGATGAATTGAAACAAGAATTATAGACAACAGGAAAATTACTGAGTCAATTGCTTATAAGAAATATAGAATGTAGAGGAATAGACGTGATAGGGGCCCTGTAGAAGTGGATTTCTGGTAGTCAAGACCATGACGACGTAATCAGAATAGAACTCAAGCTTCAAGAGTTAATCATATTCAATAATAAACTGGCTGCCATAAAAACTCAACTGTTCAAAGCACTAAATAAACAAATGCTAAGGAAAATAGGAAAATTCGAATTGTTGTGTCCAAGCAAAACATAATACAAATAATCAATCACTGATGTATTAGAAGCATCCGAATTCACAATTGTTCAAAAAACGAAATCATAGTTTTATACATTGCATATCCGAAAGCGTTTGCTTTATCTAACCATTACAAGACAGGAAGTAACAGTATCGGAAGAATTATTTTACCAAACGAAATAATAGCATATAGTAAATGGTTCTATGAAACGAAATCTAAAAGAGAATTAAATAATGATCTTTGTAAGCAGATATACTCAATAACTTAGAAGCAAATTGTACAAAAACTAAAGAAAGGAATCTACCACTGCATGACATGTGGTTTCAACAAAACGGTGCCACATGCCACACAGCAACCGCAACAATGGACTTATTGAGATGCGAGTTCAGTGAACATTTTATTTCACGTTCGGGACCGGTCATTTGGCCGCCTAGATTGTGCGATTTAACGCCTTTAGACTATTTTTTGTCTGCTTAAAGTTCATGTTTATGCAGACAAACCCGCTTCAATTGACGCATTGGAACACAACATTGAAGCATTTATTCGTGAGATATCGGCCGAAATGTTGGAAAGAGTATGCCAAAATTGGACTAAGCGGATGGACCTTTAAGGCGCAGTCAAGGTCAACATTTGCATGAAATAATCTTCAAACATTTAATTATGTGGACCGTACTTGAAAAACTTTCCTATAGCTTTTAAAAAATCAGTTGCTCCTGTTGCCAGGATGAGCAAAAAGCCCATTTCTAATAACAAAAGGATACTCAACAGGTTAAAGAATTGGAACTGTATTCCCTTTATATATTCAAGCATACAATTGCAATATTAAATAAATGCATATTTATTATTTATATTAATAACTTAAAAATGTTCGGCTTTTGCCTTGAACTTGGGACCGACTATCTCGTGATCAACCACTGTTCACACGAAACTTCTACACTTCTGTCCTCCAAGGTTTCATTCGATTATTTGCTACTACCACAAAGATCTGTATCAATAGCGGCTCCTTACGGAAAAAACCCCTAAGCACACCATTGTACCCTCTTACTCACTAAAGTTTCAAAACTTATACTCAAAAAAATTGCTGATTTATAAATCATTTACCTTAGCGGTAGTGTACAGGTATACAACTTAAGCGCCGTCCATTTTAAGGGCTGGTTCCTTCGGCAGGTGAGTTGTTACACACTCCTCAGCGGATTACGACTTCCATGGCCACCGTCCTGCTGTTTTAAGCAACCAACGCCTTTCATGGTATCTGCAGTGGGCACCGTAACATTACGTTTGATTCATCAAACACCGCCAGTTCTGCTAGCCAAAAGTGGCCCACTGGGCACAATATATCACAACTTAGACCTTCATATCAAGAAAGGTTAATTACCAGATAAGATTATTTTATATAAAAATTGTGGATACCGCTTGGAGTAACATTTTTTTGTTATATTAGTCAATTCTTTTAAAAGAAATAATTGAAAAAAGGACATACATCTTTTTTTGGTGATCTCTTTTTTATTTTTTATTTGAATCATTTATATAATTTTAATTGTTAGTTAAGTTAATGACTCACACTTACTGGGAATTCCAAGTTCATGTGAACAGTTTCAGTTCACAATCGCAAGCATGAGGGAATAGGAAATACACATTGATACTTTCATTGTAGCGCGCATGCAGCCCAAGGCATGTAAGGGCATCACAGATATGTTATTGCTCAATCTCATCTCTCTAGACACAATTTGTCCATTTAAGAAGCTAGTGTCCTTATAATGGGACAAACAGACGTACCTGTTTGACTCCACTTACATAAACACATTCAACCACTCCTACATTTTACTGTATTAATGAATGAAGGCATCTACGTGATTTTACACATATATAAAATCCGTCTGCCATTTTATTTATATATAATTATATAATTATTACGTTACTAAATATTGCATATAATTTCCTTGATTTAGATATATATAATTTACGTGTATTATTCTATCCATTTAGCAATTTCACATTATTTAAATAGCTCTTTTAGATCCATTTCATTGAGCAGTTATACTATTTATATTTCAGACCATTATTCTGTCTCAAAAACACATTCATTCTCAAACAACGTGACAAAGAATGTCATCGACATTTTCTTGCACCTAAAATCCTAGCGGTAGTTCATCCCCGATATCCAGCGATTACATACATTCGTAATAATTGAAGAATTGAATAAGAATAGTTTTGTACCTTAATAAACGTTCTGTCGTCTAATTAATTGGCGCCCGAGCAGAGACAGTGATAAAATGAATTGAATTTAAGGTGTAAAAGTGTTAACTAACACCAAGATGATCGAAAGAACCATCCAACAAGAACGTAAATTCTTCTAGTTCTGTAGTCTGCTAAAAAATTAAATAATTATATATTAATATTTAAACGTATATGCATTTATTATGTTAAAATAATATACTAACAACAAAGTATTACAAAAGATTACAGGTTAAAAAATTACCTCTGTAACCAAAGCGGGATACGAACTCAAATAAAAGTCCTCAGCAGAAATAAAACACCTGTGGACAACAGGGTTTATAAGAAATCCACCAGTTAAAAGGCAGTAGGGTCATCAGAACCCGAATACTTAGACATTGTAAGAATTTTAAGACTTATAAAAATTATATATAGATATAGATATAGATATATTTTAATAATAAAAGCAATAAGTTATACAAATTATTAAAATGAGTTTAATGGAAGATCAATAGTCTCAGTTAATTTTAAAAATAGTGGCTGAATCACCGCAAATTTATCGAAACAGATAGAAGAGATCACAGGGCAGTTAGCTGCGCTTTCTCCTGGTGATGATATCGAATCTTATAAAGATATTACGATCAGTCCTACAATAGCAGCCGGAGAAGGATTAGAAGTAGCAAAGTGTTTACCTCATTTCGATGGGAACAATTACTCTTGTCGTACGGCAATCACTAGACCTCTGTGCAGTGCGGTTAGCGATAGCGCGGAATAAACATAAAGAAAGTATTAGTAGAAAAGTACTGAAGTGCGGGTATTATTCTTTTTTTCGTAAGCAAGTACGAACTAATCCAAAAAGCGATTAAGTGCGGGAAAATGGAGACCCAAGAGCGGAAGACAAAGATGGTTTCGCAAAAGCATCCCCAATGAAAAATTCACTCAGGGCAGCCATACCCGTCACCCCTCAAGTGTCTTACGCCATTGTTGTAGATCTGCACGACGAAGCTTCTTGTTAGCCATCACGCGGTTCTCCAGGTCGTGGTTCGGTTCACATTGTACACTACTTAGTTTAATTGTCTCTTCCAACTAAATTAGATACATGGCGATCTCTTCGTTTGACAAGTTTCTATTGGACGGTATGTGGAGCTCTTTTGTAATTATAGGAACGCGTTTAAACAAACTCTTCTAATTGCGGAATCTTGATTGAGTCCGCAATGGTCACTGAGATACACGAATGTGTTTAAACAGTTTACCGTTTGTGTCTGTCAGCTGCAGTCTTGCTCAAAAAACAGGAGCACCAGATACGACCCACCTAGGGTTCATACTCCACACCGTATGAGCAAAACCAGCTATAAAGTGTTCCCATCTGGGATTGGAAGCTATGTTCCCCCAATATCCATGTCGGGCATTTAAGTACCCGGCCAAAATGAAAAAGTTATCCTCCGAGTTCAGCCTTAGGCATCGAAAGAGTGAATCGAGCTATAGGTGTTCTGGAACTATGGTTGCCGGAGGAGCATTCACTGCAAGGATCTTAAAAATATCCTCCTTCTGCGCAGCCATTGGGACTTTTGCCGAGCTGGGTTCTGCAGCAGCGCCAGAATATGCCGACCTGCTCCTCTAACCGAGCCATGCCGTTTCAATGGAAGCTTTCCATTCGGGAGCTGTTTCGTGTGCCATTGGCACTGAGATTTGCTGCACTACCTTCGGTAGCTGCTGCTTTTCCGTGCTCCTCTGATCAGACGCAATTTGGGCCAATTTCAATTGAAAGGTGACGATTATGGCTACCCTGAGTGGATTTTTACTGGGGGCTGCTTCTGTAGAACTCGTTTTTCTTTTCGCTTTTAAAACTTAGGGCAACCCCTATAGTTAGCATTGTGCCTCGCGTTCCCGCAGATAACGCACTTGAGCTGACTTGAGCTGTGGTTTGGACTGCACTTCACACCCTACAAACTCGAGACCGTCACACACATGCACTTTAAGCAGTTGGAGGATCTCCTTCGCTTCGAGCTGTGCGGAGAACCTTCTTAATCTTACTATAGTGGTCTACCGTTTTGCAGGAGATTGAGTATTGCTCAAAACTTTTTTTTTTTTAATAATGCAATTACCACTACCTTCGGACGTCCTGCATACCTGGGCAGTGTATGTCACATCCATAATTTTTTTTTTATTTTTTTTTTTTCCATAACGGAGTACACAAAACACTACGCTCTCTAAGTGTTAACTCTCAGTATCGCTTTTCACAGCAGATTTTTGCTGCGCGACTAAGGATCATCTACCGATTTTGCATCTCATAGATTACATCAAACAAACAGTATTAATTAAAGAATAGTGCATGGATCAATTTTTTAAGCTCCAATCGAGGCAAGCTAAAATCAATTTTGTTGCAAAGTTCATTAAAAGTCTTTATACACCTTATAATAGGTTCATTACAACCATAGTCGGTTCTATGCCTCTTATCGTATAGTAAATTTCTCATCCGAAGAGATCTTTGGGAGCATATACATTCATGAGAAAGAGTAAATCTTGTGAATTTACACGGCAATTAATAATATCGCGGATGAACATGGCTGACGCTGCCTTACGCCTGAAACTTAAGGTTTGCAAGCCTATCATTTTACATCTATCGTCATATTTAGGGAGTTCTTCGAAGGAATGCAATTTACGGACAGCATATCTCGTGAAATTTTTTTGTACTCTTTCGAATCTGAGTTCTTGTATATCATGTGTGGAATCTCAAATGATGGAAGAATATTCTAATTACGGTCTGACTAACGAACAATAGATGGACTTAAGACTAGTAATATCCCAAAAATCTCTACTATTTCTTTTCAGAAAACCTAACAGTAAAGATATTACATTTTTTAATCTGTGCTAACCGACGAAGAAGCAACTATATAGAAAGTATAAATAGCGCAGAGAGTAGCCCCTTATCAGATATTAAGAGGACTAACCAAAGAGGTAACAGTTTTAAAATACAATTCATTATAAACGAGGCAATAAATAACAACATAATTTCCAAGGAAATGCATTGGAGACATACAATATTAGGATTTCGATATAATAGTGTGACGTAAATGGTATAACGCGTATAAGATGAGATAATCAGAGACACCAACGCCATCTATACTCAATTAGAAGAACGATCAACTCTGATTAGTATTAACGAAATACTTGTACATACTGTACTATACATATAGATTACTAATGCACTGATATATTACAAAGAATCATGTATATAAGAGTCAGGGGGGGACATTCCATAGACTCGTGGCGACAGTAAGATCAAAAACAAATAATGGGAGTATAAATAAATATCCCACGGTGGTCGATGTGAGTTAGTTCAGTTGGAAAATTAGAAAAGTTCAGTTTGAGATTTTATAGTGTTCAAAGTGTTCAGCCTGAATAGTAGTCGTTTGGGTGTAATAAAGTATAAGGAGAAAATCAGTGTTGGCTTGCGTGTTTAATGTAAATAGTGAACATTCGTTTTATTAATTGTACGTAGACTCATTTACGGCTAAACGTAACAATAGGTAAAATTTTAAAAAAAATTAATATTACCAGGAAAGCTCTCACTGTAAGTATATATAGTACCGAACAGATACTTTTCAAAATAAACTTTCAAATAAAAACTTTTAAGCGAATTTCCAACAGTGAAATTTACCTTTTGTAATCAGATATTTGAAGCTATTTCGGATAAAGAAGAACAATGTAGGATCATTAGGACCGAACATAACACAGTTCAAAGACATGCTAGAGAAGGGTATAAACACATAACTAATAAATATTACTGGCCAACTGAATTCAAACAATTACTAGAAATTAATGCCACATGCGATATTTGTAAAAGAAACAAATACGACAATCCCTCAAGTAGGAGGAAAACGCGTTCATGCAGACATCTTTTATTGCGACAATGCAAGTTTTCTGACAATGTCAGACCCATTCTCAAATATTTAATAACCACTCATGCAAATTCAAAAATCGAAGCGAAAAATAGAATGATTGAATTACTACCTCTATTCGGCAATGTAAAGATGTTAATTACCGATAATGAGAAAGCCTTCTGTTCACCTTCAGCTCAATCCGCATATAACCTCTTAAGCATTGTGCATACACTACCTTCTCATTCGAAAAGTAATGGAGCTATAGAATGAATACATTCGACACTAACAGAACTCGTAAGGATAGTTAAAGAATCAACTACTACACCAACAATAGTAAATGCAACAAAGATAAAAAATCAATTCACACCAACAGAAAATGATAAAATATTTATATAAAAATAGGAAAAATGAATGCTTTAAAACAGTACAAACAATGTATGTTAAAATTGTTGTATGTTAAAAGGAAAGTCAAAGAAGACTTAGGAAACATTGTTATTGACACAAATAACAGAACAAAGATAACTTTAGAAATAAATTTTAAAAATTATGCTTTAGATGTTGATGGTATTCACCACAAAATTGGGACAGCAAATAACGGACTGCTAATAGGGATACATTTTAGTAAAAGATACAAGAGCTGCAATTTATGAAGACACTGGTGAGCTTCTTCATGTCATTAACGTAATTACATACACAAACATTTTAGAAGACATTGTAGTGGATAAAAAACCTGTGATGAATTGAAACAAGAATTATAGACAACAGGAAAATTACTGAGTCAATTGCTTATAAGAAATATAGAATGTAGAGGAATAGACGTGATAGGGGCCCTGTAGAAGTGGATTTCTGGTAGTCAAGACCATGACGACGTAATCAGAATAGAACTCAAGCTTCAAGAGTTAATCATATTCAATAATAAACAGGCTGCCATAAAAACTCAACTGTTCAAAGCACTAAATAAACAAATGCTAAGGAAAATAGGAAAATTCGAATTGTTGTGTCCAAGCAAAACATAATACAAATAATCAATCACTGATGTATTAGAAGCATCCGAATTCACAATTGTTCAAAAAACGAAATCATAGTTTTATACATTGCATATCCGAAAGCGTTTGCTTTATCTAACCATTACAAGACAGGAAGTAACAGTATCGGAAGAATTATTTTACCAAACGAAATAATAGCATATAGTAAATGGTTCTATGAAACGAAATCTAAAAGAGAATTAAATAATGATCTTTGTAAGCAGATATACTCAATAACTTAGAAGCAAATTGTACAAAAACTAAAGAAAGGAATCTACCAACTCAAATAAAAATCGAAGGAAATTGTTACTACTGAACTTCATGTTGTGAATAGCAAAGAACGGATGTATAAATAAAATCTAATGATATTTGATAAATCTAATACAATTTGAAAGAAATGTTACAATAGACAGATATATTTAAGATATATTGTAATTCTAAAAATTAAATATTTCATTTCGGATTTAGTACACCTTTAAAAATAAAGATAATTGAATTTATAAATTCTAATCTGAATCTAGATTTTATCTAGATTTAAAATATACAAATATTGATCATATTGAACCATATTTGACTGGAAGTTAGGATCACCCTATATTGTGGGGAATGTCTATTAATCTACTAACAATTGTATCCATATTTGCCTTTTCCAAAATTTATAAATATTACCAAGTTTTCAAAACGAAGCCAACAAACCAGGACGTCATTGAACTGAAGAAGTCAAATGAACCGAGATCGCAGATACTGTACGGGGGAAGAGTTAACACTCATCAATTTCCCACGATCAGTGCGGAATAATTTCCCAGAAAGGTCATTAATATTATCGCTACACCAAATACATCGCAAAATCGGTGCTGGACAATATCCAGTGTACAACATCGTAAATTTAAGTTATCAGTGATTCCGTATCGCCACACATCTCACACCCATATCAGTAGTAAAGGCAGATGCGTCCAACGCCCGAGCGTCACCAAAATTTCCGCTTACCTAAAATCCTGGCGGCAGGCAGTTCATCCCCGACGTCCAGCAGGTACATGCATTCGTAATAATTGAAGTGAATAAAAAATAGTTTTGTACCTAAATAAACGTTGTGTCGTCTAATTAATTTCTGTAATGCACAAACAACATTTATAATCTGCGCAGTTTTTGGAGGACTAAAGTGCAGTTGACGTGCACCCAGTATAGTCCTTTCTACAACATTACTTATTTTGATATGTTTTGTGTTGTATGTGCTTTTCGCACATCCAGATTCAGCACTGCGATATGGAGTCATCAGCCAGGATTCCAATGGATAACCAGCATCACCTTAAATAAGAAAAAAATATTACCACTTACATACAATATACCTCAGTCTGTCGTTCAACGACGCTAGTGTCCGCAGCCCAATTGTCGCCGGATATGCTGAGGTTATCGTCTCTAACATCGAACTGGTGATCGCTATCGCATGGTGGCAAGTGCTGAGTTAGTAATTAATACAGATAAATAGGTATAAGAAAATATTTATAGTACAGTTGTTCTTAAGTAACCGTCAAATAAAGTCAAGGGTTTCGGCCTTTAAAAAAATATTTTTTTATAATACACCAATTTTTTCTCTAAATGGCTCCCGAGCAGGGACTGCGTTAGTCATTTGTGCTATTATTACTCGTGTTAGGGTACAGAATCGTGAACAAACGGAATGCATATGCACGATAACCAAGTCATGAATCAAATTTTAGTGCATGAACTCTAGTGAAATAAGCAAGCAATGCATGCAGTACTGTGAACAACCTAGAATCGAATACAGGCCTATATATATATACCAAGGGGACACATAGGAGTCAGGATACTATCTCTAGCCTGACAGCCGCTTTAAACAACGATTAGCAGTCCAGAACCCAAAATTGTTATGAAAAAAGAAGCGAAAGAAGAATCCTGTGAGTCCAGTTTAATAAGTGAAGTCATATTACCTATTGTACTAAAATTTTTCTCAAAATTGTAAGAACTCTTTTCCTTCAAATCATCATAAAACAATTAAGTATGTAAATACTTGACAAATTGTATTATTTTGTAGATGTAAGATTAAAATAGAAATCAAATATCTTTATTAAAATATTGTAAATAACTAATTTTAAAAATGTTGCCACATCAATCAAGCTGTTAAACTGTTAAGAACTCGTTATTGTAAACAAATAGTAATCTAAGCCAGTCTAAGACATTTATCATTGCTGAAAATGGCGAATCCAAATAATGTGACTGTGCCATCTTGTTTGGAGAAGCCAGCTGAAAATGATCATGCTCCTGCTCCCCAAGCTCCTGCACAAATCGACGAAAATCTGATACAAATTATAGCAAGATTAGTGGCAGAGACTGTGTAATGTCTCAAGGAGACAAACACTTAATTCAATAATGAATCCTGCGTCACATATTAATAATGACATTGATCAACCGATCATCAAAACCAACGATAGAAATTTGTCCGGCATGGAAACAATCAGAATTCTTTTACGTTTCATTAGGAATGAGCCAGGAGTCTTTAAATAATACGACAAAACCTTATATACCCTTATATATATAGATAATCACATAAGTGAGAGAGCTTAAAGGGTGACTTACTAACATCACAAGCCCTGCACCTTCGTTTATAGTTACAAAACGTTGAAACTTCCGAACCCAATATTTCAACAATTCTCAGGCTTCTGCTTGAAGAACCTTTCAACAACTACAACCACCACAGATTCCTTTCAAAAGAGTTAATCTATCTCAACCTAAACCGATTCCCGCCCCTAGGCGAAATTTCTACCCGCATCTGTTTCAAAATCCCCGTCATGATCAACCACCTCGTTTTCATAGAGAGGCACAGCCTCAACCATATCATCAATACCAGCTACAATGATCACCACAACATTAGCATTCTTTACCTCCTAAACGAAAGGACATCGATTATTCTGTGAAATCCTAGAAAAGACCTAGAAAGCAACCAGTTCCGTCAACATTTGCAGCAAGTCCGTCATCCACACAAGATGCAACGAGTATACCACACTGAGGAGTCCACACCAGACGAGAAGGATGTGCAGAAATACGAATGTCTTTTAAACCAAGAGTGCGAAAATTATACACCCACGGATCATGAGACTGAATCATGAGACATACTATCTAGAGGAACCGCAAAAAGTAGAGTCGCTCTTCACTTCTGAATTTCGAGCACTTTAGGAAGAGCGGAAAAATATATAAATTTTTCATTGATACAGACTATAATAAAAATTATATCCAGCCTTGTCATATTCGGAATCCACTTTTAAAAAACCATTCTACAAAAATTCCATCCATTCTTGCAATTGATTTTTCCAATTATTTGACCCAAAAATAGAAAAACTTAAATTTTTCATACTCCCCAGCCTCATTTCGTTTGACGGTATAATTGGTAATGACACATTGCAAAAATTAAATGCTGTCATTCACACCAAGGAGAATTACATGACAATTCATCCGGACATAATTATACCGCTCAAACAACATCTAACAGAAACTGTTAATAATCTAAATATTAGAACCGCCCATTTATCTAAAGAAGAATCCACCAAACTTACTAACGTATTCAACAACTAGTCTCAGACGAGAATCTAAGTCAGGCAACTACAGTCAAGGGAGGAATCCCGAGAATAATGAAGTCCTAGCCAACCTCGGCAATGACAGTTGGTTCTCAATAATAGATCTCAAGTGCGGATCTCACCAAATACAGCTCAAAAAGTCGGATATCGAAAAAAACAGCGTTTTCCGTTAATAACAGGAAGTTCGAATTTACATGTCCCCCTTTCAGAGAAGTGAAGTGAATGGTCAGATTGAGCGGTTTCATTAAACTCTTTCTGAGATCGTGCCATGCCTCAAAGCTGAGCAAACTCCTCGCAGTTTCGAAGAATTACTTGAAAGAGCAACCAATGAACATAATTTCACTGTTGATTCCATAACTGGAAAGAAACCCACCGAACTCTTCCTTGGCCGATGTTCCAGAATAAGCGCTGAAATATACGAATAAAACGGACCAAAAAAAATATATAAAAGGTCACAGAAAAACAACGAAAAGGCATTGAATATCACAACACAAAAACTGGAACGGACTAAAACTTATAATCCGGGAGATGTTATATTTGTTAAGCACAATAAAATACTACGGTCAAAACTTAACTAATAACTTAACAAAGTAACTTAACACAGTAGTAATAACATAATCAGAAAAAACTATTCATAAAGGCAACAATAAAAACTGACACCACTTTCTTTATTTCAGATGCGTATTTCATTTCAAAAAAGGAGAACCTCCAAATCCTGGATTTCTCAAACTCTCAATTTATGTCGTTACACACCGTGCAAAATGTTAACTTATAAATAATCCACGAAATTAATTTTGAGCAGTACGAACAGTTTTTGACAAACAAAATTCATCATAATTTACAATTTGAAGTCAAGAAAGATAAAAAGATCATTAAACTTCATAGGGTCAACATGGAAATCGATTGCCGGTAATCCGGACCATGAAGACTTTTTAACAATAAAAAAAAATGAATACTTTACTATAATCAAGTTATAATAAATAAGCTACATAATGAACGAATTAATAATCTAACTAAACTCACAAATGAAATCGAAACAATGTTAAAAGAAAACAAAGACAGCAATAAAGAAATTGTATTACACATCGAATATAAATTAAAAATTGTAAAAGAAGAATTAGAAAAGATTAATTTAGCTCTTAATTGCGCAAAATTAGGAATTATCAGCCGGTTTCAAAACCCAGTGGGAGCATGTACTTTTTATCTCCCGATCATAAAAAAGGAAAGATCGTAGTGAGGTGAGTTGAAGCATGGAGGCGAACGGCAGCCTGGAAGCGGATGTCACGGCATCAACCAACGGTGCCCCAAGGAGGCACGGCGAAGAGGATGCGCGGTTCGAAATCAGCAGCAATAGCTATGAATCGGTACCCTCCGACACAGAAGAAGAAATGGAGGCAATAACCCACTCTAAGCAATGGAAGATCTCTAATCTGAGGGAGGAGACCCACAAACTACTTCAAGAGATTAGAGAGCTTCGTAGAAGAACACTTGAGAGGAGGAGGAAGAAGCAGTTCTGTAACTCGAGCAACGACAACAACGGTTGGCCGAACCGAGTCAGCGAGACAACAAGCAGCGAAAAAGAAGCTCCCTCAACTCCCAGCAGCTAAGCAAAAACAAGAAAAGCAGCCCAGCAACTACAGTAAGCAACATCGCAACAGAAGCATCAACATACAGTACACAATGTAAACGATGCCGTTAGATTATCTGACTATCATTGCGTCTGGGAAAACATAAGAAGGCGTGACGGCATTCTCCAATTCGCTGTTTGGTCACGCCGCGTCGAACTGCCAAATGCAGCCTCGATGTGTGAAGTGCAGTCAAAACCACAATGTCGGCATATTCTGGTGCTACTGCAGAACCCAGCTCGCCAAAAGTCCCAATTTCTGCGCAGACGGAGAGTATTTTTAAGATCCTTGCAGTAAATGTAAATTCATTGATAGGGATCCCACGAAAAAACGAGCTTTATAGATTGATGGACGATCAAAGCCCAGAGCTGATGCTGATTATAGCAACTATGCTAACACAAAGAGGCAAATAGGAGCACAGTAATTATAAACTTATTAGAAGAGACCGACCCAATTCCAGTGCTGGAGACGGTGTTGCAATCTTCATTAAAAATAACATAAAACACAAAGTAGTGCTAAGTAGTTAAGTTCGAGGCTTGCCTCGTGTGCATTTCGCTCCGTGAAAGGAGGTTATATACGGTTTATGTCTACTCCTCTAACAACCCTCGTTCCAGAACGACTATATCAGAGCTCGATTCACTCTTTCGATGTCTAAGGTTGGCCTCGAATGAGAACTATTTCATTTGGACCTGGGTTTTAAATGCCCGACGTGGATTTCAGGGGAACATTGCTTCCAATACCAGAGAGGACGAGCTTTATAGCTGGTTTTGCTTACACAGTATCGAGTATAGACTCTACTCCCTAAAAGCGGCTCTTGTCTAGACCTCCTTCTGTTTGAAGCAAGACTGCAGCTGGCAGACACAAACTCACAAACGGTAAACTGTTTAAACACATTCGTGTATCTCAGTGACCATTGCAGACTTTGTGCCGAAAGCAAGATCCCTAACGGTATTGCAGAATTAGGAGAGTTTGTTCAAACGTGTTCCTACAATTACAGTAGGGCACGATGGACGCTTCTCCAGACAAATGACTAGAGCACTCGTATGAGCTCCACCTACAGTCCAATAGAAACTTGTCAAACGAAGAGATTGACATCTATCTAATTTAATTGGACGAGATTATTATTAATTAAACTAACTATGGACAGTGCTATGTCATGGTATATACGTACAAACAATCAAAATGTACCACAGTGCGACGCACTAAGCCAAGGAAAAAGTAGACTCCTGTCAAGATTAAAAACCTTGTACAGGTGGCTTACAGACGGACAAGAAGAGGAATTTAAGACACTGAAATCGCTCATCAAAATTATTCAACCTTTGATTGCACAAAATTACAGAAATTCTGCTAACATACAAGTTAATGGAACAAGAAGATTAGGGCTGTTCGATCCAACAACCCGAGCATGTTTCCTCAAAAAAATGAATTCGTTCAAAGTGACAAGCAAAGTGATCTTCCGTTCCTTAGCTCCCCAGAATGACGGACAATGAACAAATACTGACTACAGTAGGTATCGATCCAGATAACGTCGTACTCGAAGATAAGTTCTATGTGGTAAACCAGACAGAAAAAGTGTGCGTACTTGGCGCGGTCTTTCAGGAAATGTACAAGGTGAGCCGAACCACGACCTGGAGAACCACGTGATGGCTAACAACAAGCCTCTTCGTGAAGATCTTCTACAATGGCGATCTGAGAAAATCGGCTTTGTCGTGTTCAATGATGATAACATGGCAGATAATGCCATCGCCGACAAAGGAGTACATCCCGTGTTCATATTGAAGGCAGAGCTCCAGGCAGTCTTCGAATGACTACAGAAGAAAATGTCAGTGGGAGTCGGCGGGATCTCGAACATTGTGGTAAGACTTTCCCCCCTGAAAGTGGTTAATATGTACATAATTCTGTTTAACAATGTTCTGAATAACGCACATTATCCGGAGCATAGTACAATCCATATCCAAGAGAGGAAAAGAATCTTCGAATCCGTGCAACATCAGTAAGGTATTCGTGAAGGTGATAAATAGAGCTCTGATCAACTGTACTAATGAACAAATATAATTCTGGATAACCAATTCGGTTTCAAAGCGGGGCATGAGACTATTCGTGCCGCGTCGAAACTGGTGTCGGATATCCAATGCAACAAGAGCTACAAACAATGTACGGTTGCCTGCTTGATTGACCTGGAGAAGGCCTTTGACACCCTTTTTTACAAGCTCAATCGGCTGGGCACTAGCAAACCGCTGCTGTACCTACTGTGTAACATGCTTCCCTGTAGACGGCTCGTCATCAAGAATGACAAAAATGGAGGTCAACTCCACAGGTATTTTTGATGTAAAAATTGGTCTGCGCAGGGTGCGGATAATTCGCCTTTCCTGTTCAACATTTACTTGAGCGATCTAATTAGATCCAATGTAATTGCAAACCTAATTGCGTACGCCGACGACTTGATCGAGTGCAGATCAGGCAAAAATACCGAGGACATCACTGCACTTGAGCAGGGTGACTTCAATTTATTCATGAGAGATTGCAATGACTGGAAGTTAAAAAGCAGCTTTCTGAAGTCGGTAACCATACTGTTCAAGACACTGTTGTATTAGGACTCGGCGGCTACGAAAAAGAATTGGCAAAAGTTTTCAATTGTTGGACCACATGGGCAACCACTGGCGCAAAGGACTGCAGTCAAATACCTGGGCGTCTGGCTAGATCAATTTCTATATTTCAAAAAAAAATGTAGACGCTGCTCTTGTCAGGGCAGCAGAGACCGTTTAACAACAGCCAACTCGATGCGAGGGTGAAGGTTAAATGCTACATGGCCCTCATCCGGCCATGCTCACCTATGACTGCCCCGTGTGGTTCAACGTGAGTGCCAGCTTGATGGAAAAGATACGGTTATTTGAAAGGGCTTGTCATTGCCTTCCATATTCCAATGAGATCTTATACAACAGGGCAAACCTGATAAGAGTGGACAGTTTTTTGGTGAAGTTGATTTTAGGATATTCTGCCAGAGCAATGAACTCGATCAATAATCAGATCTCGGGGGCTTACTACCCCAATTCTCTATACCAAAACGGGACGGCACAACGGTTTCGTCCCTCCAGAAGCCTTTCTCCATTTAGACAAGAACGGACTTTTACAAGATATTAATGCGGTACAGCTCATCTTCCACATCGCAGTTCAACTGTGGATGGGCGATTCAACTACGACCGTTCCGCCGCACAACGAACTGAGGAGGGTCTCCGGTTCAGTACGAAGGTATCAAGAAGAGAGGTTCGGGATGTTGCAATGAAACACCGAAAATTCTGTTGGCTGGGGAGAGAGGGAACTCTCATATACATACATAACATATATAGTGAGTTCAAGAGAGGCAGAGAGAGCATTGAAGACGACCCCCTCTCCGGCGCCCCGGCTACTCCTTGTACGGGAGAAAGCATATAGCCCGAATAAAGGTGAAAATGATGGCAGAGATCACCAAGCTTTCCACTGGAACCATTCACACCATTCTTCATGACCATCTTAACCTTTCAAAAGTGCAAGGTGGGTGCCACGAATGCTTACAGCGCCTCAGAAAAAATGAGAATCGCATGCTGTAGAGAGCTTTTGGAGATGTGTAGAATTGTTACTGGTGACGAAACATGGGTCCACCACTATGACCCTGAAAGCAAACAAGAGTCCATGCAGTGGCATAAAAAAGGAACAGACCCCCCGAAGAAGTTCAAAGTCACTCCGTCTGCCGGGAAACTCATGGCCACAGTTTTTGAAATCCACTCAAAGGAAATCTTGCTCATTGAGTACAAAAAGAAAGGTGAAACCATCAACGCCACATCCTACGCTTCCACTTTGCATAATTTGCGGGAGGAAATTAAAAAGAAAAGACGGGGTAAACTTGCAGCGGGTGTGTTGCTTCTTCATGACAACGCTCCTGTTCACATGGCGCGAGTTTTCAAGGCTGCTGCGCGAGATTGTGGTTTCGAAGAAATCCAACACCCACCCTATAGTCCAGACCTTGCCCCTAGTGATTATTTCCTATGTCTTCGTGGAAAAAGATTTTCGGATGATGAAGAACTCATGTCGGCAATAAATGGGTATTTTGCAGAGAAAGAGGAAATTTAGTTTTTTGAGGGTTTAAAAAAGCTTATGTCAAGATGTAACAAATGCATTGATGTTAGGGGAGATTATATTGAAAAATAAAAACAATTAAAATTGAATTCGCATTTTCCTTCATATCGATACTGAGGATATATTGAACGCCCTCGTATGTATTCGGTAGGTAAGCTCATCTAGGTCAAATGGATTACAATCATCCTGAAGAATTTTCAAATTGCGCTTTCTCAAGGCTCATTTCGGGCAGCATCAATAGAAAACGCTATTGTATCCATTTCTTGATTAAAATAGATATAAATTTACTAACCGCAAATCTACTTCAATAATTTTTACACATGACACAATACAGCTAATTTCGGAACTGTACTGAGAGAATTTAATGTGGCAATGCTTTTTCCAATTTTGTTCGGATTGCATTCTTTCGTTGTTTGTATCGTAGAGTTCGTTCGGAGATAAGTTACGAATGGATTCTATGATACGGCTGATTATAAATTAAAACGAATCAATCTTTTTACCAACAAGGTGGTCGTCGTATACTATGACTATACGAATAGTACCATATTGCAGGCGTTTTTGTGTAAATTGTCGGCAGAAATTATGAAAATGAGTTGTGAATGTTATCACCCAACGAAATTAAAACAGCTATACGATTAGTCCAACAGGAAGCATTTCATTCCGAGTGGACATCATTATCGTGAGACGGGTCACTTCCTGCGAACATGCTCTGTTGAATAATGATCTAACACATCCTTTTAATTTAGTCTTAACCGAAATAGCAAAGTGGGGCGTTGTCATGATGGAAAATTATTGCCTTGTGTGTGGTTGCATATTCCGGGCGTTTTTCCGGCTACTGCTCTCTTCAAACGGAATAATTGTGTTCCGTAGAGTTGTCCATTGATGGTTTCGCCCGGTTTTAGAAGCTCACAATACAGCACACCCTTCTGTTCCCACCAAATACAGAGCATTACCTTCGCGCCACGGATATTCGGCTTTGCCGTTGATTTGGCTGGTTGCCCAAGCCAAAGTCTTGCAAAATCAATTTTAAATCGTGCAAACCACTATTTTTCATATTAAAGCAATGAAGAAGAACTCCCCGCAAAAACACTTTTTCAAACACAAAGTTCGATTTATTTGAGTGAAAAAAATGATTGTTGTTTACCCTTCGATCTACTTAACTGAGCTAAATCCAATTTCACCCGAAAACTCAACACAATCTCAATGTTACCCCTTTCATAATCGACCGTCATCGCTTCTCGCACCCTGAGCTCAAATGGTTAGTCTATTTTATTTTCATTCATTCATTCTTTCATTCATTTTTTATTCATATTTTCTAAGTTAGTTACAATATAAAGGTCTATTATACATTTACAATTTAACAATTTGAGAATAGTAGTCGCATTTTTTATGTTTTTAGATTTAAAGTGTTAAATGCTACATCTTCAATGAAAATTTATATTATAGTGGTCAATATAGTGGTTCATTGAGCGTAATGACTTCAATTCAACTGGTAACTTATTAAACAATCTACATGAAACAATGCAACAAGTATTTCTGAAAAACGTAGTGATAAATTTTGGAACGGTGACAAAAAGGCTTTGGTTTCTTCTCAGATTATAGCCATCAGAATATCTACTATTCAGGTAGCCACATCTTAAGAACATTTTCAAAACTCTGTAGTAGTATAAATGTCTTAAAGGAAGAATTTTCAAGTTTGTAAATAATGGCGTGGAATGATGATATCGACTTTTATTGCATATTTTTCTAATTACACATTTTTGAATAGTCAATAAGATTGCCATTTTAGAGCGAGAAGCTTTGGAATGGAAAATCCCATAGTAAATCATTTTTAAGACGTGTGAGGAACATGTATTCTTAAGATGGTAAAAAATACGCAAGGTAGAGTAAAAGTATTGCTTCATTGACAAAATTTGTTCAGACCAATTCATCTTATTATCGATGATTAATCCTAGATACTTAAAATGATTAACAACTTCGATCATAAAACAATCACAGTCACATGATAAATGAGCATGGAAAAGTATTCTTTCCTTATTCATGCATACGTTATCAACTGATTTCAGCTTGCCAGTTTGGGGCTAAGACTAAGGAAAATTAACTTTGGTTTTATTACTGACAAGCATTCTGTGCTCCCGAAACCAACTTCGTAAAATATCGACATCATGGTTGACATCCGCAATTAGATCCATTCTACGGTTTGCAATATAGGTAATGCTTAAGTTATCAGCAAAAGCTGTAATGTTACCATTCATGTTCTGATTAAAGATGGAATTTATATAAATATGGAAAAGAATTGGGCATTGCGGCACTAATATGTTACCCTTAACCATTTGGGCTCTATTATGTAAATAGGGCTCGAGCCATTTGTAAACAAATCCTCTAATGAATATTCTGTACAGTTTTCTTAGCGGAATAATATGATGAGGCATATCAAAGGCTTTAGTTATATCAACGAATAGATTTGCACATTTTTTATGTTCATCTTATCCTTTGAAAATGGAAGAGCAGAAGTCTAACAGACCATCTTCAGTAGATAATCCCTGTCTAAAACCAAATTCTTTTGGGTTAAAGAAATTATTTCTTTCCAAAAATATTGGAATACGCCTGTTCATTGTTTTTTCAAATACCTTTGAAGTACACAGTAACAGTGATATTGGTCTATAATTTCGCATATCTTTTTGATTATTCTTTTTATGATGCGGAATTACAATTGCTCATTTTAGATTATCAGGAAAAACTCCTGATAGTAAGCTTTTATTGAATATATGGGCTAGAACATCAACAACATTTAAGCCAATTTTCCTCAATATTTGATTGGATAAGCCATCCACATCACGAGAGTAAAAACCATTCAAAGTACGTATTGTTTTCCAGATTTCAAATGAAGATATTTGTTTAAAACAAAAACTATTACTGGAAGTACTGACATCTGGTATTTTATTTAAATTTGCAGCATTTGCAGTTATCTTACATTTGCCGAAGGGACAGAAGCCAAAGCGACCGTACCAAAATACCTACCGAATTCACTTGCAATAGTGTAAGGATCAGATATTTCAGAGGAACCGTTATTTAAAATAATATGTTCCTGTCTCTTGGAACGTCGACTAAACATACGACCTGATGTTTTGAGGATGTTTATAAAGTTTTATGCCAAGTTTATTTTTCAGTTTGATTTTCTCTAAGATATTTCTGTCTATCCACGGCTTAAATCTTTTGTGAGAACGCCTAGGTATAACGGAGATACTGGAATCATTCATATATGTATTTAAAGTTTTCACAAAAATTGTATACGCCTTATTAGCATCATCTTCTTGTATATATGCTGCCACCTTTCTAACAAAAGTCTCTGGTTGAGGATATTATGTTGAATTATTTTTTTTGGAGAAAATTAATTATCAATGTTTTTGCAATGATTCGTATTATCTAGCTTCTTAATCAAAATGCCTGCCGTACAATGATCGTTGATCTTAAAGTCAAGGTTTATTCCTGCACAATCATTAGGCGGAACATTCGAGAAGCGGGCAACAACATGGTCAAGCAAGATCCAGTCAAAGGTCGTGTAATGTTGTTTATAATTGAATTTAACCCGTTTTCAGCTAAGACTGTGCAGTACGATTCAGTTATATCGCTTTGAGAAAGACTAAAATCACCCAGGTTTATAAGATCGTTATATTTCTCATTGTTTAACAACCTTGAAACTCATCAGCAAACATTTTTAAGGAATACGAATGTAATTTTTATAAACATATCAAATTAAAGATTGCACTGTCAATACTACAACACAGTTTCAAAAGATCAGCACTTACGAAATTACATTTTACAAAAGTCACGTTGATTTCATCTCTCACAAAAACACCATCTGCAGCATAAGAGTCATTTGGGACAGCAAAAAATCTGTAACCCGGAATGCTGAAGTCATTAATTTCAGAAGAAAAAATCCAAATTTCGGTAACAAAAATTAAGTCTGGCTTTCTGCTGAAGGTCTCAAAATGCGCGACTAATATGTCAACATTTTTTCTGAGGCTTCTGATATTTTGCTGTACAATCAGTAAGGAGCTAGTATCGAAATCATAACTAAAAAAGTTGCTATTACTAGGCTTATTTCATACTGTCCCGTCCGAGCTCAAGTTTTCAATATTGTTGATTCATGAGAAAACCTTCGGTCTGTCACATGTTTATGACTCCTTTGGGCTGACATCTCTTTTAGTCCTAACATTAAAAACTGCCAATTTATGGGTTTCTTGGAAGTGAACTATTTAGTTTGGCGGGTTATTGACAGATACTCCCATACTCTGCATTGCGTCTCCGCATTTTGATAGGAAGTTAGGCTAGTGGGATAGAATTTACTATGGTTTTGACTACCATGAGCATACTCCTCAAAAGCTCTTCCGACAAATTCCGGGTAGGCATTATGTCACAAAGGGCGATTTTTAAAGACTCTACAAACCTCTGCCAACTTCCCTCTATACGTGGTGATCCTGGCGGGAAGAATGCCCATTTAGCTGTCGACGTTTTCACCGTTTCCATCATATTTCATTAAACGCACATGTGGGAGGAGATTTAATAAACCGACACGACTCATTCGGCTGCTCCACAGCGTAATACCCTCAAGCCGACCCTGTATATTCTCTTAGTCGCATTTCATGCTCAAGTGAAATGGAATACGGAAGATTTCGTCACTTGTGGGTGACGCGGAAGAACTAGATTAAAAATGTAAATTTGAATTCAAATTTGTTATTGATATGAATAGAAATTAATTAATGTGTTCAAGCTTGGGGCAAAATTGCAACGAGACAACAACTTGAGTGAATGGTCTCTTTAATGGAGGACAATTCAGCCATAGCAAAATGCTTCAATAAATAAGATAAAAATGAATTTAAAGAATTTTCGAAAATGGCTGAAGCCAAATTGAACAGTTTAGGTCCTCCATTGCGCTATTATGCTTGTTTACAAAAGGTCTGGAATGACTTGAAACTTGGAAAAATAAAAGTGAGACAAATGGCGGTGATCCTTCAAGCAGTGTGGTTTTCTGCTCTGGACGAATGTGTCATAAGGATCACATGCTTGCAGAAAGTTGTGAGCCCTGAGGGAAGGTCAATCGTATTTTTCTGATTTCCAAGACTCAGATGTAACGCCTGCACAGAATTTGATAGAATTCCTTTTATTAGACTAACCTTCAACGAGCACACCTAACTTGTAACTGAGATCGAGGCACATCAGGTTACCCAGACGTCACGCCGACCTTAGAAAAAAGCATTACACACAAACCAAAATCAAAATCAAAATCCAAATCATACTGAAAATTCAAAGAAATTTATTTGATAGAGTAAAAACAAGTCTGGATAACATAGAACAAATAGCCAAAGAGAATGGTAAAGTTTGGCGCAAAATGTTGAAGCTGAAGGAAGAAAAATATGCGGAGTACAAAAAGCTAAAATTAAAACATCGCTAAGACAATACAAGGTTGACAGAATGCAATTGTGAACAAAACTGAATTTTATTTAACTTATTTTATGAATTAAAGAGAGAGTTTATTTTTATTATTTGTGAACTACTTTATTTTACTTTTAATTACTTTTATTTTAAAATTGAATTAAGTATGTCATTTCTTATTCTGGAACCCGAATCGTTATCTTCAGTATTTTCATCTTCAATGTTTACAGAAAATGAGATTTCTTCATTCTTCATAGGGATTTCTTCATTCCACCGACGTTAATAATTTGTGTCAGTTTTCTTGTTGAATAGTGAAATTGAATGTCTCCTAAAAGACAGCGGAATCGGTTTTTTTAGGACTCCTGTAGTCGGTTCTACAACATTCCTTGGCATGGAATGCTTTTTATTAAAGTTGGCTTCTCGACTACCTTCCTCTGTCGCTCTATATAGAATTATTAGCCAAGGCTTTAGGGGATAACCGGAATCACCGGAAATATGAAGGGTATGGTTTAAAAGGATTTAAAGAAAAGTGAACTATATTACCGTTTAACCAGGAATTCCTGTCACCTTCACTATGGTTGCCTATTAGCATAGTCTGCAGGTCGCTGAGGTTCTACACAGTTATATATAATAAAAGATATAAATATATATAATAAAAGGAGATTCTAGGATAACAACTCTAAATACTTACTACCATGGCGTTGATACTGCAAAAACTTTTTCTATTGAAATATATATGCCGATGTGCGCCTTTGCCACATCCAATTACACCCGGAAATACATGTTTTTCAAAACACGAAAGTTTGCATTGCCTTTCTTTGTCATTTGAAAAGTAATCCATCTTGGACACATTTTAGTTTCCAGAATTTGGAGAACTTTGGAAAATAATGAAATTATTCATCATCATCATCATCGCCATCATGTTCTGACCCGCATGCTCCACTAATGGGGTCGCGAGAGTAACCCACGCAGCTCGCATGCTCCAGGCAACTCGATCTTCCGCCGTCGATTCTAACTCATCAGGAGGTATGCCCAAGCGTAACCAGGCGAGACCAAGGAGGTGCATTGGCGAGCGTTTGCACAAGACAATAGAGAGGACCCTTGGGGCCATCTCTATCGAATATGTATAAGGCGCAAGAAACACGACGAAATAAGTAGCCTCAAGAACAATGGATCTCTAGTGACAACTTGGAATGATTGAGTCAGGACACTCTTAACAGAGTTATTTCCGAGAGCAGGGGATAACGAAATCCCGACCTCGAATTCCGATTATAGAAATGCGGTGGCAGACTTGCGATCGTCGGAAGTATCGTCAGCCATCTCCAGGTTGCGTAGTAGGAAGTCACGTGGGATGGACGGACTGACGGGGGAAAAGGTTAAATCCATCTTGACTGTTGTCCCCAAATATCTAGAGGTCCTCTACTGTGGATGCATGGATGGAAGAAGGCAAGACTCATTATACTCTTCAAGTCACCTGACAAGAATAAGAGCAATCCTCGCTCCTATAGGGGCAAAAGTCTCTTACCCGTCCTTGGGAAAGTACTTGAGAGGATAATGGTAGAAAGAAGAGGAGAATCGGTGAATGGTGCAGAAGACGAGTGGATTGGCGTCAAAAGGAGCGTTTCCGAGTCCCAATCTAAGTACATCTTGGGTATCTTCGCGGACTTTAAAGGGGCATTTGACTATCTGTCTTGGAGGAGCGTCGTGTCGAGGTTACGTGAAAATGGCTGCCAAGAAATTGCACTCTGTGAAAGTTATTTCTCCGACAGAAGTGCCTTCGTGGTGAGCCCATCGGGACTTAGCGTCCAAACTAACGTAGTCCGTGGCTGTACAAGGGTCTATCTGCGGGATCATAATATGGAACCTCATGATGGACCCTCTATTGAGGCAAATGCAAACTATATGTAAGCACTGTGCCTATGCTGACGACTCGATCATAATAAATCGAGGGTTAGTCTCGCGCCGATTTGGAGCAACTTGATACCTTGCTGAGTGGAGACTTGGTGTTGGAGTGAGTGTGGCATTAGACAAAACCACGATAATGATGCTGAAAGGTAACTTCTCGGCAACACGGAATCCGGCCGTGCGTGTGAATGGAACTCCCTTGCGCATGGCAACGCAGGTCAACTACCTTGGCATCGTCGTAGGCAAAGGGATGAATTTCCTTCCCCACATTAAGAGCCTGAAAGATCGACTGGTGAGAGTCGCAGGTCAATTATGGCGTGCCCTGAAAAGCGATTGGGGGCTTAGCAGGAATGCAGCTCGTCACATATATACCTCTTGGAACCTCTTGGGGTCTCCGTAGGATATGTTTGTGTTAAACAGCAGTATTCCTTGCATGCCTCCGGGTGTGTCACATGGTGTCTACCGAGGCGCTACAGGTCCTCTTAGGAGCGATGCCACTCGATCTTGAGGTTTTTCGCTGAGGTATACTCTTTGCGGCCAAAAGAGGGTTGGCACTGCCAAGCGTTGGAGGACCTGAGAGCACTGCGCTAGAAGGACTGGGTCTTGCCGATCGTAAGGCATTACTCAGAAGATATTTCATAGGAAAGTGGCAGGTTAGATGGAACGAACACATGAACGGAAGAACAACTCACCGTTTTATAAGAAATGTATGCTTTGTCGAAGATAGAGGAGGATTTACGTTCTCCATGCTTCTCAGCTTTCTGCTGACGGGACACGGGAACGCCTTCCTCACAAAAGATCATTATCGAATACATGGTCATCTGGCTGTGGCTCCGATTTAAAGGACTGGGAACACGTATTGTGTATATGCCCACGGTATTCAGATATTAGGGACCTCACAGCCATCTTGAAAAAGTGGGACGATCACCCCGCCGGCTGTCTCACCACGTTCCCATTCCACTTTAATGATACGAGAGAGACATAAAACTTCCTCTTTACCAATTGCCTTAAGTATTTCTGGCCGGATTTCATCCACACTGGCGGACTTGAAAACTTTTAGCGATTCAATCGCCAAAACTTCCGAGACGAAGATCATTATTCGAAAGCTACTCAATAGTGATCAATATATTATCGGTGCAGATCTGAATTGCAGAAATCGTAGCTGGAGTTGCTTAAGGAATAACAAATCGGGAAATGCTTTATTGGATGTGGCTATGAGATTCCCATTTAACATACTCTATCCAACCGAACCTTCTTATATTCTTGCAAGCTAAAGGTCCTCACCCTCTTTGTTATATTTATTTTTAACAAATGTGCCAACAATCTAACAGAACCAGTTGCCATCAATGACTTAAGTTCTGATCACCTTCCAATTTTGTCAGAGTTTCTTCATGATTCAAGATTAATTAATTTTAAATATCTTGACTATAATTTTTTTAGACCTCATATAAATTCCAACATTATAGGATTGGTATCTAACATAAATGAAATTAACTCAAATACTCAAATTGACGAAATAGTTGATAAATTTGAAAAATTTTTGCTACAATGTGTCCGTTTATCTGTGCCAAAGAACCCTCCTCCTTCCGCGTAGTATACTTGAATTAATAAAAATTAGGAACACGCAATAAAATTAGGAAAGTTATAGATGTATTGAAGACTTGATACAAAAGATAGAACTGAGTAATATTTTGCTAAATTTTCAATTTGGGTTTAGGCAAAATTACAGTACTTCACATCAATTTCTAAAGTCACAAAAGATATAAAAAATAACTTTTAAGAGCAACAATCAACTGGACTAGTGCTAAGAGATATTGAAAAGGCTTTTGATTCCATTTGACATAATTTTCTAAAATTCAGTGTCTAATGTACTTAGTCAAAATTAAACAAAGTTTCCTGTGTAGTCGTTCTTTTTTTGTGTCTATAGCAAGCTCACGTTCCTTAACAAAAAATATTCCAGCTGGTCTGCCCCAAGGTTCAATCCTAGCTCCAATCTTGTTCAACATATTTATGACAGATTTCCCAACTATCCCGAACTGTAAAATAGTCATGTATGCAGATGATACTGCACTATATTCCTCCCACAAAATAGGATCCATAGTTGAGGACAATTTGCAGATCGGTCTAAGATTATATTCGAATACTATAAGCTTTGGAAAGTAAAAATAAACGCTGAAAAATGCCAAGCTCTCTTTTTCACAAGAAAGAGAAAGTGTTGTCTTTTATCCATCACAAACTAAAGATTAATAACATTGAGATTCCTTGGTTCAACACAGTAAAATACTTAGGTGTGCACTTAGATAAAAGATTAACCTTTGCGGATCACATTATGAAAACTTAACAAAGTCAATCTTGCAATAAAAATGTTATATCCGATAATAAAAATCACTACTAAGTAAGCACAATAAAATTATAAGCTTTAAGGCAGTTTTCCAAGCTACCTTACAAGACATACGCCTCACCAGTCTGGGGAAATTGTGCAACAACACATGTCAAAAAACTACAAATCGCTCAAAATAAAATTTTGAAAATGATGTTACGCCTTCGAGCGTGTAGGTGTCCTTCAAATTGCAAGGAAAATTGAAAAACTCAATGAAACATTTATCAATAAATGTGGATATTTTAAAAATACACTCATCAATGAATTGATAGATCAAACTGCTTAAATGAGGTATGTATTTAGTCTTCTGTTACAGACACTGACGGTTCTATGTGTATTTATGGATGCTTTTCTGTGGAAAGAAGGTGTTCATTATGAACAAACCATTTGCACAGCAAGAGTCCATCAACTTCTCTTCGTTCGCATAACCGTTCCCCCCTAATCACACTCCCCCATGTCGTTATATCCACACCCACGTGAGCATGGAAAACACCCATCAGGATAAAGGAATCCATTTCCGCTACCCTTTCCATCAACTTCAGAAAAGTCGAGTACCCTTACTATAGATCTGGTGCATACACCTGCACTAAATAAATTGCATATGAAACTGCAGTTTAATACGGTTTCAGTAATCCGCACACATTTATTCTTAATTTTTTAATTTTAGCAACTAAAGGTTTAAATCAAAAATAGTGCAGATTCATCGGCCAAAAAAAACTGGGATATATATATAAATATATATATATATATATATATAAATATCGGAGCGACCTTTTGACACGCCACGGACATACTTATAAAGTTTTTGATCAGGACGTAATCACCAACAGTACATGTCCTCGCCTCCTTATGATTTCCACCTACTTTTCCCTTATTATGCTCCTGTACTTTTAATTGTATTTAATTCGCATAAATTCCTATTTGTTGCATTTTCTTTACAATCATTCAAATACTCCCCAACAAACTCTATAACGCTTCCACGTTGTGCAATTCCAAACAATAGTTTGCTTGGCGTTGTACCTATCGCACAGTGTTGTTCATCGTGAACTCTAATGGAGGCAAAATGTTGCATCGCTGACTTCGAAAACAAACATACTCTCCAGGAGTCGCCATCTTTAGTTGGAGAAGTATAGCAGTAGCCACATTGGTTGAAATGTCAAAGAAATTAGATTGCCATCTCTTGCTGTGAACCTGATGAGAGCCGGACGTGCTACTATAAACTCTATATAATCTTTTTGTAATTAATTATTATTGAATAAATTGAAGTTTGTTAATTAAAGCTCTAACACAAAATGCTGTCCAGGCCTGCTGTGGCTTCTACCTACCTTCGTTATCATTGGTCTCAGATTTCTGTTTGTTCTTTCTACCTGACCGTTTGCCTGCGGTTGCGATCTTATGTGTCGAACATTGTTTGTCGCCAAAAATGCCTCGAAATCATACTAAGTGAAACTACTACCCCAGTCAGAGATTATTGTCTTAGATCGGCTGTAGGTGTGGTTGTTACTTATCTCTCATGTATACTTGTATATATATACCTGTAAATCCATCCAGTACCAATAAAACGTACTTCTTTTTTAAATTACCTGCCGTGTCGAACGCTATTTCATCTTTCGGAATGCCATTCAACATACAACCAAGATAGGTGAATTTGCTTTTGAGAATTTGAAAACAATTTAGTTCGGCCTCTGCCAAATTTTGGCGTATTTTTTATCAAATTGTATAGTGGCTGGGCGATAATGGAGAAATCCCTGACAAACCGTCGAAAAAAGGAGCATAGCTCCAAAAAACTGTGCACAGCCTTAACGTTTGGAAGGACCGAAAAACCGGCGATTCTACAATTAAACTCCTAACGTCAGGACATTTCCGTATGCATGAATTTACATACGTCGAGCCTTAATTGTAGATTATATTCTGAGGTCCTACGCAGTACTTTTTCCAATACACATAAATGTTCATTTACATTAATGGCGGCTACCATTTTGTCCGAAGGGCATCTTCAGAAATTCGTATTGACCTGTGGGTGTGACGAATAACGTATAAAGCATGTCTAAAAAGTCATCAATTAATGGGAGAGGGAAGCTGTCCCTCAAGGTTATCGTATTTAAGTTACGGTAATCAACGCAGCTCTCCCTTTTTTGTTTCTTAATAAATATGTACAATTGGCGATGTATGTTCGGAAACGCAATAATTTGTTTAGACATTAAGTCGTCTATGATTTCTTGCAATCTACCTTTTCATGATATGAGAGTCTTCGCGGGAAGTGCTTTTCATTGTTGAACGATGTTTGCATTTTATACTTTACGGTAGGCAATCGAGGACGCTCATGGCCTACGTAACATGTTTTATAAATATCCATTACCTTGTTCTTTACTTCATAACTTAAACATTGATTTATATTCAGATCTAATTCATCGTTTTCGGAATCTATCATTACCAAAATCATTACATTTTGAGCTTTCTCCTCCTGATATACCCTTACATTTTGTTTTATTTTCTGTAAGTCAATCCCTGCTCTATCTAAAGAATCTCTCTATACAATTACTTCTGATAAAACATTCTCATTTTCAAACTAAACATTCAATTTCAATTTTCCAGTTACAAGTTTTATTTATTACTTTTATTAATTCCATAGTAATTCAATAAATTTTTGTTAAGTTGAATAAAATCAGGTACAAGCTTCCGTCGGATGATTATCAAGCATTCTAAATAAATAGTATTTTTATAATTAACTAAATCACATTGTATGTACAAATTTCTTACACACTGATTTTCATGCTCATCATCCACGTGATGAACTGTATTATTCCATTGTTATTATTCCATTGAAACATGCTACTGTCATTGTACGTCAATTCAATATATGTCATTCGTTTGAAGCGTAAACAAAAATAATTTATTTCATTCAAATATGTCGAACGAAAATAAGCCAAGTCAACCGCAAAGCCGAATATCCATGGCGCGAAGGCAATGCTCTGTTTTTGGTGGGATCAGAAGGGTGTGCTGTATTATGAGCTGCTAAAACTATCAATGGACAGCGCTACCGAACACAATGAATCCGTTTGAAGAGAGCAGTAGCCGAAAACCGCCAGGAATATGCGACCAGACGAAAAAAAACACACGAATTAAGTTATAGACCCAAAAACATTTCAATTTTCTTTTATCGAGTGCAGTATTCGGACGGCGGTGACCTGAAGCACCTTTTTTTTATTTCTTGACACGATATTAATACAAATTATTATAATAATTAGTAATTTACAGTCATATATGTATGTACAATCTGTTGCTGTAAGGCAAGAGGCGAGAGTACTATACAAAAAAAAGAACCATTAGCTATAAAGTTATTGATAAGCAAAATAGTTCGATAAAAAATTCAAAAGTAGTAAAAAGATTACATTGGAGTCTATTGAACAATGATTGAAAAAGAAAAGTAATTTTTTGAAATAGTAAGAAAAGTAGTAAGTTTTTATTGCGATAACCGAGGCGTGGTAACGCAATAAAAACGGATAGATACGAAGTTGGCGCGTAAATTATGACTTTCATGAGTCTAACATGGCAATAACCGGAGTTTTCAAAGAAAATATTTTAGACTTTGTAGCAGTAAAGATGCCTTAATGGAAGAATTTCCAGCCTTTTGAAATGTTCAAAACTATGAGAACTAGCATGATACATTTGTCTGAAAATCACATTAAAATAAATTTTACACAGTAATACCTAAAAACACAAAACTGTCAACACATTCAAGAACCTTCCAGCCTCTACATGTCGAAAACTGTTCCTTATGCAATTGCAATGCCTTTTCCCGAATAACAGCTGTGATCAAAGGTCAACGATCAAAGCCGAACGAACTCTAGATGTTGATTTTTGTCGACAACTCATTTGACTGCGTAACAGACCGCTTTATTCGTTCGTATTCTTCGGATGCTCGACTCGTTTATGCCATATAATTTTCCCCGTTTCCATTTTCCTTATTATTTATATTTCTCTTAGTCAAATTCAACATTTTTTTGGCTTGAGTTTAGCTTTCTCCTAAAAACAATAAAAGATGTATGAATATTCACTACTAATTTGTTATAGTTTACCATAATTCCAATTGTGCAATAAAAAAAAAAGCAAAAAGATTGTCGCTGCACTATTGGCCGATTCAGTCAATCATACAAAATAACTGAATAAGTTACATGGATAGGTGTGTAAATCTTTGACAGAAAAATCATGGCACGCCATGATTCTTTGCAGAAAAATGGCCTTTCGCGCAAAGCGATGTCGCACAAATTGGTATATGAAAATCGCGCAAAGGTGGAACCTCACAAAACGAGACCGCGGGAAGAGAGGGATTAGTGTATAAGAACAATGGTGGGCCTAAAACAGAGCCTTGCGAAAATCCAATATTCAACAATTAAAAATATAACATAGAACATCTGAAACCTGGAAAGGTATATATTCCAATAGAAGTAGAGTTAGACCTTTTAAGTGAGCTACTGTCACATCGAGTATTGCTACCGTTTAAAATATTAAGATTAGAACCTAAGTTGGAAATGAAACCGTTGAATATATTAGCAACTTCAAAACAACAATAGAATTATTGTTGTTTAAAGCAATATCAATACAGGAATAAGTTTTATTAAGAATCCTGTTCACAATTCCTTTTTAGGGCTACCAAAGCTTTCAGCTAATTTCTTACCATAATAATTGTTTCTACATATTGGTAGTTCTCTTTTCACATCAGGACTGATCTTATCATATTATTTCCTTATCCTGGCATTTTTAGGATGTTTCTTGACAAGTATACATAGCTGTTTTATCATCCACTGTTTTATTCATTTTAATTTGCATATCCTCTTTCTGTTCGTCAATTTATTGAGAAACAAATTAAGAGCTTCCGAAGGATTAACAGCAATATATCCTGCACTCTAAAATCCAAAAGTTAAATAAGCTCTCAAAGTAGGAAATTGGACTCTTCTAATCACTTATCAATGCAGTCGAACTCATATCTTCATATTATAACCCATCTCATGAGTATGTTCGTCACGGCAGTCGTCATAACTTATAATACGAATCCATTCCAGGTACACAATTGTGGGCATTGCACTTTATGTATGTACCCGTCATCGTATGCGGTGAGTTGGTAATGATGCAATTTTTTACCTGATTCTTAACAATAGCATAGATTTATTATGTACCCTTCGCCCATAAAACGCCCGCTCGCACAGAAGGAATTCGTATGATACAATAACCATTGGTAGACCTGCTTGGAATAAAAAATTGACAAAATCTCGTCAGCGCTGGTGCGCTGCGTAAACCATATAAAGTGCTTGCTCGTCTCGCAACATTGAAGTTTGTCCATCATCTCCCGTTTCTGGCGTCTCTGCCCCCACGAACACTCCCAAAGAGAATTATATTTTGCAGTATTGAATTACAGTCGTTTGGTATTGACAAGGTTGTCATTTTTGCATGGTCCGTAAACAAAACCTGAATCAGCAGTCGTTCAACGCCTAATTCATGGTTATGGCTTCGATAGGGTTTATGTTTTTTATTCGAGTGATTGTGTGAGTTTCAATCATTTATTTCATTCTATAGGAGGTCTATTTTAATGAGCTACATGTGTACGTGTTGGTGTACGTCAATTGTCACACACCGTTTCAAAGATTACCAAAGAAGATGACACGGAATAAGTCGTATCTGCTGGCTTTCTGATGTATCCACATGCACCAACGTGCATGTGCTGGGAACTACACATTTATATATGGAAGTAGGAGAGCGTTTCATGATATAAGGTATCCATGTTGATATGTTATGTCTACGTATCGATTTATCCAATCTTGACGATTACAGATTATTACTTACTTATAAACACGTTGGTTAACTTTGGTCTATTGTGTTTTGTCTATAGTTACATTTTACGATCTGAATCGGGGAACGTGGAAATAAACCACGCTGATCTGTCCATAATTTTTTTTATTTGATGGAATGAATTATGACCACTCTGCTTATGAACATCACCCATTATAACGATGAAGAGTCGCCCTGCCCTACTCTCAGAATTTAGGAGGGATTTCAGTGCAGAGGGATTTTTATCTTCAGTTTATCGAACTTCTAATTAATTTAAACGAAAATTTGATTGTTTGCATCAAACGATGCTTTGGATATATTACTTCATCATCATCTTCGAGAGGGTAAACCACACACGAGAGATCTCCAGGTAACTCGATCCTCCGCCACCGACTTTAACTTATCAGGAGTTATGACCAACCATAAACAGGCTAATTTTTGGACATGGTCCAAACATCTCTGCGGTCATCACAAGCGGTCGCCTACCTGATGGAATCGCATTCAAAGCCTCGGAAGCCGTGATGAAGACATTCGAGCCACCTGACCAAACCACCGAAGCATAGCCCTTTAACTTCGAAGAAGCAGCTGCTTAATGTTGAGTTCCTCGCTCACTGCCGTGTTTTTCACCCTATCTCGGTGAGTAATTCCCAAAACAGCACGAAGAAATCTCATCTCAGCAGCTTGTCACACAATTTCATGACCAAAGGTTAGGGTTGGAATAAATATGAATTGAAAACCGTTAACCTGGCTTTGACACCAAGCTGTTTCAAGATTGGCCCAGCTTGACTAGTCCTACTCGTGAAAAGACCTCGAGATACTTGAACTTTTCCACCTACTTCGATGGTACACCAGTAACATGTAGAGTGCATTGAACAGGCGTTGAACTAATGACCGTAACCGAACCAAACATAGCATACAACCGAAAAGCTGGTCGGTTGTACTTCTACCGGGACGAAAGCCGCACTATTCATCCCCCATCCTGGGTTCGACCATAGTTTTAGAACGCGCTTCCAATACATCAGCGTAAACTATCCCGGGGAGACTTAAAGGATATAGGCAGCAATATGTTTTGTCCCCTTTCTTGAAAAATGGGGCAATGACCCAGGTTTGCCAATCGCCAAGTGTCTCAAGACGTTTCGATGGTACTTTAATGACATCTGATCAAGATTCATCATCACATAAGATTAATGACATCGCCAATCAAGACTACGGGTCTGCCAAATCCTCCAAAAGGGCCGATCTCCAGCGCCGACGACACAGATCCCTGATGAATACAACTGCCTTTGCGATGAACCCGACTCAGACGGAAATATGGTGCAGTGAGACAACTGCAACGTCTGGAACCACTACAACTGCGCAGATGTAGACAGCCTTATCCGTGACACCACATACATGTGTGACATATGTACAGGTAAGAATAGTGGTGGCTCGTTTCCTACAAGCTACTTTGTAGACTTAGCCGATATAGCCAATTTAGCCAAATTAGCTCAAGCCGAAGAGAGTTTTAACGTCGAATCAAGTGCAGGCCGCGTAGCCGTTTCGGTAAATACAATCTCCGTTGCCGCTACAAACGCCGTAACTTCGGTACCTGGTTTTCTTTCTGCCCCGGCGTTCAGCACACGGCCAGATATAGTCGCCGCTCGCGCTTCATCAACTGCAGATCCCACCATTACCGTAACTTCGCTGCCTAGTTTTTGTGCATCCGCGTTCAGCACCCTGAAACAGCCGGTTATAGACAACAAACCAGCGGGCGTCTGCTGCCCCGTACTCCTCTCGCGCTTCAGCAATAGCAGATCCCACGTACACCGTAGCGAAAGAGACCAGTAACCCGATTCCCAACGCAGCGCACAAGACGAACAGATCGTTTGATCCTACTTCAGTCAACCATCAGCAACAAGCATCGCTAGTTCCGATTCGTCGAAGGCATCGAAAAGCTTGGCTCGTCTGGAGCTGCAACGTCTGGAGCTACAAGAAAAACGTTCACATCTGTGAAACAACCTCGAACTGCAGTGTATGATTAAAGAACTTTCACCTGACGAAGCATCCGCGTGGTATCTCCCAATCTATCCTGTAGAAAATCAAAACAAAACTGGTAAGATCAAGATTGTTTGGGATGCTGCAACTGCTGTCGAAGGGGTGTCCCTAAACTCCTGAAAGGCCCGGATCAGCTAAATCCTCTCATGTCCGTCATATGCAGATCGCTATTTGAGGTGACATCGTGGAGATGTTTCATCAGATCCGCATACGCGAACACGACCAAGATTACGAACGTTTTTTGTGGGGCCAGGACAGTCCGAACCGGCTTTTGGAGCCACTTGTCCCCCGTGTACCGCTCAATTTACAAAAAAACAAGAACGCGGATCAGTTTAGCGAGGAGTTTCCAAGGGCAGTGCGCTCAATCAAAGAAAACCATTATGTGGACGACCTAATGGACAGCGTTCCCACGGAGAGTGAGGCAATCCGGCTAGCCCAAGAGATACGTCACATACACCAGCACGGTGAGTTTCACATACGAAATTGCGTTTCCATCTCCCCATCGGTCCTTAAAGCCCTGAAGGGGGAGCCAGCCGATAAAGTCGACCTAAACATGGATAGCGAGCTGGGAACCACCAAAGTTCTTGGAATGTGGTTGTGTACTTCGTCAGACTGTTTTACCTACCAAATAACAACCAACTCGGAGCAGAGAGACATTCTCGCAGGCAATCGTCGCCAAACCAAACGAGAGGTCCTCAGAGTCCTTATGACCATTTTCGATCCTTAGCGCACTTCCTAATGTACGTAAAAATCCTATTACAAGAAGCTTGGCGATCGGACATCGGCTGGGACCAGGAGCTCAAGGATGCAGAATACGCCAAATGGTAGAAGTGGATTCAATATCTCCCGGATGTGGAGAACGTTAGGATTCCTAGGTGCTACATCACTACGGCTTGGGGAGATGAAGTCCAACTACATACATTCGTCGATGCCAGCTAAAACGGCTTTGCAGCAACTGCCTACGTGCTTACCTCGGTCAACGGCACTATCGAAACCAGTATGGTTGGAGTGAAGACAAGAGTGGCACCTCTGAAGTCGTTATCGATTCCCCGCCTAGAGCTGCAGGCGGCAGTCTTAGGTGCAAGATTCGTTAGATGCGTTATCGTGCCGCACTCCAACCGGTTCACCAGGCGATTCTTTTGGTCGGACTCCAAAACCGTTCTCTCTTGGCTTCCTTCGGATCACCGGAAATACCGCCAGTTTGTGGAGTTCAGGGTGAGCGAGATCCTGGACCTTACAGAAGTATCGGCTTGGCGGTGGATATCCACCAAAGGCAACGACGAAGCGACCAAGTGGCAGAGAGCGCCAGAGTCCAACGCCAACAGCCGATGGTTCCTAGGCCCCAAATTTCTCCAAACTTCTCCAGATGAGTGGCCTAAAGAAGCAGGAGCTGAAGAATTTACCAGCGAAGAGTTGGAAACGCAGTACGTAAACGTACATACTCTGTACAACGAAAGTATCTTTCGTCCTGATGCCTTTTCATACTGGATGAGACTTCTCAGGAGCTCTACGTACGCGCTTCGATTCATCCGCAACTCTCGGGCCTGCGACAAATCGCATAGTGAGAAAGGACCACTGACGTAGAAGGGGCTCCAGCTGGCAGAAGATGTTCTGCACCGAGGAGCACAGAGTAGTGCATACAAAGAGAAAATCGCCGATTTAAAAGCTAATCGCAAAGTAGAGAAAAGCAGCCCCGTTTGCAATATATGCCCGTTTCTGGACGGCGAGGGGATTCTTCGAGCAAGCGGCCGGCTTCACTACGCCATAGGAGTAAGCGAAGACACCAAGCAACCGATCATCCTCTCCAGATCCCACTCGATCACTCATCTAATAATAATGGACGCTCACTGCAAGTATAAACACCAAAATCACGAGACTGTGATAAATAAACTGAGCCAAAGACATTACATCAGCCGGTTAAGAGTTCAGCTGAATTCCATTAGGCGCCTTTACCAATTGTACAAGAACAAACGCGCTCGTCCACAACCACCTATCATGGCACAGCTACCCGCTGAAAGACTCGCATCGTTCTGTCGTCCTTTTTCCTTCACTGGCATTGACTATTTCGGTTCACTTACTGTAACAGTCGGTAGGAGAACTGAAAAAAGATGGGGCGTCCTGTTTACATGCCTCACCACGAGAGCAATCCACGTCGAAATTGCACACTCATTAACGACCGACTCATGCATATTATCTATCCGAAATTTTATAGCCAGACGAAGAGTGCTGATTGAATTCCACAGTAGGACGAACTTCCACGGAGCAGAAACAGAGCTTAAAAAATCTGTACAAGCGATCGAGCGTAAGAAGCTGCAAGAGGCCTTCGTCACCACCACTGCAAATTGGAAGTTTATTCTCCCGTGCGCGCCCCATATGGGAGTTTGTTGGGAGAGACTAGTAAGGTCATTCAAATCTACGCTGTATGCCATAACACCAACTCGCAATCCTCCGGATGAGCTGCTACGGAGCATGTTGATTGAGGCGGAAATTATTGTGAATTCGAGACTATTAACTTACATACCTCTAGACGAAGAGAGTCAAGAGGTAATCACACCAAACCATTTTTTGTTTGGCTCATCTAGCGGATTGAAACCGGCGGCAGTACTCGACGATCGGGCTATGACACTAAAGGGAAATTGGCTGGCTTCGCAGCGATTTGCGAACCTCTTTTGGAAGCGCTAGGTAGCGGAGTACTTACCTACTCTCACCCGACCCACAAAGTGGACCCTTCCCGCGAAACCCATCGAGGTAGGGGACATCGTTTTGATAGTCGACCCGAACAACCCTAGAAATTACTGGCCGAAAGGGCGAGTGACCCAAGTAAGAAGATCCAAGGACGGGCAAGTTCGAAGTGCTTGGGGGCAGACTCCAACTGGGATCTACCAAACGCCCGTGATTAAGATGGCCATCTTAGACGTGGGCAAGATGGACGTCATTAGCATGGGTCGATCTACGGAGGGGGAGTGTTGCGCGTAGCTATGCAATGCGCCCTTAGCTTAACGTAGATGCGCCCCCTGCATTCCAGCACCACGAAACTTAGAAAAATTATTGTTTACCATTTATTTATAAACACCATCATTAGGCCAATTGGATCAGCCGTATTTATTATCCGCCATAATTAATTATACCATTCGTTTGATCGGCCATATTTTTTTGTGTTTTTTTGATACAGTCGGTTGTGAATTTTTCTTTCTTTTTGGTTTGATATCTGCGCGACTCTTGCGGGAAAATTTAGTAATTATTTTGTGGACCATTAAAATATATTTCTTACATCCCAGATAGTAAGTAGATTGTCATTATCATTCAAAAAGCTGTTTTAATGTAAACTTTTTTTAAAAAAGGAATTTAACTATTCGCCCTTGTTCGGTGTTGTTTTCGAAATCGGCTCGCGCCGCCAACCAAGCGGCTTTTGGTAGTTGCCGCCAACACTTGCGTAAACAGGTACGGTCTAAAATAATTAGTAGCAAAAACGATGGCTAACAATTCTTTTTCTATCGAGCTGTAATTTATTTCATGTTCATTGAGCATGCATGAAGCATAACATATTGGATGGTTTTCCTGGCTAAGAATCGCAGCTAGAGCAAAATTAGATGTGTCTGTTGTTAAGGTAAAAAAAAGTTAGTTAGTGGCTTTTTAAAATTCTCAAAACTATTTTGGTAGTCTGCATTTGTTATATGTTATTGTGGCGTATTTCTTAAGAGCCTTAGTCATAGGTTTAGAAATCGAGTGAATAGTCCTTTATGAATATCCTGTAATATCCTGTTAGCCCTAGGAACTGATTGATCTGTTTTGTTGTTGTAGGTATTGGGAAATTTAAAATGCATTCTATCTTTTTTGGTTTTGGTTTGATTTGAGATGCATCCGGGTATCCTACCGACTGCGCCAGTTTTTACTACTACTAATCAGGTGCCGGATGACACGGAAAAGAAAATGCAAAATACCCTATGTGCTGACATAGGATTTCGGCACTGAGTTTGTTATCATATTTATTGACAACAACTGTAAATTGGGCTAGGTTATGAAGTTTGCGATCGATGCACTTATCGCGATAAACATATTTATTATCTATGTGACAATTTGGAATGACTATGGGTACATTCTCAAGGTTGTCACATATTTTGGTGACAGATATGTTTATATGATATGCTTATCTGTAACTATTTGACTCCTTCGCTGATGTTGAATTTTCTTCTTCCGAGACGGCGAATGTTTTCCCAGAACACCGTTTTCGCAGATCTATGGTCGCTTTCCAACTTCTCGCCGCAATTTGGCTGCTCGCACAGCCTATTTGCAAGTTCTTCGCGCCTCAGTGTACCGGTCACGAGAGAGAATCCAATGACAGTTATAGAAAATAGTCACCATTCTTCCCCTACACTGGATGGAAGAGTTGGAAGTCGCCCAAACCTTTCAGATATGTGCCGTGCAATATTTAGCCGCAACTCACTGTTCTGTAGTTTCTCCCACCGTACGCGTGTAACCACACTCGGTTTCCGCTTTGACAGGAGGGGTACTTTATCAGTGAGGTACAGCGTACACAACAACAACCAAATGATGATCAGTTGACAGTTCAGTCCCTCTCATCACACAAACATCACAAAGCATCAGTTACACACACGACGGTACCACAAAGAGATCTATCAACGACTTCTGTCGAAGACGATAGCATGTGTATTTATAGATGCCTTTGGAAAGAAGGTGTTCTTTATGGACATGCCATTTGCACAGCAAAAGTCTAACAACTTCTCTCCGTTCGCCCTCTGGTGAGCATCATCGATATTCCCAATCACACCTCCCCATGTCGTTACATCCTAACCAACGTGAGCTTTGAAATCACCCATCAGGATAAAGGAATCCCTTTCCGCTACGTTTTCCATGGACGCATCAATTTCATCCAAAAAAGCCGAGTACCCTGACCAGATTTGCTGCATGCACCTGCACTGGAGCCAAAGTTTTCAAGCTTAAGCTTTTAGATCCCGATTCTCCTTCCCGACTCCCTCCCCCTCCCCCTCCCCACCCCGACAGACATTTGAGGTGCAACTCCCGACAGGAAAAGTTTCCACACGTCCGAAAGGGTTTCTATATCCCCTTTGCTTCGTCGAAGAGAAACCCACGATATCCAAACGATACCTGGCAGCTTCCTCAACTAGCTCGAGATCCTTATCTGTGAGCGATGAGACCTTAAATGTGCCTACCCAAAGTCGATGCCGTTGTCCGTTGCCTTTTGCTCCCCGCACGCACTGGTTAGAGCATGGCGTGACTCCCCGTTATTGCATACACGGGTGACCTTAACGTGAATACTTAAATACAGCTTGCAAGCAGTTTGGCATCTGCCCTCGAAAAGGACGCATTATACCGAAAACTTAAACGTCAGAATACACATTATGAATTGTATTGAAACAAGTATGCATACAAGCTAAACACAACTTAGCGAGTACATGTATTCACGCATAATTACCCAATAACAAATACTAGAATGAACATTGCACACAAGAACATGTATAAAACACTAGACATGTGAAATAAATTTTCTTTCTGGTCCGTGAAGTCGTCGTGTTAATTTCTTTTAAATCCTAACAAAGCTCCTAGTGCTCGAAAATGAGTTCGGGTTTGTACCAAATAGCAAAATTAGACGATGAAAATTATGATAGTTGCAAAGTGCAGATGCGGTCTCCGACAAGGCTCCCGAGCCCTCATCGAGCACTATGGAAGCTGTGACACAATGGCGGTTAAAAGATGGAAAAGCACTCGCGACGATAATGCAATCAATCAAAAGTTCACAAGTATGGCATATAAACACATCAAAATCGGCATTGAGAAAATTAGAGGAAGTGCAAGGACCCCAGGGTCCCGCGGGATGTCACTCTCTTCAAACAAAATTTTGAACTTGAAAATGGCGGAAAATTCATCAATGACTTCTCATCATAATAATTTTTTCGAGGTGTTCGCATAAAAATGCGGTGGACATAAAAATGCAGGACGCTGCTTACCTAAAAGCATTATGTATCATCTTGCAGATCTTGGTCCAGATCTCCAAAATCGACGGCTCGCTTCCAAATTTCACGAGACATACAGGTCACATATCCTACACGGAACGCGAGCCTCTCCATTTTCGCACTTTAATGACAATTTCATTCGCTGTAACTTTTCCCACATTTTCGAAGGTCAAGATGCACGCGCAAGTAAAATAACGCGAACCGGTGGATTGTGCAACGGGATCCGATATCCGTCGCGATGCGCAAAGTCACCTTAGCTGAGTTAGCAAAAGTAGAGGAGGAATAAGTAAGTGGAAAATTGTATTAAAGTTAGTTAGTAAGATATCTTTGAATAAATCGGTCGACTCCGGACACAGAAAGTAAAAGTTTGTTTTTTTTTTAAATCGAATCAATATTAAACATTTAAGTTACATGGGTCCTCGGCAGTGGGTCTACGAGTCACATGTGTGGTGACAGAAATATGTCTATTACTCTTACTCCACATCAAGGGACAATTGAGTAAGAGAAAATCAAAATCCAGGCGGAGGGAATTGGAGACGTATTTATTGTGACGGTGGAGTTAACCTTGCATGTTGTGCCATTTGTTTCATTCCTTGAGACGATTGGTTTCATGTCGATTGGTAAGGTTGGACAATACGGGCATACAGTGTTAGTCGATAGCACTTTGCGGTTATTAAAACAAGCAGTGAAAACAATATTGAGAGCTACTAAGTGCGGAAAAGAAACATATGCTTTATTCGCGGAATGTGATGAACACTTAGAGCGATGTTACCCAGAAATTCGTTTACATAAATGAAAAATTTCTTAAACTAATAAATACGCATAATATGGTACTTCGACTTAACTTCAAAAACATTAAATTGTGAGATCTGTTTAAAGCCAAACATATGCACTTTACCATCATCAATTAGCGTGAATCGAAGCAGTATCGGTATTTTTGTCTTTTCATTGATGATTGCAGTAGAAAGATATTCGTCTATCTTTTGAAGGTCTGATCATTAAGGCACGTGTAGAATGTGAGTTGTAGAAAAAGATTAAGAGACTTCGGACTCATAACTGGTGCGATGTCTTGACAAATTTGTTCAAGATTTTTTGCAGTCTGCCGGTATCCAGCGTTAACTAACAACAGTTCATACATCCCAACAGAACGGTGTTGCAGAGCGGGTAAATAGGACGGTGGTGGAGATGGCAAGGTGAATGCTGATCAAATCTTGACTCTTCCAGATACTGTGGGGGAAATGGTAAAAGCTGCAGTTTATATTCGGAATCATGGAAGTACCACAACGCTGGGGAAGCTGATTACTTATGCGGCTTGGAGCGGCGAGAAACCCTCAATGGGATATTTTTGAATCTGTGGCTGTTAAAAAAGACCCGGTGAAATAAAATTCAGTGCCAAAGGTGTTTCATTTGCATTTGATTCCAAGGCCTACAAGCTATATGTCAATCCACAACCCTAATATCTAGCTGGAGCAAAACACATTCTAAGGTAATAACACACAAGATTTTAAACTTATTTGTAATTACGTGAGAACCGAAGAAACAAAATTCCGTGGCGCTTAGCAGCACCGAGGCTGAGTACATGGCTTTATCAGCAGAAGCATAAATATTATCATAAAAAGTTAATTTAACATAGCAATATATATATATATATATAACAAATATACCCCTTCATGTGAAATGACTTCAGATGTAATAACGAAGAATTTGTCAAAAATCAAGCGTGCTAAATTTGTTTTAATTTAAAATTACTTGGCTCAAGAAATTATTTTTTGTATTTGCGTTATATTTTTTGAATTGATTACTTTTATTTTTTTGAATTGCTATGAATTGAATACGCTTTTGTACTAATACGTTTTGGGGGGAAGTATTGTGAATTCTATTGAAACAAGTATGCACACAAGCTAAACAAAACTAAACTAGTCTTTCTGGTAAGAGACTTCCTCGTGTTAATTTCTTTTAAATTCTAACAATAAATTAGCTAATGCATTGGCAACAACAGGCAGTACAAACTTCAGGAGACTTATCAGAGAGGCTGAATGGCTTCAGAAGAGGCAGATCTACGATCGGAGCCATAAACGAAGTAGTGTACGCCAAACAAATTGCTCAACGTGGAAACCACTACTACAAGAAGATTGTCTTACTAGCAACCCTGGAGTGATATCTTCAAAGCGCTCGACAGGAGATTTCATTCCACAGAAGGCATCAGCATAGCTGCATTCCTGAAAGATTCTTCTGCCGTTAGATCTGCTTTAGATAGAAATTATATCTGTGTCGCAGTCCTACTAGATTTCTCCAAGGCTTTTGACTGCATTGACCATTCTCTTCTTCTTTCGAAAATGAAAAATAAGTTCAATTTTTCAAATTCTTCCCTTCATTTGTTTAGTGAATATCTGCGAAATAGGGTGCAGACGATCGTCACTGAACTTGGTCACTCTAATCCTAAAATTATTTGAGCGGGGGTTCCCCAAGGCTCTAGGACCTCCGTTATTCTGCCTCTTTAATAACAATGCCTAAATAATAACAATAAATTGAAGCTGAAACCCATTAAGACCGTATCTATTGTTTTTTCACTCCGCGAACTTTGTCTTTATGATTTGTCACCTATATTTCTTGATGGCAACCCCATCAATGCCATTAGTTCTGTAAAATATCTTGGGTCTCATATTAATTCTTCCCTTACATGCTGTTTTGAAGTTAAGGATTCTTTACGATATTCAGCGTACTATTTGAGTCCCATTGTCAAAACAGGAATGATCAAAACACTTATAATGCCTCATCTTTTGTTTAGTTGTTCTGTGTATCCGTACATATATTCAGTTTGCAAACATAGGTTAAATGTTGCATTCAATGACAGCGTTCGTTTTATTTATAATATTCCCCGGTCGAGCAGTGTGTCCCATTTGTCATCGTCTATCTATGGTATGAGGCTAGATCTATATTTTAACTTTCGGAATATCTTAAAACTCTTCAAGGTAATTAATAGTAAATCTCCAAGATACCTCTTCGAAATGATTTTGCACAATCTAGTAGAGGAAAAAAACTAATAATCCCCGCTTTCAGGCATTGTGTTGGTGACCTTAAACGATAGCCACATTATAAGCTGAATCTAAATTATTACGATTTTACTTGTTATTTCATTTTTAGATTATTTCTTTAAAGATCACTTTAAACTGTAAAGAAATTACAAAGCTGTAAAAAATGGAATCCATACTTCCAAAAGACGAATTGTCTTGTAGTATTGCATTACTAAACTAATTAAAAAAATAAAATAAATTAATGTAATGATGGCTTGTCCGTGGGAGGTTTTTATGCGGTAACTGGCCAGGGAGTGTTCATGATTCTAGAGTAACCGGATATCGACCATTTCCTAGTGCAGTTATTCTCGGAGTTCATACCCGTCGATGGACTGGCTTATCCTGATAAAAAAAATGATTCAACAGCGCTCATAAGAAAGCCAGACGAATTCCTGAAAATAGTTTCGGTAAATTAAAATAATCAAAATTAAGCAAGCTAATTTTTGTATTTCAGGAATACTTTAAGAGGCTTTTCATATTCATTTTACTGTTTTTTAGGGACGTATCCGCTTAAATAAAGTTCATGCAGTCACCTCTACAAAAGAAAAGCCGAAACGTAATTCGAATTAAATTAAATAAACCAGTTGATTGTCTTTCCTTATCCTAACAAGTTGTTTTTTTTTTTAAATCGAGTCAGCTCGGTACTCATATTTGGCGCAGTCGGTAAACCGGTTTCGGCTCATAACTCTTGTGTTATCGTAACGTGCTAGTAGTGACGGATTATCAGCGAAATACGCGTTTATATCGATGGGAAATCGACAGCAGTGGTACATTTGCTTGTTATCGACCAGTAAACACTGGAGATTAAATAAAAAATGTATGCGAAATCGGAAGAGTGTCAACAGGGACCCGATTTTGTTGACCCAAAAAAGTAAAAATAGACAAACCAAAACACTTTAAAAGGCATAAAAAGGCAATTATTAAAATTGTAGAAGCACCACTACCAAGTTTTTTTTTTAGTTCTCTGGCAATAATCTTCTCCTGTTGTCTCTTAGAAGCGCCTTGAAAGAGCTAAAACCTTTCTACTTCAGCTGTAACAAGTGGAGCACATTTAAAGCCTTCACCATTATCAACTTCAACGTTTTCTGGAAGTTTGGAATTCTCGTCGCCGTTCATTACAGAATTTATCTCCTGAATAGTTTTCAGTCCTCTATTTGCACTGAAAACGGCAGTAAACTTTTTCATGACCATCTTTGCAATCTTGCTTTTTTCAAGCTGTTTTTTGCAATAATTCCAACATTTGCAGTGATGTACCACTCTCTGTTGCAAACAGCAAAACTTTCTCACGCTTAAGTTCATCTGTCCACAGCAAGCGCATTGAATCGTCAAACAGCTGGTAGTTGAGTTTACTCTCTCAAGAACTTCGGACGTTAACAGGAACCTCGACTATTTGCTCGCAAGGGCCCAACAATTACATTTGTCACACAGCGCCCTGCTTTGTTTGTCGTTTCATCGACGGATACAAAAATATTTTCCTCACCAACTTCAGGTCGGATTTTGTGGAGCATTTCCAGGCAGCAATCTCCAACGTAATTTTTTCTTAGTGTGGACTCATCTGGCACTTTTTTTTGTGTGTACTTCTCTATGAATGTCTGGAATTCGGGTTTGTTAATTTTATCCAAAGGTATGTCCCATGCTCACAAAATGTTTGTCATATCGCCGTAAAACTAATTTTTCTTCAGTTCCGGTAACGAAAGATGTAATTGTTTGAGTTTTTTTCCTTAGAGCCATTGCTTGCTGATGCTTCTCTTGATATGCTCTTCAATAAAATATTTTTTTCATGTTTAACATTTATACCATGCACTTTGCATAAAGGAGCTTTTCCGTACGATGATAATTATTCCTCTTTGCAAGCCGTTTTGGACATATTAGCACTTTAATTGATTTTTTTATATATATTTTTAAATAAAAAATACTCCGAGATATTAAGTCGACGGCGGATAATGCCAAACTAGATTCTTAACTTCTTTCTGGCTTACAAATAACCAACACTACATCTGTGTGAAGAGTGTAGCGTTGCAGAGGAGGGTGCCTTTGTTTATTGCCTAATGCTTCCGCTCCCTTGGTGGCTTCAATAATCGCCAAAATTGTCCCATTTGGGGATCAGAAAACCAAAGAGTAATTGTCGAGAACAAGTGAATCCACAACGCGGGACTGTTTGGTGCGAATTTGTTCTGGAGACATTATTGGACCATTCTTTTTCGAAAGTGCGGCCTGACTACAGTAGCAATTAATGGTGTTCGTTAACCCAGTTTTTTTTTTGCTTAGATTACATGATATGGACGCAACCAACATGTGTTTTCAGCAAGTCGGTGCCACTTGCCATTCAGAAAGAGAAACAATTTAATGACTACATGAGGCATTTCCTAATAATAATTTTTTGTCGACTCCTGCGCAGAGTGTCCCAGGTTCGAGCCCCGAATTTACCAGTCATCATTTTGTTTTTGCTTTTTTTATGCGTCCATGACTTTAGGTATGCGTATTACGTAGTGTGAGTAAGATTTAATTTTTGCACAGATACACATTCACCCAAACTCGGATTTTTCTACAATTTTTGTAGCGAATAAGCTTCGAGAAGAATGCAAAAACGGCACAAAAAGGCAATAAGAGTATTAAAAGGCAAAGAGGCAAAATGAAATACATATAAAGGGCCGATGTTGAATGTGAACCACACCTAAACGTCAAGTTTTTTTCTGCATTTCATTTGACATTTCTCAGTTTTAGACTAATTCAATTTGAACCATGGAAAGATACACAATCGAGCAACGCGTTAAAGTTATTCAGGCTTATTATGAAAATGGGCGATCAAATCAAAATGCATATCGTGCACTTCCAAGAAAATCATCTTCAGTGATGAGGCACATTTTCACCTCAGTGGATTCGTCAATTGCCGCAATTGGGTGAATGATAATCCAAGAGTGACTGTCGAAAAACCAATGCACCCACAAAGAGTGACTGTTTGGTGCGGTTTATGTGCTGGCGGCTTCATCGGGCAGTATTTTTTCCAAAATGAGGCCGGTCAGGCAGTTACTGTGAATGGTGTTTGCTATCGTGAAATGACAACGAACTTTTTATGGCCCGAATTGGGAGATATGAATGTGGATTCAACAGGACGGTGCCATTTGCCACACAGCTAACGAAACAATGGCTCTTTTGCGCGACAAATTCATGTGATGTCAATTGGCAGCCAAGATCATGTGATTTGACACCGTTGGATTTTTTTACTTTGGTGCTATTTGAAAGAAAAGGTTGAGATAATTCGGCACATTAAGTGCATAAAACCTCAATTATGCTTCAGCGTCATCGAAAATTTGGACATCGGATGGAGGTGTGCCGCCGAAATCGCGGCGGCCATTTGGCCGATATTTTGTTCAATACATAACCATACCATACCAATATTATCATAATAAAAAGAAATGACAATAATTTCCTAAATAATTTGTGTTTTATTCAAAATCAACCTCGGCCCTTAAAATTGAACACCGAAATGTCCACCCTTTATTTGGAATCAGGAGGACTTGAAGCATTTTTGTATAATGTCGATACTATCGTCCGATCAACCAAACAAAAGAGGCAAAGTTAGCTTATCCCTGGTCATCAACCAATAACATCAACGTATTCGGATATAAAACAGAAAATTGTTTCTTCTCACCATGATGTGTTTACTATTGCAAAGCCTCAGCGAATAGATTTCAAAATGCTAGCTTTTCTAGATATCCTAAAGTAAGAAACTTACAACCAATAGCCACATCATATCGTACTCAATTCATAAGATCCCAATCCCAATCATTCTCAAATTCTTTCACAAACGCATATCCGCTCCAATTTCAAAATGTTCAACAAACCCAAAGCCAAAACCCTAAGCAAAATTACAGAAAGCCTATAGACTATAATCGCCCAGATCAGCAGTCCATCCCTGAACTACAACCAGAAGAACCAACCAACCAACCGCGATTAACACAAAGAACAAAGAGATAAGATTTTAGAATTAGATCGAATTTCAATCCGTGTTATCCTAACTCGCACCCCAGATATACAATCGAATAAGTAAGTAACATGACACAAAAATGTCACAAACTAGATCATATCAACAATGTCTAGATAGTTATTATCGTTAACATAATACAACCCCCAAAGAACTTGATGATTCTGATCCAGAAGTACTTCAAGTAATGGAAGGGGAACAAAATGTTCCCCAGTTTCCCCTCTCGATACCAACGGGTTACTTAGACGTGAATAAACACGGCATTAATATACAATACTTGGACAGTCTTCTAGGAGTCGATATACTATCAAAGTTAGGACCAATAATAGATTTAAGTAACAATATAATATAAATATATATAAACAATATATATAAATAGAAAACAAAAATGGGTCTGCAGAAGCAGCACCCAGTGAAAAATCCACTCGGGGCAGCCATACCCGTAACCCCTCAAATGACCTACGCCCAAATGGCGTCTGGCCAGAGGAGAACGGAAAAGCAGCAACTACCGAAGGTAGTGCTGCAGCGACGATCCAACGCCAGCTTGGAAATCGTCCATTGAAAGGCGTATGGATCGGTTAGAGGATCGGTAGTAGACCAAATTCTGGCGCTCCTGCAGAACCAGTCACGTTATCAGTATTAATGGCTGCACAGACTGAGAGGAATTTCAAGATCCTTGCAGTGAATGCAAATTCATTGATAGGAATCCCACGACAAAAACGAGCTCTATTGATTGTCGGACGATCAAAGCCCAGAGCTGATGCTGACTTAAGTGCCCGACATGGATATTGGGAAGTCATAGTTTACAATTATAGAGGGGACCAGCTTTATACCTGGCTTTGCTTGCACAGTGTCGAGTATAGCAGATAGAATGGAAGGTTAGAGATATCCATCTTCTACTTCTCTTGCCCCTTGATTTCATCTGACAGCGTTTTTTATACGCTTTTTGGCCCGTGTCTGTGAATACGTGTGAGCTCTTGAGAACAGCTGACAGACTTCCCCTTTAAACAACTGAGGTGGATAATTTATTTGACGTTTTATTTTTTTGCAAATAACTGAAATCGAAAAACTGCAATTAGGAAATTAGAAACGAATCTTTCTCATTTTCTTGTAAAAGGAGCGATTGTTTATTACAGAAATATTTTTGATTTTTTTTAAAATTGAAAATGGATTATATTCATTGGCAACATTTTTTTTGAAGGAAAAGGACAAACGCATTGTGAATGTCATTAGGTAAAATATCTTCACTGCAACGATAGTGCAAAGATTTGTTGAAAGATAAGTTTTATTGTTCATAGCATTAACAAATATTTAATTAATACTTCTTCTTGCAGGATTATAGTGTGATCATGCGTCTTCAACATATCATCATACTTATACACATCATATCATCATATCATCAACATATCAACAAAACATCAATTAGTTCTGAGTGTATTTTGTGCAAAACTGTGTACCTAAATTGTGTAAAAGCATTTCCCCACCACCCTTGAGGTATGTTTATATATTAGCCGATTTTTTTTAACCGGGTGTTCGGTTTTGCACCCGCACTAGTAAATATGTTAATATATATATAAATGTATGATTTAACTCATTAAAAATTAAAATGACATGCACATGCATTAACGTAAACAAATGTTTTGTGTTTGTGTTTTATGTTGGTGGCTTATGTTTTGTGTTTATGTAAAGAACGTGTGGGTGAAAATAGAAGACATGATAAGAATTTTATAAAATCGTTGAAATTACAAATGACATACGCGTAACATCTTATCCTTGGAGGTGGGGTCACTCAAGTTGAACTTAAGAGCTTTGTCGCCTCTCGTAGGACCCGCCTTTGATTTTCAAGCAAACTGGAAGATGAACTAAAAATGTCGAAGAGATTATTGAAGAATTCTATTAATTCTCCAGTACTTAACATAGTATTGGGTCCTTGACCTGAACTGTAGTAGCTGAAACAACCCGCTGAAAATGTTTGGCTCAAGAATTGGGTGGCATATTTAACTTTCATTTTGCTCTTAGTTAAATGAAGAGAATCATAGAAGAAATTAATTCTACCATCACTAGGAAATTTGGCTTAAGTTTGTATCTAACGCTCGTGCTAGACCGCGGAAGTTGGACCCATGGTCGCAAACAAACTGCACAGGGAAGAGCACGTACAGCTTGGAAAATTATTTTTTTTTTGAATCGAAGGCGTGGAGTTGGTGCAAACGAAATAATACGCGATAGGATGTTTCCACTTCTTCGCGATGCCTTGAACCATAAGCCCTAAAACAAATTTAGACGGCCACTTTGATCGGAACTCATCTTCACCGAAATCTTCCAAGACTATGACGGTATCACTTTTCCTAAAATAATCCGAATGGACTTTTAAGGACATCTCGTCAGCTAAAATAGAACAGTATTTGCAAATACTGGGTAGCTGATTTGTTTTCAATTCTAGATCTTTCACATTAAAGCTAATATTTGCCGGTGATTTTGGCCAGGAGGAAATGTAGGTACGAAGAGCGTTAACCGCAGGAAGATTTAAAGATGGCCGGAGTAGTCTATATGAAACGGGTGATGTAAAATTAATTGAGAGTGCCAATATCTTCAATTTATGAGAGAACCTATTTCCCTTACAATAAATCCAACAATATGATGTATTTATCCCTACATCTCCGATGTGGACTACGAGAAAAAATGGCCGAAGATGAATATCTCTATCCCTCCATTATCTCTGGAGAACAGACTCGATTTGAAAGCAACAGAGATCTCGTCGTTCCCTAGAAGCGGCTCTTATCTGGCTCTCCAGCTGTTTGACGCCAGACTGCAGTTGACAAACACAAACGCACAAACGGGAAACTGTTTGAACACTTTCGTGTATCTCAGTTACCATTGCGGACTTAATGCCGAAATCAAGATCCCTAACGATATTGCGGAACTAAGAGAGTTTGTTTAAACGTGTCCCTAAAATTACAGAAGGGCTCATTAAGAACATTCAAGCATTAATTATCCAGAATTACAGACGTTCAGTTAACTCGTATAAGAACGATAAGATACGGGATGTATGATCCAATCAACCCGAGCATGTTCCCGCAAATAAACAAATTCTTAAGAAGCAACAAGCAAAGCGATCTTCCGTGTCTTAAGCTTCCCAGAACTACGGAAAATGAACAAATACTGACTACAGCAGGTATTGATCCAGATAACGCTGTACCTGACGACAACTACTTTGCGGTCGAAGACCCGCAAGAAAAAGTGGAGGTACTTGGCGCGGTCTTTCAGGAAGTGTACGAGGTGAACGAGAGCATTCACCCGAACCACAACCTGAAGAACCTCGTACTGGATAACAACACACTTGTTCGTGAAGGTCTGAAATAATGGCGATCTGAGAACAACGGCTTTGTCTTGTTCAATATCAATATGGCAGGTCAATAACATGGCAGAGAATGCCATCGCCGACGAAGGGGTTCATCCCCCGTTTATATCGAAGACAGATCTCCAAGCGGTCTTCGAATCAATAAAGAAGAAGTCAGTGGGAGTCGATGGGATCTCGAACATAGAAGTGGTAAATATGTACACGATCCTCCTTACCAATGCTTTGAATAATGCACATTATCCAAGCGAGGAAAAGATTCTTCGAATCCGTGCAACCTTCGGTCAATTAGTCTTCTTCCGAACATAAGCAAGGCATTCCAGAAGGTGATAAATAGAGCATTGATCAAGTGGACTAAGGACAAAAATATAATTCCAGATAACCAATTCCGTGTCGGATATAAAATGGAACAAGAACCAGCAACAATGTACGGGCGCCTGCTTGATTGACCTGGAGAAGGTCTTTTTTACCAGCTCCATACCAGTAACATGCATACCGGTAGACGGTTCGTAGGCAGGAATGGCAACGTGTCCTCCACAGGTATTTTTGATGTCAAAAATTGTCTCCAACAGGGCGCCGATCCTGTTCAACATTTACTTGAGCGATCTGATAAGTTCTCTTCCTCACGTAAAAGATTGAGGACATCACTGCTCTCGTGCAGGGTGACTTCGATTCATTCATGAGAGATTGCGATGACTGGAAATTGAAAATCAACTTTTAGAAGTCGGAAACCATACTGTTCAGGACGCAGTTGTATAAGGCCCCGGCAGATACGACAAAGAATTGGCGACAGTTCTCAATTGTTCGTAACGACCACTGGCGCAAAGGACTGTATTCAGATTCCTGGGGATCTGGCTAGACCAGTATCTATATTTTAAAATACATATTTAAAAGATTCGGTTGTTCGAGAGGACTTGTCTTAGGGCTTGCCTTCGCATTTATAGAACTCCAAAATCCCAGTACAGTACATTCCAATGAGATCTTATACAACAGGGCAAACCTGATTAGAGTGAACAATTTCTTAGTGAAGTCGATTCGAGGTCATGTTGTCAGCGCGATGAACTTAGTCAATAACTTGATCTCGGGGGCTTACTACCCCAATTCACTTTACCACGAAATGGTTGGCCGCGGTACCGCTCATCTACCACATCGCCAGATCGACTGTGGATGGGCGACTCAACCACGACCGTTCCGTCGCACAACGGGCTGAGGAGGGTCTCCTCCGGTTCAACATGTCGGTCTCAAGACGGGATGTTCGGGATGTTGCTTTCCAACATCGAAAGTTCTGGTGGCTGGGGAGAGAGGGAACTCCCTCGTCCAACTCTTTAGCCCCGGGGTAAAAAGTGTAGTACATATCCCCGAATGGGGGAGTATTCGGTCTCTGTCTTGCAGTGGATTAGATGTATGTAGCATCCATGGCCGACTTACACATATTAGGGTAGTTTTAAGTTAATTGTAAGTTGCATTTAAAAAAAATAAAAATAAATAAATAAATAAATACATATTTGGCATTCAGATGTGTACACCTGTTGTACCTATGTGTATACGTATGCACATATATTAGGTACACATATATATATATATGTGTATATAATCATACATACATATATATGTAAGTTCAGCATAAAGTAGGCTAAGTTATTTTAAGGTAGTATGTCAGTTAGTATATAAGTTTTATGAAAACATTTCCTTTATTAAGTTTTTTGTAGAATTTTCTTAATTTAATATTTTTCATTAAATATCCATGTATTGTTTAAATGTAATTTAAGTTATATTTAACTAACTAACAAAGCAATTATACCACTTAAATTTATTTAGTTAAAATGCTTACTTCTCTAATGCTACTGATCCAACCAAACTGCAAAACAAATAGTAAAAATTCCAGTGGACGTTAAAAATGGTGACTTCTTCTTAAGATACACTTAAATAGAACCTCAATTACAAATATCTGAAGGAATAAGTCAATATATAACTGGTTTAGCATTGTAGAAGTGGTCAACCAAAATACGTTACCGAAAAAACTGCTAATAGAATAACCTCTCAATAAATATATAATAAATATAATCCAAAAGAATTCACAGACATAAATAATTTCAATTTCAAAAACAATGATTAAAATCCAGATATCGGCATCCCTTACGAACAATCCCATTCGAACAAAATACATATCATACCACTAAATAATGTTCCAATCTACACAAAGTCATACCGATGCCCGTATGTTCACAAAGAACAGGTTCAAAAGCAGGTCGTCAGTATGCTCGAGCAAGGCATAATTCGTCCAAGCTTCTTCCCTTCGAGTTCCCCTGTTTCCCCCAACAAGTGATGGACAACATTCTTATTTTTTCAACCTCACTGCTAGAACATATTGTGAACCTAGCAAAAGTTTTCGAAAGACTTCGTGAATCAAATCTAAAAATCCAACTCGATAAATCCGGATTTCTCCATAAGGAAATTGGATTCCTCGGACACATAGTGTCGACTAATGGCGTAAAACCGAATCCAGACAAGATTCGATCCATCAAATAATTTCCAATCCCTCGAATTCAAAAAGCATTTCTCGGTCTCTTTAATATTACAGAAAATGCATAAAGGATATTTTAGTTTAGTAAAACCTATGACTAACTGTCTAAAGAAAGGAAAAACAGTTAATCTAACAGAAGAAACTTTCGAAAATTGAATAAACGTTTTAACCAATGACCCAATCCTTCAGTATTCCGACTTTTCAAAACCTCTATCAAAGCATATATTAACCTAAATGACACCATTCCTAATATCACACTTTCATCAGTACATTCAGCAGCAGAAAACATGAATGACGGAATTTATATAGCAGGAAGACCCCTTAACGATTTTAATCTCCAACTTATTCTAAGACGATCTGATAATCCCCTTTTGAATTTAAAAGTGCCCTTTAAGAATAGGAAAGCAATTTAGATCTTGATCGTTAGGAAATTTTACAAGAATAATTAAAAACCTATAATATTGCTATTCACTCTACAACAAAACTAACCCCATATGCATTAACTTACTGTAGAACTCAAGAATACATTTTGATAATGAACATGACCATTTAAAGAGACTTAACAAATATCCAGAAAGAATATATCCACAAATAAAAGAGAAATTAGAAGACATTACTAACAAACTTATAGAAAAGCTTAATAGAGATAGAGAAGACCCAGAAGAGGTACATCCTAATGAAAGATGATTTTTCAGAAAAGAATGTCGTGGAAATAAACTAACCCTAAGTTTTTCAAAGCACCAGGTCAAAAAAGACAGAAAGGAAACATAAATAACTAGTGAAAATAAGGAATAAGAAACTACATGAATCCAAAATAAAAAAGATAGGCACATTTAATAAGTTCATCACATTCCAGGGCGCTAGGTACAGCAGCGCAAAAGTTAGAGACCTACTAGAGAACAACGCATTCTTCCACTTAAGATAGACATCACACGATTTATAAAAGAAAACAATAACTTAGTTCACATTATAGATTTAGACACATACTAGCATAAACATAAACGAAATATTCAAAACATTATCAGTCCTACACAAATTTTACAACTTATAAGATTTCATAGATGTAAAAAAAGTCAAACTAAGAGATGTGGAACTCAAACTATATGCATTAACAACAAAATTGCGAAGTAGAACAGGAATAATAAACGAACTTGACTCGGCTATCAAGTTTATCACGTGAAATATGGATGCAAACCTTAATTCAAAGACACAACTTATGAAAACAAATCAAACAATCAGATAATAACTAACGCGAAAATGATTCAAACATTTTAAAACATAACGAATCATATTAATAAACAGCAAAATTGTGTCGAAAGTTTTCTACACAACCTTAACGAGGACAACAATAATCGTATGAGAACAAATGGGGAATTTTTTATTTTAATTTACTCCGTCAAATAAATACTGCTGAATCAATTGTCATGGCAAGAATGAACGTTATACCCAAATTTATACTAAACGCATCAGAACTAATTGAAATCCAGGAACTACTTGTTAACCAATCAGTCAAAATTACTTCAAATCAGCAAATTTGTGAAATGCTAGGATTGCAAGTTCGTTTATTATCTCAATTCGTTTATTATATATACAATTTGTTGTACAGAGATTTGGTTTGCATCACCTTACTACTAAAATATTCATATAATCTTTATATAATTTATCACAGAAAAGAAAAGCCACTTAAAAAACCTTCATGGCAACAAAAGTTCCTATTTTAGAAAAAACAAAAGTGATAAAATATTTGAATATGGATCGAGAATATTTATATATATGAATATGAAGCTTAAAAGCTTACCTTTCATCTAAATGTACCCCATAATACTTTCCACTCTATATCCACTCGATCGGAAAACCATTAAGTTGAATGCTGTTGCTTGGAAGTAAACAAGCTTTTCTTTTTCGAGTGAAAAGGATTGCTTGCGTTTTAGAAGCGTTAATGTTAATTTTCCAATTTTGACTATATTGAAGGACAGTATTTATCCCAGATTGCAGATTTGGAACCAGTTGCATCCGAGGAGTAAATACATGTATCATCTGCATATAAAGCAATATTCCAATTATTTAGATTTGGGCAATCAGAGGTTATATATTAAATAGGACAGGCGCTGGGACAGACCTTGTGGGACACTAGCCCTAATTATTTTGTTTTCAGATAGGCTCTTATTTACGGACGCATTGAAAATGCGTAGAGATCGAAACGACTGAACGATTTTAATAAGATCCAGTGGAAGGTCACAATTCAATAGCTGCCAGATGGTATCGAATGCTTTCTCAGCGTCCATGCCAGTGCTTTTCCCTTCTGAAAGATTTATTCTGACGTCATTTGTTATACGATGAACCTGATGTGTAGTGCTATGACGAGCCCTAAATCTAAATTGTTCCTTAGGTAAGATTCCGTTTTCATCAATGAAAGAAACAACCCTATTCTTTATGATCCTTTTTAAGCATATGATCTGTTTTAAGCAGCTGAGCAAACTAATAGGTCTGTAACTACCAGGTAGATTCACACATTTTCCAGTTTTTAAAATGGGCTGTTATCCATCCAATTTCAATACGTTTTTGATACCATCAAAACCGGATTACTTCCTAGCATTTAAATTATGTATTATGCCTTTAAGCTCACTTTGGGGTATTGGATTGGGTTTGCTCACAAGTGGGTGTGAACTGACGAAATTAACTGACTGTTGGACTGAGTGTCTAACATGCATGGTTGGGATAATGTTACTAGCAATTGAATGATTATTCAAAAAACTAATTGCTAAAGCACCACTGACCACCATTAAAGCACAATTATCACATGGGGAATGAAAGACAGAGTGCGTTTTTTTTTTCGTCATCTTAATTATGTTCCAAAATGGCTTGGAATCTTTATCTAACGATAGAAGTCTATCGTTCAAAGATTGTTTTCTATAGTTTGCAATTGCAAATTTACACAGAGCATTCATTTTCTTGTATTCCTTGAGGTAGAATTAATTATTTGTACGTCTCCATCTAGATCTGCAGGTGTTTCTTAACTTGATTATGTCAAGAATGAACTGCGGAAGGGTATTTGCCTCATGTCTGTGTACCGTCTTCTTAGGAACAGACTGTTCATCGCTTTCAATAAGGGCGGCAGTGAAGGTGTCCATATTTTTATCAATTTGAGGTTGACTAATGTTTGGCTTAAATGCGTTTTCAAGTTTTTCTCGAATTAGTCGTCTGATTGCAAGTATATTTTAATAATACGAATATTATTCTGTTATGTTCAAATTCCTAAAGAAACTATTACTTCATCCATGTGATCCCACTGTTATAACAAAACCAAACAAATTTCAATCGCATGATACGTCCTTCACAATCCCGAAAGTAGTCAATACCTAGACGAAGCATGTCCTATGGTAGAAAGTGTCCACTACTGCAAAGAACCCAGGCACCAGGAACAAATGAGCGAATCAACATGCTTCGGAAAGCTTCGTCAAAACCAACCTAACAACTGTACAGTGGAAGATGTCGGACCAATTTGAAACATTATACAACCCGAACCAAACTACACCCTCCCTCAATTTTGCTTAATGCTAATGGTTTAATTTTTCATAAGAATTAGATCCAGAACAATAATTATTGATAATTCCGCTCCTGCTCAAAGTCCGCTCCTTACTAAGGGGGGAGGAGCAACGGCCTGCACACACATCGCATCCGTCGCCCCTTGATCGGCCAACGTCGATCACACCCGACGCCCCATCATCAACCTTCTTCTTTCTTCAGCCTTCTTCTTCTTTCACTTCGTAGGCTTTTGATATTAATTTCAATTCTTTGAATAGTTTTATTTTTTATGGGTTCTATATCTCTTTTGTATTGCGATTGTTACAGCTTCTAATTTATTAATTTGTGGAGGTCTTCTGGCAATAATATCGTAATCTGCATATTTTATAATTAAGCAGAGCTTTTGGCTAGTATTTATTCTTGATATTGCAGGCCACATGAGAGGGTTTATATTTGAATATATCTCAAATTGTTGTTGGAAGACGCTGTCTAAATATCTTAATTGGATGTGCAATGGCCTAGTTTCAAATAAGAGCTTTTGCGCATACCACCTATATCATCCCTCCAGTAAAACCAGAGGGGGATTCTGCTTACTTATCAAAGACAACATTTTTTTGATGCAATGCAATCAGTGACAGTAGTAATAAAATGCAAGACATCAAAACTAAACGTAGCATTTATATATATTTTATGCCTTTAAAAGTCATTTAGAACAAGCTTCATCGCTGGTGGTGATCTTAACGCCAAAGACACCTTTTGGGGCTCGCGTAAAATTCCAACAAAGGACAGACTGGTGTACAAAATCAGTATGGAGTTCGGGGTCGACTTCCACTCATCGAGAAAACCGACATATTGGTCCGCCGATACAGCAAAACTGCCTGACATTTTATTATTGATGATGAACCTACATACCTACATACCATACATACCTATTATTAAGCGGATAGCTACAAACATCATGAAAGTAGAAGAAAGCTTCGACCATTCTTCCTGATCTATGGTCAAAAAGTGATAAAGAAAATGCGAACCAAGTATGAGTGTAACTTAACTAACTAAGCCAGGCAATTAAAAACCTAAAGAACAATAATCTGATCTGATAACCGGACAGATCTTTTAGACTATTATATATTCCAGACTCATAGAAGGTTACGGAAGTGATAATACTCCCAAAACGGGGCAAACCCATAAACGACAAAAAGTCGTACAGACCCATATCTCTGTTACTAATAATATCCAAAATATTTGAGAAACATTCGGTATACAGAATAACAAAATAAACTTAAGGAGCTTTAGAGGAAAAAAAATTTTGTTCGACCGCCCACCTGACGTTTCCCAAGCCTTCTACAAAATCTGACATAAAGGCCTACAGTACAAGCAACGCAGGCTTCTCCCGAGTGAAAAGGATTGCTTGCGTTTTAGAAGCGTTAATGTTAATTTTCCAATTTTGACTATATTGAAGGACAGTATTTATCCCAGATTGCAGATTTGGAACCAGTTGCATCCGAGGAGTAAATACATGTATCATCTGCATATAAAGCAATATTCCAATTATTTAGATTTGGGCAATCAGAGGTTATATATTAAATAGGACAGGCGCTGGGACAGACCTTGTGGGACACTAGCCCTAATTATTTTGTTTTCAGATAGGCTCTTATTTACGGACGCATTGAAAATGCGTAGAGATCGAAACGACTGAACGATTTTAATAAGATACAGTGGAAGGTCACAATTCAATAGCTGCCAGATGGTATCGAATGCTTTCTCAGCGTCCATGCCAGTGCTTTTCCCTTCTGAAAGATTTATTCTGACGTCATTTGTTATACGATGAACCTGATGTGTAGTGCTATGACGAGCCCTAAATCTAAATTGTTCCTTAGGTAAGATTCCGTTTTCATCAATGAAAGAAACAACCCTATTCTTTATGATCCTTTTTAAGCATATGATCTGTTTTAAGCAGCTGAGCAAACTAATAGGTCTGTAACTACCAGGTAGATTCACACATTTTCCAGGTTTTAAAATGGGCTGTTATCCATCCAATTTCAATACGTTTTTGATACCATCAAAACCGGATTACTTCCTAGCATTTAAATTATGTATTATGCCTTTAAGCTCACTTTGGGGTATTGGATTGGGTTTGCTCACAAGTGGGTGTGAACTGACGAAATTAACTGACTGTTGGACTGAGTGTCTAACATGCATGGTTGGGATAATGTTACTAGCAATTGAATGATTATTCAAAAAACTAATTGCTAAAGCACCACTGACCACCATTAAAGCACAATTATCACATGGGGAATGAAAGACAGAGTGCGTTTTTTTTTTCGTTATCTTAATTATGTTCCAAAATGGCTTGGAATCTTTATCTAACGATAGAAGTCTATCGTTCAAAGATTGTTTTCTATAGTTTGCAATTGCAAATTTATACAGAGCATTCATTTTCTTGTATTCCTTGAGGTAGAATTAATTATTTGTACGTCTCCATCTAGATCTGCAGGTGTTTCTTAACTTGATTATGTCAAGAATGAACTGCGGAAGGGTATTTGCCTCATGTCTGTGTACCGTCTTCTTAGGAACAGACTGTTCATCGCTTTCAATAAGGGCGGCAGTGAAGGTGTCCATATTTTTATCAATTTGAGGTTGACTAATGTTTGGCTTAAATGCGTTTTCAAGTTTTTCTCGAATTAGTCGTCTGATTGCAAGTATATTTTAATAATACGAATATTATTCTGTTATGTTCAAATTCCTAAAGAAACTATTACTTCATCCATGTGATCCCACTGTTATAACAAAACCAAACAAATTTCAATCGCATGATACGTCCTTCACAATCCCGAAAGTAGTCAATACCTAGACGAAGCATGTCCTATGGTAGAAAGTGTCCACTACTGCAAAGAACCCAGGCACCAGGAACAAATGAGCGAATCAACATGCTTCGGAAAGCTTCGTCAAAACCAACCTAACAACTGTACAGTGGAAGATGTCGGACCAATTTGAAACATTATACAACCCGAACCAAACTACACCCTCCCTCAATTTTGCTTAATGCTAATGGTTTAATTTTTCATAAGAATTAGATCCAGAACAATAATTATTGATAATTCCGCTCCTGCTCAAAGTCCGCTCCTTACTAAGGGGGGAGGAGCAACGGCCTGCGCACACATCGCATCCGTCGCCCCTTGATCGGCCAACGTCGATCACACCCGACGCCCCATCATCAACCTCATAACAACCTGTAGGCCTGCAACATTTTGTCATTTTTACAATGTCAGCGTTTGAATCGCATCCGCTTAAATAATGTTCATGCTCCTCTGCAAAAGAAAAGCCGAAATGTAATTCGAAATTAAATGGACCAGTTGATTGTCATTCCAGATCCGAACAAGCTGTTTTGTTTTAAATCGAGTCCGCTCGGAACCCATTTTGCGCTTGAAAAATTATAAAAGAAAAGCCAGGCCTTCTTCTTCTTTCACTTCGTAGGCTTTTGATATTAATTTCAATTCTTTGAATAGTTTTATTTTTTATGGGTTCTATATCTCTTTTGTATTGCGATTGTTACAGCTTCTAATTTATTAATTTGTGGAGGTCTTCTGGCAATAATATCGTAATCTGCATATTTTATAATTAAGCAGAGCTTTTGGCTAGTATTTATTCTTGATATTGCAGGCCACATGAGAGGGTTTATATTTGAATATATCTCAAATTGTTGTTGGAAGACGCTGTCTAAATATCTTAATTGGATGTGCAATGGCCTAGTTTCAAATAAGAGCTTTTGCGCATACCACCTATATCATCCCTCCAGTAAAACCAGAGGGGGATTCTGCTTACTTATCAAAGACAACATTTTTTTGATGCAATGCAATCAGTGACAGTAGTAATAAAATGCAAGACATCAAAACTAAACGTAGCATTTATATATATTTTATGCCTTTAAAAGTCATTTAGAACAAGCTTCATCGCTGGTGGTGATCTTAACGCCAAAGACACCTTTTGGGGCTCGCGTAAAATTCCAACAAAGGACAGACTGGTGTACAAAATCAGTATGGAGTTCGGGGTCGACTTCCACTCATCGAGAAAACCGACATATTGGTCCGCCGATACAGCAAAACTGCCTGACATTTTATTATTGATGATGAACCTACATACCTACATACCATACATACCTATTATTAAGCGGATAGCTACAAACATCATGAAAGTAGAAGAAAGCTTCGACCATTCTTCCTGATCTATGGTCAAAAAGTGATAAAGAAAATGCGAACCAAGTATGAGTGTAACTTAACTAACTAAGCCAGGCAATTAAAAACCTAAAGAACAATAATCTGATCTGATAACCGGACAGATCTTTTAGACTATTATATATTCCAGACTCATAGAAGGTTACGGAAGTGATAATACTCCCAAAACGGGGCAAACCCATAAACGACAAAAAGTCGTACAGACCCATATCTCTGTTACTAATAATATCCAAAATATTTGAGAAACATTCGGTATACAGAATATCAAAATAAACTTAAGGAGCTTTAGAGGAAAAAAAATTTTGTTCGACCGCCCACCTGACGTTTCCCAAGCCTTCTACAAAATCTGACATAAAGGCCTACAGTACAAGCAACGCAGGCTTCTCCCGAGAAGCTTATATAAGATCTTAGAATCCTCTGAACTGAATACTCCGATTTGTGGAGATCCTAACAGGAGTTCCACAAGGGAGTGTCCTTGGTCCTACATTATTTTTGTTGTACACCAGAGATATACCTGTGGCTACATTTGGATGACACAGGTATCCTGGGAACAGGTAGTTAAGTTGAGTCCGCAACTAAAAAACTTCAACGAGCTCTAGACATGAGATCAAATCAACCCGCAATGTAGAAAATCTACCAATCTTCATTAATTCTGTCCAATAGTACATAATTGGTATATGTGTATAATATATGCATACACTCGACACGAAACTCAAGTGGAAGGCTCACGTGGACTAACGGGATACAATTCTGGGGTTGCACAGAGGATTTCTACAGTCCTTAAAAAAAATGTTATACGGACTATCGTGAAAGCTCTCTGGTATCTCAGGAATAGTTACTAGAACTGCGCCTACTTGGCAGCCAAGAATGAATTAAGCCAATTTCCATATTCTGCTCTGATGTGAACCGTATTCCAGTTTGGGCGTTCTGCATCGACTGGCACAAATGGTAGTCATGAGAAGTTATAAGGCGGGTGGGGTAAAACTTCTCATACACTTTGTTCGAAATAGTTCTTAACCGGAATAGCAAAGTGGGCGGCTTCGTCGGCCTCCCCTTCAAATGGGTTAATTGTGTTCGGTAGCGTTGTCTATTGATGGTTTCACCCAGGCCAGGCCAAACTCACATTTTAAATCGAGCAAACTACTTTTGGCACGTATGCTCAGCTAGCAATATAAAGAGACTTAGGGACTAATACAGTCGAAAAGAAATAACAAACTCCGCTGGAAGCTAAGTTTACGACTCGATGGTCATTATAACCATTATATTCTTCAAACCTTCTATGTGTACACTTACAGCCCGATTACTATTGCCATTGCTTCTGTTCCGTGGCTCACTTATCACATCTGTCGCAGGTACAAAGGCAAATACGCGAGGGATTGAACGTGACTAAGGGAGTTCGCGTTCACGTAATGCGTTTTTCTATTATTGTATATGTATTGTATATAATTAGTCCTAATAATTCATTTATTTAATTTTAAACAAACATTTTTTGCTTGGGAACATCTTAAATAAAAGGTTGTGGCATAAAAACATTATATATTAACTGAGCACGGACACCAGCGATACGAAATTTAATGAAGAAAAAATCAGTCATTTGTCGAAGATGTATAATCTTCTTGCTCTCTAAGTATTGTCACTGCTTTTTCATTAAATCGCCTTAAGAAACTTATAACATTTTGGCTAACCAGCTCACCTTCAGTCCATTCCGAAGCATTGTTAAAAATGGAAATGACTTAAATAGGCTCAACTTTTTCTCAATGGATTACTAATTCCATTAAGTGTCCTTGGTCAAGACACATAACTGGCCGAATGTATGGAGGTAGAAAGGGAGAGGAGGTACCTGTACACATTGGTCTTAGATATTTGTGGGAAATATTAGGCCAGGAAGAGCTTTCTATGTTCATATTGGTTTCTTTAAGGACATGTTGACACAAAAGTAGACTGCTATCAAGACTTAAGCTCTTGTACAGGCGGTTTACAGATCCACAAAACTCGGAAGTAAGGGCACTGAAGTCGGAGATCAAGAACCTCCAACAATTAATACAAATAAACTACAGCTTAGCTATAAGCTTGCACTGGGGCAATAAAATCCAAGCTGTACGATCTAACAACCCGGGTATGTTCCCGCAAGTAAATACAATTTTTCGAAGGAAAGATCAAAACGACATCCAGGCTGTTAGACTTCCCAGGACGACAAACAACGAACATTTACTGACATCAATTAGCATCGATCCAGATGGGGCAGTGCTAGACAATGACTTCTTCGTGGTTGAAGATCCCCAGGAGAAGGTGGCAGCTATTGGTGCTGTTTTCCAGCAAGTGTACACGGTCAACGAAGTAAGTAGGCCGAACCACGACCTGGAGAACGAAGCCTTGCTGAACCACACTAATCTTCGTAGAGAAATAATTCAATGGCGATCCGAGAATCCAGGTTTCACCTGGTTCAGTGACTATAATTTGGCACGTAGTGCCGTCGCCAATGATGGAAATCACATCTTGATTTCTCAAGAAGATCTCCAGGGCATTTTTAACTCACTGAAGAAAAAAAAAGTCGATGGGAATCGATGGAATACCGAATATTGTGCTTCGTCAACTTCCCCCCGATATAGTACAGATTTACACAACACTGTTTAACAATATGCTAAGTAATGCATATTAACCAAAGCACTGGAAAACAGCTGTTGTGCAACCGATCCCTAAACGGGAACAAGACAAATCTATTCCAACAACTCTCCGTTCGATCAGTCTTCTTCCGTGCATAAGCAAGGTTTTCGAAAAGATAGTCATTCGAGTTCTGAAACAATGGGTAGAGGAAAATAAAATCATACCGGACAACCAATTTGGATTCAGGGCGGGGCATGAAACCACACATGCCGCGTCCAAACTGGTGTCCGACATTCAATGGAATAAAGGCAAAAAACAATGCACGAGTGCCTGCCTGATTGACTTGGAGAAAGCGTTCGACACCGTTTGGTTGGAGGGCCTCTTCCTCAAGCTGGTCAGGCTTGGTATAAGTAAACCATTGCTATACATAATCTATGACATGATAATAGGTAGAAAGTTCGTCGTGAAAAGTGGCGACGTAACTTCTACCACGATCTTTGACATTAAAAATGGTCTGCAACAGGGGGCTATTGGTTCGCCGATCTTGTTCTCAATATTCACTGCAGAACTTATAGGTTCCATGCCGCACTTAATTGCGTACGCCGACGACCTAGTAGCGTACAGATCAGGTCCGAAGGTCGAGGTAATAAATAGCCTGTTGCAGCGTGACTTCGAAAGAATTCAGCGATTTTGCGACGACTGGAAGTTGGTTATCAACTTCTTGAAGTGTGAAACTATCTTTTTCAGGACCCCGCTGTACACGGCTTCGCGGGATACTCGCCTAAACTGGCGCAAGTTCGGCATAGTTGACCCGCAAGGACAGCCGTTAGCTGTGAAAAGTGTAGTAAGATATCTTGGCATTTGGCTGGATCAATATCTGTATTTTGACAAACATATAGATATTGCTCTGACGAAAGCCAGAAAGGCATTTGCTGCGGCAAGGAGGTTATTTTTCAGAAGCCAACTTGATACCAGGGTGAAGGTAATCTGCTACATGGCTCTTATCATGGCGTACGGTTGTCCATTGTGGTTCAACGTGAGTCCTTCCCAGATGGAAAAGATGAGGCTGTTCGAGGGACAGTGTCTTCGGACCTGTCTCCGGTTGTATCGTACACCCGAGTCTGAGTACAAGAAGTACTATCTTAACGAAGTCCTGTACAACGAGGCAAACGTGAACAGGATAGATAATTTTATTATTAAGCTGATCAGAAGGCACATTGCACGAGCTATGACTTCTTCCAACAGTCTGATCTTCGGGGCTTACTACCCCAATATTATGTAAAATGAAAGGGTGCGCCTTAACGGCTTTATTCCTCCCGAAGCATTCCTCTATTTAGACACGATTGGCCTAATACAGGATACAGACGGATGCCCTGTAGCCTTCCATGGCGTACGCCGAACAGTGGACAGGCGACTCCAATACGAACCGGATGTCGCTCGCACCCACTAGGATCTTCTTCGGTTCAGTAGAGCGATCCCCGCTCGAGATAGAAAGCAGTCTGCCAAGATCGGCAATTTTACTGGTGGTTACACCAAAAGCAGTCTCCGCCACCGCTGGCCTTTTTAAACGACCCGGGAGTTGACCATGGTGGTCAGCTTACATAGGTTTTAAGGTAGTTAAAAAGAAGACAAAAAAAAAATATATATAAAACAAAACCCAAAAAAAATGAGCACCACGGCGTATAAATTATATATGTTAAGCATATACATAACATGTACGCCCTGGTGCACGCGTCCGTACTGTTACGGACATAATTAAGATAGTCCTAAGTTGTATGTTAGGGTAAGTTAGTATAAGGTAGGTTAAGTAGTTTTAGTGTAAGTTTAGCCAAGTTTTTTTTATAAGTTTTCTTGGCACATAATAAATGAATCAAGTTTGTCAGGAAAGACTAAAAAAAAAAAACAAGTAGATTAAGCCGAAAGGCACATTTATGATTTTAGATTAGATTAGCTTAGAGTACCCGCATTGGGTCAGTAGGTTAGTATTAAGAACAATTCATGAATTGTTAAGTTAGTTAAGCTAGTTTTAAGTTCTTTTGTCTAGCATGTAAGTTACATTTAATACAATAAAAACAAAATTACACAAAAAAAAAGGACATGTTGACGCAAAGAACTAAAAAACCAAAACCCTAAAGAAGAAATATTGTACCAAGAATAAGGAATTTCATGCTAAAATACAGCTGCAAACAGTTTACTTTTACTTGAAGCAAAAATTGTTGTTCACCTTTTAAAGTTACTATGATTAGTTCATGTTTTAGAGATGTCAGGCAAAAAATATGTCTATTCACGTCGTCCGGTGTTCACGTGAGTCTACTGTATTATTATTGTTAAAAAAATAATAAGACACTTTTCAATTTTTAGAACTTTATTCAATAAAAGTGCTTAAAAATTCATTTTTATTCGCCAATTCTTCACTACCTTGTTCCATTTCTCTTTTCTCCTTTTCTTCTAACATGGCTGCCAAATTTTCTTTTTGAAACTTTCTTCAAACATGGCAGCTGACACTGCTGAGGTGTCAGTAATCGGTGCTGCCAAATCTATCGTGACACTCCCCGCAGTATGTCCTTTCGAGGGCCTACCCCTTCTTACTGCTGGTAGACATCAAGTACCGCAATCTTGGTGGACGGTCTCGCGTATATTCTTGTTGCTGTCTTCACTAGAACGCTTCTCACTTGACCATCCAACCCATGTTTTGTCGCCATAATTCTACCCTTTGGCCAGTTTCTTGGATTATCTGTATCGACTACGTAAACGATATCGGCTACTTCGAGAAGTTTCACATCCTCAAACCATTTACAGCGCCGTGTTATGACGGGTAGGTATTCTTTTACCCAGAACTTCCAAAATGCGTTAGCAATTTCTTGAGATGTTTGCCAATTTCTTCTCAATTATGCCTTCATTAACAGGTTCGGCAAGTGGTTTTGCCTGGCTTGAGTTACCCAGAGGGAAATGGTTCAAAATGGTTAAGGCTTCTTCTTCCGCATGGTCAATGGGTATGTACGTTAGAGGCCTAGAATTCACGGCCATTTCGACTTCCAATAGGGCTGCTAGCAGAATTTCTTCTTTTGGATTACGAGATGAGAGTACGCTGTTCAGTACCCCTTTGACCGATCGATTTCATTGAAGAGCTTGTAAATTCTCTTATTATCGCGTTCTTATCCATCCTTGTGAATGCTTCCATATGATGCCATTCAACCCTTAAAATTCCTTATAGCGAGTATGAATGAATCCGTGGACAACGAATGGGCCAACTCGAGATGGATGGCTGTAGTATTAAGACATGTGAATAAAACTCCATATCTCTTCTCACTACTTCTGCGTACCGACACGTATAATGGCCCGAAATAGTCTACACCAACATAAGAGAATGGTCGGCAAAACGAAGCAAGGCGAGGTGGAGGTATGGGTCCCATCAAGAGTGGCGACGGTCGAGCTTGCCGATTTAAGCACGTTTGACAACTTCGCCGTACTTGGTTCACAATGGTCCTAAGTCCTGGCACCCAAAACCTCTGTCGAATTTTATTCACAACAGTTTCGTGGTTGTCGTGGTCGTACTTGAAATGATTGTCAAGAACAATTAACTTAGTAATATGCTGACCTCTGGACAATATAACGGGATCCTCCTTGTCGAATTTAGGCATCAGAGTCCAAATAAGGTGAAATCTTGTATATTGAACTTGATTTCTTGATTGTATTTCCCTTTGAGAGCGAAGAAATTTCGTTTTCTCACTCAGCAGTATTATTTCTGCAGGACCAATTTCTTCTTGAGTTTGTGTAGCCGGCTTAACATTATGTCCTGTAGCCAAGTTTCTCCAGAAATTTCCGAGATGAACCATTACTGCTGTTATACGCAAAACTCTTTTCCACATAGAAAAACGTTCCGCAGCTATAAAGGTGTGAGTTTCCTTTGGAATTCCACTTACACTGCGATGGGAGATATATTTTGCTCGTAGTTCCTCTTCTGTGGATGCATGCAGATCTTGTTTTTCCCGTGGCTAGTTATAGGGTTCGAGATTTAGAAAGGACGGTCCGTTAAGCCACCGACTATTGTTGGAGAAGTCCGGGGCCTTTAGCCATTTTGTCGCCTCGTCATCGCCAATCTGAAACGTCAGTCAACTCTAGAATTTCGCTAATACGAAAGGCGACAAACTGTATATATATAACAACGATGGTCAGATCGCAACCAGGACAATACGGTGAGTGTATCGAGTGTGTGGCAATTACATTTTTTGCTAATCGAGCTTCAAGGACTGCTGCCTGAAGCTCCAATCCAGGAATGGACATCATCTTCAAGGGTGCCACTTTCGCCTGCAGCCTACCAACACACAGTCAACATACTTTCCGTCTGAGCATTTGAAATAACCCACCGCCTCGTATCCCTCTTCACTCGCATCAACAAATATATGGAGCTCCATGTCAGGAAATTCTGTAAACTCATCTTTGTTACCTCGGGAAGGAGTCGAACCCAAATTAACCATTTCGCATATCACTCATCGTGAGATTGCCACGTTTCTTGAAATATGATTTCAGCATAAACAACATAAAAGGCCAAGAGTCCGAGTGGGTCGAAGATAGTCATCACCAGGCCAAGTACCTTTCTTTTAGTACTCGTAGGTGTCCTAGAAGTAAGTCTTTGTTACTATATCGTTGAGATAGCTTAAACATGAAGCAATCTTCCGAAGTAGTGTGTTTAGGTTAAGTTAGAACAAGGAAACCACCTTTGGAGTGCACAAGATGAACGTCACGTGCAAGATTGATCGCTTCGCCTTCCGTGTATTCACTGGCTAACATATCACCAACGTAGTCATTCCCCAAGATACATTTAGCAGCTCTTGGAAAACGATCACGACAATTCTCAGCATTTTTATTTTTCATAAATTCTGCACAGCTGGGCGAACAAGTTGCAAAGTTATCACCATCATAACGTATGGTACTGGCTCTGTGGAATTGGGATCCATAAGAAGCGCTGTTCTTCTTCTCGCAATTTTAGCTCGTGATACATCTCGGCAATGTTTCCACAAATCGCTATGCGTCTTTGGCGAAACCTTCGAATGACTGAGACTAGAGATCTCAAATAAGCAGGCCCTTTCGTAAACATACTGTTTACAGATACTCCGTCTGTCATGGCATCTGCATCACAAATCATGCGAAGTTTCCCTGGTTTGTTAGGATTAGTCACAGAAAATACCGGGAGATACCAACAACTTTTTGTTTCAATCTCATCCTTGAGCAGCATTCTGGCATACCCTGTAGTCATTTAGCTTTGACTGCAAGGCGCGAGCTAATTCAGGATCCCTTTGTATCTTCATTTGTAAGTACTTGGCCCTTCGTTGATGTTCGTATCGTCGACCTTTCACAAGACATCCCAGAAGTGTCTCTTCAGCTACTAGCTCAGAGGTTGTACTTTCCTTAGACTTAAGACTTAGCCCCAGCTGACAATTATTGGGACCAATTAACAACCTTGGCGCAGCAATTGTGTACGACTGTAGGGGGAGTACCTTTAGACGTTGGTGTACTTCCTGAATTTTTCTCGCGTCTAAAGGTCCAAAAGGCGGAAGGTCCAATCTCTTCACTGTGGGGATATCGCTAATCTTTATGCAAACTTGGGTGGTGGATGAAGCGGTATCCATCTACCCCGCACACGACCGTTGAGAAACATTTACTTGTAGAATGTGCTTGAAGACATCTTTTGAATAGTGGATGAATTCTGCGCGTGTTTTTAATGTTCCCCGTCGACGTAACTTGATTGACGTACTAGGGATTATAACACTGTTGACACCCTGCGCTAGTTGAAACAGCCAATCACTGAAGTCTTCTAAATTATAGGATGGAAGCATGAGCTTATGCATGCCCCAGAATGGTCCTAAAAGACCAGGGAGTTTAGCGAATAGCTCTCTATCTGTACTTCAATGGCAGATAGAGACTTTAGCCTCTGGGCGGTTTTCCTTGGGAGCTGCCATTTCTCTTATTTGTACTAACAAGGTGTCTACAATCAATTCTGGCCTTCCAAATTTCGCAATGTCGATAATGATTGCGGAACGCAGGAAGCATGTAGCAGTTAGTTTTTTACAGCCTTTCTGGCTGAGACATCCAGTGCTTGTCCAAGGCGAGTCCGCAAAGATTCGTTGTTTGCTCGTAGGTTGCGATGAATAGGGGCCATTCCTCAGGTTTGCCGACGAATTTCGGCAACTCCTTTGATAAGCTGTTTCGTGCTTCCAGCTGCTCACGTGTAATTTGAAATACACCACATTGATTATTATTGGACGTAGAGGCAGTGTTATCTCCACGATTAACAGAAGCTACTCCTGCAGGATCTAGTGCAGGGTCTAGTGCCGGCGAAATAGACATAGCACAGTTTTCCTGCTGACTTTCCACCATGAATGAACTGCATCGCCAGCTACGATTGGCCACGGTTAATGTTACTCCAACGCATAGAAAGTGGTGCCAGCCATCGCATTTACCCATTTATCTTTGAACCAGAGACGGTGGTCTAAGGATTTTTTGGCGGCATTTTACCAGAATAATAAAACACTTTTCAGTTTTTAGAACTTTATTCAATAAAAGAGTTCAAAAATTCGTTTTTATTCGCCGATTCTTCACCACCTTGTTCCAATTTTCTTTTCTCCTTTTCTTCTTACATGGCAGCTTTCCACCACTGCTGAGGTGTGCCAAATCTATGTGTAACAGTTATTATTACTATTATTATTGTTATAATTATTATAATAAAAATAATAATAATAATTATTATTATTATTATTATTATTATTATTATTATTATTATTATTATTATTATTATTATTATTGTTATTATTATTATTATTATTGTTATTATTATTATTATTATTATTATTATTATTATTCTCTCGGGGACCCCTAGATGGCGCGCCCTCAGCTATCGGATAGAGAACACTCAGCAAAAATGTTGGGGAAGTTGGAAATAAAATACCACTCGCGGACCAATAAAACAACTAAGTGAATTAACACGGTACAATCAACCAGATGTGAATAGAGAACAAAGGAGACCAAATATTATGGTGCAGGGAGTCGGATCCCCAGTAAAACAAACAAGTTCACAAAACAAACATAGCCTAGGTACTAGGAATTAGTACAACCAGCAGAGACGCTATGTCTTCGCGCCTTTCTTAGGTTGGTTTGTAGGTACGTAGTATGTAAGTTACCGTATGATATATCATTCTTAGTTCAGAAGTCAATGAATAAAGAGCTTTGAAAAGTAATCTTGTGTTTTCCGTATAAATCTTAAGAGTGCTGTGTATACATACATAGTTATATAACTCGCGCGGGCCCTCGGACGTCGATATACAATGACCGCAAGGGAAATAGAAAACAAAACGGATCTTTGGGAGTGACATTCTTGGCTCCCACAGAACGTACAGCTACAAGTAAAGCCAGTAGAGACGCTCTTAGCAAAGTTTCGAAGCTGTCTCGTACACTTGCACCACCACCACCAAAAACAAACACAAACACTAGTGCCAAAAACACCGGCAAGCCGAAATATTTTTGAACGGATCGAAATAACGCTCGAAACCGTAGAAAACAACAGGCTTGGGAGATTGAGAAATGCATGGAAGTTCTCAAATCCATCAAATTGGCATGCACCAAACAGAAAAATATCAGCGTGGATATCAAAAACGTCATTGCAGCTCAAAAGACAACAGATTAAAGCTCTCATACTCTCTAGCCAGAAACCATCAAAAGAGAAAATTCGGACCAGATAGGCAGAGGAATGGAGCAATCCTCAGGAAACCTGAAGGAAAACCCGATCCCTACTAAGGCAGCACGTTCAAGCCATCTTGTAAAAGAAAGAAGAAATCATCACTATCTCAAGAAGACAAACCCCACGGCGGTAGAAAAAACCAAACACGTCTCAAAAACTAAAGCCAAGGATAAACCTAAGGAAGGGGAAAAAAGGAGAAAAAGAAATCAACCGTGAACCTCAATCTAAAGCTATCCTCATAAAGCCAAAACGAAATGAGAAGTATATCGGTATGGTAAGAGAAATCCGAAATACGGGTCTTGCTGATGACAACGAAACTATCGTCAAAATCTTAAGGCAAACGAGATCGGTAGGTGTCCTCTTAGAGCTCTGATCCAAAACAAACAACAAGGAGGCGTCGGGAAATCTATCAAATAAATCCTTGAAGATAGAGCTAGTGTCCAATGTTTGGGACAGAAATTATCGCTGCAGCGGGCATCAGAGATTACCACAGCAGATGAAGTCTAAGAAGCCGCAAAGTAGAAAGCTACCGATCTAATGATGGACATCCAGGTTGGAATCATATCCAAGAACAGAGGCTATTTAAAAGTAGCCATTGTTAAAGTGAACTTCAGAGCCGACCACGAGATGCTAAAAACCTCTAGCATAATTTGTTAGTTTCAGTGCAGAATCCGACATAGAACACGTTAAATAAAACTATGTTCTCCGTTTTCGATCCAGTCTCAGACTGATTTTATTTCCAATCATTAAACTTAAACTGTGTGAGTGAATCGAGTGGCGGGAGTGCAATGTAAGCCATAAAGAGAGTGTGCAGGGGAAGTGCATTGTGGAAGTTCAAGTTTGGGTTACGACGAGTTGTTGTGGTTAACTGTTCCCTTCCTTTGGTTTGGACGTCCTCGATTAGAGCAAGTATTCCTGTAACGCCATACCACATCCACTTATTTGTCTCTAGAGTAATGCTGAATTCCTTAATTTGTTCGTTGTTGATGAGAAGCAACCTTTTCTGTAAGTGGCCAGAAGACATTGTTGGGCGTATGAAATAGCTTTTTTACACTTTATTAATGGAAAATAATCATCATTACTTTATATCTTATTACTTGTTTACATGTACTTTATATAGTACATTGTACATTACTTTATATATTATATCTATACTTGAATTATTATGTGGAATAGTGGCTATTTCAAAATATTCACAATACTAGTTACTAAAGGCATTTTTATTACGTATATAAGGGTTTCACTAACAAAATACATCTTAACATCCGAAATCAAGAATAAGTCATTTATAGAGGTTGCTACATTTTCCTTAATGTTGTTAATTTTCGCCGAAATGAGTCTACGTAAGATTAATGAAATTGTCCACGCATACGGATTGGATCACTGGGTTGTGACGAATGAAATACAAAAGTTCACGATATACACGAATTTATTTTGCAAACACTGATGTACTTATTATACTTCATAAATGACTATTACTTTACAACACATCTCTTTGCTGCTGTTCAGGCTGACTAGTTAACACTTTGGACACTATAAAATCCCAACATAACTTTACTAATTCTTTGAGATCTTCCAACTGAACTGACTCGCATTTATCCTCGTCCCGATACTTATACCTCCAAATAGTTCTTCTAGATCATACTGTCGCCACGAATTCCCATGCTGACGCTTATATACAACATTCTTTATAATCTATCAGTGTATAGGTAGCGACAGCTATTCTTGCAGTATGTGCAACAATTTCGGGAATACCCTTCGGAGTTGACCGTTCTTCCAATTGCGAATAGATAATGTTTTTTGTGATGGTTGGAGTCCTGATTATCTCATCTTATACAAGCTATACTATTCACGTCACAATATTAATGACCTTTATTTCATCTACATCTAATAATAATGGGTTAAAGGTATTTTGTTTCGCTAATAACATTATTAAGTTGTCAATAATTATCCTGTTTCTTTTCATCATTAACATTATCAATATTTGGTTATCTATCGATATCTTAGTTCTGTTTACTTCTTTAAGTTGTCAATTCTGTCTATAATTTAATTAATTTGAAGTTGAAAATTCTTGTTAATTTCTATTTTTCTATTATGTTCTCTCATAAGTTCTTATTCTTGTGCTTTCAGTATTTCGAAATCACTATGGTCAGGTGTTCCGGCTATAAATTTAATAGATGATCCAACGAAATCAACAGATCTCCGCGTTCTTGAAGGGCTTTTAAATAAGCTTAATAGCCGCTGCCTTTGTTTAACATCTTTACGTAAAATTTCTTTCTTATTTTCGTTTTCGAAAAAACCTATTATTTTCAAGTTTTCACGAAGAGTGTTATCAACTACTGATAAATATAGATAAATGGCTGCACTTCCTCTTGGAATAGGAGTAAATTCTACAGTCAAGAAGTCTACAATTTTCGCTTCTGTGAGAGCGAAAAGGAATATTCTGCAAATAAGAAAGAATTATCTTATATTATTCATATGCACCTGTCTTCCGTCGAATCTAAAGGCTGTTTGTAAGTCTGCCAGAACTGTTTTTTGATTATATATCTTAGAGAAGTTATTTCCGATTCTTTTATTCGTTTTGAGGTATACTTTGTCGCCTGGCTTAAATTAATTTGGTGTGGTCCTAGATTGTGGTATCTCAGATCAATAATATCTTTTTGGTAATTTGCATTAAATACATCATGACATTAGTTGCGTGATTTTCTTAGGCTCTGCTCAATGTTCGAGACAACCTTTCCTTCTTCGACTGGATCTCTGCAATTTCCGTGATGAAATGTTACTGTTGAATGCACCAAATTATATAACACACACTACCCTTTGCAAACCATAGTAAAAAAATACGTCCCACCTTCTCTTAGCTTTAAGTAACGACGCCTTCATATAACCTTGGTCAAATTTGGAACTCCCGGGCCACTCTGCTGGTGCACCGTTAAGAAATCAACTAATTTGACTTATCAAACTCTTAACCTAAACAACTTCTTGATAGCAGATCCGCTGGATGCTCTTCAGATGGGACATGTTTTCAAACTGTGTTCTTTGTTACTGACTGAATGTCACTCACCGTATTAGACACGAATGTTTAACACATATAGGGTGACGACAACCAGTGGAGTACAATCTCTGAATCCACCCAAGAGATGGAACATTCAACTTCAACGCAGTTTTTACCTTCTCTCTCAACACAATTATATGGGGCAGCAGATGATCGAATATATATGGTACGGAATAATAGTGTTTTCTCAAGCAAACTCGATCTGCAATGGACATATGTATGTCCCATCTTGGGACTAGCTGTGTTAGTATGTCTTACTTGATGTTTCAGGTCCCTCGTGGATTTCTTTGAGCTCCTTTGAAAATTGATTTTAATCTTAAACGATGTTCTATATTACTATTCTATTCTATATACAAGACATCCATTTGTTTTTGAACACGGGAAAAGACATTGCAGCAACTGCATACCTTCGAAGAGAAGTGAAAGAATTAGCAAAACTGAATTCTAATTTTCCTAAATAACTCTCTGCCAACGATTTGCAATAAACAAATGCTTCTCTGTTAAGTTTTTTTCGTAGAGATTCTAGACATGGCAATAAAATGCTGTAATACATATCATCTAAATCTTGCAATATGTCCAGTGCATATGCTATTGGTTTTGAGCAGAGCAACTATTCATTTATGTATTGAAAAGCGTTGATACGTCAAACGTTCGTCAGTCCCAGTGCCTCGTGCAGTTGTCCATTTTTATCCTGTATAGATATAATTTGTTTTAGCCCATCAGAAAGACTATTCCATTGAGTAATTCCCGGTTTGGAAAGAGTATGCCCAACAATACCATGTATTATTTCCGCTGATTTAGCACGAGAGGTTGCCACGGTCAGCGATAAAAAAATACAGATTACATTTGTAAGTAATTAGAATTTCACATTACATTTTGTAATCATTACAGAAAATAATAAGATTACAGAATAATTTGTAATGTGTAATCACCCAAATCACCCAACTGTAATTTGCTCAAAACTGATCTCAAGAATCTTTTCTTTGCTATATAGAGTGAATTTCCCATTTGTGAAGGACTTTTGTGAAAGACAGTTTTACAGAAAACGTTTAATTTGGTAAGATGCTTAATTGCCTTTACTAAATGCCACTTCCTCTAATTTCCAAATCTTTTCAATCAACTTTTCGCGTTAAGCATCTGCGTTTTTTTACTTAAGTTGCAAAATTTAACTTTTACTTGAGAGTCCTTGAATGCGCCTGAAACTATGTGAATGATAGGTAAGTTGTTTCATAGATTAACCCTTCCGTTTTTCATCATTGAATCAGATTCAGTTGTTCAGACTATTGCCTAATGCTGTGGTGATCAAATTCACCAATATTCTCCTGAATTCTCCTGAGCGATTTCTAACGTTGAGTACAATAGTGGAGAGAACTGTTTGTGACATGGTCTTCTCTTCCTCCTAAAAGTGCCATTAGGGAGGTTTCTGGTGGACGAAGCACTGTCGATATATAACTCGTATCCGCAGGGCAATTACTTACTATATATGCAATAGTTGATGCGTAGCAGGGATAGAATTTTGCTAACTCTGCCTCTGTTTTTTTTTTTTGGTTCATTGGACGATAGCATCGACTTTATACAAACACGTTTCATGTCCTCCTGATTCCAAATATATGAATTTCATTTTGCCTTTTTTATACCGTTATTGCCTTTTTTTGCCTTTCTATGCCGTTTTTGCCTATATTGAACTCTTCTTCAAAGCTAACTTACTGGCCCTCGACGGGGCTAAGCTTAATACTATCCTATGTCTTTCGACTTAAGCTAAAAATTCATATAATTAAATACTAATTACCTTAACTGTATATGTAAATTAAAAAAAAAAAAATGCTGAACTTTTTTATGTAAAACCTATATACTAACTTACACACTTACCTCACTACCTAGTATCGAGTTGGCTGTTGTAAAACAATCTCTTTCTAAAATATAGATACTGGTCTAGCCAGATCCACAGAAATCTGACTACAGTCCTTTGCGTTAGTGTGTGTCGTCCAACAATTGAGAACTGTCGCCAATTCGTTTTCGTATCCGACGAGGTCTTATACAACGGCGTCCTGAACAGTATTATTTAAGACTTCTGAAAGTTGATTTTTTCCCATTTCGAAGTGGCGCGAATAGTCTCATGCTCTGTTTGGAAACCGAATTGTTTATCCGTTATATTTTGTTATATTTTTTCTCCTTAGTGCAGTTGATCAGAGCTCTATTTATCACCTTCACGAATACCTTACTGATGTTGCACGAATTCGAATATTCTTTTCCTCTCTTGGATATGGATTGCACTATGCTCCGGATAATGTGCGTTATTTAGAGCATTTTTAAACAGAATTATGTACATATTAACCACTTCCAGGGGGGAAAGTCTGTTCGAGATCCCGCCGACTCCCACTGACATTTTCTTCTTTAGTCATTCAAAGGCGCCTTGAGCTCTGCCTTCGATATAAACAGGGGATGTACTCCTTTGTCGGCGATGGCATTATCTGCCATGTTATCATCGAGTTATCGTCGAGTACGATGTTATCTGGATCGATACCTGCTGTAGTCAGTATTTGTTCATTATCCGTCATTCTGTGGAACTAAGAAACGGAAGATCACTTTGCTTGTCACTTTGAACGAATTCATTTATTTGGGGAAACATGCTCGGGTTGTTGGATCGGACAGCCCTAATCTTATTGCTCCATTAACCAGTATGTCAGCAGAAACGTTGTAACTCTGTGAAATCAAAGGTTGAATATTCTTGATGAGCGATTTCAGTGTCCTAACTTCCTCTTCTCGCCCGTCTGTAAGCCGCCTGTACAAGATTTTTAATCTTGATAGGAGTCTTATTTTTCCTTGGTTATTGCGTTGCACTGCGGTACATATTTTGATTGTTTGTACGTATATACCATGACATAGCACTGTCCATAGTTAGATTAATTGTCTCGTCCAACTAAATTAGATACACGTCAATCTCTTCATTTGACAAGTTTCTATTGGACAGTAGGTGGAGCTCATTCGAAGAGAGTGCTCTCGTCATTTGTCTGGAGAAGCGTCGTGCCCTACTGTAATTGTAGGAATACGTTGGAATAAACTCTCCTAATTCCGCAATACCGTTAGGAATCTTGATTTCGGCACTGAGTCCGCAAATATAGTTCGCATCCGAGGCCAATCTTAGATATCGAAAGAGTGAACCGAGCTCTGATATAGTCGTTCTGGAACTAGGGTTGCTAGAGGAGTAGACATAAACCGCATACAACCTCCTTCTTCTGCGGAGTGAAATGCACACCATGCAGGCCTCCAACTCATGAAACCTTTGTACTTCACTAGTATACACTACTTTGAGTTTTATGTTATTTTAAATTAAGATCGTAACACCGCCTCCAACACTGGAATTGGGCCGGTCTTTTCTGATAACATTATTACTGTGCTCCAATTTGCCTCTCTGAGTTAGCTTGGTTTAACTAATCAGCATCAGCTCTGGGCTTTGATAGTCCAACAATCTATAAAGCTCATTTTCTGGGATCCGTATCAATGAATTGACATTCACCGCAAGGATCCTTCTGTGCAGCCATTGGGACTTTTGGCGAGTGGGTTCTGCAAAAGTGGCAGAATTTGGCCGACCTGCTCCTCTGACCGAGCCATGCCCCCTTCAATTTGGGCTAAGGTCAATTCAGGGGGGACGGTTATGGCTGGCCCGAGTGGATTTTTACTGGGGGCTTTTTTCTTTCCGCTCTTCAATCTTAGGTCAACCCCTATAGTTAACGGTGTTCCTCGCGTTCCCGCAGGTACGCACTTGAGCTGACTTGACACTTCACACATCGAGGCTGCAGTTCAACGCGGCGTGACCAAACCTTTTACAGCGAGCGCATTGGAGAATGCCGTCCCGCCTTCTTATGTCTTCCCAAAAGCAATGATAGTCAGATAATTTAGCAATATTGTTTACCTTATCTGTTTCGCTGCTTGGTGACAGCTGTACAATGAAGAACGGTAATTTCCACCCCTCCCTTTTAGCCTTAGCTGTAGTGAAGGGTTTGACCCGACGAACTCGAGACCGTCACATACATGCTCTTTGAGCACTGGACTTTTTCTCGTTTTGGGGTGAAGTAGAAGAACTCCATCGACGAACGCTTTAGCACCTTCTTAATCTTATGGTAGCAGTCTCCTGTTCTGCAGCAGACTGACTATTTCTCAAAACCTTTATTTTTTAATAATGAAGTTACCACTACCTACGGCCGTCCTACATACCTGTGCAGTGTACAAAACATTCGGCTTGTACTGATTAATCGGTAGCACTTTCTCTAACTTATTTTGCTGTGGTTGTTGCTGGTGTACTGCATGTTGCTGCTGCTTTTGTTGCGATGTTGCTTGCTGAAATTGCTGCTTTCTTTTGTTGCTGCTTTTTTTGTTTTTGCTGAGCTGTTGCAGTGTTTGTTTTTGCTGCTGACTAGTTTCGGGCAACAGTTGTTGTTGTTGCTCGAGCTACAGAACCGTTTGTTCCTCCTCCTTTCAAGTATTCTTCTACGAAGCTCTCTAATCTCTTGAAGGAGTTTGTCGGTCTCCTCCCTCAAATTAGAGACCTTCCATTGCTTAGAGCGGATTATTGCCTCCAATTCTTCTTCTGGGTCGGAGGGTATCGATTCATAGCTATCTAGCTCACATCTGAAAATGCATCATCCTCGTCGGCATCGGCCGCAGCACTCTCTTCCTCCTGCCGTATTTCAGGTGACGTATTTCAGTATTGCATCTTTTCGCATTTTTGGAGATGCGTTTCTTTCTTCTCATCTTCGTCGTACCTTCTTGGGGCACCGTTGGTTGATGGCGTGACACTTATGCCCGTTCGCCACCATAATTCGACTCAGCTCACTGCGAGCTTTTTTAACTGTAATTTTTTTTTTTATTTAAATTCATATTACTTACTTGCTAGGCAAAATATACTTAAAACTAGCCTAAATATCTTAACAATAAGTTATTGTATTTAATCCTAACTTACTAAGCCTATGCGAGTACTCTAAGTTAATCTAATTAATATATAAATTGTAAGGGCTGATGTTGATCGTGATTTTTCGGTCAATTTAATCGTCCAAATGTGCGTACAATGGGAAGGAGATGTGAAAACACCAGTACATGCTCGTACAGCTCGTACTGCAGAAAATATTGCTGCTGTTCGCGATAGTGTGGCTGAAGAGCCGTCCACCTCAACTCGTCGTCGTGCCCAACAATTGCACCTCTCACGCTCATCGTTGATGAACATTATGCATAAATACTTGCATTTACACGCTTACAAGGTGCAATTGACTATGTGGTTTCAACAGGACGATGCCACTTTGTGCTCTTTTGAGCGACAAATTCAATGGCCGAGTTATCTCACGTGGTGCCGACGTCAATTGGCTGCCAAGATCATGTGATTTGACACCGTTGAATTTTTTTCTTTGGGGTTATTTGAAAGAAAAGGTGTACGTCGATAAGCCAGGAACAATTCAAGAGCTAAAGGACGAGATAATTCGGCACATTAAGGGCATAGAACCTCAATTACGCTTCAGCGTTATCGAAAATTTGGACCATCGGATAGAGGTGTGCCGCCGAAGTAGCGGCGGCCATTTTGTTCAATACATAATTGAACCATACCAATATTATCGTAATAAAGAGACAATAATTTCCTAAATTATTTGTGTTTTATTCAAAATCAATCATCGGCCCTTAAAATTTACCACCCTTTATAGTGTGCCTTTCGGCGTATACTACGTTCTTTTTAAAGTCATTACAGACTATCAATATTACATTTGAAGTACCAAGAAAACTCGAATAACTTGACTTATCCTTAAAATACCTTAAAAACTAACTAAATTATGTCCAGGGCGTATATGCTACATATAAGCATAACATGTACAACTATACGCCTTGGTTCACCTTTCTTGGATTGTTTAAGCTTGTGTCTCAAAACTAACTTAATACTATGTAAGTTGGCCACCATGCTCAACTGTCTCGCCGTTTGGGATAGCCAGCATCGGCTGAGATCAGTTCTGGTGCAACCACCAGTAAAAGTGCCGTTCTTGGCACACTCGCAATCATGTCCCGCGATTGATCCACCAAACCAGAGGAGATACTCGACATTCGGTTCGTATTGAAGTCGCCTGTCCTGCGTACAAAATGGAAGATCAGAGGGCATCAGAGGGATAGATGAATGCTTCAGGCGGAACACGGCCGTTGAGACGCACTCTCTCATCGTACGTAGTGTTTGGGTATGTATAATGTGCCTTCTGATCAGCTTAATAATAAAATTATATATCCTGTTCCAGTTTGCCTCGTTCTACAGCACCTCGTTAGGATAGTATTTATTGTACTCAGAATGGCGTGTTACACAAACGGAGAGACGACCGAAGGCACTGTCTCTCGAAGAACCTCATCTCTGGGAAGGACTCACGTTGGACTACAATGGACAACCGTACACCACAATTGGCTAATGAGAGCCATGTAGCAGATTACCTTCACCCTTGTATCAAGTTGGCTGCTGAAAAACAACCTCCTTGTCGCAGCAAATGCCTTTCTGGCTTTCGTCAGAGCAATATCTATATGTTTATCAAAATACAGATATTGATCGAGGCAATTGCTGAATTTTATCGGATTCACGCTTAAACAAGACCTTCAGACCTGATCTGTACGCTACTAGGTCGTCGGCGTATGCAATTAAGTGCGGCGAACCTATAAGTTTAACATTTTAACATGTCTTTATTGTGGCATAAAATCTACAATAAATACAATTTTAAAATTTTGAATTACAGAGATATGGTAAAAGTACCTTACTACTATGATATAAACACAATTGTTTAAAATAATATCACATAATTTTTCAAATTTAGAAGGAAAAGCCACTAAAAACCTTCATTAAAACGAGAGAAAAAAGAAAGAGAAAGTAATACATATATAAACATATATAAACATTGCACTGAGGAAAAAATAGTATTACATATTACAGGTAGATGATCGGAATTGAGTTCATTAAGTGTTATAGGAGGAGTAAAAAGGTCAGAAATATTCGTTACAAATACGATACGATGATAAACGATCATTAGAATTTGACCAAGTTTCTGAAACTAATGTTACATCAATATCATATGTATTAGGAATGAGAAAAAATCTAATTGTCTTCCTCGAATGCTTCTAGCATTGCAACAAATTATGTTTAAGCTACTGTTCATTATTTCGATTTGTATAAGTATTTAATTGCAAGTTGTGTTATAATATTAAATTGCTCCGCTTTTGTAGTACAGTTCCCGAGCAAGATGATCATCTCGGAAGTGAGAGAACTAATTTCTTCTAGCGAGACAAGCTCCTGGTTGTTCTGCAGAGTATTGTTGTTGGTAGATTTGGACCACGCATTCGATGACTTGCGGATGTTAGTAATTGTAGCCCTAGGTGCTACGTTACCTGATGAATTGCGATGGGATGGGAGTGATGGAAAATCCATGATGTTAGGGGCAAAAGACGTCTGTGCTCTTCTAATTGGCTTGGTGTTTTGTTTTTGCCCGAGAGCTTTTGCCTCCTTTCAAGAAAGCTTTGGCGACTGACACATACTAGTTCCTTGGACTTGTGTATTCCATTGCAGTTGGCGCATTTTAAGTTGTTGGAGGTGCACTCACTGGTTTTGTGGTGTTCGGAGTAGATAGCACACTGAGTCTTTATGTGACAATTTTGTTCGCCATGTCCATACATTTGGCAGTTATAACACTGCGTGACTCGATTACGTTGTCTCCTGGCAAAGTCCCATTTAACTTGCGTTTTAAATACGCAGCGAGTCGCATTGAACCAATTTCGAGAAAGACTAAATAAAATGTGTCAACAAAACGTTCATATTGTTTTTTAATTAACTTTATATTCTGACATCAGTTCATTTCGATTTCATCGACAGAAATTTCATCCAGACCATACAAAATAACTTCAAATGACCTTGACGTTGGTAGGTCATGAGTGAAAAACTGCATATTTTTAGTTTGTAACACAGTGCACAGTTTATTGTGGGAAACAACACTATCGCAGTTAATTTTAATGACAATGCTCATTTTTTCAAGGAGTAATTGGTAATTTGAACTTCGCGAATCTTTCGCGAGTCTTTTGCAAAACATACACCGAGGTGATTTTTGCTTTTCTATTAGAAACAGTGGGTCTTAAGATTTCATCTCAGTCGATATTGTACATTACTTAAGGGTAATGTGCATTACTTGGCGCATTGTTGTACAACGTTGTGTAAATTCGGACCGCTGTGGGGGAAAGATGGCGAAGCACAATATCCGGAACTCAATTGATTCCCACTGACTTTTTCTTCTTCATCGATTCAAATATACTCTAGAGATCTTCTTGCGAAATCAAGATGTGATTTCCATCATTGGCGACGACATTATGTGCTAAATTATCGTCACTGACCCTGGGGAATCTTGGATTCTCGGATCGCCATTGACTTATCTCGTTGCGGAAATAGAAGTGGTTTAGCAAGGCTCTGTTTTCCGTCCGATCTCTTCGAATGACGGTAGCTTAGTCTCGCAAATCAAATCACGATTATGCGTTTGCAGTATGTTGCCGAAAATTAGTTGACGTCCAGGTTTGATCTTGGTTTTGCAGATAACACATTTCAGCCTGCTCCTATCATCAACTTTTTCCGTCCCCAAAGGGCATTGTCCTCGAATGTGGGTTCCTGGGCATTCCGCGGTGAACTGCAGCATGCAGTCTCGCTGCGTCAAATGCACAGCGAGCGCACTGGAGTGTGCGCTTTGTCTTTTTTAATGTCTCCCATTTGACATCACTAGAGCCTAAACAATTGATACGCTTTAGGCTGTCTACTTTGATGTCTGTTTCCCTATATATCTATTATCCCTACTCGATACCGCAGTGTAAAAGGGCTTGACATCGTCAATTCGCACTAGGCGAGAATCTCCTCGGGATCAGTATCGGGATCCACGTTCTTAAAGAGCATGGTCTGATTTTTTGTCCCCTTTTGGCGTATATGTGAAGAACTCGAGCCCAGACTCCGCTAACTCCTTCTTTACGGCATAGAAATCTGCCACTGATGAACTGTAGACAGAAAGCCTTAAGGGCTTATACAGTTTACCGACATCCTTAGAATCAAGCCCGAATAAGTTGATTGGCGGACATCTCTCTTTCTTGCCTGCTGGAAGTTGCTGCTTCAGCTCCTTTGGCTGCTCTGCTGCAGATGATGTTGCTTGTCAGCTGATGAACATTGCTCTTTTGGCAGCTGCTGGGATGGATGTTGCAGTTGCTTCTGTTCTTGTTTTTGCTCCTGTACTGCAGCTTCAATGGCCGCTTTACTTACGCTTACTACGGACATGTGCATCCAGCTCCCCCTTTCCTCTTTGGCTGTTAACCAACTGCTGCCGCTCGTCATCCCACGTTGATGAGATTCTGACCTCGAGGTAGGAGTTCACACTAACGCCTTATGAGAATCTCCCCCCTTCAACAGTCGACTGGTATTGTCCGTCATCGTGGAAGTGCTGAAGGTGGAGTATCTACTTCTGACACTATACTAAGAAAACTCAAACAAACCTCCTGTAATGGAGAAAATGGACAACTTTTATTTACCTTGCTTCTAGATTTGATTCAAGAAAGATAGGAGATTTCCGGTACCTACAGGTTTCATACAGGCAAAATTAAAGCCTTTTTTACCTGTAGCTTGTTTAACAAAGTTTAGTCTCAAAGTGATATGGATAATATCAATTTAAGTGCAAGTCGAGTATGGTCCGACAAATTTAAAAAAAAAGGTACCAGCTTCACAATGTCAAATTGAGTGAAGAATTTGCAAGCGCCGACACTGAAGCAGCAGCAAGTTTCCCAACTAAACTCTAGGAGATTATTGAAGCAGGAGGTTACATCCAAGTTTTAAACGTTGATGAAACGGGTTTTGGAAGGGGTTGCCAGGTTACAAAACTACCAATGAGAGAAATATAATTTGCCACACAAAATTCTTTTGATCCTTGACAATGCCCCTGGCAATCCTAACAGTCTGGATGAAATTTATTAAAATATGTAAGTGATTTTTCTACCTCCAAACACAACATCACTACTGCAACCAATGGATCAAGGAGCTTAAATTGAATTGAATTGAACTTCTTCAAGTCGTACAAGTTTCAGCAGAAACATGTTTGCCTGAACAATCAGAAATTGACAAGTTTTCTGCAAAAGAACTCTCTGCTTTTTTGCAACATTGAAGAGGCTTTAAGCATTGACATGACAGACAAGGAAAGAAGTGATTCAGTTACTTTTTTCATTTCTAACAATCTTTTAACGTATAAAAGTCTACATAAATCGAAGAAGTTGGAAGCCATACAGACAACTGTAACTAGGATTTTTCATGCCAACTACATCTCGTGCCGCCGAAGAACACCAGACAAATTCTACTCCTACTTCCATCAAGCGATAATAGACTTTTCGACCATCCACGCACAGATATATGTAAAAATGTCTGTACATAAATACATCATTACTTCTACATAATAACATAATTACAAAAAAACACTAAAATAAATTAAAACACCTAAAATCTCTTCGGCTTACGTAGTTTTCGATTTACGTCGTCCTGTATTATTATCGGAGCCATTCGAGAGTTGATCTACGAAACCATATAAAGCCGCGAAGCAAAGGGGTAATATGAGTTGCGACGCAAGGATCAGTCTTAGGACAGGACATCTGGAATATCTCCTACGATGATGTCCTTCGATATCTTTCGCCTCCAGATACCTTTCTGGTTGGTGACACTGATAACATTGCGGCGGTGACAACGGCAACATCGAATACACGCAAAGAAGATTAAGCCAGGACGAAGAAGAGGATCCCCACTCAAAACGACCGCTAAATCGGTACCGAAGTGATAGCAGCATCGTTCTGGTAAAGTATTGAGATTGAGGTATACAATTGATATATTCAAAGCTAACTTTCTGGCAACAAATAAATATAGCAGCGGAAAGAGCCTCGAAAACAACTGCTTCACTCAACAGGTTGTGACTGGAGTGGCTAACAACGAGTTCCTAGCCCCAGAAAGGAAGCATGCCTATGACAAAAATGCTGGAATTGGACTGGAAGCGGCTACGAAAGAGGTAAAAGAACGCACCAAGCAGAAGTGGTACGAGCGCTGGAACACAGAAAGTAGAGGACGATGGATAATACGGCTGATTAGGAACGAAGCTGCATCGCGGGTTCTGGAACACATAAAAGGTATTTAACCGGAGAAGCTAACGGAGGACAACAAATGTTATATAGCTTCGGCAACAAGGGCGGTAAAAAACCATACAGAGCGAGACACTTTCCTGGACACAACTTCCAAATGCGCCAGATCGCTGGAAGCGTCACCCTACAGGCTTAAATAGCCGCGTATTGACGTGCATCACTTACGCCATGTTAGACCGAGATGACGATGACTACTGCATCTTGGTGTACAAAATGGAGACAGGGACCACCCTGACGCACGCGACGCTCGATGGCCCAAGGGACACATCACAAGCCGAAGGTCGGCTGACCTTTTCAAATCAACCATCAGTAGACTGGGCCCGAGGCAGCAACGAGGGATCAAAACCCCAGTAGTACTAGGACCCGCACATACCTTCTGCAAAGCCCCTCGGATCCCGAGACCATCGTACAGTTCATAAGGATTTGTTATCCAGTCATTCCTGCTCACAATTAGAGGGTCGCATGGCTGGAGGAACTTAAGGGAGAAGTCAGGTCGGCGATGATAGTGGACAATAAAGAATCACTGGCCCCCTAGCGGAAAAAAGCGGATCAGGCCCCCTCCACTTTACCCGACGGACAGATTAATCTCCACCTTGTCGGTCTCAAAACCCACGGAGAAGATACCGTACTGGCCCAGAGTGTCAAAAGATCTTTAACAGGGCGAAAAGATCTCGTGATGCTAGAGACTGGGACTCCCAGAATGAGTCTCTCCTTTTTGATACGCACTTCCCAGGCAACTCTATCGCAGCAAATAATCAAGGCGTATTTCCCCCTAATTCTCCTGCAATTCAATTAACTTCAGGTACACAACTATCATGTGGACACTGACAAGCTTTAAACCGTTCAAGTCCGCGGGACCTGACGGCATTATCCCTGCGGATACCATGTCTTCCAAAAAATCTTCAGAGATTGCATGATTCAAGGCCATGTTCCCAACTCCTGCAAGATGGTAAGGATGAATTTTGTAGATCGATAGAACTTCTATAAGCCAAGAGTGTGGAATGCTGTTAAAAGCTTTCTGATAGTTAATGGCTCCTGCGTATAGGTTTCGTTATTCTTTTGTAGTTTGCTCTAATATAATCTGTTCAACAGTAAATCGTTCTTTTCATCCTCTTGCCTCTTGTATAAGTTAACGCCAGAAACACTTCATCATGCGAACAATGCATGATACAGTTCCCACGAGCAACAACATCAGCTCCGTACGTGATGAAATGCAGCGAATCGTCTTTCCACCGGATACACGAGGCATCGACCTGAGCCACCAGTGGATATGCTGACCTGTTGTCTGACTGCATGGGACATGCACCTAGGTTTAAGTTATGGAATATTTTGTAGTTAGTTCTAAGCCAGCCGCGAAGGCAAACAGACAAGAAAATAAAATTATTTTTTTTATTAAAAATCTAAGTTAAATCAGCGTGGGGCCCAGGAAAATCACCGCATCAAAGTGTAATCGCGTTAATTTTTCGCGCGTAAAAGTGCTCCGTCGTAAACGCATAAGTCGACCTCAAGAAAGCTCGCCGCGGGTGCAGTACGAGTACTTTGGAAATCATTACCGTAAGACGACCTTTATAAAAGTTCGATCGTGTGTGATTGTGGTGAAAACCCTGGGTTCCGGACAATGCAGCATCTGTAGATCCTGCCGCCAACGAGAGAATGTGAAGAAAGGCCCGCAAGTAACTACAAGTAAAAAGGAATGATGCCCCTTCACCAGCGTTGGTTAATCCTAATGTAAGCTAGATTTAAGATTTATATTTCTTCACATTGAGATAGATAGTGTAATAGTGTAAAGTAATAGTCCTAAGATATAATTATTGTTCAGTACGAAAAACGAAATAATAGGAAGTTGAGAAGAATAATCATATTAACCGTAGTTGTAAACCGATTTAAAAACATCTGTCCCGTTCCTTTCGAAAACCTTTAACGTTTCTAATTTTGAGTTTTTATGTCTAAACGTCCTGCAACTATGACCGGTCCAATTTTGCGTCCACCGGTGTTGAACATTGAGAATCCGACTTCATCAGTTTCGAATCAAAATCCATCGAATTCGAATCCAAATGTGAGGGTTAACGCAACTCCAAATCTGGAATCGCTAATCGCAAGCATTGTGAGTCGCGGCTGCATGGCTGAGTTCAGAAAACTCTTTTAATCAATAGTAAATCCTGATAATCAGTTTCATAGAGGAACCGATGAAAACATTCATGAACACCTGCGTACGAACCTAAGCGATCTGGACAAAGTAGCAGACGTCGTGAGATGTTTAAGAGAGTTCTCCGGAACTCCTGGTGAATTTAGTTCCTGGCGCAAGAGCGTTGAAAGGGTCTTAAGCATCTTTAATCAATTTAGAGGAACACCAAAATACTTTGGTATCCTCAACATAATCCGCAATAAGATTGTGGGTAATACGGATGCTGTTTTAGAGTCATACAACACCCCACTAAATTGGGAATGCATATCGAAATGCTTAAGGCTTCACTATGCGGATAAGCGTGATCTGGGAACTTTGGAGTACCAGATGACGACTCTTGTCCAAGGCAACAATGGCTTAGAGCACTATTATCAGTCGGTGTATCATTAATACTAAACAAAATTTCGAGTATGGATTTACCGCCTTACATCGTCATACAGAGCTAAGGCTCTAGATTATATGAGGTCTCAGAGGTGAGTTGCCTAGGCTCTTAGGCATAAGGGAACCGGCAGACCTTCCTACAGCTCTTAATCTCTGTTTAAAACTCTAAAATCAGCAGTTCCGAGCCAACTATGCTCACCATAATACAAGCCAAATTAGGAGGCCACCACCTCCTCCTCCAATCCCTTCACGGAGAACCCAAGATCAGCAACCATTCTATCCACAATTGGCATATGTACCGCGATCATCACATTTTCCACCGCGTCAGCATTTTAACCATTTTCCAGTTAACCAACAGCAACCGGTCTATACTAACCAACGGCCTATACACCCTCCAAATCAATTTACCCAACAATCGAATTCCTAAATAAATCCACATCAATTCCGAAGGAATCCTCAACCACGCAGTAACCTTTTGCCACAATCTGTTCAAAGACCTGAACCAATGGATGCTACAACTATCCGTACTCATAATGTGAATTATATGAATCGACCAGTGATGAAGAATTTCCCACCAGCTCCAAAACGACCAATGGCACCTTCCCGAGAATATACCAATCCTAACAAGATGCAAAGAAATTTTCATTTGCAATCTTCGGAAGTTGACCTCCTCCACACATCCGTAGAATCTCAGGAAGTTAGCAATTATAAAGCCGTGATTTCGGATATAACCAATCGGAAAGAGGATGATCAAAAAAGCGGAGAACCGATGGAAACATTTTCCGACTTTGTCGACGTTAATTTTTTAGACTGACGAACTCGTCCCTACCTTATTTCGAGTGTAGGACGAGAGAAAATAAAATCTTAAAATTCCTTGTAGACACTGGGTCTAACAAAAATTATATACAGCCAGATTTAGTTCGAAACCCCATCCCAAATCAAAAAAATTTCATGCAAATTCAGTCTGTGGTGCTATAGAAATTACTCACCATACTATAATAAATCTTTTTGAACCAGACCGTACCAAAAAAACGGACGCTTCTGACGAAAAGAAGTACGGTATAGTAATTGACTACCGGAAACTAAGTTCGATAACAATACCAGACCGTTATCCGATTCCTGAAACTAATGAAATATTAGCGCAATTAGGGAAGAACAAATTTTTTTCGGTGATCGACTTAAAAAGTGGATTTCACCAAATACCTCTACACGAATACGAAAGGGGGAGGATGGGCGGACGTCTAAACAAATGTCGAACAAAACATTCATACATTTGGACAATAAGGCCATGGATACTTTTAACAAAATTAAAAATTCACTCACTTCAGAGGATGTTGTACTAACCTTTCCAGATTTTAGGAAATAATTACATTTGACTACAGACGCTTCGGACTATACTATACTTCATCTCTCGAACACTCTCGAAAGCTGAAGAGCACTATGCCACCAACGAAAAATAAATGTTGGCCATAGTATGGGCTCTGAATACTTTGCGAAATTATCTTTACGGTCCTACGGTTCTGAAAATATTTACTAATCACCAACCGCTGACATATGAATTAAGCAATAAAAACTCCAACAACAAATTAAAAAGATGGAAGGCTATACTCGAGGAGTATAATTACGAGTTACGATATAAGCCTGGTAGATCGAATGTTGTTGCAGATGCTTTGTCAAGGCCACCCAGAACCAGCGATGTAAATAGTCTAACAGCAACCCAACATAGCGATGAGAGTTCCGGTCAGGGTCTAATACCTATAGCGAATGAGCCGATCAACCAAAAAGCAAAATCAATTTAAAAACCAGATTATTCTCTCCCTTGGAACAACGCCATCCTATGAATTTAAAATTATTTTCCCCACTTATCACCGTCATGTAGTAGTTGAAACCGAGTTCACTGATAAAATTTTAATTGACATTCTTAAACGATACCTTAATCCATCCGTCATCAATGGTATTAAAACTGATGAAAGAACTTTAGGCAAACTTCAGGAAATTTACCCGTCACATTTTAGTCAATATAGATTACGCTTCGCTAGGAATCAAGCCATAGACTTAATCGACGAGACACGGCAGGAAGCTGAAATTGCCATGGAACATAACCGTGCACATCGCAACTCCCGCGAGAATAAAATGCAATTATTGCAGAAGTTTTATTTTCCACAGCTGAGAGCCAAAATAGAGAAAATCACAAAACAGTGTAAAATTTGTAAAGAGCATAAGTACGATAGGCACCCGAACAAACACGAACTACAACCTACACCTATTCCTTTGGCATTAAACTCGGTTTGCTGATACAGGTATCAAGCAACCCGACTGAAGATAGTCTTTTATATCAGAAGTTTTGTATTATCTCTTCAACAGGCATTTCAGTTTTGTGGTTTTCTAAAAGCTGCTTCAAAATTGTATAGTATTATGAACGGATCCATCATATGTACTATTATTATTATTTTATTATTATCCGACATATTATAATTATTTTTTTTTTCATTAAATGGTCACAAAGAATAAATATAATTTTGAGAGACCTTAAGTCTTATTAAAAGTATACATTTATTGTTATTGTTGTTATTGTAAGAATTTTCTCGTATCTTGAGAAGTATCGATTATTACAGCTTTCTAAATTTCCTCAATGGTAAATTGTTTAAATCCTAAGATGGTAATATTCGTACATAAGTTTTTTTTGGATAACTCCCACCCTGGATATAATCATCACCATCGTCATCTTCTGACCCGCATACACCACTTAAGGGTTCACAGGGGTAAACCATGCACGGGAGTTCTCCAGGTAACTCGATCCTAACTCATCAGGAGTTATGCCCAAGCCTAACCAGGCTAGTTATTGCACTTGCACAACCACCTTGTCCTGGGTCTGCCAAGTGGTCGCTTACCAGTTGGAATCGCATTAAACGCTCGCCTCGGAAGTCGTGGCCACGAAACCAAACCACTTGGTACACTCTTCTTCAATATTGGCCTTATTTTCCCATGGTAGCTTTAAGTTCTCGGAAGTAGTTTGATGCGCCTAAGTTCGTAGCGTTGTCGGATTTTATCTTCGAGACTCTTCCTCTATCTGATATGAATCTTTTCGTAAGAATGCTTTAGTGGAACAGTCGGGAACCAGCTCTATATGCACAGCTTTCGTGATGAAACAAACAAATAATGCTGAATGTACGTCTTTACTTTGCTTGGAACGAATATGGTGTCGGACTTTAATTGGGCCTGCGTAATCCACCACAGAAACTAGAAACGCTTTGTGTTGCCTCGGCTTTACACGATCTACATATAGATTACCCATATATTGAGAGATGAGTTTAGGATGATTTTGAAAGCCCCAAATGCATTTTCGAACAAATGTTTTCGTCCCGCTTGACAAATTTTGTGATAATGAAAATATGAAATGATTAAAAAAGAAAACAATGGTTTCGAGGTCACAAAATTGTATGTTTTGTGTCAAATGCAATTTTTGCATACCTGATTCGTCCGCCTACTCTTATAAGGCATTTTTCATCGATGAATGGAGCCAAGCTACTTAATGGACTGTCAGCGGTGCTATAACCACGAGAACAAAGCATGGATTTAGTTATATTTTCTGTGTTGAAAGCCATATTTTTAAAGGCGTAATTCTTCTACTCCGTGCTTATTTGATATTGAAAGGTTAAATCTAAAAGGCCATTCAGACGCTGTTTTTCTTAAAAAAAACGAGACCATTCCACCACAATATGAAATCTGCGATCTCAGATGCGAACATACCACGCTTTATAAAATCAGCCGGATTCAATTCACCTGGAGTTCCACCTTGTACCGCTTTCGATTTGTCAGAATGTAATCACCACGCATAAACACAAGCGCCATAGCATTTTTGACTTGCGTCACAAAACCCATGCAAGCGAAGCGATGTATTGTCCTTGTTACCCAAGGCGAGACATCTTTCAGTGATTTTAGGTCGCGACGAAATTCTTTCCCCCTTGCACCTAATAATCTTCCAATGGGCTGTCCCAGTACAATTTCATATTCCATAAATCTTCTAAATATATCTTTGCAAATGTGACCATAGGTCAAAAGAAACCAAGAGGGTCAAACAATCTAGCAAATTTCCGACAACACAAAACGTTTTGTCAGTACAGACGCAACCTTTACTTCGGTGAAGGTGCAATGCAACATGTCAGCATCGGGTTACCATGTTAAGCCAAGTGTTTTTATCATATTGTGATCACCAATTTGGAGGAGCAAAATTTTGTCAGTTTGAATCCACCTTGTTCCAAAAGTTCAACCCCTCTATATGCTATCCAATGGTTTTCGTTCCTATCATCGGAATAAAATTTTTGGTTCAGAAATGGTGGGGTATATATTGGATTCTTCACTTGCTAACTGGTGCAATGTTTTCTTTGCAAATATGCTGCAGGAGCTGTTCCACATGTATCCGTTTTATACAATGGAAACGTGAATCTCGAATCGCTCGGAATCATTAATTACGGATCCAATAATTTGTTTACAATAACCCTTCGATGAAACACCAATACTTCTTATTCCTCCTATAATTGATTCACTTCTATGTCTTTTGCATATATTTATTTGGCAAAAACTATAAGAAATATAATGATCGGTGAATATGCTCCTGTATTTGGAGCAATCTCTTTTGTCCCCCTTCTTGAAAAATTGGACAATAACCCAAGGTTGCCAATCGCCAGGTGTCTCACCACGTTGCCAGATCACTTTAATGCCACGCGAGAGACCTAAAATCCTTCTTTACCCATTGCCTTAAGCATTTCTGGTCGGATTTCATCCACGGCGGCGGATTTGCCAACTTTTTGCGATTCAAACGCCAAAACGAATTCCTCCACCGTTGGACTACTCTCCGCCCCACCCAAGACTACATTTCTGTCATCACCAGTGCCCGTTCAGGATTTAGCGGCTTCGAAAAGAGCTCGCTCCATCTGCTTAAGATGTACACCTCATGAGAAAGCAACATACCATGTTCAATTTCCTTCCTCTGAGTCGGCGGATGGTTTGCCAGAACACCTTTTTCGCAGATCTATGGTCGCTTTCCAACTGCTCGCCGAACTCCTTCCAAGACTGCTCTTCGGCTACTTGCACAGCCAATTTTCTTCTCTCTGATCGTTTCTTCAACTCCGGGCGTTTTAACGCACGTTGTTCTTTTCTCACCACCAGCCGCCACTTCACTCCACAAACATCTCGTGCAGAGGCAGTGACAGCTGTTTAAAACAGTCGCCATTCTTCCTTTCAGATATGTGCCGTGCAACTCACTGTTCTGTATTTTCTCCCATCGTATGGTGTAACCACTTGGCAGGAGAGGTACTCAACTTTGGCAGGAGAGGTGCTTTATCAGTGAGGTACAGCGTACGCAAAACCAAGTGATGATCAGTTGACAGTTCAGCCCCTCTCATCACACAAACATTATAAACCATTCGTTTTACACACGATACGAGTAGTACCACAATCTATCAACGACTTCTGTAGAAGACTCTTGCGGTACCACGTGTATTTATGGATGCCTTTGTTTGTGAAGAATGTATGGACATGCCATTTGCAAAGATATGCCGTTTGCATAGTCCAACAACTTCTCTCCATTCGTGTTCTGGTGAGGATCACTGTTCCATCCAATCACACTTCCAAATGCCGCTGGGCGCGGAGCCCACGTGAGCATTGAAATCCCCCATCCATCTCCGCTACCCTATCAAGGGCAGCATCAACTTCATCCAGGAAAGCCGCATACTATGACTCTAGATTTGGTGCATACACCTGCGCTAGAGCCAAAGTTGACCTTTCAAGCTTGATCTTTAAGATCCCGACTCTCCCTCCTAATGTTATCCACCCCAATACCCTACCTGCCAATCTGGGACGTGTGAGTATCCCCACTCCCGAGCAATGAGACGTTCCATGTCCCTATTCAAAGGCGATGCCGTTGACCATTGCCTTTTGCTCAACACACGCACTGTTTATTGCCTGACATCCCCCTCATTCAAATAGCGGCTCACGAGACCACTGACGGGTTGATCGTAGTTACTTCGGGCTAAGCCCGACCGACTGCCCAGTTGGAGAGGCCGGCCACCAGACGCTCGCATACTACCACCATTCAGGTCTGCTTCCAAATAGGGCCCAAGCACATCAGAGTAGGCATCACCCGAGGCCAATTCAGTTCTGCGTGCCATGAGGGCAGCTGCGCTTCGTTAGCCAGGCTTGGGCTGTATGAAAATAAACTACACCTCAAACCTGTTGCCCGCTCCCTACCACGACGAGGTCAGCTGGATATAATAATTGGTACAATCTGTAATGCTGTAAGTCTTTGAGAGGTACACTCAAGGTACACCTTTCTTGTTGTCTTATTTACTACAGTGTTATCAGGTCTGGTGTGCTCTCTTCTATGCGTAGCATATATTGTTATATCAAAGTATTCCTTAGCCTGTCGTATAAGGGTGTGGTTCGTATAAATAGTACATTGCCTCCCCTGATTTTATTAATTAGGTTTTTGTATTTCGATATGTAATATTTTAGCAACGTTATTATGACGTTAATGATAGTGGCTTTGAGTCTAGTTAGCACACAGATATTATATGGTCAATGGTATCATAGCGCAAACCGCATCTTTTACAGGTATCTTTATGAGCGATCTGTTGCTTAAATATAAACTTCAGGCGGTTTCTGATCGGTAGTACCTCATTGTGAATTGGAATAAATACTTCCATTGGTCAGCCACTTGTTTGACATTTTTTGGTCAACTGTCGCTAGTTGCTAGTAGTTCTTCTGTCCAGTTCAGATTTTCGCAATTCCAAGAGTGTTTATGCTTTATCAACCATCACCATAGCTCTAATTAGGTTAGATTCATTCACTTTTCTGTTCACTTTTTTCACATTCCTGTACCTCTTTATTTTCTCGAGAGAGTCATTATTTTTAAGTAGGATTTTGGGTGATGCATCCTCTCGTGGAGGAAAAACAGCTTTGTAAACCCCGTCACGGTAAGTCAAATGTGAGTTCGATGTAATCCGTCGTCACTGTACGACATTATAAAGTTTAGCGAACGTATTTCATATTGTATTAAATTTTATTAACAATTATTGATATATTTTTTTTAGTATTATTATGATTACTATTATTATTACTATTATTCGGATCGGAAAACTTGCAGTGAAATGCCAAACTTGGCTGAAATATTGAAAATAACCGAAATGTTGGTTTAAGACACAGACGTAAATGTAGTATAGGTGTTATTCAGGATCACGTTCCTCAAGACTGGAAACGTATGCTTTCCCGCAGAAATCATTAATTATGTTCTTTTGGAGATAACATATATATTTATATATAATGTCACCCATTCTCTTAAGCGTGGTATTTTTGTAAGGTTGTAAACATTTATTACAGAGTCAGAATCGATGAAAGGACTGTATTTTAAGGAGTGCCACCAGTTAACTGACATCACTAAACTTCGAATGTTGTATGGCGGTATAAATAATGTCAAACATCCAATCCAATATATTATGTCTAACATCCCAAGCACCATTTCTTTTTTTAAATATACAATTTTTTTTAAATGCTTCGTAATCTCTTAGTCTTTTACAAGAATTCGACAACGACAAATCATACAGCAGTTATCATACGGTCATAAATTATATTTTGTGTATGCTGCTGGGTGCATTAATCATGTGTCCGCATGCCTGTATTCGAACTAACATCTGGTCAAGTCGTTATTGATCCTCCTCTCGCGGGACGAATAAACTGTCATCAAGTAAATTCTATATTTGTACAGAGATATTTACCTTAAGACAATTTTCTTTTCGACTAGAACCAACCATTATTTATGTCCTGTATTTTGTCTGTAAACATTTGAATCAACTCACTAGAAAATAATCGCTGAAAATAAAATTAATATCACCGTCACCGCCAAAATCATCAAGGCGACGATCAAAATGTCGTCTTCCCTACAACACTTAGCCTCATTCTCCTTCACAAAAAAAAAGCAAGAACAAAAAAGATGTACCAGAAACCATAAAGTCCCACACACAATCACTATAAATACTCCTCCCCGTACGAACTGCTTTTTGAAAAAAAAGCCCAGCTAGCTGGCACACGAAAAATTCCTCGTTTTCTAAAAGATGAGTACATACATAAATAATCCGGAAGCGAATTTCTACATCTCGCTGCGTCAGCGTCAGGATCTACATGTTCACATATTTTTTCCTGTCTAAATAAAATTCACGGTGTGTGAATATGAGCATTTGACCGATTGTGATCTCACTCACAATAAACACTCCCCCACCGACCAACCAGTCGAGCGCCCATCCATCCTCCATTGCTCACTCGAATAACTCCAAAACGTATTAAAGTCAAGAACCCTGATTTTGATCATCAACAGACTGAAGATGACACAGTCTGATGCTGGTTACACTTAGACATCTTATGTGACACATATGAGTCACACTGTTCTTGATGCCTAATGCCACTGATTCAACTGCAGAGGTAAGATCATGGTACATTAGTAAGACGAATATGTGAATATCGCATCTCAAAATGTGTCAGGTTAACATAAAATTTGTGTCAGTGTCATCTATCCGGAGGGGAGTGTTTAGCTACCAGTGCGGATATATTGGGTATGATATGATGGTTTAAGGAACATATGTTCGTGGTAAGTGAAAATTAACAAAAAAATTCAAGTTCAAAATCTTCAACAGTGAATTTCTGTTATAGTTTTTTGTTCTCCGAACGTATCTACAGGACAAACGAAGAATGAATGTTCCCATGATGATCACGGCAAACAGAGAAAGTCATCAGTGAAGTGATCATCTGTTTCGTACACTAGTGTTTTCTTTTTATTTTATCTTTTTTTGGCTCCGGTTGCGTTAAGAGCCGTTCAGTATTCTCTTTTGGGGAGCGGGTGACGCTGACGAGAAACACTTTAATGGTTTCTTTGAGCTATTAATAGCATGAATTGCTATTTGTGTTTTGAGATGTGTACGCGACAACAAAACTAGAGTCAGAACTCGACCTCATTTAATTTTTCTGCTAATCCAGTGGGAAGTTTGGGAGTTTCTCTTCAATTTATTTAATTTTTGTTGATTATAACTTCTACCTATTTATCACTACTCTTATACCTACCTTCTTATTACTATTAAAGTGACGCGCTCCCTTCCTTTCTGTCTCACTCTACCACCCACAAAAAGATGACGTTACTTTATAAATGATGCACATCACTTGTATTTTTGGGCTCCCAAGGCAATCACGAGACGGATAAGTCCCCAGTTCTCTTGATTGAACACATAGAAAGTAACCCTTGATGTGATCAAGAATTTTGTTCATAAATAAATAAGTAGCTTACAATTAGGTAAAATGACGAACTTTTGCCATGTTGTTGGTTGTTTTTTATTTTTATGTGAGAGATATTTCGTTTTGAGAAACCCTGCTGACATTTCAGTTGAGTTTAAAAGTTGCTCAGAAATTCGGTGTAAGCCGAGAAATCATCTCCTCGGAAGAGGCCCACATTTGTCTCAGCAGCTATCTACAAACTTCGCTTTCTATAGTCATATACATCTCTATATGTATTAAAAGCTAGGCTTAAGTCCAACTCAAACTATGTATAACGACACTTAATATATGTATAAGTTAAATTAATTAATAATTATTTTATTTAAAGGAAGAACTTATTCAATTCTTGGAGGAGAAGGCCCTTTCTTTATTTAATATCCAACTTATAACTAGAACTTAAACTGTAGTGTCAGAACCTTTTAACCAATGTTCTCTACTCTGTACTCTACCGTAGGATCCACTCAGTTTAAATTGATACCGCTTCTGGTTCGCTTCGGTTTAGATTTGATGATTTTCGTCCGGCTTCAAAATCAATAGAGGATGCTGGCGATCGTTCCACTACTTTGTTGCATGCTTTGCCGTGTATTGCAATGTTTTCACGATTATTTACCCATTAAATGTTGCCCATAGATCGATTCGTACGATTTTGATGTTATTTTGAAATATGTACCCCGGGGACCATTTAGGTTAATATAAAAAAATTACTGAGCACACACCTGAGATAAGACGTGGTTTAGTTATTTTTAAGTCAAAGTGAAAACATCACACTTTGACTTTAAAATAACGAAAGAAATAGTAGAAAGGTGTGTTGGCGCGCTAGTGTGAATACGCGCTATTATTCGCCAATTTTGTACCATCATTCTTTACACCTTTCATTATGGCACGCTACATTAGAATGAGTTTTTCCGCTAGAAAATGTATATGCAAGCATGCTCGTGGCGGATTGTTAATTCTAAAACATGAAGAGTGTAAGAAATAGTGCTTTTGAATTAGATATTTAGATTCCAAATGATACGCCGACAGAAAGTTCTTACTATTGCCGATCTGCAAGCTATTGTCGATACGCTGAGTCCTCATAGTCAGTTATTTTGTATATCTAGCAGAACTCTATTCCTGTTGCGCTTGGTATAGCTAAATTTTGGATTTTCCTATTCAGTGACGGAAAAAATTAATTCTATCAAGTTTTTAAAATCTATATATACATATATACGGTCACCGATAGCGGACGTGTAGCCCACGCCATCCATCCTCCATAAACGTCATGCGCTTCTAACTAAAATACCACTGGACCGATTTTGTTCAGATCTCTGAATCTTTATTTTTTTATTTTTATAATTATTTATTTGTTGATTTAATTTATACTTTTTCTTTGAATTGAAGTTAGTCGCTCTCATCATTGTCTTCACTTGATCTGCTATTTGGTGGAAATATTTCGGGAGAGTTTAAGAGAGCAATACTTCCCTGAGGTAGTGGGTTCCTTTTTCTATGGTGCGCTGTGCTACTAAACTTACTAGAAAGATATGGATCTGATGATGATGAAAAATCTTTTTAATACAATTCTACATAGGCGAATTTACATTTCAAAGCCTTAACCAACAGCAAAAGAGCTGCCCTCGGAGTAATCTAAACCTACTTCGTTTCTATCATGTATGTATAGATACATTGGCTTACATAGCCAGGGATTTACAAAGTTCCAACACATTCCATACTTTGGACCAAATTTGCTTATTTCGGTCCTTAACCCCAGCAAGAGAGTTGTTTTGGACGTAGATATCAGTGTAGATTTTAGAATAAATGATATCCTTGAGTGGACCTTGAGTGGACACGAACATTAAAATTCAATAGACACGATGGCACAAAGAGATCTAGAACCGTGTTCGATGTACCGAAATAGACATACACTTGTACTGTGCGAAATAGAAAAACAAAAAAAGGAAACAACTTCAATTTTGTTTGTTCTCGCTGATCTGTGAAAGACATGATGGAGCTTGAATTTCTCTCAGCGATGATGATTAGTGGGCGGAGTCACAGATAAAAAATATAGCAATTTGTTTGTGTGCGATATTGTGTGTTTTGCTTCACACTTATATATCGCTGCCGCCTTATCACATCTTCCGTACACTTGGCGACAAATTTAATTCAAATGCATTTGCCGACGGCAAATAGAATTCTTTTGCTTGCTCTTGAAGAATTAAAATGCTGTGTTTCACGTGCGAGAGCTTGTGAGCATACTCCGACGAGTGCGTTTGTTTTCGTCGGTGCATTACGCGTGAACAAACAAAAAACGAAAACCCCGCGGTCTCTCCACCCATCAAAAAGTCCCGAGTGCCTTACAAGGGAAAAAATCAAAAAACCAAGTGCAGTGAAGTGTTTCGATATTGAGTGCGTTCGCCCGCTACCTCTCTCTCCTCCCCACCTTCTCACAAGCCACTGCTGCGAATTCTCGTTAGCAACTCCCGTTTGATTCCACCAGGCGGGCTGAGGCAATGACTGAGAATGCGTATCATCTGACGTAGCGGATTTTAGAAGTGCAAATTTGTTGATGGACCTTTCATCGATTGTTTTGGTTAATCTGAAATGTGCACATCTCAGTTTTACTTTACCACTCGAAGCCAGAGTTGCTTGGTGTTGCTTTTCTTTTTAAGCCGCGGCCTCGCCATCTGCGTGCGTGGTTATATAGCTTACCAACTTCAACCACAATACGGCCTCTGTTTCAATCCGGAATTTAATTTTTCCATGTATGTAAGCATTTAATAAACCATTTAAAGCAATCAAATCTTTCAAATCTTTTTACGAAATTAATGCGCTATCTGATTCCACCACAAGAAATGAGTCCCAGTATCCTCGCACCGAAATTGCATTGCGGGCGATTTTAATGTACACAATTCTTATTGGCTTCGACATTCAGCCCAGACAGCACCCGAGGTAAGGTATGTTGAAATCTTTGCTTAGGGAAACTGTAAAGTATCATGTAAATCGCTTCTTAAATTATAACAGATTCTAGGAGTTAATGTAGAATAGTTTAACACGACTGACACTTGTCGACCCTTCTTTTTCGTACTTTGTTTTATCTGATTGCGCTGCGTCACATCCGTATACCATTAAATTCTACTTAATAAAACTTACGTCGTAAAGTAGTAGTTTAGTAAAGCGACGAGAATTGTTCGGAATCAATTAATTCGCGAAGTGTAAATTAAATACTAAAGTGTTGCACGTGTGCACGTGTAAAAGGTTAAAACGTGTAAAAATTAAATGGCGACGTTTGGAGAACTCCCAAAGTTCCACCACGAAACCTCCGATTTTCCGATTTTCCTTCTGTTGATCTCGCTACATGACGACGCACTGAAATTGTTGACCTCGTGGCTCCATAGCCTCTTATTCATTTTCGTACAGTGACTTAATGCTGAAATTAAGCAGTCTGTTCAACCTTTACGGTTTTCGAGGAAATGCTCATATTTTACGAAGCGAAAAATTTAGCACAAGAAACGCTTCAACAGTGGGTAGCACGTTTTCAATCGTTGGCAGTGAACTGCAAGTTCGACGCACACATTCAAACATCCTTGCGGGACAAATTCGTCATGGGTCTGTATAAAGGTACAGAAAAAGATAAGTTGTTCCTTGAGGATGTGAGCAACCTAACTTTCTAGAAGGCTATGGAAATTTCTTTGGCAGTGGAATGCGCCCGGCGGCGATACTAACTAAAAATTTTTCGACTTAAATCGCAGTACAGAAAGATGTTCACGGATAGCCGCCGTTTCAATACTTACAAGTGTGTAAAGGGGACACCTGAGGAAAATGTGCAAAAGCCGAAGCAGCAACATACAAAAAGCAATGAAATGGAAAGTCACGAATGTTTAAAAAATCGATTCTTAGTTGCTCTGATTTATAGTGTGTCAAGATATATGAACATAAGTTTATTTTTTCACTGCTGGTCTTCGCCTGCTGCTTTGGAGTACATCACAACACATCATCATAGAGGCATCGTCTGGATATCTCTCATAAAAAAATGTATAAACCATCGAATTGACATCGGCTATCATGCACAGTTTTCGAGAACACTTCATCATCATCATCTTCTGACCCGCATGTTCCACTAAAGGGGTCGCGGGGGTAAACCACGTACGAGAGCTCTCCAGGCAACTCGATCCTCCGCCGTCGACTCTAACTCATCAGGGAATATGCCCAAGCGTAACCAGGCGAGTCTTTGGACTTGGTCCAACCATCTCTGATGGAATCGCATTCAACGCCCTTCTCGGAAGTCGTGATAAAGGGGACATTCGTGCCACATTCGTGCCACCATAGCCCACAAGTAGTTAAAACCGCTAACTTGGCTTTGACACCAAGCTTCGCCTTCCTGATTACAGATCTACCAAGCTGTTTCAAAATTGCCCCAGCTTGACTCCTTCGATACTCCTTCCATCGTTCGTGAAAAAGGCATCTTCAACTCCTGCTTGAATGAGAGAACACTACCACACAAAAAATAATTTTGTGTATATATAAATATGCAAAATATTATCTCAGCATTTCTCAAGCCTGACGAATTAAAAGAGTGTTACGCTTCTTAACTCAACTGCATTTTTTTTTTAGAAGGAACAGCCTTTTCGAAGTGTGATTTCGAGATGTGATTTTTTATTTAGTTAATTATACCGAGAACCATGCTAGAAAAAGTTTTGCAGGAGATGCATTATTATTGGCCTAAATGTACAATCGAACAATTACGATGTATTTTTTCACGTTTTGGATTACCAAATACAATTGTGACTGATAATGGTACCCAATGTATGTCCGAGGAATTTTCATTTATTTTTTTTTTTTTTTGAAAAGTAAAAAAACAAGTTCAATCGAAATGAATTTTGCATGTTAATGATTTTGTTACTACTAACGATTTGTGTAAACCAGGCAAGGTAGCTTAGGAGAAAGGTAAAAATGTTAAATCTCTTGGTAAACAATAATACATCGTAAATATTTTCTCTAAGAACTTAAATTCAAAATGACATTTCCATCAAATAAGAAAATCTGGAAGTGAAAACAACTCTAAATGTAATTCGGTAAATAGAGATAATTTAATAGATGTAATTTGTACGCCAAAGGATAATAATCATTGCAGTATTAATAATTGTGAAGATGAAACAAATAATTTTGATAGTATTAACTCGAACAAATTTGAAAACGAAACTCCAAGCACGCGAGAAGACTTTGAAACTATAAAATCAGGAAAGGAGAGTAATGAAAATAAAGTACTGTCACCATCAAAATCATTTTCACGGAAAGATTCAGAGGAATCTTGTTAGAGATAGAGCTTAGTTTTTTTTTTCAAGATGCGCTTTATGATCTCGGATTGTTACCTATAAATGTAAAAAGTAACACAGGAATCTGGGAGGAGAGTTGTGAAGTACCAAAGATTCTGGGAGATAATGTAGAACAGGGACAGACACCAGGACGCATACCATCCAATTCTACTTAATAAAACTTATGTCATACAGTAATAGTTTTTGCGTTTCGTAAAAAGAACATCTGAGCTATCTGAGCTAGTAAATGAGAACACATGAAAACCTTACATTGCAGACAATTCGGCCAACAACTATTTCTCATTTTTTATCCTGATAAATATTCTGTTGACATGTTACAAGCTTAATTTCTTGTTATCGCCACACACAGTTAGAGCAAATTCCTAAAAGATCAGTATGGCTGCACAAGAAAGTTAATTGGAGCGGACTTAACAACTTGATTCCTAATAAAGTGAAGACTAGCAAACCCAAAGCAAATGCAGGACACGGATCGGGCTGCAAAGGAGCTATGAGGATGAGGGAGATGAATTTCAGTACATAGAAAGTACCCCTACTAAGAAAAACAGGAACGAGTTTAAACCGGCCAGAGTCAAATAGATATCGCATGCGGAGCAAAAATAAAATACCACTTTTTAAACGAGAATAAAATACTCAAACTAAGGGATGATGCATCAATCGTGTATGAAACCATTTCATGTTGTGTAGTCATGGATATCAGCCACGCTCCAGTGTTTTGTAACTTCGATATTGTAGCAGCCCTTACAATTAATTTATGCACTCTTCTAAGAAAAAGAGATAAACATTTAAAAGGGACTAACAGTCTGAGAGCAGTGAATATGAATAAATATTCATTCTTGTTTAGTTTGCGAAGCAATACGGACATACCTACAATTAAGTTGATAACAAAAATGTATTCAAGTGTTCTATTATTGCTACTTCTATCGGTTGAAAGTTCAGAAGCGGGGTTAACTCGGAGACGGAGAATCTCAGGATAAATACGAGGACGTTGAAGAAGAAGACGAGTGCGAAGAAGAGAGCAGCAGTAATAAAGAATATGAGGAACAGCAGATTGAGAATGAGCGAAGCAGTACAACGAACGAAGAGAGCAGATCAATGACGAGTGACAAAATCAGTGCCGAAGATAAAGAGAAAAGTAAGAAGAGAACAAAAATGATTAATAAGGATTATGAGTGTAAACTTATCAAAAGAGCGGTGGAAGCACTGCTTAAGGAAATCACTCTACAGAAACGCGAAAATGATCTATTTACTTTATTTTATTTTTTTTTATTATTATTTATTATTATTATTAATTATCCCTGATAAAAAAAAAATGTGAAAAGAAATTGGTATAAAATAATTACAAACCTTTATATTGTTGTCCGCGACGATTATCTTATTACGAAAAAGAACAGTTCTAAGGCATATTTCCTGGATTGTTAAAAGAAGGAATTATAAGGGAAAGTACATCTGAATACACTTCATCTATTGTATTGGTCAGAAAGAAAACGGGGACACTAGACTATGTGTGGACTATCGCGTATTAAATAAAGTCGCACTGAGAGACAACTTTTAAATTCCGTTTATTGAAGATTTACTTGATGGTTTAGTGCGAAAGCGGTTCACAGTTTTTTGGGACTGTGTTCATATTTTAGTATATTCGTAAACGATTTTTCTATAATTGCGCAGCCATTATATAAATTCATAAGATGAGATGATGCATTTAATTTTGGTGAAGAAAAATGTATATGTTCCGAAAAACTGAAACAGAAACTGTTAGAAGCTCCAATATTCGCGATATACAATTCAATGAATGATGAATAGAGCTCCATTGAGACGCCAGTGCCATAGGGTTCGGTTCAATACTTAAGCAGAAAAAAAAAACTGATGGAAAGTTTCTTCCTGTTTTATATTTTTCCAAGAGGATGACTGACCAAGAGTCGAATTACCACAGCTACGAGCTGGAGACGTTGGCAGTTATGTATGCACTCAAGAGGTTTAGGATGGAATTCGGTTTAAGATAGTGACCGACTATCTGACGACCTTAAATAAGAAAGAGATAAATCCCTGAATAGCGCGATGAACTTCAGAATTACGACTATGTTCTGGAGCATCGGGGGGATCGAAAATGCAACAACAGAACATAAACAAAATTAGAGAACAATTTGAAAGGTAGGAAAATAGAACTGCGAACTGATTTAGTTTATAGGAAACTGGGGCAAAGAGTGTTGTTTTATGTGCATAATAGTATGGAGGAGAATATAATTAGTCCGCATGACGATGAAATGGGGTATATGGGCAGAGATAAAGTTGTAGGGGTTATATCGAAAACAGATTGGTTTCCAAAAATTAAAGGGAAATCGATTGAGCATATTGGTAAATGCATAAAATGCATCGCTTTTTCGCTTAAGCCGGGTAAACACGAGGGATTCTTACATAGCATTCTCGACGGAAATGCGCCCATCAATACGTACATATAGATTATTTCGGTCCGTTCTCAATGAAAAAGGAAAAAAAGAAGTATGTATTCCTGGTAATAGACGCATTCACAAAATACGTCAAGTTTTTTGCAACTAAGTCGACTAGTACCAGAGAGGCTTTAAGTTGTTTAAAATCATATTTCACGTTTCGTGGGAGTGCGTTTACTTCAAGCAATTTTGAAATATTTATGAAGGAAAATAATATTCGTCATATAAAGATCACGACCGGGGACCCTGTCAACGGACAGGATGAAAGGGTCAATAGGTCCGATGATAGCGAAAATGACTACTTCTATCGATTAAAATGTAAACATTTTTTTTTTTCATATTTCCTTTATTTTGTTTTACGTCTCAATCGATCTTGCAAACGAACATACACGAACGACTGGCTTAGTCGCTCATATTTATCTGTATCGCTACACTGCGGTGTCTGTGTATATATATTCACTTAGGACCCAGCAAGTAATATAATGATTATATAACACTTATTACAATATAATCTAAGCCTTAGTTTATAAGTCTTATTAGTCATAAGAAATCCAGCGTGCAGTACTTCTTATTTTACTCCTTAATTTATCACTGTGATGAGATTGGGCATAGGCATACATTTCCGCTGCCTTATTTTAAGCATTATTATGAGACATAAAATAATCATTTACTATAATCATATATGACTTATTATAAGGGATAAAGTGAGTCTTGGTTACTTTAGGTATACCTTATTATATTTAGTATTTTAGTCCATTTCTAAATAATAATAAATACAAAAAATAATAAAACATTTTTTCAATGAAACATAAGTATGTTTATATATTTTGTTTACCCTCATAATATATGTATATACATTTAATTACAAACAAAATTATAATTGAAATTTAATTCTGTATACTATAGACATTGTGAACGGAACCTGAAAATAATGATAATGAATTATTAAAAATCTTTTTTAAAGTTACCATAGAGTCAATTAGAAAAAAATGTATAATTTGTTATATTTAGCTGCGATTTCATCCGCCCTTTCCAATTTTCTTATATAGAAAGTCGTCTGCTTTTAAACGAATGGTATCATTGAACATATTTTTCTTACGAGATAATCTTCAAATTTAGGTCCGGTTTTTGTTTCTATGCGAATCTTTTTTCCAGTAAATATTTCACCAAGTATCAGGTTCAAAAATTTGTCTGTTTTAAAACGCGCGACATGTTTCCAAGTAGTAATCCAGACATGATTTTATTATACCTTATTATAATGCTTAAGTAAGTCTTAAGAAACGCAACCCTTATTCATGTCCAGAAATAAGTAATATATAAGAGATATTTCTTATGGTTGTCGGCAACAACGATTCTGAAGAAACGCCTTTAACAATTTTCAGTAGTGAACAAATATTTTGTTTTTACAATGTTTCGCTTAAATCTGATATCTAAGTCTTTAGTAGGACAACGGCTGCATCAATACAAACAGCTCATCTGCTAAATTGTGTAAAAAATATTTCAGAGCAAGATCTAGCAATGAAAACATTTACATTAAAAATAAATAATGCTTTCGCCTGTATGAATAGTGGGTCACATTACGTCAAAAATATTTCAAAGCGTGTGGTATAAGTCGGAAATCCAGCTTATAATAAGCTTAAAAAATGTTTGTCTCACTTAAAATCAATACATGAGTCTACTAACCTTCCTAGAGACTTTTGTGTAAAAGGAATGGAACAGACAATAAGCGGCGTATTATCACTAAGTGAAGATATAAGTCGTGGTTTATGGGAATGTTGACTATTTGCTTACAAGGAGAACTCTTCAAGATATATAGGAAAATTTATTTTCTATTATTCAGAGTCAGGACAAAAATAACAAAAGTCCCTCTGTGCATGAATTCAATGTTTTGATGTCAAAAATTATGTGTTCAAATCTTATTACTTTCTCCTCTTATAGTAATTGTGATGATGACAATGTGGACTTTTGAATTTTGATGCATCCCAAACTCAACCGCAGACTTGAGAAATGGTTTACTTCCTAAGGTACGCGAGGAAACTATATAATATATATAGAAATGAGAGACAACTGCAATGCGATATTTTACAGGATATCTGGCTTTTTAATTGCTTTTAAGAAACAACCGTACAAATTGCTCAAAATTATTTTCATAACTGTGATGAATATAAAACGTGTTCGTCAGAATTGTTTATTCTTGCTAAAAATGATTCCCAAAATAGTACTTTTGGAAAGTTCGTAGCACCAATTGATGCATTTTTCAATATTTGCAAGCTTTATTTACTTTGAAATGACCTGTTTCATGCGATTTTTAGAGATCCTCCGCATATTGGATATTTAAGGAAGAGAAGAGCTTAGCAAATCTTCCACCCCTAGTAATATGAAGGTAGAATAAACTCTATATATCTTGCGGTAGGTGCAATATATTAAAAATAAGAAAAAAAAGTGTAGTGTAGTTTATGTGTAGTTTATTACACACTTAAAATCTAAAACTTCAGAAGAAATCTTCGCTCTAAAATCGAAACGCATAGTGCTCTAAGAAAATGTCAACTCGTTTATCATCGCAAATTCAAGAACTTGTTATTTCGGAGCATTCCAAGATTTTTTCCAAGTCCAAAATATATAATGTCGCTTTTTGTGTGTACTTTCCCAAAAAATTTTCTACATATGTCAGACTCTCAAACAGATTTAGATTTCCCCACGTATCTACATTTTATGGTTGGGCTCCTGTTTTAAGGCTTACCACCTGGGTCCCATAACAGTGCCCACTGTTTTCTGAAAGCAAAGCTTGATTCATTAAGCCAACGTGAATAGAATGGGTACCGATATTTGACGAAATTGGAATTCGTCCATATCTCACTTATAATATTAAAAATTACTTAATTGATAAGTATGAAGATCAAAGAGTGGATCGACAAAGACTGTACGCCAACGAAATTTGTGTTTGCATGGTAAATGGGTATGTGGAAAAGTATTAATATAATCTGAAACAACTGAAGCATTTTTAAATATTTGCACGCTTCATTTCAAAGTATTCCATGCGATTTTTAGAGATCGTCCACATATTTGGAATTTAAGGGCAAGAATGGTACAAGAAATGTTTCCGCCAGGAAAAAAAGCAAATCCGACAGGAGATTGCACCAACCTCACTATAAACCAACACCTCAATACTTAAAAGCAGTATGTCAAGAAATAAATGCGGAATTTGTGCACAAGGAAAACTATCGGCAGGGGATGGGGAGCATTTAATGCCTTTTTCCTTTTTTCCTGTATGGGATTTCTGAAAAGAGGACTCTTTTTAGTTGGCTCTTGGTCAGGGGCCTCTCAGAGACTGTCTCGTTTGTAGAGTGGGTGGCAGGAATTTTCGGTCATTCCTTGGTCAGTGCCACTAGTGCCGGGTTGGCGGCTTCAAGAATCCTTACCCCAGCTGCAGCCGAAAACATTTTGGTTTTTTGACTTATTTAGCGTTGAAGCCGAGAAGTTTCGCGACGTTTCTGGATTATATAATAGACATATATTATATGTATTTTGAAATATGTTTGTACATATATCAGGGAAAGTATTAGATTTGGATCCAGAAGTTTATCACCTTCCCTACGGTTGTTGCAAAGGTTCCTCTACAGAAACAGCACTTCACTCCCTAGTCCTCCCTACTTCACTCCCTATAGAGGATGCTTGTAATAATGTCAAATCTGAAGGGATTACCGGTGGCTATATCTTTCTCCGTGTCTCTCCGACTACCCAACCATTGTATTGTATTCCAGGCAGAAGTTAAAGCTACCCAAAGGGCGGCCCACTTATTGTCATTGAACCCGATAAACGGGTTATCTATCGCTATATACAGGCGGCTATTTAAGCTCTGGATACATCAACAATCAAATCAAAGGTGGTCAAATCTTGCCCATTTCTATCTTGTTTATTTCCTAAGGGGATAGCGGTACCACAGATACCATCAACACCGCAAATCGGAGGTGGATGGAATTAAATGCTTGAAGGACCTCGAGGATCATTTGCCCTTAAATAGATCCAAACAAAACAGTTACACTGTTAAAACTAAATAGGAGTGAAATAAGAAATGTTGTTCGCATTATCACCGGCCACTGCCTTCTCGGTGTGCACTCCAGAAGAATGAGCGTCGCCTATAACCCAGCACAGGAGTGGATTATCCAAGATGGGCAGCTAGGATACCAGCAGTACAGGTGTTAGCTCTATTACTCAATTGACTCTTGAGCCTATAGAATCAGCGGTTGGCTTACTGCACAACTTGACGAGTTTAGCAGGAATGTGGGCTTGAAATCGGCGATTAGGAGGTGGGTGTCGATGCGCATCTGCTGGGTTTTTTCCATGACCTGCCGTAAGCCTGAAACCGCACTGATAAGGACATATCAGTTTGTTAACGAATGGTTTCAGGCGTTCACACAAAACGGCAGACAAGATCGTATAAGTGATGCATAAGTCTTCTTATGCCTCGGTAGTTGGCGCAGTCAAAGCGGTCTCCTTTCGTTTGCCCGACCCACAACAAAGCAAGACGTGCCCGACGGGTGGGAGGCTTTCCTCCGACCATATGTTGCATATGAGCTGCTCAGCTCCACCTGCCCTAAGGAGTCCCGCAGACAGTCCGTGTGCACCAGAAGCTTTTTTCGACTTTAGTCTCGATATCGCTGTCTTGACTTCGTCTATGTCGGGGGGTCGGAGTTCTCTTCTATCATCGTACTTTGTGGCGTGGGGCATTCTGCCTGACAGCGGTATTGGTGTCCTCATCGCCGTTTAACAGTTTTCCAGATTCTCTGTATCGGCTGTGAGTCTGCTACTATCTTTCTATTCTCGTCACTGCACGCATCTGTCCGAACTTTATATCCATTGGATAACTGTTTCACGCTTTGGTAAAACTTGCGGACCTCATTCCTGCCCTTCCGAATGGTTTCTTGGCTACGCCTGCCACAAGACTCGATCGTCAAAGATCGTAGCAATCCATTGTAATTGTGGCTTTTCGACGTCAAACCGTGGTGCCTTTTCCCGACTTCGCTGTTCTACCCAAGTTCCTACCTTGTCTAAAAAAAAGGAAATGGTCCCAGTCGATGTACACATAAAGTATGCTTGAGGTTTTTTTTAGTCGATCAGTTGCTCAGTTCTGTGCAATCCTCTGACGCGTGCACTTGTCTCCATCGGTGCATTAGGCGTGTACTAAAAAAAAACGTAGCGAGTGCCCAACAAGGTTATACAAAAATAAAACACCAAATGCAGTGCCGTTTCCTTCACAAGCTATTGCTTGTCATTCTCGGTAGCAACTCCCGTTTGATTCCATCAGGCGGTCTGAGGCAACTCGAATCAATGTATAGTCATAACACCAAAAATTCTTAGGAAGCTAATCTGAAATTTGCACATCTCAGTTCTATTTTACCACTCGCAGCAGTAGTTGGTATTTTTATATCTAACGTTTTGTCTTTAATGGGAAGTTTGTTGGTTTGATGTGCGCAATGTACGTGGGCTTCAAGCGAATCTATCCGCTCTATATGTCTACCTGGACATACGGTGAGTGGAACACAAGTAGGTGAGAATATCGAATTATCGAATAGAATCTGCCTGGATATATCTTGGTAACGCTTTTCCTTTTCCACCGCGGTCTCGCCATCTATGTGCGTAGTGATGCAGCTTACCATCTTCAACCACAACCTTTTAACGAATTTTATGCTCTATCCCATTCCATCTCAAGAATTGTATCCCTGCGATTTTAACGTACATAATTGGCTTCGACAATCAGGCCAGGCAACACCCGAAGGCAGCTTTGTCGAAATCTTTGCTGAGGTAAACAATTTTACCCAGTTAGTAAATGTGGCCCCAAAAATACTTGACATTGTAGATTCCGCCAACAGGCTGTAAGAGGCTATAAGGATGAGAGAGTTGTATTTCTGGACATACAAAGCCAATAATACTGAGGAATACCTGAATAAGCTTAATCGGCCAGCACTCACTACAATGCAATTATCAGACGTGTGAAATTCTCATATGAGCAGAAATTGAGGCAAAAATTTGCTATAATGTCTCAAGGGTAGCATAAGCCTTTGGCCATTTGTAAAAACATAAATAAATCCGCCGCGTCTTTAATTCCCACACACATTCGCAATGACATACCAGCTGTCAGCCCTTTAGACAAAGCCCTGCTTCGACCCTGCTTGCGGTGCATTTTGCACCCAGCTCAACACTGCCAGATCCTCATATGTATCCACCTGTACTTGAGAGCGTTGATATCACAATGGGACAGATCCACATTCGCACTCGTACAGCTGTAATAGTACTTAAATATGTAGACGTGCACAAATCCGGTGTTCCACCTATACATCTGCAGAGATGTTCTTCTGAGCTGGCAAAAACCACTGCGCAAACTTTTTCACCTATCCTACTCTTTTAGCATTTGTCCAGCCCGTCCCTAAAACACTCCCACTTCATATCGACCCATAGTATTTACATCTCTTATTTCTAAAGTCATGGAAACGCTGATCAATCGTCAGAATCGCGGAATCTTCTTAATGACGAGCAGTACGGTTTTCGCATAAACAGGTCCACAGGTGGTCTAATCTCACCCAAGAGTGGAACCAATCTTTGCACAATGCAGGTGAAAGATAGATCGTTGCGCTTGATATTTCCAAGGCATTTGACAGAGTTCGACATCGTCCCCATCATCGGAGGTAAACCACGCACGAGAGATCTCTAGGCAACTCGGCCTGCCGCCAGCCTCTAACTCATCAAGAGTTATGCCCAAGCGTAACCAGGCGAGTTTTTGGACTTGGTCCAACTACCTCGTCCTGGTTGTGATGGAATCGCAGTTAATGCCCGCCTCGAAAGTCGTGATGAAGGGGACAGAAAACCAGAAACCACCGAAGTATAGCCCGTTCGAAGAAGCAGCGCCTCTATGTTGAGTCCCTCGCGCACTGCCGTGTTGCTCAGCCTTTCTCAGCGAGTAATTCCGACATCAGCTCGTAAAAATATCATCTTATCAGCTTGTATTCGCGATTTTATTCTTTCGTTCATTACCCAAATATCATGACCTAGGTGAGAGTTGGAATTAATACTGAGCTCGCTTTGACACCAAGCTCGGTCTTCTTGGTTACAGATCTACCAAGCTGCTTCAAAATTGAACCAGCTTGACCAAGCCTTTCGGAAAGCTCAGCATTATTCCTTCCAGCACTCGTGAGAAAGGCCCCGATATACTTAAACTTCTCCGCCTGCTTCAATGGGACTCCACTAGCATGTAAAGTGCAATGAACAGGCAGTCTAGAAATTACCACAACCTCCGATTTGTCAATCTTACCATTCACGCCCACAAAACTTTTGTGTGCGCGCTGGAGTTCCTTCTGGGAAGATGTGAGGATAACTCAACCATCTACAAAAAGAAGATGACTTACCTGCAACTCTCCCAATGTGGAACATTCCTCGCCTCAGCTGCGCTGTAACAACCAGTCCATATGGAGAGGTGACAAGACGCACCCTTGGCGAAGTCCACAGCCCACTGTGAAAGGTGTTTATTTAGCACCGCAGTTTGTGCATAGAGACTGAATGGCCCTCAGGAGGGGACCATAAATCGCATATTTCTGCAGAGCACTCAAGAGTTTAGCTCGGTCATACCTTTTCCAATTTTACAAAACAACTGTAGACGGTTTTGGCATACCTCCCAAGCCTTCACAAGAACTATTCTTAGAGTGAAAAGCTGGTCGGTTGTATTTCTACTTGGACGAAAGCCGCGCTATTAATCCCCCATCCTGGCCTCGACCATAGCTATAGTACGCGCATCCAATACCTTAGCGTAGAGATATTCTAGATATAAAAAGGAGATATGCTCTTGTAATTGGAGCAATCTCTTATGTCTCCCTTCTTGAAAAGTGGAACGATCACCCCAGCTTGCCAATCGCCAGGTGTCTCACCATGTTCCCAGGCGACTTTTATGACACCAAAGAGCCATAAAACTCCCTCATTACTAATTGCAATAAAATATTGGTCGAATTATAGAAGAACAGTCTTGTACACGTAGTTAAGCGCACCGGATCAATTAGGATAAATAAAACAGAATTCAGTTTATAACGTGAAACGAATATTTATTGTTTTTTAAGCCCCCTCGAACCCCTAAACGTAATTCGCGCAGCCGGTAGTTCTGGTGACGTTTCGATCACGAAATACTGAGCAATACTGAAGGAATATCAGTATTTTGTCTGTAGCAAAAACACTAACATAACGTGGGTTTTGACAATGAGCATCTTCATCGCTCTTTTATACTATATATATAAATATACATAATAGCAAAATAACAAAATACGTAAAAATATTCCTCGTTTCGATGGAAACCAACGGCTTTTAAATAATTAATAACGTGCAGGAAATTCTTCTCCATATAAAAGGAGTAGAAGAAAGAATAGCTCTTACGAGCTATTCGCAACAAAATCGGAGACCAGGCCAACGAGAACCTGAACATGTACGTGAATGCTCTCAATTGGGATGTCATAAAGGCCAACCTTAGAGATCTGCATTCTTTACAAAAAATAACAAAACCGTCAAAATCATTTACAGCCAAATTACTGAATTACAGTACATAACAATATTCTCATCCACTTTACTAACGTAATAGAAACTTTGCGCTGAGATGTGCTTTAACACATTCCTAACAGGACTAAGATTGTAGCAAATTGTAATAAGGAACAAAACATATACTACGCACAAACACGTCCGTCAACCTATCCGCGTTGTAATAGACAGGTAAATACCATTAGCACTCCTTACTATAGCAATTTTCCAAACAGAATAACATTTAATCAACCAAGACCCTTTATCTCGAATCCTAGAAACAACACAAGATTCCAAAATAATGAAGAAAGCCTGTCGAATACATTTAGATTCAACCCATATCCCAATAGGATCCTCAATAAACACAAAACCCCATTTAATAGAAACTCCCAATATATACCACTAAACATAACACCATACCCGAACCCATTCCGTCAACTTCCACATCAAACCAATATGCAATCAATCAAACAACCAACACCGAATCGAATGAACACGAGCAGCGGACACACTTATATGAAGAACCAAAACGGACCACTCACAACAAACAAATGAGTATGCAAACCCGATTAAGTAGGTTCACAAACACGGGTAAACAAGAATTTGCACAACATAGGAACCGCACCGCATCAAAGCATCTACTACAAAAACCAACCTCATGCAGACGATCAGCTAGATGATTTGGATGAAATGGACCTCCTAGATGCATTTCAAGCTCTAGACACCCAACACCCATCAAATTTTCACACAAGTGCCTCGAGCAGCCAACAGAATACCTAGATGTGAACAAGCACGATTTTGAAGTACGAGTAGCATATATAAATATTGCATCACCTTTTGGAATCCCCTCAAATTCCTAAAGAGAGACAGGTGCCTCAGCATTTTTCGTTAAACTTTAATTTATTAACCCCATTGATCAATCTAATTGCATACCGATTACAATCACTACAGTTCTGAGCAGATATAATCTTGACAAACAAGTCGTATTACCCACTTTCGTAGAATTTAACTAGCGAGGTACTCCCACTTTCTTATTGTGAAAATTTCATAATTATTTCGACGGATTGATGGGAATCGATATTCCGACTCAAGTTGGATCGAAAATTGATTTACTTACATTTTAAGCCAAACTTTGCTAATGACAATCAAATAATACCGGAAAACTCAAAAATAATAAATAAACTCCCAGTAGATAGAAAGTCAGGAGAGTGACTGTCTAAAACACACTTAACGACCACTTTAACCCTCGGAAGGCATCTACTCAGCCAAAGATTGGTTTAGTACAATAAAGATTTATTATCTCAAAAGAAGAACACATACTTTATCTTGAACAACCACTAAAAGTCAGTGCATACAATTCTTCAAAATTCATGGAAATAAATAATTTCAACAATGTTCAGATAAATGAAAGCGAAACAGCGGACTTAGCCAAACTACTTCGCATCAACCACCTGAATCCAGGCCTCTTAAACGTCTTTAAAAATGTTAACAATTTATTTTTTAAAGCAAAAAGTAGGATGCCAGTGGTAAACAAAAGTGGCATCATGTAATCGATTATAGAAAGCTAAATAATTATAGGAAGCGATCTGTGATCGCTATCCTTACCCAAATATATATAGATCAAGCCAGTGTCTTCCTCCAAATCGAGATGCACCCGAAGGACATTCCCAAAACAGCATTTACTGTTGAGGGCAGTCGTTATGAGTACATCCGAATGCCATTCGGCGATTGCCTTCGTACGACACATAGTGTCAACAGATGGTGTAAAAACTAACCTATCAAAAATTTTGGCTATAAAGAACTTTTCTTTTCCCAGGACAAAAAAAGAGATAAAAGGATTCGTAGGCCTCCTAAGGTGCTATCGTAAATTCACCAAAGATTTATCGAAATTGACCAAACCTCTCACTGAATGCTTGAAGAAGAATAGAAGCATCGTACTAAACGACTGATATATAATACTAGATAACCCAAAATATTATTTCCCTCATATAAAAAACAAAATAATACAGTTACTTAACAATTGCGAAACATGTCAAACGTTGAAATACAACAGACAACCACCTAGACTAGATTTGAGAAAGCAGAAACACCAAACAAGCCATTTGATATTTTACACATAGACATTTACCCTGTCAATAACAAACAGATTGTAACAATAATAGACAAGTTTTCAAAGTCTGATACACCCTACCTGCAAGAAAAAGCATTTCGATTCTTAAATCACTAAAACATTACACATCCCTTTTCGGCACAACCAAAACGACTGCGATGACGGTTCTTAATTTGCAGCAAGCATATTCAAAACCTTTTGCGAGCAATTTCGAATCACACTACACTTCACCTTATTTAAACAAAGTTCAAGACCCAGAGAAAGACTTCACTCAACACTAGCAGAAATTTACATTTACCATATGTAAATAAAAAAAAACTCACCACATATCTTGAAGAGATCCTTTAATACAACAATTCCATTCATTCAACCACCAAACACACACCCTACAAACTCGTTTTCGGCAAAACCTAAAAATTGAATAACCAAATCACATTTAATAACGAACACGAATACCTGAAAAAACGTAATGAATTTCAACAAATGCTATTTCCTTCTATTAGAGATAAATTAGAAACAGTCGCTAGTTCAAGAAGAGATAAATTAAACCGAGGTAGAAAAGAACCCGAAGATAAACAAACCGATGAAGTAGTATTTAGAACAGAAAACAGGAATAATAAACTAACACCTAGGTTTTCAAAACATATAGTGAAGATAAACAATAAAATTGCTGTAATAACAAAAAACGGTAGGAAACTACACAAAGCTAAAATCAAAGTTATGAAAAATTTCGAAAAGTAGGACTTATTCTCCCTTTATATTTTCAGAATACCATTAACACTAACCCAAAATTTAACAGTGTAACAATTTAACAGTTTGTTTATTGTGGCATCAACTCGTTTAATGCAGAGAATTGATTTTTCTTTTAATCTTACATCTACGAATTAATACAATTTATCAAGAATTTATATATTTAATTGTTTTATGATGATTTGATGGAAAAGTCACGGAAAACCTTCATTAAACAAAGATAAGATAAAATATATAAAATGTGGTAGCAATGATGCAAAAAATATGTTTCGCTAGAGGAAGAGAGAAGTTCTGTTACAAATTGATTTCAGGACAAGGAATTTAATAAAAAGATAATATATAATTGAACAAAGTGGACAAAGGAATAAATAGAATAAGACGAGTAATTAAGCGAATAAATAAATAATTAAATAGTTAGAAGAAAAAATTAATAAATAAGCAAATAAAAAAAAAAAATAATGGATATATCTGTATTACTTTGAAATTAATGAACTAATCGAAGTTATATAAAGATGAAATTATTGCACTAAGCTATGTTGGCTAAGTTTGAAATCAATGCATTCATTGTAGGTGACAGTTCTCGCACTTGGTCCAAATGGGGGAACCATGAAATAATATGGATTGAAAAATTGATTTAAAAATGATTAGTTTCTTGTCATCGATAAGTTTTGATTTTCTGCCTATAAAAGGGTAAAGGATTCTAATCGTAGTATTAACTTTTTTTTATTACTTCTTGTACATGGAGACTGAATGTTAATTTTTATCTAAATATATACCAAGATATTTTGCGTAAGATTTCCATTCAACCTGACTACCATTTATAGAAAGGTTGTTGCTTGGAAGTGAGCAAGCTTTTCTTTTACGGGTAAAAAAGATAGCTTGAGTCTTTGAAGCATTAATATTAATTTCCTAATTACAACAATACGCTAAAAGGTCATTTAGTCCCGATTGAAGATTAGTTTCAATGTTGAAACCAATTGAATCTGAGGAATAAATGCGGGTATCATCAGCAAACATGGCAATGTTACAATTTCTTAAGTTGGGGAAATAAGAGGTGTACATAAATACTAAATAAGACTGGCTCTATAACGGATCCTTGATTAACTCCACTTTTGATCAGTTGACTGTCCGAGAAGCTTTGATTAATAAGTACCTTGAAGCTTCGGGAATTAAGGATCGATCGGTTAATTTTGAATAAGTTTAGGGGAAATTTGAAATGTATTAGCTTGTGTATTAGGCCTTCATGCCATACAGTATCGAATGCTTTTTCTATGTCTAGGATTACGATACCAGTACTTTTGCCGACTGAGAAGTCATTTTTAATGTCGTTTGAGATACGATGGACTTGATGTGTGGTGCTATGAGATGCTCTGAATCCAAATTGTTGTGTTGGTAAGATCGTATTTCTATCAATAAAATATACAACTCTCTTCTTAATCAAAGCACTTGCTAAGAGAACTTAGTAGGCTAATTGGTCTATAACTACAGGGCAAATCGGGAGTTTTGCCAGGCTTAAGAATTGGTATTATCTTAGCATCTTTCCATTTATAGGGGAAATACCCCAATCTAAGACAGTTGTTGAAGATTTCCGCCAGTTTTTTAAGGGCAAAGTCGGAGAGATTTTTAAGATAAAGATTTTTAATATTGTCGAGTCCAGTTGATTTTCTTATTTCCAAAATTGGATGATAGATCGCAAACAAGGAGTACGAATCTATAAGATTTACTGATTGTTCTACAGAAGATTCAATAATGGGGTCTGTTATACCTCTATCGGCAATCGAATGGTTGCTTAAGAAGCTAGATGCTAGCGCACTTGCTTTTTCAGAACAAGATAGAAGTATAGAGCTGTCTGTTTTAAGGGGAGGAATAAAAGAGTGCTTTTTCTTTATTACCATAATGATATTCCAAAAAGGTTTGTTACCCTTATCTGAAGAGTGATTTTTTAAAAGCTATAGGAAAGTTTTTCAAAAAGAAAAAACACAAACAATTTAATGTTTGAAGATTATTTCATGCAAATGTTGACATTGACTGCGCCTCAAATGATCCATCCGCTTAGTCCAATTTTGGCATACTCTTTCCAACATTTCGGCCGGTATCTCACGAATAAATTCTTCAATGTTGTCTTCCAATGCGTCAATTGAAGCGGGCTTGTCTGTGTAGATACGAGCTTTAACATAGCCCCACAAAAATAGTCTAAATAAATAAATAAAATAATATATAAATAGCCAATTGACCGGTCCCGAACGTGAAATAAAATGTTCACCGAACTCGCCTCTCAATAAGTCCATTGTTGCGCGTGCTGTGTGGCATGTGGCACCGTCTTGTTGAAACCACATTTTGAAAAAAATTGGATGATAGATCGCAAACAAGGAGTACGAATCTATAAGATTTACTGATTGTTCTACAGAAGATTCAATAATGGGGTCTGTTATACCTCTATCGGCAATCGAATGGTTGCTTAAGAAGCTAGATGCTAGCGCACTTGCTTTTTCAGAACAAGATAGAAGTATAGAGCTGTCTGTTTTAAGGGGAGGAATAAAAGAGTGCTTTTTCTTTATTACCATAATGATATTCCAAAAAGGTTTGTTACCCTTATCTGAAGAGTGATTTTTTAAAAGCTATAGGAAAGTTTTTCAAAAAGAAAAAACACAAACAATTTAATGTTTGAAGATTATTTCATGCAAATGTTGACATTGACTGCGCCTCAAATGGTCTATCCGCTTAGTCCAATTTTGGCATACTCTTTCCAACATTTCGGCCGGTATCTCACGAATAAATTCTTCAATGTTGTCTTCCAATGCGTCAATTGAAGCGGGCTTGTCTGTGTAGATACGAGCTTTAACATAGCCCCACAAAAATAGTCTAAATAAATAAATAAATAAAATAATATATAAATAGCCAATTGACCGGTCCCGAACGTGAAATAAAATGTTCACCGAACTCGCCTCTCAATAAGTCCATTGTTGCGCGTGCTGTGTGGCATGTGGCACCGTCTTGTTGAAACCACATTTTGGGCAAAAAAAAGTTGGATATCATCTCACGGTAGCGCTATCCATTCACAGCTACGTTACAATTCGCATCATCTTTGAAGAAACTGTGACTTTTTCTGGATGCATTGGTAGCTCTTGCAATTCTTCTGGCTGATATTCACTCCAAAATCGACAATTCTGCTTATTTACGTACCCATTGAGACAAAAATGAGCTTCCTCGCTGAACACAATTTTTCGGTAAAAGCGCGCGATGAACTTTCTTAACAGAGCACGCATTTTGATAATTAAATTCAATAATTTGCAACCGTTGTTCGTTTGTAAGACGATTCATGGTTAAATTATAGACCAAACTGAAGATGTTTGACAGTGAAACAAAACACGAAACGTGCGTCAGCTGTTTAAACCAGTGTTGCCAAAAAGATAATATCTAAAAAATCACCCTTTAGTTCCTGTAAACGTTCGTTTCAAGATTGATTCCTGAAGTTCGCAATCGAAAATTTGACAAGAGCATTCATTTGCTTAGAATGATCATCATTGAAATCATTTCTCGTCCGTCTCCATCTGGATCTACAGGTAATTCTCAGAGTTATCATGTCGAGAATGAAAATTGGTAATAGTTTGCATGAATGTCTAACTATAGTTTTCTTTGGTACTGACTGCTCGATATTTTCTAAAATAGCAATTGTGAAGGTGTTAACGTTCTCGTCGATGTGTGATGGGCTTGAGTTAGGAACGATGACACTTCCTAATTTTGTACGAGTAAGTCTTCTGAACAGATTCCAGTTGGCATTTTTGAAATTGTTTGCTAGATTTGAACATTTAACTGGTGATAGCATTACACTACACTTAACAGGCAGATGGTCGGAATTCAATTCATTAAATGTTATTGGAGGTGTAAAAAGTTCCGGTATGTTGGTGCGAAATAGATCTAAAGTCGATGGATTCATGTTTCTGGCGGATGGAAAGCGAGTAGGATTACGTGGAAAGAGAATCTCGAAAGGGTACCTTGAATGAAGGTCCGCAAGAACGTTGCCCCACCGATTGCTCTAAGACATCCCCAATTTCTATGTCTGGCATTCAAATCACCAGCTATGAGGAATAAGTCATTAGTGTTAACTAGCTTTATATAATCGTTTCGTAAATCGGTTGGATTATAGCGAGAAGTCCCTCCATTAACAAAGGGAATTTGAATGCCAATGGCTTCTATAAATTTCGTATTTAATATTGGTAGCACATTGTGCTTTATTGAACGTTTTATTACAACAGCAACACCACCACCACTTTTCTCTTCCCTGTCCAGACGATAACACTTATACATAGAGTTAGACAATTGATCCGTTACGTATAACCAATTTTCTGTTATTAAAGCTAAATCTATGTTATAATTATTAAGGAAAGTAAATAACTCAACTCGTTTCCCTCGAATGCTTTCAGCATTCCAACATATTATGCTTAGGCTACAAAAATTCAGTTCGAAAAAAAATTAATTTGATCGTATGAGCAATACGATCATCTCCGCGGTGAGTGCATTGATTTCTTCAAGAGAAAAAAGCTCTTCTGAGTTCTTCACACCATTGTTGATTGTTGATTTAGTCCATGCGTTCGTTGAGTTGCAGTTGTTTGGGAGTTCGGGCTGGGCTCCAGTTTGTGTACTACGTCTGGTTGGGAGTGAAGGAAAGTCGCTTAAATTGGATTCGAAGTGCGTTTGTTATCTTCTAACGCGTTGAGGTTTGTTTTTGGCCGAGAGTTTTTCCCTCATTTCCAAAAAGCTTTTACGACTGATGCATGTCAAGTCAGTTGATTTGTGTATACCATTGTAGTTGGCACGTTTGATGTTCTTAGATGTGCATTCACTCGTTTTATGAGAGTCAGAACTAATAGCACAATGAGTTTTAATGCGACAGTTTTTCTCGCCGTGGCTATACATTTGGCAGTTGAAACACTGCGTAACTCGGTTGTGTTTTTTTCGTGCGAAATCCCATTTCACTTGACTTTTAAATATTGTTTAAAATTTTTCTTTAGCTCTGCAAGGCGAATGGAGCCAAATTCAAGAAAAAATAAATAAAAAACATCAACAAATCGATCATAGTGTTTTTTATAAGTTTGATGTATTACGTAATATACTTTCTAAGTACTGTAATTTCTGTGTGTCGGAAATCGATGTGTTTTCTTCACTAGACTTTCGAACGAAATACCATCGAAGGTGGGATTTTAATTGAAGGGAGTTTAATTAATTAAACATTTCGTCTGTTTGTGGCTATCGTTGGTGACCAGCTGATGTCAGACGAGTACTGGAAATAATGCTCATTTAATTGGTGATAGGTAAGAGCTTACACATACTTTGTTTTCGCCTCCTCACTCCATCACGACCTCTTTGAATTGATTTGTTGGCCTTTGCCAAATTAGTATACTCCTTATACTCGGCTTTTAACTCTAAGAGAAGTGATAGTTGATCGTTGGCAACTTACCTTTACTCACTGACGTTTTTTTTTATATCGTTTGAATTCAATAAAAGTAAAAAGTCTATCGAAGGATCATATGCCAATATAACCCTATATAATTACAATTGAATAAACACGATGGGGACGAAGGGATCTAGATCCGTGTTCAAAGTACCGAAATGGACATACACTTATATTTGATACACTTATATTGGACATACACAATAATTTGAATAATATAAGACTCCAAAAAAATATTGTATCCAATAATGGTGCAGAATTCGTTTCAACTCTCTTTAGGGATTTCCTTAAGCTGTATGCCATTGAATTAAACAACATATGCCCCAAAACTTCAAACGGAAATTCTGCCATCGAAAGATTTCATTCCACCTTTGCCGAAATAATAAGTATAATCAAAGCCCAGAAGAAGGACGTTCCCGTAACCAAAATAAAGGACGAAGCAGTCTTCACGTACAATAATTCAATGCACTCCATAATCAAACTCATCCTCTCTGAACTAGTAACAGGCCATATTAATATAAACGCACCGTTTCCACATTATAGTACTTTCAACAGCGAACAAGAATATCTTCAAAAGCACAAACAAAATTTCGAAAACTTGAAAGAATCATATATGAGCATAGACTACACAAAAAACAAAATTATATTACCAACCATAACCAAAACCGCACCGACACTTAAATCTATGAATCCTGTTATCTTCAAACATGATGACGGACGGGGTAAGCTCTCTGCCAAATTTAACAATTTTACTATAACAAAAAAGAACAAATTTACTGCCGAGGCAAATAAACGAAAAATGCATAAACAATTTATGTATTTAGCTACCTTTGTGTCCAATATATGCATCCTAATAATGTATACTAAGATAAGTCAACGAATACGGAAGAAAAATAATAAAATTTGAATTGTAAACATACAAAAATATTTGTACACCCACATTCTAAACATATATTACAAACAAAAGAATGAAGTTAATAATAAATAAATATATATATATAAATGGTGATTTTTTCAGACCGACAGGAAAGTTTGTCAAAAAAAAAAAACACAAAATTCAGAAAAATGCATAAAATGTTTATTTGAATCGATTATACGGTCAAAATAATTTTATGTTTGAAGATTATTTCATGTAAATGTTGACTTTTACTGCGCCTCAAATGGTCCATCCGCTTAGTCCAATTTTGGCATACTCTTTCCAACATTTCGGCCGGTATCTCACGAATAAATTCTTCAATGTTGTCTTCCAATGCGTCATTTGAAGCGGGCTTGTCTGTATAGATATGAGCTTTAAAAATAGCCTTAAGAATATAAAATGAGCCACAAAAAATAGTCTAAAGGCGTTAAATCACACGATCTAGGCGGCCAATTGACCGGTCCCGAACGTGAAATAAAATGTTCACCGAACTCGCCTCTCAATAAGTCCATTGTTGCGCGTGCTGTGTGGCATGTGGCACCGTCTTGTTGAAACCAGATGTCATGCAAGTCCAGCTCTTACATTTTGGGCAAGAAAAAGTTGGATATCATCTCACGGTAGCGCTCACCATTCACAGTTACGTTAGGATTCGCATCATCTTTGAAGAAGTACGGTCCAATGATGCTACCAAATGGTGCTACATAAACCGCACCAAACTGTAACTTTTTCTGGATGCATTGGTAGCTCTTGCAATGAACATTCTTAACAGAGCACGCATTTTGATAATAAAACTCAATAATTTGCAAGCGTTGTTCGTTTGTAAGACGATTCATGGTTAAATTATAGACCAAACTGAAGATGTTTGACAGTGATACAAAACACGAAACGTGCGTCAGCTGTTTAAACCAGTGTTGCCTAAAAGATAATAGCTAAAAATCACAATTTATGAACTGGATGTTCCACATTGGCAGAGTTGAGGGTAAGTCATCTTCTTTTTGCAGATGATTTAGGTATCCTCACATCTTCCCAGGCCGTGGTGTTGATTCTGGAATGAAGGTTAACGCGGACAAATGGGAGGTTCTTGTTATTTCGAGAACGTCTAATCAATGCATGTCTGATCTATATGTTAGTGAAGTCCCATTGAAGCAGGTGGAGGAGATAGAGTTTGGCAGAGGACCGAGTTGCCTGGAGATGATGAGCTTTATGTCGAACTGCGTCAAATGCCTTAGAAATATCAAGCGCATCGATGTATCTTTTACCTGCATTGTGCAAAGATTGGTTCCACTTTTGGGTGAGATTAGACCACCTGTGGACCTGTTTCTGCGGAAACCGTACTGCCCGTCATTAGGAAGATTCCGCGACTCAAGATATTTCATAAGCAGACGATTGATCAACGTCTCCATGACTTAAGAAAGAAGGGACGTAAATACTATGGGTCGATATGAGGTGGGGATGTCCTGGACAAATGCTGTTTTCAATCTGCTCGGAAAGTTATCTAAAGAGTAGGATAGATGAAAAAGCTTGCGCACCGGATTTTGCGTTTAGATATTTAAGCACTCTTGCAACTGTACTAGTGCGAATGTGGAATTGTCCCATTGTGATATCAACGCTCTCAAGTACAGGTGGAGACATATGAGGATCTGGCAGTGTTGAGCTGGGTGCAAAATGCACCGCAAGCAGGGTCGAATCAGGGCTTTGTCTAAAGAGCTGACAGCTGGTATGCATTTCGAGTGTGGGAACTAAAGACGCGGCGGATTTATCTATGTTTTTACAAATGGCCAAAGGCTTATGCTAACCTGGGGACATTATAGCAACTTTTTGCTTTTCTCTCATCCTAATAGCCTCGTACAGCCTGTTGGCGGAATCTACAATGTCAAGTATTTTTGGGGCCACATTTACTAACTGGGTAAGATTGTTTACCTCAGCAAAGATTTCGACAAAGCTGCCTTCGGGTGTTGCCTGGCCTGATTGTCGAAGCCAATTATGTACGTTAAAATCGCAGGGATACAATTCTTGAGATGGAATGTCCTGGACAAATGCTGTTTTCAATCTGCTCGGAAAGTTATCTAAAGAGTAGGATAGATGAAAAAGCTTGCGCACCGGATTTTGCGTTTAGATATTTAAGCACTCTTGCAACTGTACTAGTGCGAATGTGGAATTGTCCCATTGTGATATCAACGCTCTCAAGTACAGGTGGAGACATATGAGGATCTGGCAGTGTTGAGCTGGGTGCAAAATGCACCGCAAGCAGGGTCGAATCAGGGCTTTGTCTAAAGAGCTGACAGCTGGTATGCATTTCGAGTGTGGGAACTAAAGACGCGGCGGATTTATCTATGTTTTTACAAATGGCCAAAGGCTTATGCTAACCTGGGGACATTATAGCAACTTTTTGCTTTTCTCTCATCCTAATAGCCTCGTACAGCCTGTTGGCGGAATCTACAATGTCAAGTATTTTTGGGGCCACATTTACTAACTGGGTAAGATTGTTTACCTCAGCAAAGATTTCGACAAAGCTGCCTTCGGGTGTTGCCTGGCCTGATTGTCGAAGCCAATTATGTACGTTAAAATCGCAGGGATACAATTCTTGAGATGGAATGGGATAGAGCATAAAATTCGTTAAAAGGTTGTGGTTGAAGAAGGTAAGCTGCATCACTACGCACATAGATGGCGAGACCGCGGTGGAAAAGGAAAAGCGGCACCAAGCTATATCCAGGCAGCTATATCCTACTTGTGTTCCACTCACCGTATGTCCAGGTGGACATACAGAGCGGATAGATTCGCTTGAAGCCCACGTACATTGCGCACATCAAACCAACAAACTTCCCATTAAAGACAAAACGTTAGATATAAAAATAACAACTACTGCTGCGAGTGGTAAAATAGAACTGAATAGAACTGAGGTGTGCAAATTTCAGATTAGCTTCCTAAAAACAATAGATTTTGGTGTTATGACTATACATTTATTCGAGTTGCCTCAGACCGCCTGATGGAATCAAACGGGAGTTGCGACCGAGAATGACCAGCAATAGCTTGTGAAGGAAAGGGCACTGCACTTGGTGTTTTATTTTTGTATAACCTTGTGTGGCACTCGCTACGTTTTTTTTAGTACACGCCTAATGCACCGACGGAGACAAGTGCACGCGTCGGAGGATTGCACAGAACTGAGCAACCGATCGACTCAAAATACTCCTAAAGCATACTTTATGTGCGAGAAGCCAACATCGACTGGGACCATTTCCTTTTTTTAGACAAGGTAGGAACTTGGGGAGAACAGCGAAGTAGAGAAAAGGCACCACGGTTTGACGTCGAAAAGCCACAATTGCAATGGACTGCTACGATCTTTGACGATCGAGTCTTGTGGGAGGCGTTGCCAACAAGCCATCAAAGAAACTGCCACTGATATGCTGCCAAGAAGCCATCAAAAAAGCTGCCACTGATGTGCTGGAATGAAGGGCAGAAATGAGGTTCGCAAGTTTTACCAAAGCGTGAAACAGTCATCCAATGGATATAAATTTCGGACAGATGCGTGCAGTGATGAGAATGGACAAATATTAGCAGACTCACAGTCGATACTGAGAATCTAGAAAAAATTACTTTTGTAAACTGTTAAACGATGATGAAGACACCAACACCGCAGTCAGACAGAATGTCCCACGCCACACAACGGACGATGATAGAAGAGAACTCCGTCCCCCCGACATAGACGAAGTCAAGACAGCGATATCGAGACTAAAGTCGAAAAAAGCTTCCGGTGCAGACGTACTGTCTGCGGAACTCCTTAAGGCAGGCGGAGATGAGCTGGTAGAGTATATGCACCAGCTCATATGCAAGATATGATCGTAGGAAAGTGTGCCACCCGTCGCTCACCCGTCGGGCAAACGAAAGGTGACCGCTTTGACTGCGCCAACTACCGGGGCATAAGGAGACTTATGCATCACTTATACGATCTTATCTGCCTTTTTGTCTGAACGCCTGAAACCATTCGTTAACAAACTGATAAGTCCTTACCAGTGCGGTTTCGGGCTTACGGCAGGTCATGGAAAAAACCCAGCAGATGCGCATCGACACCCACCTCTTAATCGCCGATTTCAAGCCCACATTCCTGCTAAACTCCTCAAGTTGTGCAGTAAGCCAACCGCTGCTTCTATGGGCTCAAAAGGCAATTGAGTAATAGAGCTAACACCTGGTAGGTAACTACTGGTATCATAGCTGCCTATCTTGGATACTCCCCTCCTGTGCTGGGTTATAGCCAATCCGTTTTCTTTATGAATTCAGCGGAGTGCACACCGAGAAGGCAGTGGCCGGTGATAATGCCCAACATTTCTTATTTCACTCCTCTTTAGTTTTAGCAGTGTACCTGTTTTGTTTGGATCTGTTTAAGGCAAATGAGCCTCGAGGTCCTACAGTATCTAATTCCATCCACCTCCGATTTGCGGTGTTGATGGTATCTGTGGTATCGCTATCCCCTTCAGAAATAAACAAGATAGAAAAGGGGCAAAATTGTTTAGGCAGGACCTTTGATTTGATTGTTGATGTATCCAGAGCTTTAATATCCGCCTGAATGCACATGTATATAGCGATATTTCTTCTGTCTGGACAATAAGTGGGCAGCTCTTTCCCAACAATACAATGGTTGGGAAGTCGGAGAGACACGGAGGAGGATATAGCCACCGGTAATCGCTTCAGATTTGACATTATTAAAAGCTACAGGGAGTGAAGTAAGGAGGACTAGGGAGTGAAGTGCTGTTTCTGTAGAGGAACCTTTGCAACAACCGTAGGGAAGGTGATAAACTGCTGGTTCGGAATCTAATACTTTCCGTGATATATATATATATATATATAAAGAGTGATTTCTTAGCTATTATCTTTTGGCAACACTGGTTTAAACAGCTGACGCACGTTTCGTGTTTTGTTTCACTGTCAAACATCTTCAGTTTGGTCTATAATTTAACCATGAATCGTCTTACAAACGAACAACGCTTGCAAATTATTGAATTTTATTATCAAAATGCGTGCTCTGTTAAGAATGTTCAGTTTTCTTTTTTACCGAAAAATTGTGTTCAGCGACGGAGCTCATTTTTGTCTCAATGGGGTACGTAAATAAGCAGAATTGTCGATTTTGGAGTGAATATCAGCCAGAAGCATTGCAAGAGCTACCAATGCATGCAGAAAAAGTCACAGTTTGGTGCGGTTTATGGGCTGGTGGCATCATTGGACCGTACTTCTTCAAAGATGATGCGAATCGAAACGTAACTGTGAATGGTGAGCGCTACCGTGAGATGATATCCAACATTTTTTTTTGCCCAAAATGCAAGAGCTTGACTTGCATGACATCTGGTTTCAACAAGACGGTGCCACATGCCACACAGCACGCGCAACAATGGACTTATTGAGAGGCGAGTTAGGTGAACATTTTATTTCACGTTCAGGACCGGTCAATTGGTCGCCTTTAGACTATTTTTTGTGGGGCTATGTTAGAGCTCATGTATATGCAGACAAGCCCGCTTCAATTGACGCATTGGAAGACAACATTGAAGCATTTATTCGTGAGATACCGGCCGAAATGTTGGAAAGAGTATGCCAAAATTGGACTAAGCGGATTGACCATTTGAGGCGCAGTCAAGTTCAACATTTGCATGAAATAATCTTCAAACATTAAATTATATGGACAGTACTATCGATTCAAATAAAGATTTCGTGCATTTTTCTGAATTTTATGTGTTTTTTTTTTTGAAAAACTTTCCTATAGCTTTTAAAAAATCACCCTATATATGTATATATTTATATATATATATATATATGTATATATATATATATATATATATATATATTTCAAAATACATATATTATATGTCTATTATATAAACCAGAAACGTCTCGAAACGTCTCGGCTTCAACGCTAATTAGGTCAAAAAACCAAATAGGATGAGGGACAACTATTTAAGATTTTACTACTCCAGGTGGTAGTCGCAATAGCAAATGTTTTCGGCGGCAGCTGGGGTGAGGATTCTTGAAGCCGCCAAGCCGGCACTAGTGGCACTGACCAAGGAATGACCGAAGATTCCTGCCACCCACTCTACAAACCTGACCAAGAGCCAACTAAGAGGGAAAAGTAGGCGATCGGTAATCACACGCTGCAAAGAGACTTCTTTTCAGAAGTCTCATACTGGAGAAAAGGAAAAAGGCATTAGAGCCTCCCCATCCTCCTGCCGAAAATTTTCCCCGAACATAAATTCCGAATGGTGGACGAGAATTAAAATCAAGAGGGCAATGACGATCGTATGACCGACGCGGAGTACAAACACTGCGAAGATCGATTGTGGGAGCTCGCGAAATCAAAGGATACATGTAGGAGTCTAACCGTTCAGCCTAATACGAACACACCTTATTTTGTATCGATAATGGACCGGAGAACACGTGTTCCATTTTTTTTGTTTCTGCCGATGTGAGACAGTGCGATGATTAACGCGAAGAAGCAACGAAGACGAAAAGATCACGCCACGCCACTAGTCTAGTGCCCGATTTAATTCTGCTTTTTTTGTTCCACGCTTAATACTACGTTTCCATTGAACTGAAACCGCGAGGTCCGGATGAACTTTTACTGCAACCTTAATAGGCCGTTTCCACCGAGCTTGAAGTTTCTCTCACAATTCTCAAGTCACTCGCTCTCAATTTATACGAGCCCGCCCAGAAATGAAGTATGATAGAGATACCCAACTTCACAGCTGACTGGCCCCTAGTCCATCAACGAATTTGACGGATAATCATGAACATTTTGACAATTATTCATGAATTTTTGACAGTTATTCACGAAATAACGTAAATGGTCAAGTTCTCTTATTGGTCGATTTGGCTTTAGAAAACAATATAAAAAATGGTTGTCAAAAATTTTAAGGGGCAAGAGAAGTAGAAGTTGGCCATCTCTATCATTCTTCATTTCTGAGCCCGCCAAAAGAAATGTCACTCGCTCTCAGTTTTTAAATGGCCGCCAGAAATGTTTGTTGACAGGACATAATAGCGTGAGAAAACCAGAAAATAGAAAGAGAGAAAATGAGAAAATAAACATCAAAATAAACTGAAATTCGCGCAGTAGGCTTATTCTGGTTCACAGCCTCTCACGGACAAATGAACTCGAGGACGATTTAATGAGTTTTATCAGAAATCGCAAGGTTTCTAGACCCCGAATATGTATGGCGGAGGTAAAGTTCTGAGAAAATTGATGGAACCTCGCGGTTTCATTCCGTGGAAACGTAGCATAAAAGAACCTGCCAGAAACAACCCAGTCAAGAAGTACCCAGCCAAGAATTTCCCAGCCAATAATTACCCAGCCAATAGTTCCCCAGTCAATAACTACCCCCAGTTACGAAAAGCCCAGCAACGATCCAGAAAGAAATCACTTATCCAGCGTCAAGAAACACCCTAATAGTACACCTTCGATCTGAATTCTCCGAGACACCATCAAGTATTCAAGTGCAAAACATCCTATCCACAAGGAAGAAATTATAAAAAGAATCTTACATCGAATATAAAATTATACAAATAGCTAACAAAGCTAGTGTAGATGAGCATTCCATAGTGGCAATATATCTATGAACGGGTCATCGCAGTAAGGGGTTTTGGTAATGCTTCGAGTGAAAATAATGTGACGCTAGGGTTTTTTTACGAAAATTGTGAATACCGATGATAATAAATTCGACATAACTTGAAAGGTTGTACCAGATCAGTGGATGTTGGTGGGCAAGATCGTCGGCAAGAACGTTTTTTCGAATGACCGACTATCAGTTGTCCAGGGATTGGTCTAGATCGAACCAATAGATGTGTTAATTGTGAACTACCTTTCAACGAGGAAGCAGAAGTAGCAAGAAAAGAACCCAATGCAGTGTGAAATTCACCCGAGTGCAAGTTTGAATTTTCGTGGGGTAATATTTCGCTGAATACACAATTTCTCTTATCACTAGCCTAAAGTAATAATGCCGATGCACTTACCTTCGAGCATTATCTCATATACAGTGTCATTACAAAAAGTACTTAAACTCTAAGGGATGAAAAGATATTAAAACGCTATTTATGAGGTTGGGACCCTTTCTGGACCGAATACATAAAAAAAGAATATTTATTGCTTTTCTTAGTTTTATGATCTGAAAACTATGATTTTATTGGATTTAACGGATTTTCCAATTAAAGAGTGATAAGATAAAAATAAGAAATACAATGGTACTTTAACTTGCATAGATTTCCGCAAGTTAAACGTCAAGGTAATTCGTGATCGATATTCATTATCTCTAATCGAGGATGTGTTAGACTCACTTAGCGGGGCAACAACAATACGTCCTTCCGCAGATAAGACGACTGCTGTGTGGAAATTCCCCGAGCCATGATGCGTAAAACAAATACAAAGTTTCTTGGGTCTAACTAGCTTCTTTCGGAAATTTTTAAAAAAATCCTCATTAATTGCCAGGGGTCTTAGGGATATAATAAAACAGGGAACTACGTTGGAGTTCGGATCGGAACAGAAGTACGCTTTTGAAACTCCCAAGAGTTTGAAATTCTCAGAGATATTCAACCCTTCGCTTGAAGCCGAGTAACAAGGAGACGTGTGTAAGTACGGCGGAGATGTGATACTTATTGAAAGGTGTCCTGAAGATGAACAATTCAATCCGGTATTTTATTATAGTTTCCTAACCGATCAAGCAGAACAGCGATAATAAATCTTAGCGGTAGTTCGAGCATTAAAGAGGTTGCGGCATTATCTCCTGGGGACTCAATTCGTTGTAATAACCGACTGTAGATATTAACGGCAGATTTCCTCGTTGGGCAATGATAATAGACGAATTCCAATCCCATGTAAGACACCGAAAAGGGTGTTTTACAGGGCATCCGACGTACGAAGAGGACTCCATTTGAGCTGCTTGTAGGCGTACCGATGAGAAATAAAACGGAACCTAGCCTAGTGCGATAGCTAGGAGAAGAACGAGTCAAATGTTTCCAAGAACAAGGGAATGCCCTGAGCAACGAAGCATAAAATCAAATCATCTCAGTACAAACAGAAAATCGGACGTATTATAATCGTCGCAGAAAGCGGGCAACGACATATCGTTTAATGGACTTGGTCGCAATTAGAAGAATACAGTTTGCACCAGTGTTAAAGGTCTTTTCGAAATTTTTGGGGCCTTACGAGGGTCAAGGAGAATGACCGATATGACTTGGTTAATGAAGGACCGCAACGTGCCTCATCAGCTGCACATTCGATGAAGAATTGGGTTGTGTGATATAGTGATGACTCGGAGTCATCGGAGGCCGATGATCAATCATATCAGGATAGCCGAAATGTGGCAGTCTAACCGTTCTACATAAAATTAAACACACCTTATTTTGTATCGACCATGTACCGGATAACTCGTTTTTTTGCCAATGGGGGACAGTACGAAGATTAACGCGAAGCAAGATGCGACGGCGACGAAAAGATTACGTAACGCCACTAGTCTAGTGCCCGATTTAATTATCCATTTTTGTTCCACGCATAAAATAACCTTTTTTTCATTACATACGTAGTCATTTTATAAACTCAAATGAAGTCAGTGAATTAAACTTTAATTAAATTTCAATTTCTATTTAGTTTTTTTGTCCTAGTTTTTCTAAATTCTTACATACATGCATTCAAGTGTAGGGCTGTGTTTTGGTAAGCTGAACTTTTCTGGTGAAGTATTCAACGCCGCTGACCCTTGAATGGTACAGTGCTTCTGTGCCGATAATCCTCACCCTGGAAACCACGACTTTTGCGGTTTTCAGGGCACCCAAACTGACTCGCGTTTTCTGCTGGATCGTTTACATATCCAGAACCCTGGGCTCGACACAACTAAGTGGAAAATCTACTCCCACAGGAGAGTAAGAATCGGGGAAATGAGGACGTTTCTTCCCTCATTGTGGGTCTGGGCAAAGCTTCGGTTGAGACTAGCCGCTTCAGATATGACTTGGAAGCATTACTTTCCGCTTCATTTCCTTGCGAATAATGGGGGATTGACTGTTAAAGAACTTGCGGTGTGTCATAGCGGGCACTACTACTGCGGCCATAAAGATCTATTGTACGACTCCCCTAGATGGGATTTCTTGGAAGCCTTTCCCTTCTATGGACGTTCTGTTTATCATTTTGAACCGGTCCCTAGCAAGTCCCGTACAATCGATTAGTAAGTTTCTTTCGGCTGGCCACCGTGCCTTAAAATGTCTGTACAGGTGAGGCCTATTTTTGGAAGGCGGTTTCATACTCCGTGCCCACTTTAGTGCTCCACACAGTACTCTTCGGTCAGCTTTGTTAAGTTCTAGGGCTTCTTTGGCTCGTCTAAAATTGTGGTTTTTTTCCATGAACATTCTTGAGTGCTTTATGCCCTCTTGACCCAAACATATATATTGTTATATTTTGATGTTGTGGGGTTTTTTATCAATAATGAGGCGGAACATTAATTGCAGTTCATCGAGAAATGTTATTTTGTCCATGCAGAGGGAAATGTGTAAGCTAGATCTCGGTCCAATTACGAGCCCCTATCTTGTTTTCAGACTTCGACCCATCTGTGTGCAATTTTTGGGCTCAATCCTTCACCCAAGTGGGGTTGTTGTTCCATATCTATCCACTTGGTATGAGAATTTCACAGTGACAGAGTGCAGCTTACGAGACATTAGGTCACTTACTTGAGTCAACTCCCAAATGTTTTCAACTCACAAGACAATAAGATTTCCTTTTTTGTAGTTATATAGGTTCTCTGTAAGCTATGGCTTGTTTTGCAGTTTTAGCCTGTATGGCAGAGTTCAGTTGCGAGATGTTCAATATTGCTTCCATCCCTGCCGTCGGCGTTGTTTTAAAAGCAGGCACAGATACAGGCTATTTTGTATTTTGTTGAGTTTGTTTATGGCACTATACTCTTAGCATTTTTCCCACCACGTAGCTGCGCAATAGAGTATGATTGGTTTACTCATTTGATTGTTGATCCACAGACTCATTTTTGGGTTTAATCCCCAGGTTCTGCCTACGAGTTGTTTTAGGAACGAGAGGGCTTTAATGGCCTTTGTGTAAGTTTCGTTGATGTGAGCATTCCAGGAGAGTTTCCGATCGAACTTTATACAACTTCCTTTAGTATTATATCTCTTTCATTTACTTTAAGTGTTTGAAGGCTATTTGTCCTTCTTCTAGTGAATCGAATTATGATTGTTTTGGTGGGCTTAATGGAGAGTCCTTCTTCATCGTACCAGTTCCACGTTATTTCCAGGGCTTTATGTATAGGACTCCCTATAATGTCTTCATGTTTGCCTTTAATAGTAATGGTTATATCGTATGCATATCCGATGGCTGTGAAGCCATTACTCTTAAGTGCACAGAGAAGTTTGTCTACTCAAATTGACCAAAGAAGTGGGGATAAGGCACAATATCAGTTACCTCATGAAGGGCAGAAATTGTAGATTTGCCCTTCTGATAAGCAAACTGTAGCGTGTTAAGTGGAGCTTTTCTAGAGATGATCTTATGACCAGTTCCAACAAGTTTCTCTGTAATTTTTAATAGAAATGAGAATAAACTGATAGGTCGGTCTGATATTTCGGATTTTCAGGTGTAAGCTGTATATAACCTAGTCAACTTTTCATGCCTTATGTATTTGTTTACGCTTAGATTTCTGCCATTATTGAAAAAGTAGCTTGTTTGTGACTAATATGTCGTGAAAAGTAAGCCTTGAGAAGCAGCTCTAGGGCAGGTGTCAAACTCAAACTCGTTCAATGACATTTTTTTGTCCCAAGTATGACAGCGGGACCTTAAACCCTACACTGGGGTCTAGCGCAATTGAAATCATATATTTATTAGGATATTTTTAAAACTAAGTAACCCATGCCGGTGCCACTCAAAGTATATTCAAATTATCATATATGTAGGCCATATAGTAAATGAAAATTTTATTGAGCTCGAAGATTATGGAGTCATCGTAGACTTCCGACAAGACTTTTAAACGAGGGCGTGGACATCAAATATGGTAATTCCTAAAGTACAAACAGTATACGTCCTTCATTTGCAAATGATACGGATGTAAAAGAGATTAAGGCTTTGTTTATTTTGTACTATTTATGTGGATTTCTCAACACGAATAATGTGACAACCAAAAAAATGGTTGACAATGGTTCCGGTGTGGGCTATTTTCGGGCCACCACGACACAAGTTCGATATGAGTTCTTCACAAACTGTTTGCGTTTCGATGGTCGGAACGCTCAACAATGTCGGAACGCCAAAATAATTACAGGCTTGCCCAATAAGAGAGATTTTTAATTATATTGTCAGCGTAGGCAGACGGCAAAAGCCATGCTCGTACGATTTATGTACGAAAAACAAAACCACAACTTGTAATGATGAATAGGTACAATAAATCTCTCTATCTGTCTATCTATGTATCTTGTCAGCGTTTCAAGTGAAGTGTATTGTCCTTCGGATTGCTTGGGTAAACACACTATTACACCATGCAATTGACAGAGAAAATACACAGAACAAACATAAATTTAAAGATAATTTGTTTACGTCTATACCGGTGGCAAAATAATTGTTGCAAAAAAGTAACGATTTAGGGCACGTTGCGTCGAAAAAAAAGAGATATTACCAAGACCGTGAACGTAACACAGCAAAATTAGCTTTTTCTGAACAACGTGCTCTACGGTCCACCAAAATACAAACAAAAAAAAAAATCGTCCCATTGCTGTGAACAATGCATACAAAGCTGATCCTGATGGCAAATGACAATTTTGTGGGTGTTAATTCTTATGTTAAATGGCACGGACTAGAATATATCATTTGAGAGATACTTCCTCACAAACTTGGCACTGGCCTTTATAAAATAGCATAGGCACACAGAGCGCCAAAATTGATAAAACTCAAAACCTTAATATTTCCTAACATTGTAACTTTTAAATCATATACTTGTAAATTAATACATATAAGTAATAAGGAATGTTTGACATTGGGAGAGTTAAGATCTTCTTTTTGAAGATGAATTGGTTATCCTCACATCTTTCCAGACGTCAGAAGGTCAACGTGGACAACTCGGAGGTTATGGTCATCTCGAGAACGCCTGTTCAATGCACTCTACAGGTTAGTGGACTCCCATTGAAGCATGTGGAGAAGTTTAAGAATTTAGGTTTTTTCACGAGTGATGGAAGGAGTATTGCTGACCTTTCCTGTCACCTATGGTCATGAAATTTGAGTAATGACCGAAAGACTAAGATCACTAACCTTTAGAGATGAGATTTCTCCGTGCTGTTGTGGGAATTACTCGCCGGGATATGGTGAGAAACACGGCAGTGCGAGAGGAACTCAACATTGAGGATCTGCTTCTTCGAACGGAAAGGACTAAGCTTCGGTGGTTTGGTCACATGGCACGAATGTCCCATTCATCACGACTTGGGCGAGATGGGCGTTGAATACAATTCCATCAGGTAGGCGACCGCTTGGCAGACCCAGGACGAGATGGTTGGACCAAGTCCCAAAACTCGCCCGGTTACGCTCCTGATGAGTTAGAGTCGACGGCGGAGGATCGAGTTGCCTGGAGAGCTCTCGTGCGTGGTTTACCCCCGCGACCTCTTTAGTGTAGCATGCGGGTCAGAAGATGATGATGATGTTAAGTAATATTTTTATTGATAATGATGTTGTATTAATTTTTAAAATTAAGTGAAGATGTTCGCCCGTAAGTCTTGAAATGTATTTAGATTTATTAATATTTATTGTTGAAAATAACTGTTCACACTCGTATGAACTTCTAAACATACATAAATGCGAGCGTATTTCCTTAAGTTGGGATAGCTATTTTGATTTCTGTGGCAATTTGCATACAATGTTAAAAAGTCAACTTAATTGAGTTTCCTTTTTAAAACAGTATCGCACTGCAAATCTATTAGCTCCATTTACAAATAAGTTGGTGCTTTGCCAAAGTTGAATGCAAATGGGTTACTAAAAAGAGAAAAGTCATACGTATTGATCTCTCGGAAATCGGCAAAGCGTCTGTCAAATTCAGATATGCGATTATCTACATTGTATATGGCGATCTAGAGAATGCTCAGGTTTTTTTGATTATAGTTGCGTTATGATTACACTCTTTCCTATAAGCTTAACGTTCAAATGAACATTTAATTAATTAAGTGTTCATATCTGCTAAGAACGTAAAGTCGAGGCACCATTCATCACTGTGTTCCATCGGTTTACCCTTTTGGAGCCGTAAACGTAACAATATGTTTACGCAATTCGAATCAAGGTCGTTCACTCTTGATTTCATTTAAAATTTTGTTCAATAGTTTTGTCACAACACCAGCATTTTTATCCACCATGGATGGTGCACCATATGGTAGCCGATACTGTAGGTGCACCATACTGTAGATCTTACTTCAATCCAACTCATATCTTCAAGGTCGTTCACTCTTGATTTCATTTAAAATTTTGTTCAATAGTTTTGTCACAACACCAGCATTTTTATCCACCATGGATGGTGCACCATATGGTAGCCGATACTGTAGGTGCACCATACTGTAGATCTTACTTCAATCCAACTCATATCTTTGTATTATTTGCTCAATTGCTGATTCAATATCTTGACCTGTGTTAGTACTCTTCAAAGGTATGCAAATTAAAGAAAACACAATTTGTTCTTTTCTGGGTCGAGTTCGAGTAACGGAACACGTCCGCTCTCGTTCAACTTTATTTTCGAACTGCGATAGTAACACACATATTATGAAAAAGAATATCTCTTATCACTAGCCTAAAGTAATAATGCCGATGCACTTGCCTTCGAGCATTATCTCATCTACAGTGTCATTGCAACAAGTACTTAAACTCTAAGGGATGAAAAGATATTAACACGCAATTTATGAGGTTGGGATCCTTTCTGGACCGAATAAATAAAAAAGAATATTTATTGCCTGTCTTACGTTTTATGTTCTGAATATTAAAACTATGAATTTATTGGATTTAACGGATTTTTCAGTTAATGAATGATAAGATGGAAAGAAAGTGATATGGTACTCTAACTCCCCCCTATCTTAAAAAATGACGTCCCGGCATTGACGTTCTCGGTATTTAATTATTGCTTTTTATTGTTTTCTTTTTGTTATTTTTTGAATGGCATTCCGTTTTAGATATCTTTTCATATTCTTTATACTAACTACTTTCAGTAAATATTTGTAATATGTTTGTTTTTAGTTACTTATTTTTGAAGTATGATTTGCATAAAAAAAAATTTAAATTCGTATAGCTTGATATTACTATTGATCGTATTTCTTATAACGTTATATTTTTTTCATAATTTTCTGAAGTTGTATATATTTTTTTTTTAACATTAGATTAGATTAATATAATATATCTTTTCGGAGATATTCTTAGTTTATAGTATATTTTAACAGGTGTTCCTATACCTTTTTTTATCCTCTGTTTCTTATATCTAGAATATGTTTTGTTTTTAATTCTTTTATTAATTATATTGCCTAGTTTACACATCATCTTAATCTTATTGGTCATAGGCAATTTCCGTTGTGCGTGTTTCAAATTTATATTTTTTGACATTGTATTTTCTTGTGTTTTATTCGTTATTACATGTATTTTTTTATTTTGATTTTGCATAGTAATTAAATCTAAGTCAGTCATTAATTAATTGCTGGTTTGATGCCCATTGGCTTCTTAAGACTAATAGCGTCTGTTAAAACAATTTGTTTTTCATGTTTTTCCAATTCAATTTTATTAAACGGTATAATTTTATCCATACCGGTACATATGGTTTTGGTTTCGTCTATCTGTTGTATCTCTGACATGTCATCAGAAGTTATTTCCGTATTTAAATTTGATTCTTCATTATTATAATTAATTAAATTGTTTTCAATTATATTTGATTTATTTTTATCAACCGATTTTACCTTTGGCTCACATAATTGAACCCCCTCTATATGATTAGCGTAGGTTAATGTTTCATTTTTTTAAATCTAGTGTAACGTTTGCTGTTTTGAGCAAATTTATACCAATAAGCAAGTCTGACTATAAGCCTTCTATTTCATAAAATAGTGCTTTGTTACCAAATATTTCCATTTCTGAATAATGAGTTATAAAAATGAAACCGTTTAAACTTCTAACTCTTTTAATTATTGGCAATTCGTATCTGTTGCCTAAAATGTAGGGTTTACAGTAGCAACTCGTGGCTTCTGTATCAATTAAAATTTTAAGATTATTTCCAGTTAAGAGACTGGTTCGATAAATAAACTTCAGATCTCTCCTTTCTTTCAAAAACGCATTTTCGTTTATATTATTAATTCGAAAATGCTTTTGTTGTGGTTGTCCACTATTGTTATCTGAAACTTCAAGAGATCGTTTCTCAATTGGTCTTTCGAAATTATATTTGTCAGGGACTTGCTCTATAACATTATTTCTATCATATGATTGAGCAAAATTATAATATTGTTGAGAACTATACGAAGTTTGCTGATTGCTCCGCATAAATTCGTTTCCAGACACATTATTTTGAAGCAACGACTGTGTCGAAATGTCTACATCAAAGTTTTTATTAATATTTATCTGAGGAAATTCTAATAAATTTTGAATTTGCTGCTTAGTCCTGGAAAGCTGAATAACGAAATTTGCTCTTAAATTATTCAACTGTAGCTCCTGGACTTTAAGGTCACACCCAGAATTTCTTTCTTTCAGAATTAATAACCTATTTTGTAAGAATTCTATATCTGAAGCAATTTTTGCAAAATGTGAGTTAATAAGCCTTTCTACTACCTCTTTCGATAAATTTTCCTGTGCCATTTTAATTGAATATATTTTAATTTATTGAATTTTTTTTTTTAATTCTAAGTTAGTATTAGTCTTTATTTCTTTTTCACGGCCTTAATTCTATAATTTGTGTATGGGTTACTTAATGTGTACTTAATGGGTAAATTAGTATATATATTATTTTTTTTTTTTATCTCATTTTTCACTGTGTCAATTCTCATTGCCTTTCTTTCTTCATTTTGCTTTTGTGTCACTTCTTTCAGTTTATGTAATTCAATTATGTCCACATCACTTATTATTTACTAATAATTATTATATTTTGTTCACCTTTTTTTCACGATAATTTTCACTAATGATTTTTGTATTTGTTTGTAATTTTTCTCCTTTTTTTAGGATACTTTTTTTTTCACGAAATTTTTTTTTTATTTAAATTTTTTTTTTGTCTTTTCTCCTCTTTAAGAACTTTGAGGATACTTGATGTTACAGTTTGGTCCCGTCGAGCAATGCGTTATGCGGTGGACGGCGAGTTTCGAAGAAATTGCAACAACATGCGGATGGGATCCAGTGCAAAAATTTATCTATGCACGAAAATTGGTAAAAGGAGTGGCCAAACTGTTCGTCGTCGCAAATAAAAGACTACAACACACTAATATCTAATCTCCAATTTGAATTTTCAGTTCAAGTTTCCAGCATTGACGTGCATAACATGCTGAGAATGCGAAGAAAGTCGGACGCTGAAACATATCTGGAATCACTTAATCACTACTACTTTCACTTAATTCACTACAATCACTGAACTTTGCAGACGCTCCCGAATCTTATATATATTGTTGTCCTTATAGTAGCATAAGGAAAGGTTTTGTTCGAATGTGTTTTCCTCTAACACCAAGAATTGCATTCTTTGATGATTTTAAATTGTATCCCCTGTAAATATGTAAACACTGTAAATGCATACACTACCGCTAAAGTCTCTAATTCGAAACTGTGATATTTCGATTAGCTTTCGGTAGTTCTCTTGGAGAAGTAAAATATGAGATGAAACGTTTCTGCATCAGAATCGCCCCAAACCCAATAGAACTCGCGTCACACTGTAGTTGCGTTTCGCCCCGTGGGTCATAGATGGACAAGATAGGTGCTTCGACCAATTTGCTTTTTAGAAGTTAAAAACAGTTTGGCTTAGCCTCATTAAATTCGAAGTTTCTCGTCTTTATTATCAAATTGTACAGTTTTTGGGCTATGATAGAGGAAAACCTTTTCACTCTATTTACATGCTTTTACATCCCTATCATCAGGACGTATACCTTTTGCAGACTGTGTATATCTCAAATACTTCACTTCTGTATGCATTTACCTTTTGTCCAGACTCCAATTGCAAATTATTATCTGAGAGCCTACGCAGCTGTTCTTCCAATATGCCAAAATGTTAATTTACATCAACTGTGGTTATCATTGTGTCGTCTATGTAGACGGTTACCTCTCCTAACCGGATAAGAGCGCTAAAGATTTCTGTGACATGTATCTCTAAAGCGCGGATGGGGCGTTCTTTAATTTGAAGGGCATCTTCTGCAGTTAGTATTGACCCGTTGGTGTTACGAATGACGTGTACTTGATTGAGTCCGTGCAAGTTAAATCGAGCAAAGTGAAATAACGTTTATTTGAAAGCCTGTCTAACAAGTCAATGGGAGAGGATCTAAATTACGGTAATCAACGCAGAAACGCAGTTCCCCCTTTTTTTCTTAACAAAAACAATTTGCATATACAATGTGTTCGATCTCAAATACAAATCTATTATTATCAAAATAATTACATTTTGAGTTTTCCTTTTCTGTTATACTCCCCATTACATTTTGCTTTATTTTCTGTTACTCTATACTCTATATACGAAATCTCTCCGCAACAACTATAGGGTTTATACAATTACTTCTATTAGTATATTCTCATTTTCACACAAAATATTTTATTTCAATTTTCCATAAGTTACAAGTTTTCTTCGGATGAGGCTGATGGGGCTACCCATTTTTATCAAGCATTCTAAATAAATAATATTTTTATTATTAGCTAAATCGAAGTTTATATACAGATTCCTTACGAACTGATTGTCTTCCTAATCATCTACGCGATGAACCAAATGATCCAACCTCTCTCTTTGGCTTAAAACATTCCGTTGAAATATGCTCCAATGAAATACAGTTATAAAATCCCAATTTCCCAAAATTTCCGAGAATGTTTCTAAAAGTTCACTTTGCGTTCTGAAGCTATGCATCTTCGCTTGCACTCGCATCTGATGGACTAGATTACCCTCGATGATGCAGTCGACTAGTTCCTTCTCCGCAAGTTCCACATGGTTCGAAAAAATCAATTTGTCGTGAAAATATTCTTTGAAGTGTTCACTTGATAGCCACTCTTTGGAATTGCGGATAGATGACATTTTTGTTTTTCTGATGGTTGGTGTCTTGATTATCTCATCTTATACAAGTCACACTATTCACGTCACAATACCAAGAAAGGAAATTATAGTGAATATTTTTAAACAGCAAATAATGTTTTGAAAGACTAAAAGATGTATAAAAAGAATGTACGAATTTCAGGAGAACAGTTACTTCCAGTACAAACTTACAGAAAATATGGATAGAAAGGATGTACGAATTTCAGGAGAACACTTACTTCCCGTACAAACTTACAGAAAATATGGATAAAGTAAAAGCAATAGTAATTTTACCAGGACAAGAGGTAGGAATTTACTAAAGACAGACTATAATTAAGTACAGATTAAAATTGAGATTTATCATAACAACGAAGTAAAATTTGCCAAGTGTTCATACATGTTCAATGCTTGTAACAAGTGTTTATTAAACGATTGGTGAATAGAAGAATACAATAAAGATAATATTGCTTAAGTTAAAAACTAATATTTTGTAATATTCTGATTGGTCTGCTCCATTCAATTCAGAACTAACTGACAATATCTTTTGTACTTAAAATTAAACCTATGCCCAGCGCCAACTCATGCCCAGCACCTCGGATCATGTTGCACCTTGTGTGTTCGTTGGAATGCAATCATATCGGGTGCATTCGTGGTATGTTAATTGTTTTTTTTTTTAATTAATTTTTATTTTCAAAAATTCATAACACGCTTAATTACTAGACAAAAATGCCTAAAACTAGTTGGACGAACATTGTTTCTATTTCTATCTGACTGGCCCTCCGCGGGCACTCTAAGCTAAACTTAATCTCATCCTATGTCTTTCGACTTAAACTAAAAAGTTATATGCTCAAAGACTAATTATCTTAACTGTACATATAAAAATTGTTACAAGAAACTTAATAACTGAACTGTTTTATGTAAAACTTATATACTAACTCAATAACATACTAACTCATACTAACTCAAAAACAACTACCTAAACTAACTTAAGCTAAACTACATATATATACACATGCATATATGATAATATACGCAAATGTATATGTAAGTACATAATATGTACATTGTATATACAAGGATACACACAGGTGTACGCATGTGAATACTCTTGTTTTTTTTTAATTATTATTATTTATTTACAACTTACATTGCAACATTCCAAACATCTTTCCTCAGCTCACTGTGCGACGGAACGATCGTAGTTGAGTCGCCCATCCACAGTTGATCTGGCGATGTGGTAGATGAGCGCATTTATATCTTGTAACAGTCCGTTCTTGTCGAAATGGAGAAAGGCTTCTGGGGGGACAAAGTCGTTGTGGCGTACCCTTTTGTGGTATAGTGGATTGGAGTAGTAAGCCCCCGAGATCAGGTTATTGACCGAATTCACCGCTCTTGCAGTATGACCTCGAATCAACCTCACTAGGAAATTATCCACTCGTATCAGGTTCGTGTATAAGACCTGTATAAGACCTCATTGGAATAGAATTTTTTGTACTGGGAATCTGGAGTTTGATAAAGGCGAAGGCAAGCCCTAAGACAAGCCCTCTCAAACAACCGAATCTTTTCCATCAAGCTTGCACTCACTTTGAACCACACGGGACAGCCATAGGTGAGCATTGGCCGGATGAGGGCCAAATAGCAGATAACCTTCACCCTAGCATCGAGTTGACTGTTATAAAACAGTATCTTTGTAAGAGCAAAAGCTCATCGGACCCTGGCCAGAGCAGCATCTACATGTTTGTTAAAATATAGATACTGATCTAGCCAGATCCCCAGGTATCGGACTACAGTCATTTGCGCCATTGGTTGCCCGTGTCGGCTAACAATAGAGAACATTCGCCAATTCTTTTTCGTATCCGCCGGACCTTATACAACAGCGCCCTGAACAATATGGTTTCCGACTTCTGAAAGTTGATTTTCAACTTCCAGTCATCGCAATCTCTCATGAATGAATCGAAGTCACCCTGCACGAGAGTAGTGATGTCCTCGATCTTTTTGCCTGCTCTGTACACGATCAAGTTGTCGGCGTACGCAATAACGTAAGGAAGAGAATTTATCAGATCGCTCAAGTAAATGTTGAACAAGTTCGGCGAATTAACAGCACCCTGTTGGAGACCATTTTTTACATCAAAAATACCTGTGGAGGTCACGTTGCCATTCTTGACGACGAACCGTCTACCGGTAAGCATTTTACACAGTAGGTACAGCAGTGATTTGCTAAAAGAGACCTTCTAACCATACGGTGTCAAAGGCCTTCTCCAGAGCAAGCAGGCAGGCACACGTACATTATTTCTGGCTCTTGCTCCATTGGATATCCGATACCAGTTTCGACGCGGGGTGAATGGTATCATGCCCCGCTTTGAATCCGAATTGGTTATCCGGAATTATATTTTTGTCTTTAGTCCAGTTGATCAAAGCTCTATTTATCACCTTCTCGCATATCTTGCTGATGTTCGGAAGAAGACTAATTGACCGGATTCGAAGAATCTTTTCCTCGTCTGGATATAGGTTTTACGATCGCAGTTTTCCAATGCTCCGGATAATGTGCATAATGTGCATTGTTTATCTGCGGGAACATGCTCGGGTTGTTGGATCCTACAGCCCGGACCTTGTTGTTCCAATACGAATTAACAGAATTTGTTTGTATATTCTTAGTGAGCGATTTCAGTGTCCTAACTTCCTCGGTATGTTCCTCGTAGACATGTCGTCATGGAAAGCAATATTGTTGTGGGACCATCCGCAGGACGATAGATTTTATGGAGTCACTCAAATGTTATACATTCACCTGGCATGTTGATATTTCCCGACAAAATTTAGGAGTGTTATTGCTACTGCTAGTAGCCCAAAGTTGGTTATCACGTAGGGATGGTTTTTGTTATTTAACATCTTCATACGCATGGTTTTGTTCAGGTTTAACTCCTTTAACATTTCCGAAGACAGGAGCTCTTCGACGTGATGGCTAATCGTCTTGGTAGGCTTCTTATCAGGTTGGGTACACAGGTGCTTCGAATTATATCTGTGAAATTATAAATGGGGCATATTGCTAAACTACTTAATTCTCTACATGCTATATTTATACCACAGACTTTATTTTGACATTTCACAATTTTTTTCTAGAATTTTTCTTTATGACAGGTTTTATCATTATTTTATTACATGCTTCCTTTGTGGTTGGAATGCTAATTATATAAATGATATTATTGGCATTTGTTGCAATTTCCTCTGCGAGGTCCAAAGCCTCATCTATACTGGCATATAATATGTTTTCCTTTGACATAATTTCTTTAGTGACATTTACTTCAATCAATGACAATATATATGAATTTATGATTCCATTCCTTGCCCAGTGTATGGCATACTCTATATTATACAATTCCCCTTTTAAAAGTCTTTGTTTATATTGAATTCTTAGTGCCAGATTTTCTTTTACAAAGTTACTTGTTTTTAGTCTTTTGAATATTTCATATGTTATTTTATTTATTCTTTCAATACCACAATTTGCTTATTACTATTTCTTAATATATTATTTATTTTACCTTTCACAATTTCGAAGACGCCGTGGTTTTGACTTCCAGAAATCCATTTCCATGCGCTTCCAATGAAATTCAATGTTATTTTCGTTCTCTGCGGCGTAAGTCGGTATAGTATGTTTTGAATTTGGGTTACCTCATGGGATAGGTAGGGATATGTTGGGAAGTTATTACTTATGTTGTTGCGCAGAATTTGCGCGAGGTTATCGGTTAATTCTTGGTACGCATTCAAATCGATGCCATGGATTTATTTTATACTCACGGTTTGCACTTTGGCTTTACCGGTTCTTATGGAGATTGACTGTGAATTGGAGTAAAAGGGAGAAAAATCTTTGTTTTAATTTCGGATGACACTCTTGTGCAGTATTCTTCCTGACATTGTTTTTATAGTATTTCGGAAGTTTTCGTGGACGATTTCTTTATAGTAACACTTAGTTAGCTTAGATCCTAGTCTTTTGTTTCGCTTAACATAGATTATCTCTCCTAAGCTGTAGTTTTTGAATGCTTATATTTTTCTGTTATGAAGTTTCAAATATTTTTTCAGCTTATCAGCTAACCCTTCGACATTTCTTAACCGAGTGCTTTCGTAGTCCTCGTGACCATATGTAACCGTTCTTCCAAAGAAGAGATCTACTGCTATTTTTATAGATGTGCTGTGAAACGAGTGATTATATTCGATGACTGCTCTCTCCAACAATTCTTGTAAGTTTCTATTTACGAAGTCCTTTCTCAAGCACCGCATTGTTTCAGCTAGGGTAGAATGGAAACGCTCTACTTGTCCATTTTTTTCGCTCTTGTATGGGGAGTCCGAAAGACGCTCATTTTGAGCTCGTCTCTCAACATGAAAAAAATTATCGCAGAATTCAAAAATTTTTCATTATCGAATACTACGCATTTGGGGACACCAAATTGAAAAATAGTTTCATATATTTTATCGACCATCGATTATACAAACGATGGTTTGAGTATAATGAATTCTATAGCTGGAAAAATGCAGTGGGTAAGGTTCCTGAACTATTCCCATCACGTTCATTTTCATTTCATTTCATTTATTGATATTTATCTCTGTACATGAAGAACATTATATTCTTTTACAGGAGCAATATAAAATAATATACAATTTTAAGTGACATGCTTGAATTTAAGTGATATCGAATTATTGCAATTATTAATATCAATTTCAATTCAAATTCGATTCAGTTTAGAGCGTAAATTTTGCAATTTTAAAATTCAATACGATTAAATGCAGGGAAAAAAGGTAAAAGTAAAAAAATAAAAATAAATAATGTACGAATTATTTCAGTTCGATGAGAAAAGGGAGACCGTACCTGTGAAGGTAGGTGATTCCAGACATAATCAGCATGATTAAAGAAGTGCCTGTTTGACATTAAACAGGTATGAATTGAGGGTCTAAAGGTAATATTACTATTCGATCGACAGAAGTTGATCTTTTTATATAAATAATTTGGCTGTTTCTTGTGAATAATTTGGAAGAGTAATTTGCACGATCTGTAACACAGGAATGCATCCTAGGAGACTCCGACGTTGTTCCGAGACATGGTCAAATTTGCGAAAATTAAAAACGCACCGTGCAGCCGCGTTGTATGTTTTTGTTAACTTTTGCGAAGAAGAATAATCACAGTCAGCGAACAACTCTGATCCATATGTTAAGGTTGGCACTTTGAGCGCTTTGGCAAGTTTTAATTTAACATTGATAGGGAGAATATATTTGCTGATTGACAAGCCTCTTAGGGATGTATATATCTTGGACACTACGCTATCAATGTGGTCAGTCTATGTCAGTTCATTATTGCACATTATTCCAAGGTTATTTACACATGTTAAATATTCAATTGCGGTCGAGTTAAGTTCAACTGGCGGCAAATTGGATAGGGGGCGGTTGTTTCTAGAACGGGATGGATTTGGTTTTATCTGGATTGAGCACTAGGCCATTTTTTGTAGCCCAATTGGCGATAGAGCCTAAATCCTTGTTTATTTTAGCAACAGAGTCTTCAACCATACCAAGAGGGAAACTTCAGTAGATTTGAACATTGTCTGCATAGATATGGAATTTACAGTAGGACGAAACCATTGGAAGGTCGTGGTAAACATTGAAAATAATAACGGACCGAGAATTGAACCTTGAGGAACACCACAGCTTACGTCACAAAAACATAAGATTTGAATTATGGAAAACAGTTTGGACTCGGCTAGTAAGATAAGAATGAATTAATTTATTAGTGGGACTACCGAAGTTGAATTGGGTGGACAGTTTATGACAGAGTATCAATGGAGCAAAGTAGTCAAATGCTTTCGAAAAGTCAAGTAAGGTTAATATGGTCGTTTTGTCTTCGTCAATAGCTCTTCTTATGTCGTCCGTTACGTCCAAGGCTGTGGCACAGCTTCGTTCTGTACGAAAACCTGACTGCAATGGGTTCAATAGTTATTCAGAAAAAGATTGATCTTCATCGAAGTTACTGGGCTGAAGATTGTTGTCGGGATGGGATGATCGAATTCCTCAGTGCTAATGTGGAAATTGGGTTTTGGGTTTTGGGTTTTGTAGACTGCAAATCGTTCTCTATGAAAAGGAGGGGATTGATTGCCCCCGTTGACCGTAAGCATGATTTGTTCTATACTTTTGGTTCTCAAGCCTTAAACATAGATTTAAAGCTTGAGGTAAACTTAGCGGCTGTCTCTTTGCCAACAAGCGTGGAAGATCGCCCTTAAGCCCTCGAATAATAGTATCCAGAGCTTTATCCCTATAGGTTTGAGTTAATACTTGCATAGCATCGGGGGATGCGTCTAGGCAAGAGATTATGTTTAATATTAATTAAAGGTGTGTATACAACATTTGGTAGAATTCCTGTATGGACCTACTACCTCGAACTAAAGAAATAATTTGGTATTCCAAGGTGTTCAGATCTCTTTTATCGGCATAGTGGAGGGCTAAACATCTCGATATTGCCTTCCAATTGAAGGATTGCAATGCGTTACCGGTGATTTTATTCGTGATCCCACTCAAAATACCAAAGTATTTCGATGCGCCTTTAAGTGGATCATAGATATTTGAAATCCGCTCAACACTCTTCTTCCAGAAGCTATACTCCCCTGGGTCACCAGAAAATTGTCGGAGGCTTCGGACTACGTCCGGAATTTTATCCATGTTCTCTAGTCTATTCCGATGTTCTTGGTCTATGCCAGCAAAATTTGGGCTAAGGGCTCACTGTACCAAAGAGGAACCTCTTGCGTCCAGAACCTGGTTGGTGTCTAAAGCAGGAGTTGATCCTACTTCATGATTGGCACAGCACAGGAGAATTTGAAAGAGGAATAGGAGGGGTGTTTCTTGTAGAAGGGTAAGGTTGGTCAGAATTTCCGACGGACTTTCTGAATGACCGAAAGACGTTCCCGAACGAAGATCTGGCATTTTAAAATATTCAATTAATTAATTAATGTATACGAATTCAATATCTACTTAATTTTTTACTTGTAATTCAGTTTCACTTTGTTCATTACATATGTCACTGGTATTTAGAAATTGCTTATGCTACTTTCAGATGTGATTTCTATGTGGAACATTTATATTCTTATATACTAACTTACATAAGCAGTAGCATTCCCAACGCTGGTGCTCCGGAGCTCTCCCTTTTCTCCGATAATAGTCCGGTGGCTCGGAATCCTCATGCACCTACAGCTCGATCACTTATTTAAGGGCACTGGTTGGCATTTTTCAGAATGTCCTGGATGACCCGGTAGCTGTCGCGAACGAAATGCAGCTTTTACAACGCGTTTTAAATTACTGGAGCTCAAACAAATAGCAATAAAAACCAAAAGCAATAAAAAAAAACAAATTTTTTTATTGCTTTTTGGTCTGCTCCATTCGAGGTATACTTCAAAACTAACTGACAATATTTTTTATACTTAAAATTAAACCTATGCCCAGCGCCAGCTCATGCCCAGCACCTCGGATCATGATGCACCTTGTGTGTTAGTTGGAATGCAATGATATCGGGTGCATTCGTGGTATGTTCCTCGTAGACATGCCGTCAGCAGTTTCTGATGGAATGCAACATTGTCGTGGGACCATCTGCAGGGTGAACGATAGATTTTATGGAGTGGCCGTATGTCGTTAGCTTATATATGGCAATTACTACAAACGATAGAGATTGAAATGAATTAAGTCACGACGATGTGTAATTGACCACGGCTGGTAACTAAGTGTCCACTCGTCCATTTGCCAGTTCCCCTTATCAGTTGAGGAAATCCCAGCACGCATCTCATATAGGGTTCCTCATGTGCGCTCGTTTCCTGTGGGACCTCCTCCACTCTGCCCAATAACCAGTGCGGTTCTTTGACTACCACCAAGTCTCCAGTCTTCAGGTTGTCGTTAATTCATTGTTATTTGGGACGCTCTTGTAGGGTGGTAAGGTATTCGGAGTGCCACCTTTTCCAAAACCCTTGAACCATATACTGCAGGTGATTCCAATGCGACCTTTGATTTTGATTTGAGTTCAGGACTTCTGTCTCAGGTAAAGCAGTTAGTGCTTAGCCTATAAGAAAATGTACGGGGGTTATTGGATTCAGATCGGTATCAGACATTGAACACAAAGGACGAGAATTAAAGATAGCTTCGATTTGCGTTCGGATCAGTAGGGCCCCGATGAACACCTTGGAAATTGGTGCCGTAGTCTCCGTAAATTGTAGCACATCTTCCGCAACGTGCAACAAATATCCGCAATGCTGCCAGAAACCCGTCCACGGTAAGGTCGGACACCACTTCCAAGTGAATGGCCTTTGTAGGCATGCATACAATCAAAGCAATATATGCCCTCAATATCTTCGGATTCTTGCAACGAGAAGACCTTGTCGAGATTGGTCCAGCATAATCGCAGCCAGGTTGGTTTCGATATGACTTATGTATTCCATTGCACTAATGTATGACCAATCGAATTAAGTTCCAACTACCCGGGAACGTACAAATGTTTCCGATGATTCCGCCGAATTCACCGGATGCTGATGATAAAACGAGCGAATAAACACCGTCGTTGCCTAAAAATGCTTAGTATTAGAACAGTCTTGACTTCGAACCGAGTTGTTTGTAGTGCCTTAACTGTTGAATGTAGCCATCAAACTGTCTGCTTTGCACACATTTAATTATGAACTATTTTTTTGTATCGTATTTTATCAATCAGAGACTGAATCATATGTGAGTCCCGTGTAGTGGCGAGGACGTGCTGGGTTAACTGGTTTTTCTTCCTGTGAATCTATGCTACTGTCCATCTTAGTTTTGGGCCAATCGTCTTCCGAAAATGCTAACCAACAAGGACCGGTCCACCATAACTCATGACCGACAGGTTTCGAATTGGCCACGCCACGTGAAGCGCAATCCGCTGGGTTTGATTCCGATGGAATGTATCGCCGGCTATGTCCCGGAATCGTTTCCAGTACGGCAGATGTTCCATTGGCGACGAAGGTTGTCCATCGGTGATGCTAGATAACCAATTGAAGGAAAATTTATGAATCACACCACTCGACTGTTCTCAATATTCCTGAATTAGCCGGTGAGTTCACAACGTTTAACAATTTGGTCAACAATAGAGCACCACAGAGTTCCAAGCGCGGAATGGATATAGGCTTAAGTGGGGCCACTTTAGTTTTGGCAGCTACTGTTATGACTTCGAACAGACACATGCGAGCGTACACAACTGGAGAATATGCGACCAAGGAGGTATCCGAATAACTATAAAATTCTATTCCGTCATTACGTGGAAACATGTTTCGCGGGACACGGATCTACTCAAAATGGTGAAATTGACTCCGATAACAAACTAAATTAAGTCGCGTTGGATAGGAGGTTCAATCAACAGTTGACTGTTCAAAGAATACAAGTTTGGTAGATGAACTTTCTGATTTATTTGAGACGACGTTGATGGACAATTACTTAGACAATAAAAGCACAGAAGGTTAGATTTTACTAATGCTCTACATTAATTAAAGTCTAGGTCATTAAACTGCGGACACTGACTAACACTGTGATTGTTTTCACTATGTGGACACGCACTATTGTTTTCCGACACATTGGCTACATGAACGAGAATCGATGTCACTGCTTTACTCCGAGATGTTGTAGATTTCGCAAGTCTCTTCCTCAGCCACGACTAAACAATGAGGTCTACTCGGTCATAACGTTGCTCAAGGGCATCCCACGCCTCAACATAGTTCGAGTCCAAAAGTGGTATATGTTTGATGACGATTACCACATCGTACTTTAAGAAGAACTTCAAATAGTGGAATTTTTGAGTGGAAGTGAGATAAGGATGAGTATCAACCGGTCCTATGAACATGTCTCTGAAGGAAGCCCAGTCCTTGTAATTATCCGAGAATGACGGAATGTAGAACTTAGATTGTTCTAAAAATGGGGACTGTTGCGACGCAAGTCGCTCCACATCCGAACCGACCGTATCCTAGGGATTAGCTTTAACCGGCAACTTCCGTTAGCGGATCGCCTTTTTAAGGCACCCATGAGCCTTAAAATACTCTTCCTCATATTCCCCAAATTCCTTCTCAATTTCCCGAACTTCAGTTACTTCTATACACTGAAGATACTCATTATTAAGTCGACCACGATTCACACAGTCTGCTTAACCGAATTTCTAGCAATTCGCTTGAAGCTAGCTGCACGTGTTAAGCAGCATTTCGCATTGCCACGTTTTATTGTGATTGTATTCATGTTAGTTTCCGAGAATGTATATACTAAATAGCAAACGAATCCAAACTTTATAAATTATAGTGTGTTCACAAAATAGCGACCATTGAATGTTCAATGGTTGTAACAAGTGTTCATTAAACAATGGGTATGAAGAATTCAAAGCAAAGATAAACAAAATATGGCAATTACTACAAACGATAGGGATTGTTAGAAATGAATTAAGTCACGACGATGTGTAATGGACCACGGGCGGTAACTAAGTGTCCACTCGTCCATCTGCCAGTTCCCCATATCAGTTCAAGGACATCCCAGCACTCATCTCATAGAGGATCCTTCACGTGCGTTCGATTGTGCGTGTGTCTACATCGTCCTATCAGGCGTATGAAAGTGGTGTGACAAATGTGCAACACGCACAACACACAAAATATACAATATAAATGACAAATATATCGAAAACTAAGTATACACAAAATATAATTTTATTTTTTTTTTTTTTTGAGATGGTAGGTGAAAGTCTTCAAAAGACACTATGGGGACCGTTCCCACATAGCGAGAGGGATTTTTACCCAGTAAAAACACCTCCCTTCAAATAAAATATATTTCCACTACAACTAAGTCTTACACTTATCCAGCAGTTTTACTTTCTTGGTTTAGGCGCATTTGGCAAGAAATTCTCCATTGAGAGTTCTTGCTATCACCGCAGCTAAGCGCGGGTTGAATTCACCGTGCTAGGTCAAGTCCTTTGAAGACGGCGGAAAGCATTGGTTTCGTCGAGAATTGGAAGGACAGCAGAGTTTATGTGCTCTTCCAGACGACGCTTATGCTTACGAGCAAAATTCGTAATTTCATCATGGACTGATGGAATTCCAAGATCTCTGTGGATGTCGCTGTTTCGTATATACCAGGGTGCGCTGACGATGGCCCTTAGTACTTTATTTTGAAATGTTTGTAGTATGTTTCTATTACTTTCTTTGGTATAACCCCATAGTTGTATACCATACGTCCAGACGGGTTTTAGCACTTGCTTGTATAAAAGCAATTTGTTGTCAATACTTAGCTTGGAATATTTTCCAATAAGCAAGTACATGTCTTTGTATCTTAAAAATATAAAATGTTTACAATGATTCCTTTCTTTTAAAAACAGGAAACATTTAGCTAGATCTCAAACAAAACTTATCAATATTACTTATCAAACTTTACAATGTTTATAACGAAGAAACTAACTTACATAGATATTAAAAGACCGAACTATTTTATTTCAGACAAGCCACCGCAGATGACAATATCTACATAAGATGATAAATATATTACCATTAATGCCGACAGCGTCGTTAACAATAGAGGACTTAAATCTGGGACATGATACGTGGAAATTAAAACTAGTATCCAAGTAAATTTACTAACGGCAAGAACTAAGACAAGAACATGATATAAATTGAGAGCGAATGCAATTTGAAGTCACTTCAACTCAGTGGAAACGGTATATTAAGGTTTGTGTAAGAATTGCAATTCACTCGATTTTGGTCCGGTGGAAAAGTGATGCAAGCATGGCCGGTCATACCATATGTGCAGGATGTGCAAATGTACAGGGCGCCAAGCTCCTATGTTCGCATTATGAAGACTAAGAAAATATACACGCCAGTGCAGGATAATTTCTTGCACAAGCTCTCACAAATCTCCACAGGAAAAGGTCTTAAAATAATGCACTCAATTAATAATTAATATGGATTCATTTGAGTAAAACGCGCCGAATTTATTTCTGCCTGTATATACGAAATTTACTCAATTGACAGATTTGGTTGTTGCTTCCAAACCAAGCAACAGAGGTATGTTGCACACACACAAAATACCATAAACACAAAAGAAAGTTTCAAAACAGCCGCAATAAAAAATTTCACAAAGTTGTAAGAACGAGAAACGTGGAGAAATGAAATCTTCACATGGCACTCAAAACGCGCAGATATTATTTCTGCATGTATCGCTCAACTTCTCTGTGGGGTTTTCTTATTGTGACTCTTTTGGAATTAGTTGTATAGTATTTTGTGCGAAGAGATATGTAGTTTGGTGTGTGAATTTATTGTGTCCCATGGACATTTTTGAGTCCGAGAAATAAATTCTGCGAGTTTCGCTCAAATGATTGCATTTGCAAAGAAAACTGATATTATCTTGAGATGGTGCACATTTTCTCTTATGACACATTTGCTCATGCAAGAGCATGAGAAATTAAGTATTATAGCAAACTTACCCCTCCTGCACTTAAAATAAGTAACAACTTTTTTTTATATCTCAAGCCAAATTGACCAATCAGAGAACCGCATTCACATTATTTCGTAAATAACCGTCAGAAATTCATGAATAACTATAGAAAAGGCTCTCAAATTCGTCGATTTGCTAGGGGTCAATCAGGTGTGCAGTTGGCCATCTCTATAATACTAAATTTCTGTTACAACAAGAACATTTTTTAAATATTTATTTTACTTAAATTTATTATAATTATTTAGTTTATTGTTGGTTTTTACTTGATTCGCCTTAAAAAATAACTTGAATTCCTTGAAGTATTTATTTATTTTCTACATACTTTATATTATTTATTTCAACAGATGTTTGAGAATTAGGCCTACTGGAGATAGCCCAATAAAATAAAACGATTGAAAGTCTACCTCTTGGGTAATCTGGGAACGACTTATGAAAATTATGAAGGGGGCGCCGAAACCAAGGGCATGCACAGGTCGCTCATTCGCGCGGAGCGTCACCTCCTATAATATTGAATTGAGCACCAAGAGAGATAGCTTTTGAAGTTTCTGCGAGACAATAACACATACGCCTGTAGCAGCCAGATTACATAAAGCGCTGTCAAAACATGGGATGTTTCTAAATAAACATGATGGAACCTACACTGAAAATGAGGAACAGAGGGACAGGCTTCTACTGGAATCTCACTTTCGTGGCAGTCATCAAAACATTGACGGGTTCGGAACCAATTTGCCAAGATTAGGGGTTATTACTGGAGAGTTGCGAGAGAGATATTCTGTGGGAAATAAGCTCGTTCGAGTCATTCAAATCTTCAGAGGCAGATGAAATTATACCAGCCCAACTCGAAAAATATGCAGGCCATCTGCTTCCTCACCTCACAATAATAATTATTAGTTGTCTAGCACTGGCATATATAGTAAACCTGTGCAGAAGAGCGAAGGAAGTGTTTAGTCTAAAGATGTGGAAGAAAGATCCAGCCTAACTACCTCTTACAGACCGATCACCATTACATCATTTCTGTGGAAAATGATGGAGGAAGGTGTAGGAAACTACATAAGAGAGGAGATACTAGGAGCAGCCAGACCAAAGCAGGCAGATCAACAGAGACTGTACCAACATAAAGAAACTATTGAAAGCGCCCTGGAAGCAAAATAAAGAGTTATATCTGCTTTCTTGGATATCAAAGGAGCATTTAACAACACATCGCATGATGCGATTATTAAAGCTCTGCTCAAGAAGAAAGTAAATTGATCAGTATCGAAATGGATGTATGAACTTGAGCACGAGAACAGCTGAGACGTATACATGAGAAGGTATAACAAAAGTCAGCACAACAAGAGGATGTCCTCAAGTAGGGGTTTTATCTCCCCTCATGTGAAGTCTAGCTGTAGACGAACTTCTGCAGATACTAACAAGCCGTAGCATCCAATGTCGAGCATATGTTGATGATATAGTCATTATAGCCAGAGGCAGGATGGAGGAGACCCTGTGCCATGTCATAGAATGTTGTTTAAAAAATACTTAAGATTAGTGCCGCACCAGCATCTTTCAAACAGAAGTCTATGCCATAGACAGATGAGCTCAGATCAATCTTGACAGGAACTATACCAAACCCTAAATCCATAACAGAACATAAATTCCCCCTCATCAGAGATCCCCAACACTGCATTCGGGATTGTCTCGATCCGGCGTGATGGATAGCTGCGCACAATGTTGCGCCAGCTGTATCAGCATTTCTGCAATACATTTGTTTATTCCAAGAGCGAATGCAGATTGTTGCACAAATGCTGTGTAAGCACATTCCATCACGTATCGGGGAGAGCATCTTAGGGTGCATGAATGGTTGTGGGATCAACGCTGATGCAGTTCAGTTGTAGAGAGTTCTCCGATCGGAGCTGAAGGATGCACAGATAAAAAAATAAAAAAAGGAATAAAAATATAAAGCCACACGTCTCCCATTTTCACTATATACACATAGGCTCACGAATGTGTACGAGTGTGTATACTATTCTTCCTTTTTTCGTATTTTTGTATTTTTTCTTTTTTGCTCTTTACATCTTAAAAACTATCTTAACAAACTACCCTAAACTATGTAAGACGGCCATAGGTTGCGGCTGCTCAGCTGCCAGGCAGTGACCGACTACTGCTCCCCTGCGGGATACGCATTACCCTTTCCACCCAGGGTCTGGCGAGGGAATTCCTTCACTCCCCAGTTACCAGAATTTCCGATGCTGCATTGCAACATCTCTCACATTCCGCCTTGATACCGCCATAATAAACCGGAGGAAGCCTTACTCAGCTCGTTGTGCGACGGAGCGGTCTTGGTTGAGTAGCTCATCTACAGTTGAACGGGCGATATGAAAGAGGAGCGTTACCACATTTATGTCTTGTATCAGACCGTTCGAATTAAATAGAATAATGCTTCCGGGGGACATATCCGTTATGACTAAACTTTTCGTGGTATTGGGTGTTGGGGTAGTAAGCCCCCGAGATCAAGTTATTGACAGAGTTCATCGCTCTCGAATCAACTTCACTACGACGTTGTCCACTCGTATCAGGTTCGCCCTGTTGCAAAATTTTATGGGCAGATGTTGATTTTGAATAAAGCACAAATTATTTAGGAAATTATTGTCATTTCTTTTTAATTATGTATGAAACAGAATATCGGCCAAATGATGACGCTGAAGCATAATTGTGGTTCTATGCCATTAATGTGACGAATTATCTCATCCTTTAGCTCTTGAATTGTTGCTGGCTTATCGACGTACATCTTTTCTTTAAAAAAAACCCCAAAGAGAAAAATCCAACGGTGTCAAATCACATGATCTTGGCGGCCAATTGACATCGCCACCACGTGAGATAACACGGCCATTGAATTTGTCGCGCAAAAGAGCCATTGTTTCGTTGGCTGTGTGGCAATTGGCACCGTCCTGTTGAAACCACATATCGTCCACAGTCATATCTTCCAATTCGGGCCATAAAAAGTTAGTTATCATTTCACGATAGCAAACACCATTCACAGTAACTGCCTGACCGGCCTCATTTTGGAAAAAATACGGCCCATAAACCGCACCAAATAGTCACTCTTTGTGGGTGCATTGGTTTTTCGACAGTCACTCTTGGATTATCATTCGCCCAAATGCGGCAATTCTGCTTATTGACGAATCCACTGAGGTGAAAATGTGCCTCATCACTGAGGATGATTTTCTTGGAAGTGCACGATATGCATTTTGATTTGAACGTCCATTTTCATAATAAGCCTGATTACTTTAACGCGTGCTTCAAATTGAGTTAGTCTGAAATTTAGAAATGTCAAATGAAATGCAGAAAAAAAATTGACGTTTAGGTGTGGTTCACATGGAATAGAATTTTCTGTACTGAGACTCTGGAGTTCGATAAAGGCGAAGGCAAGCCCTAAGACAATCCGTCTCGAACAACCGAATCTTTTCCATCAAGCTTGCACTCACGTTGAACCACACGAGGCAGCCATAGGTGAGCATTGGCCGGATGAGGGACATGTAGTAGGGCGAATCGAAAGCGATTACCAATTTTCTTCACCCCCGCGCTGTGTTCAGTTTAATTTTTAAACAAAATATAAAATTCTGTGGTTCTAGTAATAATTATTATTTTTATTAATTAATTATAATAATTTCTTATAATAAAAAAAATCTTAACATTTCTTCCTTTTGATTTCCAACTTCCAGTCATCGCAATCTCTCATGAATGAATCGAAGTCACCCTGCTCGAGAGTAGTGATGTCCTCGATCTTTTTGCCTTATCTGTACACGACCAAGTCGTCGGCGTACGCAAGTACATGAGGAAGAGAACTTATCAAATCAGTCAAGTAAATGTTGAACAGGATCGGCGAATTAACGGCACGCTATTGGAGACCATTTTTGACGTCAAAAATACCAATGGAGGTCACGTTGCCATTCTTGACTACGAACCGTCTACCAGTAAGCATGTTACACAGTAGGTAGAGCAGTGGTTTGCTAATGCCCCCAACTCCGGATAATGTGCATTATTCAGAGCATTGTTAAACAGGATTGTGTACATATTAACCACTTCGAGGGGGAGATGTCTTAACACAATACTCTCATTCACCTTGTATACTTCCTGAAAGACTTCTTCTCTTTCTTGTGGATCCTCGACCACAAGGGTTCGTGTGCTCTAGGCACTGAGGCTTGCGGCCTTACGCTCGGTAGTTGCTGCTTTTCCGTGCTTCTCTGGTCAATGGAGGTGTGATGGGTATGGCTGCCGCGAGTGGATTTTTCACTGGGGGATACTTCTGCAGAACCATTTTTTTCCGCTCTTGGAACTTAGGTCGACCCCGATAGTTGGCAGTGTGCCCCGCGTTCCAGCGGAGTACGCACTTAAGCTGACTTATGTCAGTTGTTCCACTTTCCCCAGAGGACCGTCCTTCACCTTGTGGTTTTCACTGCACTTTACGCATCGAAGCTGCATTCGGCAGTTCGACTGGGCGTGCCCAAACCTTTGGCAGCGAACGTATTGGAGAATGCCATCGCTCCTTTGTATGCTCTCCCATATGCAATCCCAGTCCTCTAATGTCTTGATGCCATATAGATTACCGGGCTTGCTGTTGGGTGTCATTTGTACAAAATTAATGGGAAGTTTCCGCCCCTCCCTCTTAGTCTTGGCTGTGGTGAAGGGCTTGACCCGGACACACTTGCTCTTTGAGCAGTTGGAAGACCTTTTCCGTTTCAAGCCGCACGGATTACTTCCGCAACATTGTCTGAAGTTTTACGATTTTCGGCGTGAAAGAAAAGAACTCCGTCCCCGAAATCGTTAGAGCCCCTTTTACCCTATTATGCTGATTCAATGTCTTTCAGCGAATTGCATATTTGTTAGTACCTTTATTTTTTCTAATGCTAAAATTACCAATACCCGCGGCCGTCCTACATACCTTTGCAGTTTGTAGTATGTCCTCCTCGAAAACGTTGATAGGTGGTACGTTTTCCTTTTTCGTTGTCTGCTGCTGTTGGTGTACTGCTGGATGCTGTTGTTGCTGCGGTGCTGTCTTTTGCTATTGCTTCGGCTGTTCAGATGTTGCTTGTTGATGTTGCTGTACTGCTTCCTATTGTTTCTGCTTTTGTGTTGCTGCCTGCTTTTGTAGCTGAGCTGATTTTTGTCGTTGCTGCTTTTTCTGCTTTTTTGCAGAATCGCTGTTGTTGGCTTTGCGGCTGATTGAGTGGTAACTGTTGTTGTTGCCCGGCCCGTAGTACCCTTTGTTCCTCCTCTCTCTTTATTTGTGCGAGAGAACTTGCACGAAGTTTTCTGATCTCGTGGGGGAGTTGCCTCCTCCCTCATATCAGTCACCTTCTCTTCTTTGGAGCGAATTATCGCCTCCACTTCTTTTTCAGTGTCAGAGGGCACCGATTCAAAGCTAATACTGCTTACTAATACTTTTACATCGGCCTCGTGTGATGTCTCGTTTGATAACATAGTCGCTGCACTTTCTTCCTCGTTCTTATCATTCGATGCTGTGTTGCGTCGTTTCGAACTGGAGGAGGTCTGTTTTTTACTCCTTCTCTTCGTTGTACCATCTCTAGGCACCGTTGGTTGGTGGCGTGATTCCTCTGCCACCGGTTGAATCATGGCGTCCGCTTCAAGGTGAGCGGACTGCCCTTTCGCCTCTATACTCTGCACTTACTCGCTATGTCAGTGCACCGAAAAAAAAGAACAAAAATGTACGCCCAAACTAGGTCTCCAACTCAGCCCTGTCTGGGTCACGGCTGTGAGTTATTATTTCTTTTTTCAATGTAATTTTGTTTTTATTATACTTTATATTACTTATTTGCTAGACAAAATATACTTTAAACTAGCCTAAATATTTTAACAATAACTTATTGTATTTAATCCTAACTTACGAGTACTCTAAGCTAATCTAATTAATATATATAATGTGCCTTTCGTTTTTTAAAAGTCTTCACAGACTATCAATATTTCATTTGAATTACCAAGTTTATTAAGAATTTTGAGACTTGCATGTTAAAAATACGAAGGAATTCCACGAAGGAAATAGCACAAACACCAAGCAGACTCCATGAAATAGTGCATCTAGATCTCTTTTATTCGATAAACAAATCTCTTTTTGTAACCATGATATGTAAGTTCGGCAAAATAGTGACGTTCGTTAAAATCAATCACAGAAATGGAACAGAATTCAGGAAAGCTTTACTTAAATACATAAGCGCGTATGGAATTATAGGCAAAACTAGTACAAAAGCCTGTCGCGCTACAGGAAGAATTTCATACGCATGTATGTAATCAAAGTAATTAAGTAATTTTAAACTTAATAATATATCGCAGATAAATTAAATCTTATTAAGTTTAAAACTGATGCATTTACGACGGAAGTGTTCGCTGAATATGAAATTATATACACCCATGGGTATTGCCATATTATATATTTTTTAATTTGTATTTATTTACCTCATGGAAATTTTCAACACAGTAATTTCTTTTTTATTTCTTTACATCAACGTTTTTCGTAAAAATTTTATCAGTACCTGAAATTATATTCCCTTGATGTGAATACAGTATAATTTTAATTTTGAAGTCACATGCGCGACTGACCCAGTCTGTCATTGCTATATATACCAACATATATCAAACAACATCTTATAATCATCGGTGCTGATGAATTTATGATGAATTATTATGGGCCGATGATTGTTTTTTGTGTTCATATAATTAAAGCGTATGTATAATATGGCTTAAATATTAACTTCCAGAAAAACCCACCTATTGTTAACTTCTGTCGAAATATTTCTCTGTAAGGTAAATTCGAAAATTCATTCGAACAATTTAATAGGTGTATTTACATTTGAAGAATAATATTCCAACATGTGTAATGTCCAGTGCGAGAAAAGAAAGAAATAGAATACGATCTCTGAAGCACACAATAAAATAAGGAAATCTCTCTCTCATGTTACACAGTAGGTAGAGCAGTGGTTTGCTAATGCCCCCAACTCCGGATAATGTGCATTATTCAGAGCATTGTTAAACAGGATTGTGTACATATTAACCACTTCGAGGGGGAGATGTCTTAACACAATACTCTCATTCACCTTGTATACTTCCTGAAAGACTTCTTCTCTTTCTTGTGGATCCTCGACCACAAGGGTTCGTGTGCTCTAGGCACTGAGGCTTGCGGCCTTACGCTCGGTAGTTGCTGCTTTTCCGTGCTTCTCTGGTCAATGGAGGTGTGATGGGTATGGCTGCCGCGAGTGGATTTTTCACTGGGGGATACTTCTGCAGAACCATTTTTTTCCGCTCTTGGAACTTAGGTCGACCCCGATAGTTGGCAGTGTGCCCCGCGTTCCAGCGGAGTACGCACTTAAGCTGACTTATGTCAGTTGTTCCACTTTCCCCAGAGGACCGTCCTTCACCTTGTGGTTTTCACTGCACTTTACGCATCGAAGCTGCATTCGGCAGTTCGACTGGGCGTGCCCAAACCTTTGGCAGCGAACGTATTGGAGAATGCCATCGCTCCTTTGTATGCTCTCCCATATGCAATCCCAGTCCTCTAATGTCTTGATGCCATATAGATTACCGGGCTTGCTGTTGGGTGTCATTTGTACAAAATTAATGGGAAGTTTCCGCCCCTCCCTCTTAGTCTTGGCTGTGGTGAAGGGCTTGACCCGGACACACTTGCTCTTTGAGCAGTTGGAAGACCTTTTCCGTTTCAAGCCGCACGGATTACTTCCGCAACATTGTCTGAAGTTTTACGATTTTCGGCGTGAAAGAAAAGAACTCCGTCCCCGAAATCGTTAGAGCCCCTTTTACCCTATTATGCTGATTCAATGTCTTTCAGCGAATTGCATATTTGTTAGTACCTTTATTTTTTCTAATGCTAAAATTACCAATACCCGCGGCCGTCCTACATACCTTTGCAGTTTGTAGTATGTCCTCCTCGAAAACGTTGATAGGTGGTACGTTTTCCTTTTTCGTTGTCTGCTGCTGTTGGTGTACTGCTGGATGCTGTTGTTGCTGCGGTGCTGTCTTTTGCTATTGCTTCGGCTGTTCAGATGTTGCTTGTTGATGTTGCTGTACTGCTTCCTATTGTTTCTGCTTTTGTGTTGCTGCCTGCTTTTGTAGCTGAGCTGATTTTTGTCGTTGCTGCTTTTTCTGCTTTTTTGCAGAATCGCTGTTGTTGGCTTTGCGGCTGATTGAGTGGTAACTGTTGTTGTTGCCCGGCCCGTAGTACCCTTTGTTCCTCCTCTCTCTTTATTTGTGCGAGAGAACTTGCACGAAGTTTTCTGATCTCGTGGGGGAGTTGCCTCCTCCCTCATATCAGTCACCTTCTCTTCTTTGGAGCGAATTATCGCCTCCACTTCTTTTTCAGTGTCAGAGGGCACCGATTCAAAGCTAATACTGCTTACTAATACTTTTACATCGGCCTCGTGTGATGTCTCGTTTGATAACATAGTCGCTGCACTTTCTTCCTCGTTCTTATCATTCGATGCTGTGTTGCGTCGTTTCGAACTGGAGGAGGTCTGTTTTTTACTCCTTCTCTTCGTTGTACCATCTCTAGGCACCGTTGGTTGGTGGCGTGATTCCTCTGCCACCGGTTGAATCATGGCGTCCGCTTCAAGGTGAGCGGACTGCCCTTTCTCCTCTATACTCTGCACTTACTCGCTATGTCAGTGCACCGAAAAAAAAGAACAAAAATGTACGCCCAAACTAGGTCTCCAACTCAGCCCTGTCTGGGTCACGGCTGTGAGTTATTATTTCTTTTTTCAATGTAATTTTGTTTTTATTATACTTTATATTACTTATTTGCTAGACAAAATATACTTTAAACTAGCCTAAATATTTTAACAATAACTTATTGTATTTAATCCTAACTTACGAGTACTCTAAGCTAATCTAATTAATATATATAATGTGCCTTTCGTTTTTTAAAAGTCTTCACAGACTATCAATATTTCATTTGAATTACCAAGTTTATTAAGAATTTTGAGACTTGCATGTTAAAAATACGAAGGAATTCCACGAAGGAAATAGCACAAACACCAAGCAGACTCCATGAAATAGTGCATCTAGATCTCTTTTATTCGATAAACAAATCTCTTTTTGTAACCATGATATGTAAGTTCGGCAAAATAGTGACGTTCGTTAAAATCAATCACAGAAATGGAACAGAATTCAGGAAAGCTTTACTTAAATACATAAGCGCGTATGGAATTATAGGCAAAACTAGTACAAAAGCCTGTCGCGCTACAGGAAGAATTTCATACGCATGTATGTAATCAAAGTAATTAAGTAATTTTAAACTTAATAATATATCGCAGATAAATTAAATCTTATTAAGTTTAAAACTGATGCATTTACGACGGAAGTGTTCGCTGAATATGAAATTATATACACCCATGGGTATTGCCATATTATATATTTTTTAATTTGTATTTATTTACCTCATGGAAATTTTCAACACAGTAATTTCTTTTTTATTTCTTTACATCAACGTTTTTCGTAAAAATTTTATCAGTACCTGAAATTATATTCCCTTGATGTGAATACAGTATAATTTTAATTTTGAAGTCACATGCGCGACTGACCCAGTCTGTCATTGCTATATATACCAACATATATCAAACAACATCTTATAATCATCGGTGCTGATGAATTTATGATGAATTATTATGGGCCGATGATTGTTTTTTGTGTTCATATAATTAAAGCGTATGTATAATATGGCTTAAATATTAACTTCCAGAAAAACCCACCTATTGTTAACTTCTGTCGAAATATTTCTCTGTAAGGTAAATTCGAAAATTCATTCGAACAATTTAATAGGTGTATTTACATTTGAAGAATAATATTCCAACATGTGTAATGTCCAGTGCGAGAAAAGAAAGAAATAGAATACGATCTCTGAAGCACACAATAAAATAAGGAAATCTCACTACAAAGTTTTTTTTTTTTAATTTGTGTCTACGTCAAAATACTTGTTGCAAATAGAATACTTCGGAAAACAGAATATGAAAAGTTTATTCATGCAAAAAACAAAATGGAAGTGGTATTGCTTTGAAAAAGAAAAAAAGATAGATCAACACAGATTTGACACAATCACAGAGCCCGCAAAAATGTGAGCTGTGCACCAACCCACTCCGTCAACCGATACGATACGTTTATTGGTTATTTATCCGTTCACATTGGATGTACTTAAACTTTACTCCAGGTTCATCGCCAATCCATGTGCGCACATTCTTCCGCCTCAGCTACGCATAACCATGTGTGTTGACATATGTGTGGTTGTGTTTGTTATATGCATGTTTGCCATATGTGTATTTTCCTTTCTTTCTTCATACCTCTGTGAGCTCGTACATAACCGCCATTTGTGTATTCAAATAATATTAACCCCGCTCAATATAATAGAGAAAAACCGCTCAAGCAGCCAAATATTTTTTTTCGCAATGCTGCCGAAGAGAACAGAGGGCATACAAATTTATAATGCACACATATTATAACAAAGGACTGCTCATGTGATGTGACACGTGCGTGTTCCATCAGTATCACTGAAATTTTATTCATAACAGTGGCATATTTATTTGATTTTTACAAATTAAAATCGACTAATTTGAAGAAATGTGAGTGGAATTCAGCAATGTCTTTCCCAGTAAGGATTTCCTTTCCTTTGATCCGTGGAAATTTGACGAAATGTGACCGTGTAAAATGGGTCTAGGTATATATTGTTTCTACAACAAAATGTTTCTTGCAAATATAATACTTCGAAAAATAGAATATGAAATGTTTATTCATACAAAACAAAACAAAAAAGTGGTATTGTTTATAAAAAAGAGAAAAAAAAAAGTATAAAAAAAAACATACCTTAGAAGATGACGGGTACTCATATGTGTCTTATGGGAGGGAGGGCCGATTCGCAATAAGCATCAACAGCTATGAATCGATGGCCTCCGGTACAGAAGAAGAAGTGGAGCAATAATCCGCTCCAAGCAAACTAAAGTCTCCAATCTAAGGGAGGAGGCCGACAAACACCTCAATGAAATCAGAGGGTTTGGAGAAGAACTCTCGAAAGGAGAAGAAATGAGGAGGAACAAGCAGTCCTACAACGCGGATAGCATCAACAACACGTGCCCGAACCGAGTCAGCTGCAAAAGCAACAACAACAGCAAGCGGCAAAAAAACAAAAGAAGCAGCTTCAGCAGCAACTAAGGAAAGCCGTCCAGCGAGCAACATACCAACAACAGAAGCAGCAGCAACATGCAGTACACCAGCAACAACCACAGCAAACATTAAAAGAAAAAGTTCCACCAATTAACCTTCTCGAACCTAAAGGCTTCGAGAAACACTCGATCTGCTGCAAGACAGTAGAACATTATAATAAAATTAAGAAGCGTTTAAAGCGTTCGACGATGGAGTTCTTCTCCTTCACGCCAAAAGGAGAAAAACTCCAGTCAGAACTGTTAAAGATCTCCGCACCGCTCGAAGCTGAGGAGATCCTCCAACTGCTCAAAGAGCATGTGTGTTACGGTCTCGCGTTCGTCGGGGTCAAGCCCTCACCACAGCTAAGGCAAAATGGGAAGGGCAGAAATTACCGTTCTTCATTGTACAGCTGTCATTCAACAGCAAGATAGACGAGCTAAACGATATCGTTAGATTATCTGACTATCATTGCGTCTGGGAAAACAGAAGAAAGTGGCAGATCAACTGTGGATGGGCGACTCAACCACAACCGTTCCGTCGCACAACAAGCTGAGAAGGGTCTCCTCCGGTTCAGCACATAGGTTTCGGGACGGGATGTCCGGGATGTTGCTTTTCAACATCTTAAGTTCTTGTGGCTGGGGAGAGAGGGAACTCCCTCGTCGAATCCTTTAGACCCGAGGTAGAAACGGTAGTGCATATCCCCGAATGGGCGATTAGTCTATCTCTGTCTTGCAGTGGTTTAGATGTATGTTGTCTATATGTATGTCTATCCGCAGCATTCTATGGCCGACTTACACACATTAGGGTAGTTTTAGTTGTAAGATTTCCAAAAAAAAGGAAAGAAAAAATATTAAAAAAAGAGTTTGGTATATATGTGTGTATATGTATGTAAGTTTAGCTAAAGGTAGGCTAAGTTATTTTAAGGTAGTATGTAAGTTAGTATATAAGCCTTATGAAAACAGTTCCGTTATTAAGGTTTTTTGTTGAATTTTCTTAATATAATATTTTCATTAAATGTTCATGTATTGTTTAAATGTATGCGTTGTTAATTTAGGTCGTAAGACATGTACACAAAAATGTAGGTTTAGCTTAGAGTACCTGCCGAGGCCAGTAAGTTACATTTAGCATTGTTCGTTTAACTAGTTTTAAGCATTTTTGTCTAGGTTTTGTCAAACCAAAGGTTTGGTCACGCCTCTAACTGCCGAATGCAGCCTCGATGCGTGAAGTGCAGTCAAAACCACAAGGCTGCGGAAAGAAGGAGCAGCTGACAAAATTCGTACTCTGCCGGAACGCGGGGCACATACTATAGGGGTTGCCCTAAGTTTCAAGAGCGGAAAGTAAAAATGGTTCTGCAGAAGCAGCCCCAGTGAAACATCCACTCGAGGCAGCCACACCCGTCACACCTCAATTGACTTTCGCCCAAATTGCATCTGGTCAGAGGAGCACGGAAAAGCATCATATACCGAAGGTAGCACGTCAAAAGTCCTAATGGCTGTGCAGGCTGAAAGAATTTTTAAGACCCTTGCAGTGAATGTAAATTCATTGATGGACGAGCTCTATAGATTGTTGGACAATCAAAGCCCAGAGCTAACTCAGAGAGGTGCATTGGAGCACAGTAATTATAATGCTATTAGAAGAGACCGGCCCAATTCCAGTGGCGAAAGCGGTGTTGCAATCCTCATTAAAAATAACATAAGCCACAAAGTAATGTATAGCAGTGAAGTACGAAGGTTTATGAAGTTGTGCATTTCATTGTGTGCATTGTGTGCATTTCACTCCGAAGTGGAAGGAGGCTGTATGCGGTGTCGGTCTACTCCTCCGGCAACCCTAGTTCCAGAGCAACTATGTCAGAGCTGGATTCACTCTTTCGATGTCTAAGGTTGGACTCGTATGAGAACTATTTCATTTGGCCATAGACTTAAATGCCCGACATGGATATTGGGGGAACATAGTTTCCAATACCAGAGGGGACCAGCTCTATAGCAGGTTTTGCTTACACAGTGTCGAGTATAGACTCGATTTGAAAGCAGTAGAGATTTCGTCGTTCCCTAGAAGCGACTCTTATCTGGATCTCCTGCTGTATGACGCAAGACTGCAGCTGACAGACACAAACTCACATACAGCAAACTGTTTGAACACATTCGTGTATCTCAGTGACCATTGCGGACTCAGTGCGGAAATCAAGATTCCCAACGTTATCGCGAAATCAGGAGAGTGTGTTCAAACGTATCCCTACAATTATAGTAGAGCACGATGGACACGCTTCTCCATAAAAATGAAGAAAACACTCTCTTTTATTGCCGCAATGCGACAATCGACGCACTCCACCAACAAAAAAGTAGGCTTCTGTCAAGATAAAAAACCTTGTACAGGCGGTTTACGGACAGACGAGGCGAGGAAGTTAGCACACTGAAATCGCTCATTAAAAACATTCAAACATTGATTGCACATTGGAACAATAAAATTCGGGCTGTAAGATCCAACAATGTTCCTACTGATAAACAAATTCGTTCGAAGTATCAAGCAAGGCGATCTCCCATGTTTTAAGCTTCCCAGAACGACGGACAATGAAAAAATACTGACTGCAGCAGGTATTGATCCAGATAGCGCCGTACTCGACGATAACTTTTTTGTGGTCGGAAATCCGTAAGATCGGCTTTGTCGTGCTCAATGGGTCTTCGAATCTTCGGTTCGTCGCCAAGAATGGCAACGTGACCTTCACAGGTATTTTAGATGTAAAAAATTGTCTCCAACAGGGTGCCGTTAATTCGCCGATCCTGTTTAAAATTTACTTGAGTGATATGATAAATTCCCTTCCGCATGTAACTGCGTCCGACGACGATTTGATCGTGTACAGATCAGGCAAAAAGATCGAGGATATCACTACTCTCGTGCAGGGTGACTTCGATTCATTCATGAGAGATTGCGAAATCGGAAACCATACTCTTCAGGACGCCGTTGTATAAAGCCTCGGCGGAATCGAAAAAGAATTGGCGAAAGTTCTCAATTGTTCGACGACACGGGCAACCACTGGCGCAAAGGACTGTAGTCAGATACCTGGGGATCTGGTTAAACCAGTATCTATATTTTAATAAACATGTAGATGCTGCTCTGGCCAGGGCCCGAAGTGCTTTTGCCCTTACAAAGAGACTGTTTTACAACAGCCAACTCGATGCGCGGGTGAAGGTTATCTGCTACATGGCCCTCATCCGGCCAATGCTCACCTATGGCTGTCCCGTGTGGTTCAACGTGAGTGCAAGTTTGATGGAAAAGATTCGGTTGTTTTAGAGGACTTGTCTTATTGATTACCTTCCAGGGCAAAAAATTATATTCCAATGAGGTCGTATACAACAGGGCAAGCCTGATTAGAGTGGCCAATTTCCTGCTGAAGTGGATTCGAGGTCATACTGAGCGATGAACTCGGTCAATAACCTGATCTCGGGGGCTTACTACCCATATTCGCTGTACCATGAAAGGGTACGTCACAACGTCTTCGTCCCCCCAGAAGAATTCCTCCATTTGGATAAGCCCGGTCTAATACAAAACGAAAATGCGGTACCGCTCCTCTTTTACATCTCCCGTTCAACTATGGATGGGCGAACCAACTACAATTGTTCCGTCGCACAACGAGCTGAGGAGGGTCTCCTCCGGTTCAGTACAGTGGTATCAAGGAGAGATGGTCGGGGTACTGCAATGCAACACCGAAAATTCTGGTAGATGGGGAGAGAGGGAACTCTCGTCGAACCCTTTAGACCCGGGATAGAAAGAGAAGTACGTATCCCCGAAAGGGGGAGCAGTCGGTCACTGTCTTGCAGCGAATTAGATGGAAATCTATTAGCGGTAACCTATGGCCGACCTACATAGACTAGGGTAGGTTTTAAGATAGTGTGTATAATAATGTATAAAAAATAATTAGTATTCACATGCTTACACCTGCGTCTACCTTGTGTATATATTGTATATATTAAGTACATACATATAACACATGTGTATAGCTTTATATATATATATGTATTTTAAGGTAGCGTGTAAGGTGGTATATAAGTTTTATGGAAAACAAATTTGTCTTAAAATTAAGCTGTGCAGTCTTAGTAATTACTCTTTAAACACGTACATTTTTAGATTAAGTCGAATGACATAAGATAAGATTAAGTTTAGCCTAGAGTGCCCACGGAGGGCCAGTAATTTAGAAATGGTAACAATGTTCGTCCAACTAGTTTTAAGCATTTCTGTCTAGTATGTTAGTTTATTATAAATACTGCAATAAAAATTAATTTGGAAAAAAATTTTTAGAACGCTTCCCTCGCATGTGTGGGTTCAATGTATTTATAATCAGTTGAAGCTCCATTATTTGGAGACAAGACCAGCCGAGAACTAGACCATCAGTATAATTATACATATTGCTATGTTTAGCCGTAAATGAGTCTACGTACAATTAATTAAATTGTCAACAAATACGCTTTCGATCACTGGATTGTGACGAATGAAACACAAAAGTCCCCTATTTACGTTATACACAAATTTATTTTCCAAGCAAACACTGATTCACTTCTTATTCTTTATTACATTTTAAAAATGATTATTACTTTACTACAAAACTCTTTGCTGCCTTTCAGGCTGAACTGATTAACACTTTGAACACTACAAAATTCTTGCAGTATATACAAGAATTTCGGGATACTCTTCGGAGTTGATCGTTCTTCTAATTGCGTATAGATGGCGTTGGTGTTCTGATTATCTTATACGCAACTTATACTCGTTCACGTCAGAATATATGTATATGCATGTGTATATCATCAACATCACATTTAGCATGCTGAAGAAGGTATAGGAGATCATTAACCAAAATGATAGAAATTAGAGGTCCTAAATGGCTACCTAAATGGAGTACCCTACCCCGAATGGAACATCAATTTATTTTGAACGCAACTGTCAATCTTCAAAAGCCTTGACAAAATCAGTACATATAACATTCGTCAAGTTGAAGTTTAATTTTGTAGATTTTGTTTGATTTTGTTGTTGTGAATCTAACTGTTATGACTTGGTGTAATGCAAGATTACATAATGAAGATGAAGAGACGATCGATGCTGAGCTAGAGAAACTGCGAAGAATGCACAAAAAGAAGGGGGAAATACAAACGATGAAGCAACAGTTACGCTCGATGCAACTAGGACAAATTCCCGTCCATCCTCTGTGTGTAATTTTAGAGATGTCGCTGTGCCTACATTAGCGGAACGATTTTATTTTCAGTAAGATGCTCCTGAAGGGTTCGGCGAAATTGCTCATCAGGACAGTAAATGTAAGAACCTGGGCTCAGCTTATGAGCAATTTTCGTAGAGAGTTCCAGAAAGTTTTGACAAGATGCGACGTGCAGTATATAAGTTAACCGCAGCAACTCGGCGTAATTCCAACTGTAACTTCCACAAAGTACTTCCCCAGCTCACCCACATTTACCTTGCACTTCCGCCACACGATTCACTCTCCTAGCGCATTCAAACTAAACTCATTCACCCCAACTCAATCATACACGATCAGCACTTTTTAGCCATTCGTCCACTGCGCCGAACATTTCCCTTATTTTTATGATATCCCCCCATTTTATGATATGATCCCATTTTATGATAATTGTTAAGATATGACAGACAGGATCGAAAACGGAGAACATCGTTTTATTTAACTAGCGCCAAAAGTTCTTTTTATTTTCTCACAACGAATTTGTATGCTCCAAAAGTTTTCGTAAGTATTTCTTCGTATTTTTTCTGTGAGGTGTTGAACGGAGCAAAACAAAAGTTTTTATAAGAAAACAACCAAGCAACGCCAATGCGAAAAGCCTTGGTACAAGAAAAGCCTTGACCCGAAACTGAGGATAATGATGATCATATTAGTACAGTAAGCAAAATATACTGCAGTACATGAGCGAAATAAGCACAACGTAAATAAGTCAATTAGTGTTTATTTTATTATTTTAGTAATAAGCAGTAAATTAAGAGTGATTAATTTTTTTATTGTCTTTCGTGTATTTCGATATCTTAATAAAAAACATCGCGCAAATAGTTTCAAGCTGTTAAAATAGCAGTTAAAACGATTTAGTTTACAGATCAGAGAATTAACTCGAAAAGGCCACTCAGGCCATTTGTCTTCACCTTCAATCGTTGCATATGAACCTATTTCTTTAAATAAGCCCAACGTAAAATGACCAATGTCGCTAGATTTGATAAAATCCTTACCAGATTTCGCAGATGATAGAGCGAATTACATTTCGTGACATTACATTTTCGAAATAAAATTGTCGGATCGGCCGATTTATCTTCATCAAATACAGTTCTTAACTTCGATGCCATAATCACACGATTAGATCATACATATTCAGATAAACGCCGACTGCATATTTTGGAAAACCAAATGAGTATCTCATGTCAAGGTCGAATGTCCATCTCTGAGTATTTTGATCAAATCGAAAAGAATCTAACTTTGATTATAAATAAAATGTCTATGGAATACTCAGGCAATATTGATTTAATTAATTCAGTAGGAGCCTTAATAAGCCTTTGTGCAATATTCTTCTGCCGGTTGCGGACCTTCCCTCTGCATTAGCTAAGGCCCAGGACCGCGAAGCAAACCAAAAAAGGTACAATTTTGCCAGAGCTTTCGATAACAGCATCTTCTACCCAGCCTTCTATAGCAACCAGTAGTAAGCAATCATTCAGGCAACAACCCCAGACTTTTTTTATATTGTATTTTCCATCACAGAGCTCCCAAAGCACTACATTCCCTAAGTGTTAGCTCTCAGTATCAGTCGTTCACAGACCTTCTCCCAGTGCAGACGTGTTTCGGCTTGGTGAGATAGTAGTAGAACTCAAGTGTTTAAGTGCATAGTGTCGCTGAAAACTATAATACCGAATAGCTTCGCGGTAGCGTGATCGCGGGTGACTTGTTCCGGGTTCAAATCCCGAAAAAAACATTTTAATCTTTTTTTTCAATAAAAGTAAAAAAGAAATTCGAGCTCCATAAATCGGGGGATGTTGTACCGGTGGCAGTGACATCAGACCACCAGTCAACACAAGAGGGGAGAAAGAAAAGGAGGAAGAAGCTCCAGCCCCAACCGAGCCTGTCGAAGCGCCGCTCCAGTCTCGGATCAGGCGACACTAAAACGGCCGTAAAAGACACAAAAAAAACAGCAGCAACAATAACAACAGCAGCAGCCACATTAGCAGTATTGTACGACGACGTACAATACGAATCCACAGAAGGCGACGGGAGATTCTCCTACAGCGGAAGAGAGATGCCCTTCTAAGCTCTGACGTCGTCCGAATCGGATGACGAAGAAGAACAAGACCGGGAGCAGCTGGTGAAGAGCCAGAGAGAGGGAGGAGCTGGACGCCCACATCCAAGACCTCCAAATCAAATTACGGGCCAGGAAATCGGCCTAACAGACTGCACAGCAGCAGCAACAACAGCAACAACAAAAACAGCAGCAACAACAGCAGGCTAAACAGCAGCAACAAGTACAGTCCCTACAGTTGCCAAAGGAACAACGTTCGACAGCTGTCAAGAAACAACAGCAGCATCAACAACAGCAACAAAAACAGCAGCACCAGAAGCAGACGCAGCAGTAACAACAGCATCAGCAACCAGCCCAGAAGGAGAGATGCCCGCCGATTAACGTGTTCAGATTGGATACGAATAACGTGGATAAACTATGTAAGTTGGCCGCTAAAACTGCACATTATATACAATATAAAGGGCCCTTAAGATTGTCTTTCCACTGCTCATCAGTGGCATGATAGATGTCATTAAAGAAAGGCCGTGGCGGAGGCCGAGTTTTTCTCGTATACTCCAAAAGGGGAAAAGGTGCCATGCTCCTTTAGGGCGTGGATCCTGACACTGACCTCAATGAGATCCTCGCTAAACTGCGCCAAGCTCAGAGAGACGATATCCAGTTTGTCGGGGTTAAGCCCTTCTACACTGCGGTAGCCAAAAGGGAGAACAGGAAACTTAAGTTCTTCCTAATCCAGGTCACCGCAGACACAAAAATAGACAGCCTAAAACGTATCAATCGTTAAGGCTCCTGTAACATGCAGTCTCGCTGCGTCAAATGCGCAGGTACTCACATTCGAGGGGAATGTCCTTTGGGGACGGACAAAGTTGAAGACAGGAGCAAGCTGAAATGTGTACTCTTTAAGACCAGCGGGCACCCTGCAAACTATCGGGGATGCCCTAAGGTCCAAGAGATAAGAAAAAGCAAAGAGGCCAGTGCCACTTACAGTTCCTAGAGCAAGCAGCGCTAGTAGACCTCGTCTAATCTACGCTGTTCGCCGAGCCAAACGCCACATCGGTATGATGGCTGCGCAGGCAGCCCATAACCTTAAGATTCTAGCAGTGAATGTGAATTCACTGATCAAAACCGAACGTAGAATGAACTTCGGTAACCTTCTGCAAACATACAATCCAGACGTGTTGATGGCCAGCGAAACTAAGCTGAACCATCCCTATAATGTAATGATGACAGCGATGTTTATCGAAATGCTACCATCGATGCACTTCACGTGCACAAAAGCAGGCTGCTATCAAGACTTAAGCTCTTGTACAGGCGGTTTACAGATCCACAAAACTCGGAAGTAAGGGCACTGAAGTCGGAGATCAAGAACCTCCAACAATTAATACGAATAAACTACAGCTTAGCTATAAGCTTCCACTGGGGCAATAAAATCCAGGCTGTACGATCTAACAACCCGGGTATGTTCCCGCAAGTAGATACAATTTTTCGAAGGAAAGATCAAAACGACATTCAGGCCGTTAGACTTTCCAGGACGACAAACAACGAAAATTTACTGACATCAATTAGCATCGATCCAGATGGGGTAGTGCTAGACAATGACTTCTTCGTGGTTGAAGATCCCCAGGAGAAGGTGGAAGCTATTGGTGCTGTATTCCAGCAAGTGTACACGGTCAACGAAGTAAGTAGGCCGAACCACGACCTGGAGAACGAAGCCATGCTGAACCACACTAATCTTCGTAATGAAATAATTCAATGGCGATCCGAGAATCCAGGTTTCACCTGGTTCAGTGACGATAATTTGGCACATAGTGCAGTCGCCAATGATGGAAATCACATCTTGATTTCTCAAGAAGATTTTCAGGGCATTTTTAACTCACTGAAGAAAAAAAGTCAATGGGAATTGATGGAATACTGAATATTATGCTTCGTCAACTTCCCCCCGATTTAGTACAGATTTACACAACACTGTTTAAAAATGTGCTAAGTAATGCATATTACCCAATGCACTGGAAAACAGCTGTTGTGCAACCGATCCCTAAACGGAACAAAGACAAGTCCATTCCGACAAATCTCCATTCGATCAGTCTTCTTCCGTGCATAAGCAAGGTTTTTGAAAAGATAGTCGTTCGAGTTCTGAAACAATGGGTAGAGGAAAATAAAATTATAACGAACAACCAATTCGCTTTCAGGGCGGGCACGAAACCATACATGCAGCGTCCAAACTGGTGTCCGACATTCAATGGAATAAAGGCAAAAAACAATGCACGACACCGTTTGGTTGGAGGGCCTCTTCCTCAAGTTGGTCAGGCTTGGTATAAGTAAACCATTGCTATATATGATCTATGACATGATAACAGGTAGAAAGTTCGTCGTGAAAAGTGGTGACGTAACTTCCCCACGGTCTTTGACATTAAAAATGGTCTGCACCAGGGGGCTATTAGTTCACCGATCTTGTTCTCAATATTCACTGCAGAACTTATAGGTTCCATGCCGCACTTAATTGCGTACGCCGACGACCTAGTAGCGCACAGATCAGGTCCGAAGGTCGAGGTATTAAATATCTTGTTGCAGCGTGACTTCGAGAAAATTCAGCCCTTTTGCGACGACTGGAAGTTGGTTATCAACTTCTTGAAGTGTGAAACTATCCTTTTCGGAACCCCGCTGTACACGGCTTCGCGGGATACTCGCCTAAACTGGCGCAAGTTCGGCATAGTTGACCCGCAAGGACAGCCGTTAGCTGTGAAAAGTGTAGTAAGATATCTTGGCATTTGGCTTAATCAATATCTGTATTTTGACAAACATATAGATATGCTCTGACGAAAAGCCGGAAAGGCCTTTGCTGCGGCAAGGAGGTTATTTTTCAGTAGCCAACTTGATACCAGGGTGTAAGGTAATCTCCTACATGGCTCTTATCAGGGCAATCATGGCGTACGGTTGTCCATTGTGGTTCAACGTGAGTCCTTCCCAGATGGAAAAGATGAGGCTGTTCGAGAGACAGTGTCTTCGGACCTGTCTCCGGTTGTATCGTACACCCGAGTCTGAGTACAAGAAGTACTATCTTAACGAAGTCCTGTACAATGAGGCAAACGTGAACAGGATAGATAATTTTATTATTAAGCTGATCAGAAGGCACATTGCACGAGCTATGACTTCTTCCACCAGTCTGATCTTCGGGTCTTACTACCCCAATATTATGTACCATGAAAGGATGCGCCTTAACGGCTTTAGTCCTCCCAAAGCATTCCCCTATTTAGACACGATTGGCCTAATACAGGGTACAGACGGATGCCCCGTAGCCTTCCATGGCGTACGCCGAACAGTGGACAGGCGACTCCAATACGAACCGGATGTCGCTCGCACCCACGAGGATCTTCTTCGGTTCAGTAGAGCGATCCCCACTCGAGATAGGAAGCAGTCTGCCAACGATCGGCAATTTTACTAGTGGTTACACCAAAACCAGTCACCGCCACCGCTGGCATTTTCAAACGACCCGGTAGTTGACCATGGTGGCCGGCTTACATAGTTTTTAAGGTAGTATTAAGAAAAAAAAGTCCAAAAAAATTATAAAACCAAAAATCGAAAAACAAAAACAAAAAAATCAAAACAGAATATGTAAAACCAAAACCCAAAGAAAAAGGTGCACCACAGCGTATAAACTATATGTTAAGCATATACATAACATATACGCCCTGGGGCACGCGTCCGTACTGTTACGGACATAGTTAAGACAGTCTTAAGTTTTATGTTATACCCTAACCCTAAAAAGTTAGGTAGGTAGGTTAAGTACTTAAGTTAAGTTTAGCCAAGTTTTTTTTATCAGTTTTCTTGGTACATAAAAAATTAATAACAGTTTGTAGTCAAAGACTTAAAAAAATACACGTAGATTAAGCCGAAAGGCACATTAATAATGTAGATCAGATTAACTTAGAGTATCCGCATAGGGTCAGTATGTTAGTAGTGAGAGCAACTGGTAAGTAAGTTAAGCTAGTTTAAAGTACTTTTGTCTAGCAAGTAAGTAAAATAATAATTAATAAAATAAAATTACATAAAAAATATACAAAAAAAGCTCTCAGTATCGCTTTAGACAGCAGAGTTTTGCTGCACGATTAAGGATCATCTACCGATTTTGCATCTCATAGATTACATCAATCAGAGCTTTTAAACGTCCGCTCGAATCCGACAGCACACCCTTACCAAAAGCCTAAAGCATTAATTTTATGCAACCCAAATACATAAATAAAGAAACAAGAAATCATCGCGAATTGAAACTTGAATCTTAAAGCCAATATCAAACCCCTGATAGCCCAGAAAATGACGGTCAAATTAATTTTTTTGAGTAAAGTCGGCTCTTCCCTACTTGAAATTGGATACTAAAATCTTAATGAAAATCTTAGTAGACACGGGTACAGTCAAGAATTATATTAAAGAAATTTTAAATTTAAAAATAATCACTAATAATAAGACATTAAAAGTTTAGACACTTAACGGTGACAATATAATAACGCATACAAGCAAAATACACTTTTGTGGCAAAACCACCGATTTTTTTCTACATCTCCAGTTAAAAACATTCGATGTGATAATCAGGCACGATTTCCTCGCCGAAATAAAAGCGCAAATTGATACTAAGCGTTCTTATGAAAATGGAGAAATACCAATTATGTTTCTTGAATTGCGAACAAGTGTAGTCAAAATAGATACAGTTCTAGAGAGTATCAATAACGAGTTTCGAAAGTTGATAGAATAATACTTAAAAGTTTTCTCTCAACCCGATGAATAATTACCTTTTAACACAAATGTAAAAGCAGCTATTAGGACCAAAGACTGAACAAATTTACTTAAAACAAATATCATATAATATGGCAGCTGCACAATTTGTTAATAAAGAGATAAAAAGAATGCTTAAGGATGGAACCATATGTCCATCACATTCCCCATATAAAAAGAACATTCTGACATGTGTACATCCCACGAAAAATGCAAATTCCAAAAAATGAGGTAAACAAAATTGTAGGTTTTCTTATATCTGCGAAAGGTATAAAAACCTGTCCTAATAAAGTTAATGGCATTGTCGGTTATGAAGCACCAACATCTCTTCGAGCCTTATGTTCATTTCTAGGGCTCTCTAGTTATTATCGCCGCTTTATAAAGGACTACGCTCAAGTTGCAAAACCCTTGACAAAATAAAAGGGCAATATAGGAACGAACAAGTCTAAAAATGTCAAAATCGATTTAAATGCTGAGGCTAATGTGCTTTTAACCGAATAAAAAACATCTCAGCATCGGAGATGTTCTGCTATTATAACCCCACGGTTCATAGTGAAAGTTCATCGACAAAGGTCATGCCCACTGTCGAAAATCCAATCAATTGCTTCTAGAATCAAATCTTTATTTTTCAAATCTTAGAGTCGCGAGAAAAGCAGAAAAACAACAGGTGAAAATTCTCTTCCGACAACAGGTTAGACATACTATAACATTTCGATCACCGACAGAACTAATAAATATAACGAGTGATGTTCATAATGTTGATGCAAGCAATGGAATCTACTGCAGTCTTGAAACTTTAGGGAAAGTACAGGATGACCTTATGAACGCGTTCCCCAACAGAGCACACTCTGTTTTATTTATTTTCTAAATATAAAGAAACTGTGTAAGACGTATGCCTCTAAATGCAAAATATGTAAGGAAAATAAGTACCAACGTAGACCAACACAACATCCAATCGGTGCAACAATTGAAACAATTGACACGGTTGCCCGAGTCGTCCAACAATTGAGAACTTTCTCCAATTATTGTTCGTATCCGCCGTGGCCTTACACAACGGCATCCTGAACAGTATGAGGAAGAGAACTTATCAGATCGCTGAAATAAATATTGAACAGGATCGGCGAATTAACGGCACTCTGTTAGATATATAGATAGATATACATATACAATTTGCATAATTTGCACAGAGATAAGATGAACCTAATGTAATCTTACTACTGAAGAAGAGTGTTCTAACATGTTACGAAAAAGAAAAACCTCATACAATGAGAAAAAAACAAAAAATAAATAAATAAATAAATAAATAATAATTAAATAAATAAATAAGTACATAAATAAATAAATTAATAAATAAATACATAAAAATAAATAAATAACACTGTGAATACCATAATTACAAATTTCAGCATATATATATAAATATATATAAAACATGTTATGATACTAATAGTACGTTTTAATTATAGTATATTCATACATACATTGCAAAAGTAAACGAAACATTCCATTACGTAAAATTAGGTAAAGAGCTCGTTTATAAGAGGATTATCTGGGACGCCGCACCTGATTTTGAAAGATTCAGAGAGTTTGTGTATTTTGTTGGAGATCAATTCAACATTAGCCTTATAATGTAATTTCATAGTAGATTGATGCCAAGGAAGAGTCAGCATCATTTTTAAGACCTGGAATATGTGCATTATTCAGAGCACTGTTGAAGAGGATAGTGTACATATTAAAAACTTCCAGGGGTTGTGTTAAGACATCTACACAATGTTCGAGATCGCATCGACTCCCACTGACTTCTTCCTCTTTATTGATTGGAAGACCGCTTTCAGATCTGTCTTCGAAATGAACGGGGGATGAAGATCTTCGTCGGCGATGGCATTATATGCCATGTTATCATCATTGAACACGACAAAGCCAGTGTTCTCTGATCGCCATTGTGCCAGATCTTCACGAAGAAGCGTGATGTTAACCAGTACGCGGTTCTCCAGGTCGTGGTTCAGGCGAACAAACTCGTTCACCTTATACACTACCTGAAAGACCGCTCCAAATACCTCCACTTTTTCCTGCGGATCTTCGATTATCTGGATCAATACCTGCTGTAGTCAGTATAAGTTCGTTGTCCGTCGTTCTAGGGAGCTTAAGACACAGAAAATCACTTTGCTTGTTGCTTCTAAAGAATTTGTTTATCTGCTGGAACATGCTCGGGTTGTTGGATCTTACAGTCCTAATATTATCGTTCCATTTCGAATTCACAGAAAGTCTGTAATTCTGGACAATTAATGCTTCTATGTTCTTATTGAGCGATTTCAGTGTCCTTTCTTGTCGCGTCTGTCGGTAAGCCGCCTGTACAAGTTCTTTAATCTTGACAGGATTCTACTTTTTGGTTGGTGAAGTGCGTCGATTCTCGCATTGCCATACATGTTTTGACTGTTTGTACGTATATACCGTGGTATCGTACTGTCCAACGTTCGTTTAGTTGTCTCGTCCAATTGATCACTTCACTTCGATTGAAGTCAATTTGCATTCACTAGAAGGATCTTGAAAGTTATCTGCGTCTGCGCAACCATTAACGCTGTTGATGTGATTGGCCCTGCAGGAGCGGCAGAATTTGGTCTACCCGCTCTTCTTAGCGGTCCATACCGATTTCCAGTCAGGCTTTGGATCTTGTGCCCATGGCACTGAGGCTTGCGGCATTACCCGGTAGTTGCTGCTTTTCCGTGCTCCTCTGACCAGACGCCATTTGGGTGTAGGTTATTTGAGGGTTGACGGGTACGGCTGGCCTGAGTGGATGTTTCACTAGGGCTGCTTCTGCAGAAACATTTTTGATTTCCGCTCTTGGAATTTAGGGCAATCCCGATAGTTAGCTGTGTGCCCCGCGTTCCCGCAGAGTACGCACTTGAGCTTCCCCGCACTCTATGATTCGAGGCTGTATTTGGCAGTTCGACGCGGCGTGCCCGAACCTTTGGCAGCGATAGCATTGTACAATGCGTCAAGAGCACTGATTGTTCTGAAGATATCGTGGCACTTGCGCAACTTCACTACTGCTTTAATTTGTGATTTTCTTGAAGAAAGCCGAATCACTCGCGAACTTTTACTGCACTGTTCTGTTCAGTCGTCTGTGAACGACTGATAAATATACCCATTAAATCGTTCGAATGCATTTTCGAATTTACCCCACGGAGAAACATTCCGACAGAGTTTAACAATAGGCGTGTTTTTTGGAAGTGTATATAGTAAAGTAAAAGATATATTTATTATCTTTTAACACTTATAACTTTTTTAGAATTATGCCTTCGCTTTGTTTCAAAAATTTCTATATATATATTTTCGCACCGAATTCTTCTATATTATATTTTTTTTTTTTGCGCTCTCTAGAATCTGTGAAATTCAACTGCCCTCCGACAACCAGACATGCATCCGAAGACGCTCTATGCAATGATCCGCATTCGCTCTTGGGATGAACAAATTCATTGCAGAAAAGAAGAGTAAGCAGAAGAGTAAGAAAGCTGATAAGGCTAATATTGCATTTCGTGCTGCTATACATCACGCCGGATCGAGACGATCCCGAATGCGATGTCTGGGTTGTTTGATCGAAACTGAAGGGAAGCTTGTATGTGACTCATCCCTTCTTAAGTTCGATACTCTCCTGAGGGTCTTTAGCTTCATTCTTTATTGTTATATATGTTATTTTCTTCTGATTTTAAGAATTGTGGAAGTAATTGAATTATTAAAATTATGATAATGAATGTATAAGATACAGCATGTTTTAAATTGCTTTCAGTTTTAAGTTTGGATATTATGCTTCAATTTTCAAATTGTTTTAAACATATTTTTTCTGAATCCGTCTATATGACATTAGACAATTTTGACTTATTATAATTCGGCACTATACAATATTTTGTTTAATGGTAATTTCTTCATTAGTATGAAGTGTTTCATTTAATTTTATTTTACAATTATTATAGTATTATATTATTGTTTGACAACTTATAGGTTACATTATTATATTTATTTGTTAAGTTCGTGAGAAATATGTCTTTCGTTATTACTAAACCATTTTCTATTTCGGTAATTGCAGGTTCTGTATTCATAATAAATTTAAAAAATAAATAATAATAAATTCATAAAATTTGGAATTTTTAGTAGAAACATTACATCAACGTTGGCTGCGAGGGGATCAACATAAGGAAGCGGGAAACCAACCACCAATTAGTCTTCTAGTTTTGAAAATGCAGTATTGTCTTGCAATTTCTCATATTCATTATTAAGGAATAAAATGTCAGTATTTATTTGGAGCGTTAGCTAATTTTTTGCTATATTCATTTGCTCTTTATTTGAATGATTTACGAAATCTTGCATAATTTGCTAATGTTTATTAACCGTTTGTGTCAAAATATTTAAATTGTTCTGTAACTCATTATTTTTTCCAATCTGTTTATTTAATTCTTCTATTGATACTTTTATTTGATCTATAATATTGTCATAGCTCTTCAGATCTACTATTTGAATAGTTTTATGATAATTTTCGATTAGCTGCACTGGTGTTCTTTTGAACATTATGTACGATATTATGTACGATTATTGTCTACGTATTCATTCTGAAAATCGATAACATCTACACTCTTGTTTTTTCAGGGTGTAGTTGATTTGAAATTGCGTATCGAGCAATTATTAATTAAGTCTATAGGTTCCATTTTTGTCACTGAGTATGGAATTAATTATAATATATTATAGCTTTGGATACCTGATCTTTTAATTCGTCTTTATTAGTTTTTATCAGCTTTAAAGAGTCTATGTGTTCGTTCAACGTAGAGTTTAGTCTCTCTACATCAGAGTTGCCTGTTATGAAATAGAGTGTCGTTAAATGCAAATGAATGTCATTTTAGATAAAGAATTGTTTAATTATTGTTGTAATTCGTTGTCAATAATTATCGAGTGTGGCTTTTCTAAGTATTGGAATCTTGTTTTAAGTGCTTCTACAATTCATACCCATGATCTATCGTTTAACCGGTGCGCGGTTGCGTATTTGGTTAACTTATCTGTTGCTGTCAAATACTTAATACTCCTTTGAGGAAACCGTATATCTACGTTTCATTATGTTTTTTGGGAGTTTCAGTAAGGGCAAATTTATGCTTAATCGAATGTCTGCCGAATTTCGCCTTATTACATACCTCACAGTTATTAAAAAATTTATTTACTTCGGTTTGTAAATTTGGATACTAATATACCTTTTAATTCTAAAAATAGTTCATTTATGCCCCCGTGACTACTATTCAGACTATCTTTTTCTATAATTGACAGTAATTTCCCTTTATCAGCGATAACCTCTGATACAGTGTTTGCTCTTACAACTTTTCGTACTTTGAGAAAAATTGTCTGTAGTTATTCTGAAATTTTAAGTATAACTGTACATCAGAGCAATATATTACTATCAAACCTTTAGAGGGTAATTTGCCTTTCACAATATTCTTTAGATTACTCTTTGGTGAAAGTTTGATAATATTTCTTACTTTTTTAAATACTGCCTTCATAGTAATTTTCTGCTTATCGTTCATTTCTAGTGTAGCTTGATTCCTCAATAGGTTCAATGCCTTCTCTGTAATTGGTATGAAATCTACACTATCGGTAGCTGCACTGTGAACGGTGTTGGAGTCAAAAAGTTAATTTAGGTTAATTAAAAATGCGTCATCATTAAAATCCCGGTGATTTATCCTACTAAGCCCCGTGGCCATCACATTATCCTTCCCTTTAATATATTGCAATTACATTACAGTGTTACCTTTTTTTATATATAATCAAATTTAAACTCAAAATCTTTTCTAAATAAATTCAAAATGTAATGACAATAACAACTCAGTCAAGTAAATTCAAAACATGTCATGTACTTAATTTCATGTAATCCAATACATCACTAAACTACTATCTAAATTGAAATTCATATAGATTCATTAAAATTTAATATTAATATACATAGCTTATCAACAAACAATAAGCAAAATATAATCTATGTTAAGTATTAAGAGCTATTTGGTATAAAACGAATAACTGGATGTGGATGTTGTTCTTGATTTTTGATTGGCATTTTCATTTTCAGTACGGTTTGTGTCTGTATTTGGTGTTACTACAGTTAAATTTGTTAAATTTTAAGTGCCGATGTTGATTTTGAAAAAAACACATGATAAACAAAAAACACTATTATTGTCATTTCTTTTTATTATGATAATATTGGTATGGTTCAATTATGTATGGAACAAAATATCGGCCAAATGGCCGCAGCGACCTCGGCCGCACACCTCCATCCGATGGTCAAAATTTTCGATGACGCTGAAGCATAATTGAGGTTCTATGCCGTTAATGTGCCGAATTATCTCATCCTTTAGCTCGTCAATTGTTGCTGACTTATCGACGTACACATTTCCTTTCAAATAACCCCAAAGAAAAAAAATTCAACGGTGTCAAATCACATGATCTCGGCGACCAATTGACATCGCTCCCACGTGAGATAACACAGCAATTGAATTTGTCGCGCAAAAGAGCCATCGTTTCGTTGGCTGTGTGGCAAGTGGCACCGTCCTGTTGAAACCACATATCGTCCACATTCATATCTTCCAATTCGGGCCATAAAAAGTTAGTTATCATTTCACGATAGCGAACACCATTCACCAAACCTGACCGGCCTCATTTTGAAAAAAATACTGCCCGATGATGCCGCCAGCCCATAAACCTCACCAAACAGTCACTCTTTGTGGTTTCATTGGTTTTTCGACAATCACTCTTGGATTATCATTCGCCCAAATGCGGCAATTCTGCTTATTGACGAATCCACTGAGGTGAAAATGTGCCTCATCACTGAAGATGATTTTCTTGGGAGTAGTAGTTTTAACGCGTTGCTCGATTGTGTATCTTTCCATGGTTCAAATTGAGTTAGTCTGAAATTGAGAAATGTCAAATGAAATGCAGAAAAAAACTTGACGTTTAAGTGGGGTTCAATCATATCCCTTTTGATTGGTATTGACATCTGGCTGGACATTTGAATCATTTATCCGCATATTTTAAATTTATATTAAGACTCTGATGAGACATTACCAATCACATTTGGTAGTAGATTAACTTTTAGAGTTGGAGCCAGTGATCTTGTAAGGCACCAGACGTTGTTTAGGTGACATCAATTCGCTATTTCTTGACGTGTTCCGATAATTAAGTAGATCTATGAAGATATCCGAGTTGTCCTTGGAACATTTTTTCAGCATTTCTTTAGCGATTTTTACATAACGCTCAGCAAGTCCATTGGACTTAGCATACTTTGGGCTTTGGGATATAAAGCATCGGACGCTTTATACCCCAATCTTGGACGAATGTTCTGAATTCCATAGAAGAAAACTGTGGTCCATTATCACTCCCTCAGACAACTGGAATTCCATGTGTTAAAAACCAGTTCTTCAGATGTTTAACTGTCTCATATGTTGACGAATTTTTCAGAGGAATGAAATCAAAGAATCATGATTAGCTGTCGGTGATAGGTATTTTATATATTTTTATATTTTATATAATTTATATTATAAAGAATTATTTGTTATTAAAGAGAATATATATCTACTACTACTTCTTACCGAGAAGCTTAGGAATATTTTTTGATGCAAGTGGTTCTTTCGGTTTTGACACTTGTTATCTTCGACATACTCCACAAGAGTTAACGAACTTAATAGCGTCTTCAGTCATTCCAATCCAAAATAATAAGTTACGTGCTCGACTTAAGCACCTTTGAATACCAAAAATGTCCATGGTGAACTCTCTCCATCATGTTAACATGAAACGTTTGAGGAATTATCATTTTAGACCCTTTGAAAAGTATGTTATTGTTACAATATATTTCTTCACGAAATGTCCAATATGGCTTTAGTTCATCTCGAACTACTTGCAGAGAATCTGGCCAGCCAGTTTGGCACATTTTTATTAGAGACTGAAGTTCATTGTCAGTTGATGTTTTCTCTGAAACCAATTTTAAAGATGCTTGTGATACTTCTTATAATGAATGTATTTCTGTTTTGTCTTTGGATAAATCGTTAATTGGGGAGTTTATACAATTCCTACTGAATATATGAGCTAATACAATATCTTTTCCTTTGCGGAATACAACTTTGGGATTATATTGCGAAAGTTGAAAGATAATTTTTTGTAAGCTACTAGGCGCGCTTTGCATCGGTTTCTTGAACATAATCTCAAGTGGCTTCTGATCTGTTTCAACTATACGGCGTTTTCAATCATCTCTTTCATCATCAATCTTTTCACATCCAAAATTGATAGCCGTTGCTTCTTTTTGAATTTGTGGATACAGCTGTTGTGATGCCGGCAACGGTTTTGAAGCATACGCTCCTGGCTGATCATCCTGAAGTAGGACTGCACCAACTTTCTTTATTAATGTTCTGAACGGATGTGTTTTGTGCAGTTCAACTTTGTTCGCTGGTATTTTTAAATTCTTGATGGCTGTGACTGTATCTGAATCTGCTTGCACACCCTTGTCTGTAAGTTTATGTCCCAAAAATACTTGGTTTATAAAAAATTCAATTTTCTTTATTTAGTTTAAGGCCTGCGGGCTTTATTTTATTTAATACATGCTGTGTGATTTTTTCCAATTCGTATATTGACTTGGCGTGAATTAGTATGTCATCCATTGAAACTTCATGGTTTTGTATTCTTTCCAAAAATCAGACAGACTTTGGTGCTGAGGCTAGGCAGAACGGGAGGCGCTTTTATGAATATTGATCCCAGGGATTGGCCAGTGTTAGTATCTTAGACGTACTTGGTGTTACCTCAATCTGCCAATATCCACTCTTGCAATCCAGTAAAGAAAAGTATGTTTAACCCTTGATATTTGCAATAATCTATCGTCTTATAATATTTTTATTCACTTCCGAAGGATCAATACAAATTCGAACTTTTATTTAATATCACCATCGGAAACACCGTTGGGTTAATTCCTATTGTTTTTTCCAGTTCATCCATTTTCACCATATTATTTATTTAAAATTTTACTTTATCACAAATAGCATGCGCAATTTTGCTAGGGACATATATGTAAAACGTGAATTTTTAATTAAATCTATATCATATTCATAGTTTCGTATACAGCCCAGTCCATTAAAAATATCTTCATCAATTTTTAGCTCCTTTACACGAAGAATTAATTTGAGCTTTTCGCATGCTGAACTTCCTAGGATTGGAATTGGAAAATTGCAAATCTCCCCGGCAAAAACCAGCAAATCCAAAAAATCTGAGTCTGACTTAGTGTTGTATGTATTAATGGAATCTTCATGATCGCTCTCATTATGTAATGTATACACTTTTGTTTTTCGTTACAACATTCCGTATAGTGCCTTTTCTTGTGACAGCGTGAACATTTGCGACGATATGCAGGGCACCTGTTTTTTCATATCTCTCTCCACAGCAATCTATTCTATTAATTCGAGGTTTTTTGTGTATATTTATTAGTTTTGTTATCTGTTTTACAAATTTAGTTTGTAGTTCTTCGAATGTGTGCTATTCTGTTTGAATTTACTTAATGTATTTAATTCCTCTCCTTTATATAATTATTTTAACTGTAGCGTTGGTATTTCTCTAGGTCTACATCATTTTATTGCTTTGTCTAGCGTGACGTTACTTCCTGAGAGCAGTTTTGCACGTACTTAAAAATCTTAAACTTCCTACAACAATTTTGTTCTCTTATCATTATCTTATAATTAATCTTCTAAGTTTCCGAAATAACATTTTTTGCTTGATTCTAAATTTTGGTATATATTCATCAACGGATTCACCTGGTTTTTGCACCATCATGTTGAAAGTATATCTTTCGAATATAACATTAACTTTTGGCTCAAAATATTCTGAAAATTTAGCCTTATCTCTTGTGATGTCCATACTTTGAGCTGCAGTCAATGGAAATGAATTATAAATATTGGAAGCATCCGGTCCTATGGACGACATAAATGTTGCGACCTGGATTTCTGGTGATTTAGCGTTTATTTCAGCGGCTACGGAAAACCAATTATATTGCTGGATCCAATTGCTCCATACCACTGTCACATTATTAGTTGTCACTACTAAAACTGGAGGCCTCACGAAATTTGCTGCGCTCATTGGTACTGCAGTAGGACTAGGTTAGTCCGGCATAGTATCTTTGTTACTTTGTCACTACTTCTTATAATATTTTTTCTTAGTTTGAGTTCTAAACATGAACCTTGTCTCTGACCATAAATCGGATGGCGTTATATTACTTTTAACTTCCTTCTGGAACATTAGGCAAAACTAAGTGGGACGTGTACAGGGAGGCTGTCGGTGATATTTCACTGACAAATCCCACCTGCTGAATCCCTCAGCACCCTTAAGGTGACTAAAAAACGCCATCCCCTGCGTCGACCGCTTAATCATCCTGAGCTGAACCTCAGTCGTTGAAAAGCACAGGCTCAACGACGGTCTCTCCTTCAGCGAATCTTTAATGTCGTCCATCAGGTTGATATAACCTTTATATCTGTTTTTGAGTTCATCTTCGTTCACAATGGTTCACCCTTGCATTGGGACCGAACGATTCTATGCTTGGAGTAACTTAATCCAGGCCTTCATCTGGATTGCATATTGTGGCCTTCAGTGCGCAAGGTTTATCGCCTTTTGACAAAGTTTGTTCACTTTGCCCGCCTTTGTGCCATCATGGCTACCCGAACCTCGGGCTTTCCTACTCAGCATCCCTAAGAATAGGGTCAAAGATCGCTTTAGCTAAATCTTTCTCGATAATTTTTCCATACTCGAAGGGGTACTGGCCATTTGGTTTCCCGAAATCCACTACAGCTAGCAATAATGGGTTCCTGGATACCTCGATGTAGGTATCCAGTCGATGAATCTCGGTCCGTTGCCAACGACCTCTTTGTTTTTTCCACATCCTGCCTCCTTGCATTAGGGCCCAGCTGCTGTCGAGCATTCTGCGATGTGGAATCGTAGCACCTTTCGATTTTTCCGGCTAGGTTTTCCTGGCGGCTGATTCTGGCAGTCTTGTTAACGGCGGTCGGGGTGTATGAGTTTATTTTCATGCATCCCAAGCCTGGCTAACGAAGCGCAACCCTCCCAAATGACAATAAGAACACGACACGAACACGAAAACACGAACCCACTGCTGGGTTGCAATATCCGAGGCCGCTATGGGTGTGGGGGGTAGTCACGCCATGTACAAACCACTGCGTACGGGGAGCAAAAGGCAACGGACATCGGCATCAAATTAGGATAGGCGCAACGTCTCATCGCTTTCAGGGAAGGATCTCGAGCTAGTTGAGAAGGCTGCCAGGTATCGTTTGGATATCTATATAGATAAAGCACAAGCTTGAAAGGTCAACTATGGCTCTAGTGCAGGTGTATGCACCAAATCGAGATTCAGAGTATGCGGCTTTCCTGGATGAAGTTGATGCTGCCTGGAAGGGTAGCGGAAATGGATTCACGTGGGTGTGGATGTAAAGACATGGGGGAGTGTGATTGGGAGGAACTGTGATCCTCACCAGAACGCGAACGGAGGGAAATTGTTGGACTCTTGCTGTTCAAAAATGGCAAGTCCATAATGAACATCTGCTTTCAACATAAAAGCATCCAAAAAATACACATGGTACCGTCAGAGTCTTCTACAGAAGTTGTTGATAGATCTCTTTGTGGTACCATCGTGTGTGAAACGGATGGTTTGTGATTTTCGTGTGATATTGTCAATTGATCATCAATTGGTGTTGTGTAAGCTGTACCTCTCCTGCCAAGGCGGAAACCAGAAGTGGTTACGTACGCATACGGTGGGAGAAACTACAGAACAGTGAGTTGCGGCTAAATTTTGCGCGGCACATATCTGAAAGGTTTGAGCGACTTCCAACAGTTCCATCGCGTGTAGAGTAAGAATGGCGACTATTTTCAGCAGGTGGTGAGAAAAGAACTGCGAGGTTTAAAACGCCCGGAGTTCAAGAAGCCAAACGAAAGAAGAAGAAGACCTACCGAGATTCAACTCGCTCTGCTTGTCGCGACCGGTACACTGAGTCGCGGAACATTCAAATTGGCCGTGCGAGCAGCTAAAGAGCAGTTTTGGAAGGAGTTCGGAGAGAAGCTGGAAAGCGACCTGCGAGAACGGTGTTCTGGCAAATCTTTCGCCGACTCAGAGGAAGGAAATTCAACATCATCGAAGGAGTCAAATCCAAAGATGGTGTGTTGCTTTCCAATGAGTTGGACATTTTATGAGGACCCTGCCAAGGCGCTCGTGTCGTTAAAGTGGCCTGGGAGCATGGTGAGATACCTGGCGATTGTCAAACAGGGTGGTTATCCCACTTTTCAAGAAGGGGGACAAAAGAGATTTCTTCAACTACAGGGGTATACCTCTTTTAAGTCTCCACGGGAAAATCTACGCTAAGGTGATGGAAGCGCGTTCTAGAACTAGTGTCGAGCCCAGGATGGGCGATGAACAGTGCGGCTTTCGTCCCGGTATATGTACAACCGACCAGCTTTTCATTCTAAGAATGGTACTTGAGAAGGCTTGGGAGTATGTCAAGCTCATCTACAGTTGTTTTGTGGACTTGGAAAAGGCATACAACCGAGTTCCTCGAGGTAATTTCTTTAGTGTTCTCCAGGGGTATGGGATTGAAGGTGATCTTCTTTTTGCAGAAGACTTGGTCATCCTCACATCTTCCCAGACGGAACTACATAGCGCACTCGATAGTCTTGTAACCATAGGTGCTGATGCTGGAATGAAGATCAATTTGGACAAATCGGAGGTTATGGTCATCGGTCTCTATCACCCATAATCTGTCTCAAGAACGCCTGTTCAATGCACTCTACAGGTTTGTGGAGTCCCATTGAAGCAGGTGGAGAAGTTAAGGTATCTCTAGATATTTTTCACGAGTGATAGAAAGAGTAATGCTGAGCTTTTCTGTAGGATTGGTCAAGCTGGGTCAATTTTGAAACAGCTTGGTAGATCTGTAATCAGGAAGGCCGAGCTTGGTGTCAAAACCAAGTTAGCGGTTTTCAACTCAGTATTTGTTCCAACTCTCACCTATGGTCATGAAATTTTAATAATGAACGAAAGGCTAAGATTGTGAATACAAGCTGCTGAGATGAGATTCCTCTTAGCTGATGTCGGAAACACTCGCCGTGATAGGATGAGAAACTTGGCAGTGCTCCAATATCTCAACATTGAGGAACTGCTTCTGTTTTACGGTATTTTGTAGAGGGATTACAAACTAGCCTTTTTTAATACCGGAAAGGCAATTTTAAACTTAAAATGGAAAATTTTTCTTAAATATGAAATTTACCTCAGATTATTTATGTGCAATTTTTTTAAAATTCGGATTCATATTCAAATTGTTGAAAAAAATTGTGAAGTGGTGTTTTAAATTGGCTTTTGTAGTCAATCTTTCTCTAATCAATCTTTTTGGAGTTCCAATTCATAGCACAAACAATTTTTTTTCAATAATGTTTGAATTATTCAAAAACTATTCACATAAACAATTTGATGTAGTTCTTATATATATTAAAGATCAAATTCTTAGCTTCCAAATTTTCACTTGTTTTTCAATAATTTGTTTTTTTTTTTAACTTGCCCCTAACTCAAAAAATGGATCGAGGCCCCCTTCTCTACACCATAGAAAAAATGCTAGGTTTTAACCCCTCTACAAGATACCGTTAACATATCTTGGCGCCAAAGTTATCGTACTCTCCTCGATAGCTTGGTCTTATTGGCTGGAAACAGAAACTGGAGTAGCTGCAATTATTGAGTTTCTGTCTATATCACAGATTTGCGATTACTGCGATACAAAATTCAATGTAGCTGTAGCGAAAATCGATTAGTTCAGAAAAAATATGAATATGAATATAAGGGTAGGAAATCATTCACAAGTTGAAGTTGAAGTGAAAAAAAGGTAATAAATAACTTCGAGTGTGTCTACAAGGTCCTAGAAATACCTCTAGCGATCTGAGTGAGTGTGTGATTCGAGTATCCCGAGTAAGCAAAATAGCAAAAGGGAGACATTTGAATCGCCGACATAGATATGTTGACGATTTTAATAAACATTGCATTTAATTGTGAAAATAAACCCAATAAGCTTAAGTGCAACAAGTGGACGAAAAGAGGATAAAACAGATAAGATAAGAAGTTAAAAAGAAAAATAAGAAACAACAAATAGCAACTCGCCGCTGAACAAAAGAAGAAGATGATTAAGATGATACTCCTAGAAGGAATAACATTTTATAAAGAATATATATATATATATATATATATATATATATATATGTATATATATATATATATATATATATATATATATCTATTTTGAAGTACGAAAAATGATTATAATACAAAAAGATATTTTAAGAAAACTGTAATAAGTTCCGCTGAATTTGTGAAAAATATATTGATCAGAACAGATTATCAGTCCAGAATATGAAAATAATCCGGCTGATATAAATAAAATTCCAGATGTAATGAGATGCCTTAGGGATTTCAGCGCAAGATCCGGCAAATTCAGTTCCTGTAGAAAAAGCGTTGACAGGATGCGCCTAATTTATGAACCACTGCGTGGTACTCCCAAATATTATAGTATGTTAAATGTTATAAGGAATAAGATCATAGGCGATGCTGATATCGCACTAGAATTCTATAACACACCCCTCGAATGGACTGCCATTTCATTTTCATTTTCTATGTCGGCACTTTAGAATACCAAATGACTTCACTTGTAAAAGGAAACTAAACTAAACAAACAAGTTAAGAGATATAGATATAGATATATCTCTGGTCAGGTTCCATATTAACACCAATAAGCACATGAACTGGAATACGAAGAAGCAGCACAATCAGAAGGCGGAAATTACGAACTATCTTTTGCAGAATATATCGAACCAATTGATAGACATGAAGGCGAAAACAAGAACGCACAATCATAACTGATTTCACTGATATTATTTTTTAAGGCTATTAAAAACTCTTCGTTACCTTACTTACCTTTACTCAAAACAAAGGACGGTATTACTCTCAAAATTTATAATAGACACAGGCTCCAATAGAAACTGTAGCTCTTTAAAATCAACTTTACCCTCTTTAATAGACAAACCTATTCCCAAGGAAGAATGTTTTTTATACAAACTTCATGGGGAGTAGTATAAAAGTAAGTCATCACGTAGAAACTACCCTTTTCAATTTCATCATCATCATCATCATCATCTTCTGACCCGCATGCTCCACTCGATCCTCCATCGTCGACTTTGACTCATCAGGAGTTTAAGCCCAAGCGTAACCGGGCGAGTTTTTGGACTTGGTCCAACTATCTCGTCCTGTGTCTGCTAAGCGGTCGCCTAACTGATGGAATTGCATTCAACGCCCGCCTCGGAAGTCGTGATAAAGGGGACATCGTGCCACCTGATCAAACCAACGAAGCATAGCCCTCTCCATTCGAAGAAGCAGCTCCTCAATGTTGAGTTCCTCTCGCACTACCGTGTTCACCTATCCCGGTGAGTATCAATCATATTCTTTCGGTCATTAGATTTCATGACCATAGGTGAGAGTTGGAACAAATACTGAGTTGAAAACCGCTAACTTGGCTTTGACACCAAGCTCGGCCTTCCTGGCCAATCCTACAGGAAAGATAAGCATTACTCCATCCATCGCTCGGGACAAAGACCCCGAGGTATTTCAACTTCTCCACCTGCTTCATCAGCCATCATGAGCACATACGGCAACAAACCTATCGAGTGCGCGCTGGAGTTCCGTCTGGGAAGATGTGAGGATAACCAAGTCATCTGCAAAAAGAAGATCACTTACCCTCAACTCTCCCAACATCCAGTCCATATATACTACGAAATGGAAAGGTGACGAGAGGCACGTGTGGCTAAGTCCAATGCCCACGGTGAAAGGTGTCAATTTAGTACCGTTAACCCGATCACAGCTGCTACAGTTCTATACACAAACAAGACTGAATGCTTCCAACACCTTAGCGTAGATTTTCCCCGGGATACCTAAAAGAGATATACAACTGAAGTTGGAGCAAACTCCTTTGTCCCCCTTCTTCAAAAGTGAGACAATCACCCCAGTTTGCCAATCGCCAGGTGTCTCGCCACTTTTCCAGGCCACTTTAGTGACACGAGCGAGCCATAAAACTCCCTCTTTACCCATTGCTTAAACATTTCTCGAATATCAGAAACCATCTGTTTCACACACGATGGTACCACAAAGAGATCTATCAACGACTTCTGTTGCTCTAATGGATGCCTTTGTGTGGAAAGAGAGTGGTCATTATGTACATGCCATTTGCACAGCAAAAGTTCAACAACTTCTCTCCATTCGCGTTCTGGTGAGGCTCACCTTCCACCCAACCACACTCCTCCATGTCATTACATCCACACGCACGTGAGCATTGAATTCACCCATCAGGATATAGGAATCTATTTCCGCTACCCTTTTAATTTTAATTTTGGATTAGAAAATATATTTCATTAATCCAATTTACAAGGTTTGTGTTTAACCAAGTAAAAAACTGCAGGCCAATATCCAGCAGTTACTCAGAGTTTATACTTTTGTGAAAGAAAGAGTCAATTTCATCAAAGCAACATGGTTTTATAAAGGGCCGTTCAACTGCAACTAATTTAAGTCCTTTTTCATAGTATTGCTTAAATTCTATAGAAAATAGAAAACAAGTTGATGTGTTGTATATGTCGTAGTGCATTTATAACTGTAACCATTTATTCAAATAAAACGAAAAGAAATAACTCTTTCCTTTTGTGTATGTGTATTAACTGCTGTTGTCAATTGTCATGTTGAGAACGAGGCATGAGAGGGAGAGTCCCTCTCTGTCGAGTACGGCCAGGGCATTGTAGTATGAACAGGTAAGAATGATCGAAGGAAAAAGAGCGATCTGTGCAGAGTGTGCAAATGCATGTGTGTGTATGCAAAAAGAATAGAAAAGAAAAGGAAATCGATCAGTTGACTACTAACTTGCAAAGAGGACACAAGAATTTCTACAAGTGCTCTGCTGCGTTCCAAATGACGGACAAAAATAAAAGGCTGCGTGGTAACGCTAAAGTTGGCTAAAGTTTTATTTGTCCAACCGAAAGCAAGTTGTACAAATTGGTGGGTTAGTTATTTAGTGTAATATCTTCTATTCAAGTACATTGGAGTTTTTTTTTTTTTTTTCGTATTTTCCTCCAAAGTATAATCATATTATTTTGAAAAACACAATTTTGCATAATTACTTGTAAAATATTATAGAAGAAAGATATTATAATATCATATCTCTAATCTGTAAAATGTGCGGTAACAATACTTATGTCATCAATATTATGCGAAATAAAATATATATCTATCTATCTATCTTCTATTCAGGACTGCCTGAATTTCCAAAAAGATATTAACTCTTTTTCAAACTCTTGTGACTACAATCGTCCCATACTAAACACATTAAAATGTAAAATATTCCGTGCCCACAGACAAAGTGAAAGATCTTGGTGATATCTTTGATTCGAAATTGACTTTTTCCACGCATATCGATTTTATTATATCAAAAGAATTCACTTTTAGGTTTTCTCAGTCGAACCTTTGGGGATTTTAAAGACTAAAGGCAATTTTTATGAATATTGCTGAATGAATATCACAGAATACTGATGTGATGTCTGATCCCCATTATATGCTAGCATAAGAATTGAAGGAATACAAAAGATGTTTACACGGTTTTCCTTAAGAAATATAAGATGGTCCGATGAAATGGCTGATTATTCTTCAAGATGCACGCTAATCAATTTAAAAACTTTAGAATGTCGCAGACAAACCCATATCTGTATTTTTCTCAAAGAAATTGTTTGTGACAGTATTAAATCTGAAGAGCAGCTCCCACTTGTTTATAGGTATGTCCCAGAAAGTTGCCTTAGAATTAGAAATGAGCATTCAATTCCTTCCATTCAATAACTCGCTTATGAAGTCGATTTACAACTGAGCGGTGATAGTTTTAAGAATACATTTATGAATTTATTAAACAGAGCGTATCCACAGATCTTTCGATGAACTAACAGAACTGAACTAGAACAATCAGTAAATGAATACAACTACTGTATACATTCCTCCTCTAAGATAGATCTTCGGTTCTTCTATCCTCAAATTTACTCGAAAGCAAAAGAAAGGGATATACAAATCACAATATAAAAATACATCCAATAAAAACGTACACTCCCGGTGAAATCGCTTTTGCAAAAATTAAGAAGCGCTTAGATACTAAACTATGTCCAAGATTTAATAAAGAAAGACGGAGACTACAATTCTTACTAACTCCGGTAAAATCATCCACAAAATTAATATAGAGAATGGTCCATTCTGTAGTAAGCCGTCATATTGCGTCTGGCGACAATTTCCAGATTAGGCAATTTAATCAGCACTGTCTGGGCGCTTGGGAACCATTCTTATCAGCAGTTCTCAAGAGTTTGGCATATATATGCACGCGATCACCTGGTTATGCTAATCGCGCTTAAAAGTGTAAGGCGAAAATAAAAAAGAATTTCGTATATCTACTGACTTTGACGCGATAGGTACCATAATAAATAATGGGCGGAAACACATCGACAATTTGGGATTCATCAGCAAAAGTTATAAATGAAATAGAACTTCGTAACAATAATTTAGATTTAACTACCATCAAATTGATGCTATTAATAATGACAGGTTGCTCTTTGAGTTAGTGACAAATTACCGAAGAAGCCTAAAAAGAAAATACCTGGCGGGTTCACAATCTGTTTATGCGATTTAGGAGATTAAGAGATTAAGAAATTATTATAAGAATTTTGTATTCATAGTGCTTTCAAAAACATTCATCGTATACAGAACTTTTATCAAAAATAAAGAACGTTCATTAATACTTTGAACAATACAACATACAACACATAATTACCTACAAGCAATGCGGAATGCAGACAACAGTAGCTGTCATTAAACAAGAGCAGTACACATGTTATCTGCTATCGGGACGCTCCTTAAGGTTAGGAACATTGAACTAAATATTTATAATATAATTAGTGAATCCAAATTTTTGTTCGAATTATGTGAGTGTGTATGATTGTTAATGCGAGTTATCTTCTATATTATATTATTAAGTGAATTAGTGTGTTATGTATATATTCTAAATGGAAAAATGTTCCGAAATCTTACACAAAATTAATATTCTACAGGCAGATTTTAATAAATCATATAAATGTCTGAACAAAAGCAAGGAAATCAGATTCGGAACTGTTGAAAAGCGTAACAAAATACGGTACTAGCAGTACAAGTACATTTTGAGAGACTAACTAGTCAACACAAAATCGAAGCCAAAAATATATTTTGGAATTTGAGAGACAAACTTCTCAAAATTTTTACACAACGAACAATTCATTTGAAAGTCCTGCTTAATTCAGGCACAGAATTGAGCTTAGCAGGAATCACTTCCCACAGTAGAGACAGTGAAGAAGAACAATTTGAGGAAAACAAAACAGTTAAAACAAGTTTTGACAACATGTCACAAATTAACATAGAATTTTTAAATACTGCATTAAAATTGATCACAGATTTTGATTAAAAACCTGCAAGGTTTTTGGATTCCTTGAAAAAATCAAGAATATCATGGTCATGTAGCCGTTGAACTGGTGAAAACTAAACTTAAAGGTTAAATCTTAAACGAGCCGGTCGTACTTCCTCACTCGTTTACCCCAAATTCGTTTTTCCAAAACATAAAAATTTCTAAGCGCGGTCTTAAAGCACCTGAGAATTCTTTATCCTCTACTAACAAATATAGGAGAACGAATACTCCTATAATGTCGCGTCGGTTTAATTATTTTAACATCTTGGATTCTCATCCTGACACGAACAATGATGATGATATGTCTCCGAGTGTTAGCCAACCCTTGGCAAAAAATAAAACTATTCCCCCAATTAAAATATTACATAAAACGAGTGAATATGTGCATCAATTGCTTCAAGAGATAAAAGTAAATGACTATTCTATTAAAAAAATTTCGTTGGGTATTAAATTGTTCTGCGAATCAATCGACTCATATAATACAGTGTGCAGTGGCTTAAAATGTAAAAAGTGTATATTTCGAAAATGGATCTGTTCGACTTTCGGATTTAAAAAAAATGTGAAGAAAACATTTCGCATGCAAGTGAGGTGGGAATTCCACCACCGCCCAAAAAACAAATTGACTCAGTGTCATAATTGCCAAATGTTTGGACATGGAGAAAAACACTGCAATGTCAACCCATGCTGTGGAAATTGCTCGGGCAATCACCAAACTAACACATGCACATCCACCGCCATCTCCAAATGTGCAAACTGTGGTGGGAATCATAAATCCACCGATTCCACTTGTGAAAGTCGTGTCAAATACTTAAAAATAAGGGAAAATTCTTCATCAAAAACGAATCGCTCTCGTGTACGGACGCAATCTACTCCAACGCAAAATCAACAGTCCGCAAAGAGCTTTAACTTCAGCAGCATGAGTGATTTTCCATCTCTCTCGAAGGCGCGCAATCAGCAAGTGAAAATCAGCAGCAAAAATCGTTCCACGTGTTGCCCAACCAGTGCACGCAGCCGTACACCAAAGCTCTCCATCTGCGGAAAGCTCCCTTTTCTCTCAAAAAGAACTTCTTTGTTTTTGTAATTTTGTTTTTATTGTATTAAATGTAACTTACATGCTAGACAAAAGAACTTAAAACTAGCTTAACTAACTTAACAATTCATGAATTGTTCTTAATACTAACCTACTGACCCTATGCGGGTACTCTAAGCTAATCTAATCTAAAATCATAAATGTGCCTTTCGGCTTAATCTACTTTTTTTTAGTCTTTCCTGACAAACTTCATTCATTTATTATGTGCCAAGAAAACTTATAAAAAAACTTGGCTAAACTTAACTTAACTACTTAACCTACGTTATACTAACTTACCCTAACATAAAACTTAGGACCATCTTTATTATGTCCATAACAGTACGGACGCGTGCACCAGGGCGTATATGTTATGTATATGCTTAACATATATAATTTATACGCCGTGGTGCACCTTTTTTTGGTTTTTGTTTTATAATTATTTTTTTTTTTTTACTTATTAACTACCTTAAAACCTATGTAAGCTGGCCACCATGGTCATCTACCGGGTCGTTTAAAAAGGCCAGCGGTGGCGGAGGCTGGTTTTGGTGTAACCACCAGTAAAATTGCCGATCTTTGGCAGACTGTTTCCTATCTCGAGCTCGGATCGCTCTACTGAACCGAAGAAGATCCTCGTGGGTGCGAGCGACATCCGGTTCGTATTGGAGTCGCCTATCCACTGTTCGCCTTACGACATGGAAGATTACAGGGCATTCGTCTGTATCCTGTATTAGGCCAATCGTGTCTAAATAGAGGAATGCTTCGGGAGGAATAAAGCCGTTAAGGCGCACCCTTTCATTTTACATAATATTGGGGTAGTAAGCCCCGAAGATCAGACTGTTGGAAGAAGTCATAGCTCGTGCAATGTGCCTTCTGATCAGCTTAATAATAATATTATCTATACTGTTCACGTTTGCCTCGTTGTACAGGACTTCGTTAGGATAGTACTTATTGTACTCAGACTCGGGTGTACGATACAACCGGACAGGTCCGAAGACACTGTCTCTCGAACAACCTCATCTTTTCCATCTGGGAAGGACTCACGTTGAACCACAATGGACAACCGCACGCCATGATTGGCCTGATAAGAGCCATGTAGCAGATTACCTTCACCCTGGTATCAAGTTGGCTTCTGAAAAATAACCTCCTTGCCGCAGCAAAGTCCTTTCTGGCTTTCGCCAGAGCAATATCTATATGTTTGTCAAAATACAGATATTGATCCAGCCAAATGCCAAGATATCTTACTACACTTTTCACAGCTAACGGCTGTCCTTGCGGGTCAACTATGCCGAACTTGCGCCAGTTTAGGCGAATATCCCGCGAAGCCATGTACAGCGGGGTTCTGAAAAGGATAGTTTCACACTTCAAGAAGTTGATAACCAACTTCCAGTCGTCGCAAAATCGCTGAATTTTTTCGAAGTCACGCCGCAACAAGCTATTTATTACCTCGACCTTCGGACCTGATCGGCATGGAACCTATAAGTTCTGCAGTGAATATGGAGAACAATATCGGCGAACAAATAGCTCCCTGTTGCAGACCATTTTAAATGTCAAAGACCGTGGTAGAAGTTACGTCACCACTTTTCACGACGATCTTTCTACCTGTTATCATGTCATAGATTATGTATAGCAATGGTTTACTTATACCAAGCCTGACCAGCTTGAGGAAGAGGCCCTCCAACCAAACGGTGTCGAACGCTTTCTCCAAGTCAATCAGGCAGGCACTCGTGCATTGTTTTTTGCCTTTATTCAATTGAATGTCGGACACCAGTTTGGACGCGGCTTGTATGGTTTCATGCCCCGCCCTGAATCCGAATTGGTTGTCCGGTATGATTTTATTTTCCTCTACCCATTGTTTCAGAACTCGAATGACTATCTTTTCGAAAACCTTGCTTATGCACGGAAGAAGACTGATCGAACGGAGATTTGTTGGAATAGATTTGTCTTTGTCCCGTTTAGGGATCGGTTGCACAACAGCTGTTTTCCAGTGCTTTGGGTAATATGCATTACTTAGCATATTGTTAAACAGTGTTGTGTAAATCCGTACTATATCGGGGGGAAGTTGACGAAGCACAATATTCGGTATTCCATCGATTCCCATTGACTTTTTTTTCTTCAGTGAGTTAAAAATGCCCTGGAGATCTTCTTGAGAAATTAAGATGTGATTTCCATCATTGGCGACGGCATTATGTGCCAAATTATCGTCACTGAACCAGGTGAAACCTGGATTCTCGGATCGCCATTGAATTATTTCACTACGAAGATTAGTGTGGTTCAGCAAGGCTTCGTTCTCCAGGTCGTGGTTCGGCCTACTTACTTCGTTGACCGTGTACACTTGCTGGAAAACAGCACCAATAGCTGCCACCTTCTCCTGGGGATCTTCAACCACGAAGAAGTCATTGTCTAGCACTGCCCCATCTGGATCGATGCTAATTGATGTCAGTAAATGTTCGTTGTTTGTCGTCCTGGGAAGTCTAACAGCCTGGATGTCGTTTTGATCTTTCCTTCGAAAAATTTATTACATACCCGGGTTGTTAGATCGTACAGCCCGGATTTTATTGCCCCAGTGCAAGCTTATAGCTAAGCTGTAGTTTATTTGTATTAATTGTTGGAGGTTCTTGATCTCCGACTTCAGTGCCCTTACTTCCGAGTTTTGTGGATCTGTAAACCGCCTGTACAAGAGCTTAGGTCTTGATAGCAGTTCACTTTTGTGCACGTGGAGTGCGTCGATGGTAGCAATGCGATAAACATCGCTGTCATCGATTTGTCTACCTTCGGAATAGTTTTCTCCATGGTTCGTTTAATTACGTCGTCCATTTGAATGAGTTACCAGTCAACCTCTTCGTTCGTCAGGTTTCTGTTTGTCGGAGGATTGATCCCACTCGAACGTAGTTCTGTGGATAAAGTCCTGGCGAAGCGTGGCCAGCGGGCCTTATTATAATTATAAGGGTGCCTCTGGACATACTCCTCCAGTTCTTCCACCTCGTTCGAGAGCTGAATAGCCGCGAAGAGCCCGCAGTGATCACTCTCGTACTCAACCGCAGTTGAACAGTTCCGCGTGCGTCTTTCCACGCCTAGTACAGTCAGTCGTCTGTCTATCAGCAACAGATCCAGATAGGACCGCTTCTGGGATACGATGGCCTATCGGTTGCAAGCAAATCTAGCTTGAACTCAATATTGTGCTCTGCCAACCAGTTATACAGTGGGGTTCCGCTGTCATTATGCACTCTATTGCCCCATTCCCTAAGTTTGGCGTTCAAATTCCCGGCAATGATATAATAGTTTTCCGCCGCGCTAAGTCGAAGGCTCGTGAATAGAGTATCGAGCTCTGAAATAAAGTTCCGATTGAGGGTACTATTGTCAGCTGCATAGATAGCGATCACGAACAACCGCTTTCCACCCTGTAGCGGAATGCGTGCAATACACGATTCTAGCACTTGAAATCTTCGCACTTCACTGCTATACAGGACCTTATGACATAGGCCTTTTTTGATTAGGAGAGCAACCCCGCCCCCTTGCAAGGATTGGGGCCGGTCTCTTCGAATTATGTGGTAATTCTTGTACCAGAGTTTACGCGTTTGGTTCAGCTAAGTTTCGCTGACCATCAACACGTCTGGATTGTGGATTTGTAGAAGGTTACCGAAGTTCATTTTACGTTCGGTTTTGATCAGTGAATTTACATTCACTGCTAGAATTTTAAGGTTACGGGCTGCCTGTGCAGCCATCATACAGATGTGGCGTTTGGCTCGGCGAACAGCGTAGAGTAGATGAGGTCTACTCGCGCTGCTTGCTCTAGGAACTGTGTTTGTAGCTGAGCGATCTGCCCCTGGATAGAGAGCAGGACGGTCTTCAGATAGAAATCGGCTTCAGGTTGCCTGGCCACTGGGACTGGGGCCACCTTCGGCACTGTTTGTTGTACCGGTCGCCCTCCTGATGCCATTTGGGCATACCATTTTTTCTTTCCTTTTGGCATCTATGCTTTTTCTTATCTCTTTGACCTTAAGGCATCCCCGATAGTTTGCAGGGTTCCCGCTGGTCTTACAAAGTACACATTTCAGCTTGCTCCTGTCTTCAAATTTGTCCGTCCCCAAAGGGCATTCCCCTCTAATGTGGGTACCTGCGCATTTGACGCAGCGAGACTGCATGTTACAGTTCGCCGCGGCATGCCCATACCTTTGACAACGAGCAAACTGGAGTGTGTGTCTTGTCTTTTTTAATGTCTCCTATTTGACATAAATGGAGCCAAAACGATTGATACGTTTTAGGCTGTCTGTTTTCGTGTCTGGGGTGACCTGGATTAGGAAGAACGGAAGTTTCCTGTTTTCCCGACAAACTGGATATCGCTTTGCGCAGTTTAGCGAGGATCTCCTTGGGATCAGTGTCAGGATCCACGCCCTTAAGGAGCATGGTCTGCACCTTTCCCCCTCTTGGAGTATACGAAAAAAACTCGGCCTCCTCCACGGCCTTTCTTTAATGACATCTATCACGCCACTGATGAGCAGTGGAAAGACAATCTTAAGGGCTCTTTATATTTTATATAAAATGCATTTTTAGCTGCCAACTTACATAGTTTATCCACGTCATTCGTATCCAGTCCGAACACGTTAATCGGCGGGCATCTCTCATTCTGGGCTGGTTGTTGCTGCGTCTGCTTCCGCTGCGGCTGCTTCTGGTGCTTTGTTGCTGTTGTTGATGCTGCTGTGGCTGCTGTTGTTTCTTGACAGCTGTCGAACGTTGTCCCTTTGGCAACTGTAGGGACTGTACTTGTTGCTGCTGTTTAGCCTGCTGTTGTTGCTGCTGTTTTTGTTGTTGCTGTTGTTGCTGCTGCTGTGCAGTCTCTTAGGCCGCTTTCCTGGCCCTTAATTTGATTTGGTAGGGCTTAGTGGGCGTCCAGCTGCTCCCTCTCTCTCTGGCTCTTCACCAGCTGCTCCCGGTCTTGTTCTTCTTCGTCATCCGATTCGGACGACTTCCGCTGTAGGAGAATCTCCCCTCGCCTTCTGTGGATTCGTATTGTACATCGTCGTACAATACAGCTGATGTGGCTGCTGCAGTTGTTATTGTTGCTGCTGTTTTTTTTTTGTGGCTTTTACGGCCGTTTTGGTGTCGCCTGATCCGACACTGGAGCGGCTCGGTTGTGGCTGGAGCTTCTTCCTCCTTTTCTTCCTCGCCTCTTGTGTTGACTGGTGGTCTGATGTCCCAGCCACCAGAACAACATCACCCGATTTATGGAGCTCGGGTCGCTCAGCTGAATCCATACTATTTTTTTCACCTGAATGTCTTTTTTACTTCTATTTGAAAAAAGAAAGATCTCAATGTTTTTTCGGGATTTGAACCCGGCACCACTGACTTACCCGCGATCACGCTACCGCGAAGCTATTCGGTGTTATAGTTTCAGCGACAGTTTATGCACTTGAGCAATTGAGTTCTACTACTATCTCACTAAGCCGAACGACACGTCTGCACTGGGAGGAGGTCTGTGAACGACTGCTTTAACTTCAGCAGCATGAGTGGTTTTCCATCTCTCCCGAAGACGCGCAATCAGCAAGTGAAAATCAGCAGCAAAAATCGTTCCACGTGTTGCCCAACCAGTGCACGCAGCCGTACACCAAAGCTCTCCATCTGCGGAAAGCTCCCTTTTCTCTCAAGAAGAACTTACTGCGCTTACAATGCAAATGGTCACCAAGCTTGGAAACTGCAAGTCAAAAACCGAGCAATTCAATGTTATAGCACAGCTTGCTAGTAAATATTTATATTCTAATGTCAAGTAATATGCAAGATAATATTAGGCTCTTATGCTGGAATGCAAGAGGTATTCGCAACAAAAGCGTTGAATTCGTCAATTTTATATGTAATCTCAATGTTGATATTTATTTGTTATGTGAAACCAGGCTTAGTAACCAAGTAAAGTTTACATGTGCACCTAATTATGTGTGTTATAGACTTGATCGTACTAACAATTCTGGCGGCGGAGTTGCCATAGTAATAAAAAAAAAGTATTGTCCATTCTTTAATGCCAAGAGTAAACACTACTCTAATTGAAAATATTGGCATTGAAATCACATTTACTAATAACCTAAACAATTTAAATTTTTTGGGTTTACTTCCCTGGAAGATCACCAAATGCTCAAAGAGCAAAATGCTTGAAAAACGACTTAAGGCGATTAATCAGTAATAATCGATTTGTTATTGTCGGTGATCTGAATTGCAGGCATAGCAATTGGGGATGTGTAAGAGCTAATTCATGGGGTAATGTGCTAGAAAATGTACTAGCATCGCATAACTTCGCAGTATTATACCCATCTAGTCCAACATATATTCCTTCTGCACACAGATTTACTCCTTCGACGCTTGACTTCTTTCTTTCTAACACTCCCAACATACTCAGTCCACCTGTTGTCATTGATGCTTTAAGCTCAGATAACCTTCCTGTTACTTGTGATATTCTCACCTCTCGATTACTCTGACCAACTGCCCCACCAACTTAGAATCGATAATGACTTGCGTGCAAGTCGATAACTCTATTGATTTGCTGGAGACAAAAATCAAAGATAGTGTACAAATTGCGGTTCCAACAAAGCCGCAGTGCAATAGATCTGTTGTTCTTCCATGATTCTTACTATATTCAATAAAAATCAGACATTATTTTAGACGTAAATGGCAAATGTACCGCTTCATTCATGATTTCCGGGAAATGAATTTGTTAACACGTCTAATTCGAACAAAAATTGATGAGTTTAGAAACAACAGTTGGAACAGGAAACTTTGTGCACTTGATCCCAATTCCAAGCCATTCTGGAATAATAACAAAATAATTTAAAAAAAACATAGCCAGATCCCTAGCTTGGTATTTAATAATTCATTTATCACAGACAGTGAAGGCAAATCTGAGCTTTAAGCAGACGTTTTTTTGAATAATCACTTAGTGTCACAAAATATTGTATCACTAAAGGAATCTGAGGTCGAATACAAAATAATATCATTTAATTTATTAAATCCGTTACTTCCACCTGGCGAACTCGTTACCTTAGATGATGTTGAATTTATCATCTCCCAACTTAAATGTAAAAAATCGCCTGGTCTTGATGGCATAAACAATGTAACAATTAAAAACCTTCCCTTATATCTATTGAAGTTCCTCCTGTCCATTTACAACGCTTGCTTTAAGCTTAACTATTTTCCCAATAAGTGGAAAAAAGCAAAGGTAATTGCATTGCTCAAATCGGGGAAAGATCCAAGCAATCCGAGTAGCTACAGACCCATTAGTCTGCTCAATGGCTTCAGTAAAATCTTAGAAAAACTTATTAAAATAAAACTAGATGCTTTTCTGAAAAGAAGTAGTCTTCTGCCCCAAATGCAATTCGGTTTCCGTGATCGACATAGCTTCTCATCTTTTAAGAATTTGTAGGGAAGTAAAACAAAGCCTAAACCAAAAAATATCGACTGGTATGGTACTACTAGACATAGAGAAAGCATTTGACTCTGTCTGGCACAATGCCTTAGTCTACAAACTAATAAAATTCGGTTGCCCTGTATACCTCACTAAAATTATCCAAAGGTTTTTTAAGCAGCAGAACATTCCTTGTTGCGCTTAACGGTGCCACTTCTTGCCTTGTTTCTTCTGTGCCTGCTGGTGTCCCTCGCAGCTCGGTCTTGGCACCAACCCTATTTAATATATTCACAAGTGATTTTACTGACATTCCAGACTGTCATATAGCACTTTATGCTGATGACACCGCTCTTTATACGTCTCATACAAGTGGTGTAGTATTTGAAAATCGTTTACAAAATGGCCTTAATGATTTTCATGAATACTTTAAGCACTGGAAAGTTAAAATTAATGAAGAAAAATGTCAATCAATCTTTTTCACTAGAAAAAGGTCACTTTGTCATTTTCCTCTAAGCAATTTAAGAATTAATAACTGTGACATACCGTGGGATGGTTTCGTTAAGTACCTCGGGGTGTACTTAGATCCGAAATTAGCCTTTGGTATACATATAAAAAACATCATAAATAAATTTAACATCGTTACAAAACTGTTGTATCCACTGATTAATCGCAACTCAATGTTGAATAGTCTAAACAAATTGATATTGTTTAAAGTCGTTTTTCAAGCAATAATTACTTACGGTTCTCCCGTGTGGGGGAATTGCGCCAAAACACACATTAAAAAACTACAGATAGCACAAAACAAAATTGTAAAAATGATGCTAAAGCTCCCCTGGGACTTTTCAACTCTAATTTTACATGAGCAAGCTGGCATTCTTCAAGTTGCCAGAAGAATTGAAATTCTTAATGAGAAGTTTTTTACAAAATGTCGAACAGCTGAAAATGTACTGGTTACTGTAAGCTCAGCCACTATAAATACTTATGCCTTTATATCATCCTTGTACACACATATTTGTTTATTATTTATTTATAATTTATTATATGTTATTTATTTATATATTTATTCATTTATCTATTTACTGAATTATTTATTATTTATTATTTATCGATCATATTATATTTTTTTTTTGTTGTCGCTTAAAATATATAAACTGTTACTTATTTATTATCCGTTCACATATAATATTTGATATTATATTATATATGTGTATACACACACTTTTGATTTTTTCTTTTTTTGATTCATTTTCAATACATTTTTTTTTTCTCATACAGAGGTTTTTGCTTATAGTTTTTTCCTCTGACATTATACTATATTAAAACATATATGAATGCACGTATAAACAAAACGATTTTTTTCAGTAGTAAGATTTGTAATTTATCATATTTCTGTGCAAGCTGTGCTAAATTTAATGTAAATATTGTACTACATGAAATAAAAGTATCTATTTATCTATCTAAACTTAAAGCTGCTAATACTTATGCAAAGGTATGGTATGGTATGGTTGGTATTGTTTGACCATCGAATTGGCAGAAAGGTACTCAACACAGTCTGCAGTTCGTGCAATGACCAAGAACGCTACTAATGAAAAAGTGAATTTTATAATGGAAGCTATTCAAATCCATAATATGAATGATGCAGTGGCTAAGTTTGTTAGCAGCTGTACTGAGGCCTTCGGTCAACCAAATACTGTTTTTTACCTCAACTAAATCAACAATTACAATTGGAATCACGGACAAGGTCAAAGTCGTGGGCGTGGATTTTGACGTAGCCATGGTCGCGGAAATCGAATAATTCAGCGAAATATAAGATTCACTAATGATGTTCCATGTTCGGAAAACCCAAACAGTCCCCTAAATACTCAACAAGTATTACAGAGAAAATCCTCCTTTTCAATCTCAAAAAAAATGTTCATCCTTTTTTGTTGACACTGGAGCAGACATATGTTTGATAAAAGCGGCATGTGTTCATAATAATGTGTAGTTCAAATTGTCGTTATAGTGAAAACAGTGGAAGACAGTGGAGGTAGGTTTCCTGAAAAAATTGCGATACCAATGCTAACCGCTGCTATTTCAAATTTAATATCAATACTAGGTCGGAAGTTGTTAGATAAATTTCAAGTAACAGCAAAGCTGATGTGCTTTTGGTACCAAACCAAGAAATTCAAGCAGGCATTTTTACAACGTTACCATCAGCAATGCTGGATAAGTTATTGAAAAGTTGTCTAAAAACTTCCCTCAATTCGTAAAATCTGAATTGACAGATCTTTTCAGTGAGTCTGGAAACCGAAGGAATTTCATGTAATAACTTCTACAAGCAAAAGCTCCGACTAAAAGACAAATCTCCAGTCTATATAAAAATGATAGAGTTCTTCACTCGCAGAAATAAGAAATAGTTAAGCAGGAAGAAAAATAAATTGTAGATGATATAGTTGAACCATCAACCTCAGAACATGACAGTCCAATCTTACTGGTTCCAAAGAAAGCTTTACCAGGACTACAGGCAATTAAATAAAAAGCTAATGGATGATCAATTTCCATTGCCAAGAATAGATGACATTCTTGACCAACTTGGCAGAGTGAAGTATTTTTCATTCTCTATAGACAAAGGGTCATACCGTTTCAAACAACTTTCGTATGGCATCAACATAGCGTCAAATTCGTTTCAAAGAATGATGTCGATCGAGTTTTGTGTCTCCAGCGCAGGCATTTTTGCAGATGGACGACCTAGTCGTATTGGGATTTTCAGTGAGGTGTATGTTAAATAACCTCAGAGACGTTTTTTCCATTTGTCGAGAGAGTCGAAAATGTGGAAGATAGAGATTCATCATAGCCCCGAGTATGGCCTCGTGCTATCGTTCCGGTTCAGATGCTGGATTACTCTAATTCGCAATTAGTCGCAATAGAATTTGGAAACGCTAAAGTTCAACCAGGAACGTTTAAATTAATCCATGTAATTGACATGGAGGAATACCGACAAGCATTAGACAGCATAGAATATAATTTTTCTCTAGTAATGTACATCATTCCGTCTGAAGTCAAATGTTTTCGCTTACTTAGAAAAATAAAAACATGCTGTATTTTCGTGTGAAAAATCATCCCAATAATAAAAATCTGAAGAAATACTACGATAAAGTAAGCTTGGAATTGAGAAACGAAATACCCATCTACAAATATCCTTATTTAGAAGCAAACTATACAAAAATGTCAGGAATACAAAAAAAACATTGGGCAGTAGTAAATGAGGTACTGAATAGATCGATGAAGAATGAACATGTTATCTTAAGTCATAACATAATAATGTTAATATATCCTACCCCTTGCTTGAGTTTTTTTTGCAAAAGTGTGTTCTTCGAAAGATTTCTTAAATGTAAGTGTCCCTACTTATCATTATGAACATTCATTTAATTCAAGCGAATTTACGTGTGCTGAGATTCATAAGATAATTATGTCACGTAAATCATCAAATTCTTTTGATTCAGTCTCCAGTTCTGTTCTGAAGCACATTTAACTCCATATTTCCGACGTTCTGTGCTACATTTTTAACCTTAGTGTTAAAAATGGTATTTTTCTAAAGAATGATCCAGAAGCACTGAAAACTGCTGTCGTAATGCTCCTCCACAAAAAAGGAGATACTCAGGCCATTGAGGCCAATATCTCTACTATCCGTATTTTCGAAAATTTTTTTAGAAAACGAGAATTACTTCGTTGTCGAGTTTGCTGGTCGAGTGTATGGTAAGCAGCTCAAATTTCTATGTGAAATAGCTTTCTGTGTTCAAATCTGGCTGGAGTTTGTTTCTTTTTTTAGGCAATACCACTTCGTTTTTTTTTTGTAAGAATTACAGAGTGGTGACGTTGCGACCAAATGACATAATTTGTCTACCATAATTTGCTATCGTTCCGGTTTTTTTTAAATCCATTTTTATTGTTTAATTTTTAACAGCTTACATACAAGACAAAACTGATTAAAACTAGTCGAACGAACATTGTAATTCTAACTTACTGGCCCTCGTCGGGCACTATAAGCTAAACTTAATCTTATTCTATGTCTTTCGACCTAACGACCTAACACGATTGGAGTACATTTTAACAGAATTAAATAATATTAAGTAAAAAATTGAAAAAACTTAATAACAGTACTTGTTTTTTTCTTAAGAATTACACGCTAACTTACATTCTACCTTAAAATAAAACTTACAAACTAACTTAAGGTAATCTACTTTATATACATATACATATGTATATAAATTTATACACATGTATATATATATATATATATATCCCTAATATACATAATGCATACATGTACACATTCTATTTTTTTTTTTTGTTTTTTTTTTATATTTGCACCTTATTCTACCCTACGCGCGTGGATACCGCTGTACTAAATCGGACGAGACCCTTCTCAGCTCGTTGTGCGACGGATCGGTCGTGGTTGAGTCGCCCATCCACCGTTGATCGCCCGATGTGGTAGATGAGCAGCACCGCATTTTCGTCTTGTATCAGACTGTGCTTGTCTAGATGGAGAAATGCTACTGGGAAATGCAAATGTGACATACCGTCTCGTGGTATAATGAATTGGGGTAGTAAGCCCACGAGATCAAGTTATTGACCGACTTCACCGCTCTGGCAGTATGACCTCAAATCAATTTCACTAGGAGATTGTCCACTCTTATCAGGTTCGCCCTGTTGTATAAGATCTCATTGGAATAGAATTGTCTGTACTGGGACTCTGGAGTTCGATAAAGGCCTTCTCGAACAACCGAATCTTCTCCATCAAGTTTGCACTCACATTGAACCACACGGGACATCCATAGGTAAGCATTGGACGGATGAGTGCGATGTAGCAGATAACCTACACCCTCGCATCGAGTTGGCTGTTGTAAAACAGTCCCTCGGGCCCTAGAAAGAGCAGCATTTACATGTTAAAATATAGATACTGATTAAAATATAGATACTGATCTAGCCAGACCCCCAGGTATCTGACTACAGTCCTTTGCGCCAGTGGTTGCCCGGGTCGCCCAACAATTGACAGCTTTCGCAAATTCTTTTTCGTATCCGCAGAAGCCTTATACAACGGCGTTCTGAACAGTATGGTTTCCGATTTCTGAAAGTTGATTTTCAACTTCCAGTCATCGCAATCTCTCATGAATGAATCGACGTCACCCTGCACGAGAGTAGTGATGGCCTCGATCCTTTTAGCATCGGCGTACGCAATTACGTGAAGCAGAGAACTTATCAGGTCACGTTGCCATTCATTTTTTTTTTTTTAATTCATTTTTATTCCTATAATCCGAGTAACTTACATACTAAACAAAAATGCTTAAAACTAACATTGTGACTATTTCTAACTTACTGGCCCTCCGCGGGCACTCTAAGCTAAACTTAAACTTATCGTATGTTTTTCGACTTAAACTAAAAATGCATACTAAATGCATTAATCATACTAATGTACAGTTACATTTAAGTATTAAGAAAAATTGTTTACAAAAAAAACTTATTGAAACTGACCGGTGACTACGAATACCTTGCTGATGTTTGGAAGAAGACTAACTGACCGGAGGCTGCAATGATTCGAAGAATTTTTTCCTCGCTTGGATATGGGTTGTACAATCGCAGTTTTCCAATGCTCCGGATCATGTCCATTATTCAGAGCACTGTTGGTGAGGATCGTGTACATATTAACAACTTCCAAGAGGAGGTGTCTTAACACAATGTTCGAGATCCCATCGACTCCCGCTTACTTCTTCTTCTTTATTGATGCGAACACCGCTTGGAGATCTGTCTTCGATATGAACGGGGGTTGAACCCCTTCGTCGACGATGACATAATCTGCCATGTTATTATCATTGAACACGACAAAGCCAGTGTTCTTAGATCGCCATTGTGCCAGATCTTCACGAAGAAACGTGATGTTAATGATTAATGAATAACCTGCTGTTGTTAGTATTTGTACATTGTCCATCGTTCTAGGGAGCTTAAGACACGGAAGATGGCTTTGCTTGTTAGCATTGTACAATGCCCGCACTCACACACTTAACTAAGTGCCCATGGGCCACGAAAAGGAGAAAAGAACGATTTTGGGTTTGTCCCCATTGGGGATTGAACCGGGGTCTGTAGCGTCAAGTGCACTGACTTTTCTGAAGAAATCGTGGCACTTGCGCAACTTCACTACTGCTTTAATTTGTTTTTTCTTGAAAAAAGCCGAATCACTTGCGAACTTTTACTGCAGTGTTCTGTGAACGACTGATCTATCGTTCAGTAAACTCAAACATGTTCCATATTGTCAACACACATATTTGTGCGTAGTTGAATCAGAAATATTTTTGTCATTTGAGTACTGCGTTGAGTAGTGTGTTAACTCCCCTCTTCCTTAAGAAAAACGTCCCGTTTCTTTAGACTGCTTGGCTGGATTCCTGGTATTTAATTTCATCAAATCTGTGGTTCTCTTGAAGAATCAAATTGACTTTTGATTTTTCTATTTAGTTCATCGAATTCTATTTCATCACATTTTATATTTATTTCTGTTTCCTTTTTGGTCAGCTTTCCTTTGTTTCTTCATAGCTTCATAGTACGGAATGATATATATAATCACATTAAGATATTATAATAATACATATGGTACTTACAGAATATTAATTTTCAATTTGATTTATTAAGTTTATATTTGCAATTCTTAATTCTTCGTTTTAACTTTCAACATATTCCAAAATATTGAATTCATCAAAGTGTAGACTTTTTAAATACGAGTAATTTCGTTCAGTGTTGTTTTCGTATATAAAATTGTCAATTTGTATGCTTCCATTAAAAGTAATTAAATCTGTTCCAACAATTTTAAAATTTTCAAACGTATGATTTCCAGATAAAAGTATTAACAATATCTATTTCCTTATATCTTTTTTTGTTTTACGTTTTCACATTTTGAAGATAAAACAATTAGTCTTATTATTTATTTCACAATTCTAATTTACATTTTCCAATATTTATGTACTAGTCTTTACATTTTATTACCTTTCTAGGTACATAGGTTTTATATTGTTTTGCAAAAGTGCTCTTGTTTCAAATAATTAACATTTATCGAAAACAAGTGGATATTTTACATATACTAACATTAAATAATCTTTTTGGATTATTTTTAAATCAGATATAATCTGATATAAGAAGGTCACTTATTGGAGTTTGTTTGAATTCGTGTTTTAGTATATCATTTATTTCAGAAAAGTGTAATATAGAACGATTGAGGATTAAAGCTTTTGCTAACGTAATTGTTTGTATGACGTTCTGTCGTTGATTAATAGTCGAATGGTCAGTGGTACCTGTTATCCATTTCCAAAGGCTCCAGCCAGAGCCAAATCTGGTGAAGCGCCGTGGGGAAATATCCGCAGCAACAACTAAAGCAACTGCAAGCACCTCAGCAGTAGCAACAATAACAGTAGCTGTAGAAACAGCCGCAGACGAGCAACAACATCCATTCGAGGATGTCGAATATGAGTCAGAGATTCTCATACGGAGGCAGAGGGAACTCCTATAGTGCGTTAATGTCATCCGAGTCGGATGCGAGTAGACCTCATCTACTCCACGCTGTTCGCCGAGCTAGACGCCACATCGGTCTGATGGCTGCGCAGGCAGCCTGTAACCTAAAAATTGTAGCAGTGAATGTGAATTCACTGATCAAACCTGAACGATAGCCACATTTCGGCAACTTATTGCAAACGCGTAATCCTGACGTGTTGATGGTTTGCGAGATTAATCTAAATTAGACGCATATACTCAGGTACAATAATTATCACATCATTCGAAGAGATCGAACCTACCTAGCTGGCGGGGTCGCTCTCTTAATCAAAAAAAGCCTTTGTCAAAAGGTCGTGTATAGCGGTGAAGTGCGAAGATTTCAGGCGATAGAAACGTGTATCGCACGCATCTACCATGTGATCGCTATCTATGCGTCTGAAAAGGCACGTATCAATCAGTACTTCATTTCAGGGCTCGATACTTTTTTCACTAGCCTCGGAGGAGAACTACTATATCATAGCCGGAGACTTGAACTCGATGCATATTGAATGGGGCAACATAGTGCATAAGGTACCCCTTGTACCTCCTTGTATAGCTGGTTGGTAGAGCACAATATTGAGTTCAAGCTAGATTTGCTTGCAACCGTTAGGCCATCTTGTCGCAGAAGCGGGTCCTATCTGAATCTGTTGCTGATAGACAGACAACTAACTATACTAGAGGTGGAAAGACGCACGCGGAACTGTTTAACTGCGGTTGAGTACGAGAGTGATCACTGCGGGCTATTCAGCTCCCGAACGAGGTAGAAGAACTGGAAGAGTATGTGCAGAAGCACGCTTATAATTATAATAAGGCTCGCTGACTACGCTTCTCCAGGACTTTATCCACAGAACTACGTTCGAGTGGGAACAATCCTCCGACAAACAGAAACCTAACTAGCGCGGAGGTTGACAGGTACCTCATACAAATGGACGACGTAATTAAACGTACCATGGACAAGACTATTCCGAAGAGACTGTTGTTAAGACTCAAGCTCTTGCACAGGCGGTTTACAGATCCGCAAAACGCGGAAGTCAGGGCACTGAAGTCGGAGATCAAGAACCTCCAACAGTTAATAAGAATAATATATAAAATCCGGGCTGTACGATCCAAAAACCCGGGTATTCTCCCTCAAGTAAATGAAATATTCCGGAGGAAATATCAAAACGACATTCAGGCCGTTCCACTTCCCAGAACGACAACTAAAGACCAACTACTGACTTCAGTTGGCATCGATCCAGGTAGGGCAGTGCTAGACAATGACTTCTTCGTGGTTGAAGATCCCCAGGAGAAGGTGAAAGCTATTGGTGCTGTGTTTCAGCGAGAGTATACGATCAACATGGTTAGTAGGCCGAATCACAACCTGGAAAACAGAGCCTTGCTAAACCACTTCTATCTCCGCAACGAGATAAGTCAATGGCGATCCGAGAATCCAGAATTCACCAGGTTCAGTGACGATAATTTGGCACATAATGCCGTCGCCAATGATAGAAATCACATCTTGATTTTACAAGAAGATCTCCAGAGTATCTTCAACTCGATGAAGAAGAAAAAGTCAGCGGGAATCGATGGAATATAGAATATTGTGCTTCGCCATATTCCCCCCGCAGCGATTCAAATTTACACAACGTTGTTCAACAATGCGCTGAGTAATGCACATCACCCAAAACATTGGAAAACAGATGTGGTGCAACCGATCCCTAAACGGGACAAGGACAAGTCCATTCCAACAAATCTCCGGTCGATCAGTCTATTTCCTTGCATAAGCAATGTTTTCGAAAAGATAGTCATTCGAGTTCTGAAGCAATGGGCTGATGAAAATAAATTCATACCGGATAACCAGTTTGGATTCAGGGCGGGCGATGATACCATACATGCCGCGTCAAAGCTGGTTTCCGACATTCAGTTGAACAAAAACAAAAATCAGTGCACTGATGCCTGTCTGATTGACTTGGAGAAGGCGTTCGACACCGTTTGGTTGGAGGGTCTCTTCCTCAAGTCAGGCTCGGCATAAGTAAACCACTGTTATGCATGATCTATGACATGATAACAGATAGAAAGTTCATCGTGAAAATTGGCGACGTAACTTCCACTACTGTCTTTGACATTAAAATTGGTCTACAACAGGGGGCGATTGGTTCAGTGATCTTGTTTTCAATATTCACTGCAGAACCTACAGGTTCCATGTAGCAATTAATTGCGTACGCCGACGACCTAGTAGCGTACAGATCAGGTCCGAAGTTCGAGGTAATAAATATCTTGTTGCATGGTGAATTCGGGAAAATTCAGCGATTTTGCGAAGACGGGAAGTTGGTTATCAACTTCCTGAAGTGTGAAACTACCCTTTTCAGCACCCCGCTGTACATGGCTTCGCAAAGTTGATCCGTAGAGACGGCCGTTATCTGTGAAAAGTGTGGTTAGATACCTCGGCATTTGGCTCAATATCTGTATTTTTACAAACATATAGATATTGCGCTGACGAAAGCCGGAAAGGCTTTTGTTGTTTTAGAGCACCCAGCTTGATACCAGGATGAAGGTAATCTGCTACATGGCTTTTATCAGGTTGTCCGTTGTGGTTCAACGTGAGTCATTCCCAGATGGAAAAGATGAGGTTGTTCGAGAGACAGTGTCTTCGGGCCTGTCTCTGGTTGTATGGTACACCCGAGTCTGAGTACAAGAAGTACTATCCTAACGAAGTCCTGTACAACGAATTAAACGTGAACAGTATAGATCATTTTATTATTAAGCTGATCTACGGGGCTTATTACCCCAAAATTATGTACCATGAAAGGATAAGCCTTAACGGCTTTATTCCTCCTCTATTTAGACATGATTGGCCTAATACAGGATACAGACGGATGCCCTGTAATCTTCCATGTCGTAAGGCGAACAGTGGATAGGCGACTCCAATACGAACCGGATGTCGCTCGCACCCACGAGGATCTTCTTCGGTTCAGTAGAGCGATCCGAGCTCGAGATAGGAAACAGTCTGCCAAAGATCGGCAATTTTACTGGTGGTTACACCAAGTACACGCGTCCGTACTGTTACCGACATAATAGTCTTAAGTTTTATGTTAGGGTAAGTTAGGTAGGTAGGTCAAGTAGTTGAGTTAAGTTTAGCCAAGTTTTTTTTTCAGTTTTCTTGGTACAGATAAAAATAAATACAAGTTTGTCATCGACTTCAACTTAAAAAAAAAACACGTAGATTAAGCCGAAAGGAGCATTTATAATGTAGATTAGATTAGCTTAGAGTACCGGCATAGGGTCAGTAGATTAGTATTAAGAACAATTGTGAATTGTTAAGTTAGCTAAGCTAGTTTAAAGTTATTTTGTCTAGTTACATTCAATACAATAAAAACCAAATAACATTGAAAAAAAAAAATATGTCAACACACATGGTTGTGCGTAGCTGAGTCAGAACAATGTGCGCACATAACTATGCATCAAACGTCTACATATGGATTGGAGACGTGTAATAATGTGTCAGTATATCGAATGTGAACAAAAGAACAACCACAAGAGATACCTGTTCGGTTGGCCGTGTGCGCTGGTGAACAGTTCACATCTTTTACAAAATTTGCGTCTGTGTTCAAACTTGGTTGGATCTAATACTTTTTTTTCTCTTTTTTATAGACAATACCACCTTTTTGTTTTGTTTTGTATGAATAAACATTTCATACTCTGTTTTTCGAAGTATTGTATTTGCAAGAAACATTTTGTTGTAGAAACAATATATACCTAGACCCATTTTACACGGTCGCATTTCGTCAATTTTTCACGGATCAAAGGAAAGGAAATCCTTACTGTGAAAGACATTGCTGAATTCCACTCACATGTCTTCAAATTAGTCGATTTTAATTTGTAAAAATCAAATAAATATGCTACTGTTATGAATAAAATTTCAGTGATAGTGATTGAACACGCACGTGTCACATCACATGAGCAGTCTGAAGATGGGAAAAGAGAACACATCAACCCGACAAGCGAATGTTCGTGAATGGAAGAATATTGTATATCTATAACATATATAATATGTGTGCATCTATAAATTTGTATGCCCTCTGTTCTCTTCAGCAACATTGCGAAAAAAATATTTGGTTGCTTGAGCGGTTTTTCTCTATTATATTGAGCGGGGTTAATACTATTTGAATACACGAATGGCGGTTATGTACGAGCTCACAGAGGTATGAAGAAACATACCTCTGTGAGCTCGGAAGGAAAATACACATATCGCATTTTGTCTACACAAGGCACACGTGGCAAGCACGTTTGTCAAATCTGGGTTGATCTATCTTTTTTTCTTTTTCAAAGCAATACCACTTCCTTTTTGTTTTTTGTTTTTTGTTTTTTGTATGAATAAACTTTTCATATTCTGTTTTCCGAAGTATTTTGACGTAGACACAATTAAAAAAAAGCTTTGTAGTGAGCTTTCCTTATTTAATTGTGTGATTCAGAGATCGTATCAGCTTTTGAGAGAAGTTTCGCACTTTTCTTTCTATTTCTTTCTTTTCTCGCACTGGACATTACACATGTTGGAATATTATTCTTCAAATGTTAGTTAATACACCTATTAAATTGTTCGAATGAATTTTCGAATTTACCTTACAGAAAAACATTCCGACAGAAGTTAACAATAGGTGTGTTTTTCTGGAAGTTAATATTTAAGTATTATACATACGCTTAAATTATATGTACATAAAAAAACAATCATCGGCCCATAATAATTCATTATAAATTCTTAGCAGCGCCGATGACATTATAAGATGTTGGTTGATCGTGTCTAGAGGGGCGTTCAATATATTCTCAATATTTCTCTTATATTCGGTATCGGGGTAAAGCTGTGGTTGTATATATAAATTGACTTATTTATTGAGTAATACTATTATTTTAGTGCATTCATGTAAAATTTCATATAAATGTGATTATTAATTAGCGTTTTATCTCTAGTTAAACAGAATCTTAATGGCAACTGAGACGATGATGGTAAAAATTGTGCATTGCGCTGTAATTAAATTTCTCACTAAGCAAGGAAAAAGTCAAAAAACTATTCATGAAGAGATGGTGGCTGCTTACCAGGGTTCCGCACCTTCATTATCAACTGTGCAAAAGTGGTCAAGTGAGTTCAAGAGAGGCAGAGAGAGCATTGAAGACGACCCCCGCTCCGGCGCCCCGGCTACTGCTTGTACGGGAGAAAGAATCAAAGAAGTCGAACAACTTGTTCTTGAGGATGCCCGAATAAAGTTGAAAATGATGGCAGAGATCACCAAGCTCTCAATTGGTACCATTCACACCATTCTTCAGGACCATCTTAACCTTTCAAAGGTCAGTGCAAGGTGAGTGCCACGAATGCTCACAGCGCCTCAGAAAAAAGTGAGAATCACATGCTGTAGAGAGCTTTTGGAGATGTGTAGTGAGAACGCGGACTGTGTTAGGGATCGAATTGTTACTGGTGACGAAACATGGGTCCACCACTATGACCCTGAAAGCAAACAAGAGTCCATGCAGTGGCATAAAAAAGGAACAGACCACCCGAAGAAGTTCAAAGTCACTCCGTCTGCCGGGAAGCTCATGGCCACAGTTTTTTGGGACTCAAAGGGAATCGTGCTCATAGAGTACAAAAAAAAAAGGTGAAACCATCAACGCCACATCCTACGCTTCCACTTTGCGGGAGGAAATTAAAAAGAAAAGACGGGGTAAACTCGCAGCCGGTGTGTTGCTTCTTCATGACACGGCGCGAGTTTCCAAGGCTGCTGCGCGAGATTGTGGTTTCGAAGAAATCCAACACCCACCCTATAGTCCAGACCTTGCCCCTAGTTATTATTTCCTGTTTCCGGATTTGAAAAAATGTCTTCGTGGAAAAAGATTTTCGGATGATGAAGAACTCAAGTCTACAATAAATGGGTATTTTGCAGAGAAAGAGGAAATTTATTTTTTTGAAGGTTTAAAAAAGCTTATCTCAAGATGTAACAAATGCATTGATGTTAGGGGAGATTATATTGAAAAATAAAAACTTTTTTGAATTCGCATTTTACTTCATATCGATACCGAGAATATATTGAACGCCCCTCGTATATATAGCAAATACAGACTGGGTCAGTCGCGCATGTGACTTCAAAATTAAAATTATACAGGATCCACATCAAGGGTAATAATTTCAGGTTCGGATACAATTTTTACAAAAAACGTTGATTTTAAAGAAATATTTACTGTGTAAGAAATTTCCATGAGGTAAATAAATGCAAATTAAAAAAATATATATAAAAAATACATAATATGGCAACACACGGACGTCCCTTGCCGTGGGTGTATATTGTAAATTCAGTGAAAGCTTCCGTCATGAATGCATCAATTTTAAACTTAATGCGATTTGATTTATCTGCGATATATTATTTAGTAAAAATCACTTAATTACATTGATTACATAAATGCTTATAAAATTCTAATTTATGTTAACTCTATATTCAGCCAATCTTTTAAAGGAAAAATATCTGCGTTTGCATATGATACTGATTTAACGTACTCTCATTATAATTATTTTAACATCTTGTTGGACGTAAATCACAATCTTGAAAACTAAGTTTATGTTTTCCCTTAACATAGCCCAGCCCGAATTGTGCACGTTTTCCTTTAATCTGTTGTTCATAGAATTCGATTAGTTTTAATCACAACACCAATTGTTGTTTCCTTTTTCGATATTCAGTGTGTACAACAGATTAAATAGTTGGGTATTATTTTAGACCATAAACTTAGTTGGAAGGATTATACTAATAACTTGAAACAGTATATCAATAATGTTGTAAAATAGTTGTACCACTTAAGTCTGTATTGTAACACAAAATATCATTAATTATATTAAATGTATTACACATACATTCAACCCTTATAAGTTAAGCACCTCGAATTTCTTCCTTTAAGACACTTACGTATACTTCTATAAAGTTTTAAATATTTTTTGAGAAATCTGGTTTTTATCAGGTTAGAACATATGAAAAAACTTGCGCATTAACACCAGAAGTTTTGTAACAGTACCAGCAGTTAATAAATCAAACTTTTCTAGGTTTTATTCTGTTGTTGCACTTCGTCTCTTTAACTTGCCTCCTGATTACATTAGTATTTTCTTTAGAAATAGCTTTTTTCTTTTAATCACACGGATATTAATCAAACCGTTAACTTAAAATACTACCTCTGTTTGGATTCTCTACCTTTGACTTTTTCTTTGTTTTTCAAATTATTCGCGTTTATTATATTACTAGTAAAAAAGATTGTCGTACGACAGGATGAATTTCGTATGTCTTATGTAATCAATGTAATTATGTAATTTTTACTATCTCTTGATCTTTTGTTGGCATATTTGCCAAGAACAGTCGATCTGACAGAATTGCAATACTCGACATTGTCTTTGTTAGTAGCGGCGAATGCAGCACAACCCAATGATTATCATTGTTTCGTACTTTAAAAATTGTGCTAAGACTGAGACGAAACGAAAACAAAAACAGAACATACTCATAGGCTTCCAGAAAAAATAAGGAAATGATCATTATTGTGACCCGAAATTAAGTATTACAGAGATGCCCAACTTCACAGCTGATTGACCCCTACTCCATCGACGAATTTCAGTGGCTTTCTGGCAGTTATTCGTGAGTTTCTTACAGTTATTCACGAAATAACGTAAATGCCGTTCTCTGATTGGTCAATTTAGCTTTAAAAAGCGATATAAAAAATGGTTGTCAAAAATGGCAAGGCACTGTGAGGAAATAAAGAAATCTGAAAAATAAAATAAAACAACCACCAATTCTTTTTCTTAAAATATTAATTTATTCTTAAAGATTTATTTTGATTACAATCTCAGAACAGGGATGCACAAAATAAATCTCAGAATGTGTAAAGTGAATGAGACTATGAAGATACCGAGACAGAAAATCAAATGAACGGTTTTAGAGTTGAAAGTTTAAAAGCAAAAGAGTGTGTAAGTTAACAACGAATACGCTGAATCCGTATTATCAGCGACATATACGCTGGATAGATCATTTATTTTGCGTAATATTGATGACATAAGTATTGTTACCGCACATTTTACAGATTAGAGATACGATATTATAATATCTTTTCTCTATAATATTTTACAAGTAATTATGTAATATGTGTTTACAAGTAATTATGTGTTTTTCAAAATAATATGATTATACTTTGGAGGAAAACACAAAAAAAACCTCCAATGTGAAAAAAAAAAACAAAAGTATATAAATAAGTGAACAACACAATTTTAGGAGACACACAAGTTTTGCAATAAGTAAAATAAATAATAAATAAATAAATAAATAAATAAATAAATAACATTGAATAAACAATAGAGATTAAGTATCACTTAGAATATTAATAAGCGGGTTTTCAACAAAACTACAGCGTTCTTGGAATCTGTATCCTATCAGAAATCAATTCAACATTCGCTTTTTTGTGTATGTCTTTAGTTGAGCGATGCCAAGGCAAATTTAACATCATTTTAAGAAGTTTATTTTGAGATACTTACAATCTTTTTATGTGGCATTTCGAACTGTTTCCAAATTCTTGACACCCATATAGCATAATGGCTTGAAAAATCACCTTATAAATAATCATTTTATTTTCAAGTGAAAGAAACGATTTCCTATTTATAAATGTTTATATTTTTGTTGCTACCCCTACCTTTTTAATTGTTTTACTAATGTGATCATTACAAGTTAGTTTCGTGTCTAGATTAACACCCAAGTAACGTACGGAGTTTTTCCAATTTATAGACAATCCATTTAACTGCAATTGCCTTGTAGGAACAAAGCAGGGCTTTCTTTTTCGTGTGAAGATAGCCTGCGTCTTTTCCTCATTCAATTTGATGTATTTTTTAGGTCAGAAACACCACTGTTCACTTGGACTACGAAACGACGACGAGTTAAGAAACGTTGGACAATTTTACATATATAAGGAGGAAACAGGAAGTGTATCATTTTATACAAAAGTCCGTCGTGCCAGACAGTATCAAATACTTTCTCTATGTCAAGTAGAACCATCCCAGTTGATTTGGCTATAGCACGGTTTGACTTAATGGGATTGCAGATTCTTAATACTTGATGGGTGGACCTGTGGTGTGCCCTAAATCCAAATTGTTCATTGGGGAATATATTGTTTTCAGAAATATGTTTTAAAATCACTTCTTTAAGAACTTTCTCAAAAACTTTGCTAAGGTTACTAAGCAAACTTATTGGCCTGTAGATTTCAGGATTTTCAGGAGGCTTGCCAGATTTTGGTATAGGAATAACTTTGGCTGAATTCCAGGAGTCAGGATATATTCCATTTTGAGACACACATTTATAAGAAATGCTAAAAACTTTATTCCACTCTTGGGCAGCTGCTTGATATAGATGTTTCTAATCAGATCAAGCCCTCCTGTTTTGCGAACATTTAAGTTGTTGACGAAAAATGCAATGTCGTCTTCTGATACATAAACAGCAGAAGGGATTTGATGAGAGCTGTTCTCGAAATAATTCTGAATAGTGCTCCGCACTGTGTCGCGTGTACCTTGGTCACTAAGACCACTAGCCACGACGTGGTTATTTGTAAATGATTGTGCAAGAGCATTTGCTTTTTCAGAATCCCTAAAGAACACGTTAGAAGAAGATTTGAGAACTGGCAAAAACTTGTTCCTATTCCTAATAACTGACTATATTCAAAAACGGCTTATCCTATTTTTTTAGAGCATTTTAAGTTTGGAGTTCCAATTCTTGTCGCGAAATTCAAAAATTTGCTTGCTAATTAAATTGACATACTGTAGTTGAGATACTGTAGCTGACATTTTAAAAAATGGATTACGGTATCCCGTCCAATCTCTTCTGCACTTATTTCTTAGTCTGTACCACCATCAACAATCAACATGTACCGGGCGTCTAGGAAATAACAACAGGGATACTTCTTCTTTACCAATATAATGGAACAAAAAAAAAAATAAATGGAACACCATTAGTCCTGAAAGGTACCTTCGTGATCCACCACTCCAGTGCAACCGTAGACGTAATGGGAAGAAGGATAAGAAACACTGAATTAATACAACGTCAACTATTGCCAGCAATACTTCAGCCTATGAGTACTGCTTCCGAAAATGAAGACATCTTCTCTCTGGAGATGTTTAAAGAACTCCACATCAACGAGACTTCGAACAAGAACTTTCGAATTTGAACGGAGGAGCTAACCAATGAAGACGCTGAATCCGTATTAGCAGCGACACATATGCTGGATGCTTTCGATCAATTTATTCTTAACTTCACAAATATCAATATTCTGCAAGCACTAGCATAAACAACCCAAATGATGAACTCCAACTAGATCTCATCAGCAATTCCCAGAAGCCAAATAACAGCATTCGCTGCTCACATTCCGAGACCGCACCCAATCCAATCAACGCACTCTATCCAATCCGCAAACCATCTTCCTCGAAGCACCCCACTACAATAGCATCCGCAGCACCTGCAGAAATGCTGAGTCAACAATTTGCCGACATCAATTTGTCTATAAATAATTGCTTTTTATTTAATCCAATTTTTAAGAAATCTAACGTGTCCCTCCATAAGCATTATTCTTGACCATGAAGCTATAAATTTCTGTTTGAAGACTCGGGCCGTGATGTCATGACGATCTGAAGGTGACTGTCCGAGCAACAAAAGTTCTTTAATTTCATCCCATGCTGGATTGCATGTGAACGTTATGAATAAGTCAGGACGACCATATGAGCGAAGATATGTCATCGTATCTTGTGCGTATTCGCGCATATTCCTGTGAATGTAGATGGAAGTATGACCATTGTGCCCAATTCGTTGGGATTGACTTTGACATTGTTAACGACTGCTCGTTAATGCAATCATCAATCAGTCGTTTGATTCAAGCGACTGTAGAGAAGTGGTTCGGTTTCGATGTTTTTTATTGGTGTAACCACATTTCAGGTTGTGATTATGAGCGTTTTAACGTATCATTAGCCGATGCCGATGAACATTGTAATCTTCTGCTGGCATTTTCCAAGGGCAAGTTCTAAACAGTTGAAAACAATTTGTTGTGTTGATCGAATACAGTTTGCAGTTCAGCAACAATATCTCTTCTAGTGCCCCTATTGAATCGACAAGATTGATCGTGTTGTTCATCTGTGTTACCCATGAAATAAATCTGAAGAAAATTGTGATCTGCGTCTGGAAGTGGAAGTCATGCACTTTGAAGGTTGGCATGTAATTCTTGCGTATAATATGAGTTGCATCGAACGATGTCATTTGGAAACACGAATTGTACTTCCGAATATTTCTTTTTTATGGCTAAGGCAGTGCATTTAGGTTAGGTTAGGTTAGGGGGTAATGGATAAGCCGCATAGTCACATAGACCTGTTGGTCCATAGTGCTACCACTAAACAGAGTAAACCTAGTTGTAGTCCGTTGTCCTGTTGTCTAGTTTGTTGAAGAAGAATTTTATAGGAGCTGTAATGCTTAGTTTGTCAGATGACATTGTGACACCACACTTAGCTAGTTCGTCAGCTGTTTCGTTTCCGTGGCTTCCAATGAACCCATATGAACCAATGTGTCGTATCAGCTAATTTCTCGTTATCGCCACAAACAGTTAGAGAACAAATTCCAGAAACAGCAGTACGGATGTACGAGAAAGCCGATTGGAGCGGTATAAACAACTTCTTTAAGAATTTTAACTGGTCACTTTGCTTCATCAATAGTGACGTGGATGCCGCTGCTTATATGATCACAAACATTCTTCTGCTGGGCATGAGATCCTTCATTCCTCATAGAGTGAAGTGTATCAAGCCCAAAGCAAACGTATAATGTGACTCGAGCTGTAAAGATGCTATCAGGTTGAGAGAGTTGAATTTCCGGATATACAAGGCCAACCCTACTGAGGAAAACTGAGATAAGTTTAAATTTGTGAAATTCTCGTATGAGCAAAAGTTGAAGCAAAAAGTGCTACAATGTCCCAAGGGTAGCAAAAACTTTTGGTCATTTGTAAAAAACGTAAAGAATTCCGGCTCGTCTTCAATTCCCACGACATCCCAGCTGTCAGCTCAATAGCTGTCAGCTTAACTCAACACTGCCAGATTCCAATATATCGCCACCTGTACTTGAGGGCGTTGATTTCACCATGGGACAAATACACTCGTACAGTTGCAAGAGTACTTAAATATCTCGACGTGCACAAATCCACTGGCCCGGATGGTATTCCCCCTATTCTTCTGAAGAGGTGTTCTTCTGTGCTGGCAAAACCACTGCGTAAGCTTTTTCATCTATCCTACTCTTGAGGTCTCTTTCCGAGCAGATGGAAAACCGCATTTGTCCAACCCGTCCCTAAAAAGGGCGAATATTCGTCATCCACCTCGCATCGACCCATAGCACTTACATCTCTTCTTTCTAAGTTCATGGAAACACTGATAAATCGTCAGCTTCTGAAATATCTCGAATCGCGGAAGCTTCTCAATGACCGCAGCAGCAGGTTCACTGGCGATCTGATAGCTTATCTCACCGAAAAGTGGAACCAATCTTTGCACAATGCAGGTGAAAAGAAGATCGTTGCGCTTGATATTTCTAAGGCATTTGACAGAGTTTGGCATCAAGCTCTCTTGTCCAAAATGAGTGCCTATGGTGTCGATGAATCTCTTCTTCAATGGATTAGAAACTACATTTCGAACTGTTCAATTCAAGTTGTTTTGGATGGGTTCGAGTCTGATATCCACCGAATAAGTGCTGGTGTTCCTCAAGGTCTCCAACACTCTTTCTCATTTTTATAAATTATCTCTTGTATGTTACTTCTAATTGAATTAATTCCTTCGCTGATGATAGCACCCTCAGCTTTTCATATTCGTTCCAAGACTCACGACCCCGCCCTTCGGCCGAAGAATTGGAACGGCAGCTTATGTTAAGCCATTATCCATGAATGGCACGTGTGTCGATGAAACCGGAAAGCTTTCCATCCTTGGCATGTGTATCAACACAACACTTAGTTGGACCGATCACATATTTGAGAACGCCAAAAATGCTGCGTAATGTTTAGGTTTCCTCAATTGATGCAGGAAATACATCACCTCTTCTGATTTGGCTTTAGTTTATAAGGCGTATATACGCCCAAAGTCTGGTGCCTCCAAAACCACCCTGCACCTTTTAGATAGAATACAAAAGCAAGCAATAAAACTTATAGGATACAACAGTATTGCGAGTCAAGTACTCGCTCCAACATCGACGTACCGTCTTGTCTATATCCGTATTTTATCGCTATTTTAACAAACGTTGCTCAAGTGAGCTTCCCAACTGCATTCCTCCTCTCTATGAATTCAACCGCAATACCCGTCTCGGCAGGAATGCTCATCAGTTTGCCCTTAAGACTACTTTCGGACGCACAGTTAAATTTAGAGACTCGTTCATTAGCCGCACGACACGAATATGGAATGCTCTTCCCAGCCTAATATTTCCCCCACAATACAATCCTCAGATTTTTAAAATCGATGTGCACATCCTGTCTCTTTCTTCCTTAACACCTTCGGCCTGTGCCGTGTCTTGAAACCGGACACTTAAGGGTATTAACAACCCCTTGTGCGCGAATTATAAATGCGAACCTTATGGGTTGACAAAAAACTGTTTCTTTATTCCTTCCGAGCTAATTACCAACTGAACTTCAAATATTCTTACATAAAAACTAAACCTACGCTTGCAGAGGTGATTCTGAGAATTTGAAGCGACGGAAATATGCCAGACGCATACTCTTCAAATTTATCAGTTAACCTGTGCAATTAGTGTAGAATCGATGACCGGATAGCTTGTGTGTTGTTGTGGTTGTTGGGGAGCGTGGGTCTAGTGTACTTGTAACTCCTTCCCCCTTAGGTTTGAGCGAAGGCTGAAGTGGCTGATTGGCTGCTGCAGTCTGAGTGAAGGGCATTCTGTCTAGGCTTACATTGTTTCTGGAAATGTAGACTATTGTAATTAAAATGGTTATTAGAATTATAAGTGTAATGATGATAAGGCTATCTCTTCTTTGGGCTTCGATGCTTAAAACGGATATTGCTTGCTTGTTAATAAATTCGTATTCGTTGAATTTCCTCAAATTTAATGTTTCAATAGTATACTCTGGGTGGATTGGTGAATATGATGCTGGAAATATGCGAACTTCATCCCAATTTGTTCTGGGACTGCTGTTGTATATGACTCCATTTTTTTCAACCTTACAGTTACTGAAGTGCAGTAACATGGAGCCTTTCATTAGTTGTAAGGGACTGTCACAGCTTGTTTTAATTTTTGTCTCTGGAACGTTGATAAGAAGGATGTAATTTGGCTCAGGCTGACTTATTTGCTTGATTTCTCCGACTTCGGTGACAGGGCAAGTAGCTGGCTGATTGTTCATAATATTGCCAATGCAATTAGACTCGTTTCTTAGTTGTCGATGAGCTACTCCCTTACAAATGAACATATTCTCTACTTTGAGGCAAATGTCGTCAAGATTAAAAATAATATATTCGTTAATTACAATATATGGTTTCACTATGATTAAATTGGTTTCGTTCACCGGGAGGGGAATAGTATGGAAAAGGGAATAGTTATCGTGGGAGAGGTTTGGGATACGGATGCAGAATATAATGTTGGAGCCATTATATTAAGCTTGGAGTTCTAGAAGCTCGTACAGGTGTTCATTCGATTTAATTTCGATGGATTGGTTACTAAAAATTTTTCGAAATTCCTGAAGGTCGCTAATATTTAAAATCATTTTTGGGATAATATTTAGCTTAGCGAAGACTATTGCTTCTGCGATGCTCGCCGTATGATTTGTGAGAAAATCGATGTTTAAGTTTAGTTGGGCAAGATATTGCATATGTATAAGGATGTCTGTATTGGACATAAACTAAAACGGTTTATGAAGTTCTAAAGGTAACTGTCGATTGTGTCTTGTTCGGCATTAATGTGATTAGTAATGTTCTTAAATCTTTCGATCATTTGCATGTTTAAACTAATTCCGGAATTAACTTTGCCGTTAAGTCCCCTTGTAATTGACTCAAGATTTCGATTTTTTTGTTTAGCTCTTCGAGTTCCTGTTGGGGTAGAAGTGGAAGAGAAAGAAGGGATGAAAGAAGATTTGTGGTCTGTATATTGGTCGTTAAGATTATATATTGCTTAGCTAATATTTTCTCTATTTCTTAATTCTAGATTTATGTATTTTCCTATGATCGGTAGTCATAACTGTAACTTTCCTATTATTTTTAACGCGGTGTTTAGTGTATCGAGGAGTTATTTTGTTACGTCTACACTCTTTCCTATAAATGATTTCGTTGGTTTCTTTGTCCCCGGTTTTTCTCGTTCTTTATTAAGCTAATCTATTCGGTTACTGGTTGACTGTTCTAATTTGCTCTTGATTGAAGGAAAAAGTACTTCTTGAAATCTGGTTAGTTTATTTATTAAATTTTGTATGTTCTCCCGTAAAATAACTCAAATGCGGTCAATCGGGTAGCTGAGTGCATAGCATTATTATATGTGAACATTGTCTCTGCAAATATATCTTCATGCTCCATTTCTACTCTTTTTTCTTTTAATGTTTCTAATATTTTTCTATATATTTCCGTAAGAGTGGAATGTAGCCGCTCTACAGGTGGGTTGCTACTGCTTTGTTGGAAGGAGGTTATATGTAGGTTAATCTGATATTGTTTGCAGAAATCTTTGTATGTATTTGAATTAAACTCAGTTCCCTGATCGCAAACTACTTTTAAGGGGATACCGTGAAGGCTCATAAAATGTTTCAATGACTTAAGTACTGAGATGCTGTTCCTAGTAGGCAATGTATAACCTGCAGCAAATTCAGAGAATTTATCAATTATTGTTAATATGTGTTGGTTTCTGATGGTGTAAATATCTATGTGTATGTAAATATCTATATTTCTGGTTTCATATATTCGACTTTAGGTGGGCGCCTGTCGTATTTTAATTTGTTTATTGTCTGGGTTACCTTGCTTTTCATGTACGTAAAATAAAATTCTGTTTTAAGGTGAAGAACAGTTTCCTCGATGCCTCGGTGATTATGTTTGACGTGATAATCGCTTATCAATTTTTCTTGTGGTCAATTTGCCTTATATTGGGCGAAGTATTTGGAGTAAACCGATTGTATCGTGCGAAATGTTTCGTAGTCTGCATGTATAGCGTTAAGCTTATTAGGAGAGAAATTGTTTAAAAATATTTATAATTTTATCTTCCGTAAAGGATGCTTCTCTCAATATTCGACGCTGTTTATTTTTGAAAATAGTTTCGAATGTCATTGGTACGCCTCTATTTGATTGAAGATGAAAGATACAATGAAGATTGAACTCGTTGAGTAGTTTTTCAGATATTGGTACGCCATCATATACGTTTTCTTCGGCCGAATGGACAGTTGTTCCGCTTGTCCCTTGGATCGACATAGAATCGTTGATGTTAACTTTTATATTACCTGGGTTCTCTATTTTCACTCTGCTGAGAGCGTCAGCATTGGTGTTAAACTGTCCGTTTTTATACAATATATCATAATCAAATTAATCTAACTTTAGCCTCCAATGAATTAGTTTGGAGTTTGGGTCTTTAAGCATCATGGCCCACGTAAGGGGCTCCGTAATAATTTTGAACTTGCGTCAGTAGAGATAGGGTCGGAATTATTTAGTTGCCCAAACAATTGCTAGCAGTTCTTTCTCTATCGTTGAATAGTTTATTTCGGAATCTGTGAGAGTTCTATTAGTAAAACATATTGGTTTGTCGCTGCCAATTGGACCTTGCGAAAGGACTGATCCTATAGCAAAGTTGCTAGCATCGGTGGTGAGTATGAATGACCTAGAGAGGTCTGGATATTGTAGGATAGGGTCGTTTACTAAGAGATTTTTGCAAGTTTCGAACGTATTATATAAGAATCATTTATTATGATCTTGCGGTCTTTCTTAAAACACTCCGTTAGGTGTTTTACGAGTTTCGCGAAATCTCTGATGAATTTGCGGTAATACCCTAACAGTACTAAGAAACTACGTATTTCCTTTTGTGTACGGGGGAGTGGGAAGTTTTTTATTGCGTGAATTTTTTCTGGGTTGGGTTTGATTCCGTCTGTTGTAACAATATGTCCTAGGAAAGCTATCTCCTTTTGAAGAAAGTGTGATTTTTCGATTTGAACTTTCAAGTTATGCTCACGGAGTCTGTTAAAAACATTTTTTAGGTTCCCCATATGCTCTTGGAGCTATGTTGAGAATATTATGATATCGTCAAGGTAGACGAGACATATCGTTCCAATAAGATCTTTGAGGACGTTGTCCATTACTCGCTGAAAGGTTGACGGAGCGTTTGAAGTGCTTTGAGCTCCGCCTGGTAATCTGTATTAATATTAGCAATATTTATAAAGTTACAATGCCCAAAAGTTATAAATTTAAAATTGTTGGACTCTGTTAGTCTTAGAGCCCATTTAGTCGCAACGCCTTTAGAAAATAGGCTAATGGGAAGAAGATGTAAAATCATGTTCAGTCACCCTGTAGATGAAGTTTTTAGAGCTCCTGTTACTGCAATGAATATGTGTCGTTATAGCCTTTCAAGCTTTGCCTTCGTGGACCTTTTTTCCTAGGGCTTTCCACCGTACCTCGACCCCGTACATTAAGATTAGTTTTACTATAGAGGTGTAGATCCATTGGGGCACTTTCGGCTGTTGTGGTTTTGATTTTTATATTTTTAAAAGTACTGACAGTGTGACTTCTTGTGAAAACCATAGTTTCTGTTTTGTTTGTTGAGGCCATTAAGTGTCACCCATTTGCTAATTGACGATATACCTCTTTCCATTAATTCACTCATGATGCTTAAATATTTGCCTGATACAAGTAGAACAATGTATCAGCACATTCTACTACTTTGTTTTTTTTTTTTTATAATTTGCGCGCGCACAAGGGATTGTTAGTGCCCTTAAGTGTCCGGGTTCAAAACACAGCACGGGCCGAAGATGTAGAGGGAGAAAGGGAAAGGAGGTACCTGTGCACATTGGTTTTAAATATCTGAGGATTGTATTGTGGGGGAAATATTAGGCTGGGAAGAGCATTCCATATTCGTGTCGTGCGGCTAATGAACGAGTCTCTAAATTTAACTGTGCGTCCGAAAGTAGTCTTAAGGGCAAACTGATGAGCATTCCTGCCGAGACGGGTATTGCGGTTGAATTCATGGAGAGGAGGAATGCAGTTGGCAAGCTCACTTGAGCATCGTTTGTTAAAATAGCACAAGACGGTACATCGATGTTGGAGCGAGTACTTGACTCGCAATACTGTTGTATCCTATAAGTTTTATTGCTTGCTTTTGTATTCTATCTAAAAGGTGCAGGGTGGTTTTGGAGGCACCAGACTCAAGTTTGGGGCGTATATACGCCTTATAAACTAAAGCCAAATCAGAAGAGGTGAAGTATTTCCTGCATCAATTGAGGAAACCTAAACATTACGCAGCATTTTTGGCGATCTCAAATATGTGATCGGTCCAACTAAGTGTTGTGTTGATACACATGCCAAGGATGGAAAGCTTTCCGGTTTCATCGACACACGTGCCATTCATGGATAATGGCTGTTTAAAAAGGGTTCGCTTGAGTGACAGCAGACAGCATTGAGTTTTGCATTGAATTCAAATCGATTGTTCTTTCCCCAATCGATTATGCTGTCAAGATCGGAGTTCAATGTGCTTATCATACGCTGCCGTTCCAATTCTTCGGCCGAAGGGCGGGGTCGTGAGTCTGGGAACGAATATGAAAAGCTGAGGGTGCTATCATCAGCGAAGGAATTAATTCAATTAGAAGTAACATACAAAAGATCATTTATAAAAATGAGAAAGAGTGTCGGAGACAGAACAGAGCCTTGGGGAACGCCAGCATTTATTTGGTGGATATCAGACTTGAACCCATCCAAAACAACTTGAATTGAACGGTTCGAAAGGTAATTTCTAATCCATTGAAGAAGAGATTCATCGACACCATAGGCACGCATTTTCGACAAGAGAGCTTGATGCCAAACTCTGTCAAATGCCATGGAAATATCAAGCGCAACGATCTTGCTTTCGCCTGCATCATGCAAAGATTGGTTCCACTTTTCGGTGAGAAGATCACCAGTGGACCTGTTGCTGCGAAAATCATACATATATTTCATAAGCTGACGATTTATCAGCGTTTCCATGACCTTAGAAGCATCTGCTCGGAAAGAGACCTCAAGAGTAGGATAGATGAAAAAGCTTACGCAGTGGTTTTGCCAGCACAGAAGAACACCTCTTCAGAAGAATAGGGGGAATACCATCCGGGCCAGTGGATTTGTGCACGTCGAGATCTTTAAATACTCTTGCAACTGTACGAGTGTGGAAGTGTATTTGTCCCATGGTGAAATCAACGCTCTCAAGTGCAGGTGGCGACATATTGGAATCTGGCAGTGTTGAGATAGCTGCAACATGCGCCGCAAGCAGATTTGCTTTGTCTAAAGAGCTGACAGCTGGGATGTCATTGTAAATGAGCGTGGGAATTGAAGACGCGGCGGAATTCTTTAAGTTTTTTACAAATGACCAAAAGTTTTTGCTACCCTTGGGACATTGTAGCACTTTTTGCCTCAACTTTTGCTCATACGAGAATTTCACACGTCTTATAATTGCATTACAGGCATTTCTGGGTCGTTTAAACTTATCTCAGTTTTCCTCAGTAGGGTTGGCCTTGTATATCCGGAAATTCAACTCTCTCAACCTGATAGCATCTTTACAGCTCGAGTCACATTATACGTTTGCTTTGGGCTTGATACACTTCACTCTATGAGGAATGAAGGATCTCATGCCCAGCAGAAGAATGTTTGTGATCATATAAGCAGCGGCATCCACGTCACTATTGATGAAGCAAAGTGACCAGTTAAAATTCTTAAAGAAGTTGTTTATACCGCTCCAATCGGCTTTCTCGTATAGCCATACTGTTCTTTTAGGAATTTGTTCTCTAACTGTTTGTGGCGATGACGAGAAATTAGCTGATACGACACAATGGTCAGACGATCCTAGAGGTGACAGAATGTCAATAGAATATCTGTCAGGATGAGAGGTGAGAAACAGGTCCAGGGTGTTGGCGGAATGATCTGTAATGTCACGTATTCGTGTGGCCTCATTTACTAGCTGGGTCAGATTGTTTACCTCAGCAAAGATTTCAACATACCTTCCTTCGGATGTTGTCTGGCCCAAATGTCGAAGCCAATTAGAATTGTGCACATTGAAATCGCCCGCAATGGCAATTTCAGTGCGAGGATACAGGGATACAATTCTTGAGATGGAGTCGGATAGCACATCCAATTCGTTGAAAGTTGAATTGCTATCCATGTTCGGACTTCTATAAATAAAGCAGAAGTGGATTAAATGCTTACGGACATGGAGTTTTAACCACAGAAAATTAAATTCCGGATTGGAACAGAGGCCGTATTGAGGTTGAAGTTGGTAAGCTACATCACTACGCACGTAGACGGCGAGACCGCGGTGTAAAAAGAAAAGCGGCACCAAGCAATATCCAGGCAGGTTTAAGTCCGATAAATCGGTATTCTCCCCTACCCGTGTTTTACTCAGCGCCAAGACAGCTGGTTTATAGCGGGGTAGTTTGACAAACACAGCGAAGAGATTCACTCTAAGCCCACGCACATTGCTACGTCAACCCTAAAACTTCCCATAGAATACCAAACGGAGATATTAGAAAGAAACCAACTCCGACTGCAGATTAGCTTCCCAACAACAATCGATGTAGGTGTTATGCCCGTACATCGTTTGGAGTTGGTCCACCAACAAATTACAACTCTAAAATCCGCTACGTCAGATGCTACGAACTCTCAGCCATGCCCCAACCCGCCTGATAAAATCAAACGGGAGTTCCGACCGAGAATGCGCAGCAGTGGCTTATGTAGAAGGGGGACGAGAGGGAGTCTTGTGGGGCACTCGCGACGTTGTTTTTGGTGGCGGGGCCGCGGGGTTACGCTTTTATCGCTTAATGAACCGAAGGGGACAAGTCCACGCGTCGGACGATGGCACGGGGCTCAGTGATACCTGACTTATAGAGTGTGTGTAGTGTTAGGATCCATAGAAGACCCCTCCGTGGGGTAGTAGCATATTTTGTTAGTGTAGTGTGCATGTTGAGAGTTAGAGAGGAAATCCCTAGGAATTGATTCTCTAATGTAGGAGTCAACAATTCTCTCTAGTCAATGAATGACGATGTCAGACAAAGGGGTCTATAGTCCTTGGCTTCCACACGACCACCTTTGGGGATGAAGACAGCCCGTGGGATACGCCAAATTTTGAGGACTATATTCTGCCTAATGCAGCCTTTAAAAAGGAAGGTCAGTGTGGACAGAATCGATCCGTGTGCTTTTTGTAGCATAACAGAGATGATACCATCCGGACCAGGTGATTTGTACGGGCTGAAAGAATGTTTAGCCCATTTTTAGAAGAGTCTCCACAGTTTCTTTTTCGTGCGCTGTGCGATCGCCAAGGCATGATTGGTTTTTTAGCCAGATGTTTCCTGAGACGTTAAGCCTCTGAGTTATTTTTTTTTTTTTTGCGCAAAACGTCCTTCTTTCCCCTTTCTTTTCATTTCTCAGTTGCTTTTTGAACATTCTTAGCAGCTTATTTTTCCACCAGTTTCCAGTTTGAAATTGTGATTTCTCCTAATGGATTGCTATGGTCAAGATCTTTCTTTGCCACTTCGCTGACTGTCTGTGGTAGGAGTTTTGCTGAGAGTACTTACTCTTTTAGTCAAATGGGACACCGAATGTTTTTCTTCTGGCGACCTCTGCCTCTTGAGAGCAGCGTACCCAGCACATTCTCCTCTATGCTATTGACAAAATTAGGGTTTTTGAGTTTGTAGCTTTCACGGGTTTCAAAGACTTTGCGACTCTTTTTGATGGTCTCGTCTGCCCATTTTAGCCGTTTAGACTCTACGGGCGTTAAGAGAATTGCCTCTTCTATGCTTATCATATTGTAAGCTGCAATCGCAGCTGTGTATTGACGCAAAGCTTTCCTGCCGTTGATCTCTTGGTCGCAGTTAGCAAAACCCACAGTAGACCTGTTAGGACTAGAAGAGCGCAATAGCATCCATTTCCTTGGTCATCCTATTTGCTGTTGCCACGTTTACCTGCGATTAGGAGGTACAAAAATATTAGGTTGTTATAAGTGTTCACTATTTACTTCCTGAAGGTCATTATATTCGAAAAAGAGTTCGATTGTCATGTGCACGATTTTTTTAATGTAGTTGTAAATATTGAGATAAAAAGTCTAGGGCTAATGTAGGAACCTGTATACAAAATTCACAAAATATGAGTCGAGTGATTGTTTTTTATATTTATATCGAGTTTTAAATACACTGAATAGAAGATTTCGTGTATTTTTGCCCTATATCCCGTCGTATTTTCGACTGTTAATCATCAATCTTGTGTCCGATCATTATAATTGCGACTGTTTAAAAATATTATAATATATATTTATAAAATATTGGTCCATCTCTTACCATTTAAGAGTCTATGAAGGACAAGCAAACAAACAAACATTGGTTTTCATATATAAAGATAAACTATGAACAAATAATAAAATGTAAAGATAGTTTGTATGGTCTAAAAAATGCAATTCGTTAAACTATCTGCAAACAAAATAATGTAATAAACATTAGAAAGGACAATTGTGTTTATGAATATTTTTTCTGTCAAGTAAACCAGATGAGCAACCAACATATCCCCACAATAGAAGTACAGCGGAAATGTCGAAATATTCATAATTCAATTCCACAATGCAGTTATTAAAGTTCAGCGGTACACATTCAACGCAGAAGAAATCACTAAACACAGACCACTTCCAGCCAGAGTACAACTATCATCGACAGTTCAAGAGTAGAAGAAATATTATCTCTAGAAACAGTCAAAGAACACCAAACAATACCCGTTATATCCAGAAGTTAAAATCGATCAGCGGAAGTAAAACATTGTCATGACAACACTGACTGTCAACAGAAAATTGTGAAATGCAACAAAAATAGCAAGAAAAATCAAACTTGTGTCTCCAGGACACTAGCAAAAACGTTAAGAAAGCACACTTGAGTACTCTTGAGTACTTGAGTACAGCACTCTTGAGTACAATGCGTTTTAACGCATTGCTCATCAGCTTTCGGTAATTCTGCCTAATCGCCATGGAGTAGGAGGTTTGTTCATCATGTAGGAGCACAAGCGGTCCTACCTTAATTTGTGCCGAGGCTGACAGCCATTTAGGTCGTGATAGCAGTTGCACGAGGTATATAATAGTCACTCACGAGTTCCAAATGTACTGCCTTTGTGCAGAAGCAGACGAACATTGCGATACATGCACTGGTTATTTTGTTGCATCTTCCTTTCCATGCTTTTAATTGTATAAGACTGGAATAACCAACACCGAAAGTTTGGACGAAGGCATACCTTTACCTTTGATTTCAGTCACAGGATCAAATATTTTGCTCTTGGAGTTGCCATCATTAATTGCTGACCCCCATGCATGGTTCTCAAGTGTGCATCATGGATAATTAGCGTGGCACACGGATTGTTCGGAGACAATATAATGGGATGTCGCCTTCCATAAAGTAAATCCGCATTTTTCAGGCGACCAAACTCGTAATAACCCTTTGTCGTGAAGTTTGGCTAACTTGCCTTCCTTTTGATCCGATTCTGTTTGAAAAGAATTCGTGGTGTGTGATAGAAATCAATCGTATTCGCGCTGATGCGAGATCCAGTCCACTTGAACGTTCTGAAGTTCTTTTTGAATTGTTCATGAAGCGAGGGCAATACCCTGTAACATGTAGTAAGTGAAGTGAACAAAGCTTCGTTTTTGGCCCTAAACTCGACATCTTTAAATTCAAGGATTGTGGTTGGAACTATTCGCGCTGAAATGGGTTCTCGTTCAACCATTTGCAGAAATTGAGGACGGGTAGAGTCCTCTAGCGACTACGTCTGCTGGGTTGTACTGAGAAGGACAACAACGCCAGCACTGCGGATCTATTGGCTCCTGTATCTCGGCTGCTCTATTTGATACAAATATAGTGCGTATACATGGAAGGCTTTGGACCCACCCAAGGGTGATTAGTGAATCGAACCACGCAATTAACTTTACCTGTGAAAGCTCCATAATTTTCATTCAATACTTCAGAAATAGGGCCAACAGAAAGGCTCCACTTTTCCGAGGCATCAGAGAACCCGTGGATTTCATTATAACGTTTCTTAATATAAGTTGAAGGTAATTCGCCATCCCACTTCTGTTGCTCCTGCCAAATATCTTGCATTAACAACAAATGGAGCATCAAATCGAATTGTATAGACGAGCGATGTCTGATAAAATAGTATGTTTTGTGTCAATTAGCTTATCTGCGATATCTATTTTAAACGAGAAGATATCCCTCCCGGGATGCTATTGGATTCCCAATGTTCTTATTATCAAACTACAGCGGCAGCTGCACTTCCCGATTTTCTTTGTTACTAACCTATTTTCGTAATGGAAAACCTCCTCTTCTCAACATTGCCGTTAGCTGGCGTTGCATCTCAATGGCTTTGTCTACTGAATCAGCGCAATGAATAATGTCATCGACGTAGATGTTTTTGATTTTTGACGCTAGGGGACAGTCATCACGTTCGTCTTTAGCCAATTGTTGAAAGGTGCAAACAGCTAGATAGAGTGCAGCAGAAGTACCAAAAGTGACAGTGTTTAGACGGAACGCCTTAATTTTTTCACATTTATCGCATCATATCACAAGTTTATTACATGGAATCTCCTCCCAGATCTCAGGAAAGGATTATTGAGAGAGGAATCATCCGACGTCTTACAGGATGCATCGAAGACAATGCTTAACCTTGTTGTAGAGCTCAACTCCTTTATTATAACTGTGGAACAAAGTGATGGTTAGTACCATGTAGTGACCCAATGTCTACTTAAGTCATATGCCCTAGCTAATTGTATTTATGGAATACCTTCTTGTAGTCTTTATAGAAGGCTTTATTCGAATTGAATATTCTTTCCAACTTCCAACTGAAAAGAGCTTATTTCTTTGACAAACCTAAACTGGGGTATGTTCATTAATTAAACGGCAGTTGTACAACATAACTTCCGTCTGGTTGGTTTGACAAAAATGCACTTCACACTCCTCTGTCATTGACAATAATATTTTTCGATCCACTTCTTCTAATTGCCAAAACTTCAATAAAATTTCATTCAGCTTCTCGAGATATATGAAGCGTCTTCACTGTAGGTTTCGGGCTCGGATCATTGCTAACAGAGTACCCACCCTAATTCGGTCCTTTGAGCCATTGAGTCCTTTGGGCCAGTGTAGTCCAACAATTGGGAATTTTTTCCAATTCTTTTTCCTATCCGCCGAGGCCTTACACAACGACCAACCAACTGAACGGTATGGTTTCCAATTTCTGAAAGTTAATATTCAACTTCCAGTCATCGCAGTCTCTCATGAATGAATTGAAGTCACCCTGCGTGAGTTTAATGTTTTTAGTTTTACTCGAATACCTTACTGGTGTTTCGGAAGGATTGATCGGAGGTTGCACGTATTCGAAGATTATTTTCCTCGCTAGGGTATGGGTTATTCAATCGCAGTTTTCCAATGCTCCGGATAATGTGCGTTATTCAGAGCATTGTTTAATAGAATGGTGTACAAGTTATCATCGAGTGTGGCGTTTTCTTTATCAATACCTGCTGTAGTCAGTATTTGTTCGTTGTCCGTAGGGAGCTTAAGACATTGAAAATCGCTTTGCTAGTTACTTCTAAAGAATTTGCTTGGGAACATGTTCGGGTTGTTGAATCTTATAGCCCGAATCTTATCGTTTCAATACGAGTTAATATAGAGTCTTCAATTCTGATCAGCATCAACTCTGGGCTTTGATCGTCTGATGGCCGACCTGGTCCTCTAACCGATCCATACACATTTCTATGGACGGTTTCCAATCGAGTAGGACCGTTTGCTCTTGGCACTGGATCTAGCGACACTACATTCCCGTGCTCCTCCGGCCAGATGTCATTTGGGCGTAAGCCACTTGATTTGTGACCCGGAGTGGATTTCACTGGCGGCTGCTTCCGTAGAACCATTGTTGTCTTCCGCTCTTGGAACATAGGGCAACAACGCTAGTTAGCTGTGTGTCCCGTTTTCACGCAGAATACGCACTTGAGCTAACTTTTTTTAGTTTCCTTCTTGCCCCAGCGTGCCTTGTGGTTATTACTACACTTCACACATCCAGGCAGCACATTGCAGCGTGCGCAAGCCTTTGGCAGGGAGCGCATTGAAGAATGCCTTCGCTTCTTCTTCTGTTAGTAATGATCCGAGCCCGAAACCTACAGTGAAGACGCTTCATATATCTCGAGAAGCTGAATGAAATTTTATTGAAGTTTTGGCAATTAGAAGAAGTGGATCGAAAAATATTATTGTCAATGACAGAGGAGTGTGAAGTGCATTTTTGTCAAACCAACCAGACGGAAGTTATGTTGTACGTCGGCGTGGGAATCTTCAACAATTTCGTGTAACATTTTTCGGTCTTTGGGATGTAGGAAAAGAACTCCAACCTCTACATCTTAAAGAACCCTTTTAGTTTAGTATATTGTTCCACCGTCTTGCAGTGGATTGAATACTTTTCAAGACTTAATTTTTTTATAGTAAAATTACCTTTACCCAGGGCCTCCCTACATACCTTGGCAATCAATTATACTTTTGCCTTGTACATTTATAGGTGGCACCGCTGCTGTTGCGGATGAGCTGGCGGTTGTTTTTGCAATGCAGTTTCCTTCTTCTGTGCTGGCTGTTGTTCCCGCTTTAGATGTTGTTGGGACTCTCTCTCCTGGTCCAACGCTTGTGACGAGAGTCATTTCATACAGCAATCTGATTTCTTAGATCAGATCAAAATAGTGCTATCACGTTGTTCCTAATATCTGGAGTTCTGGAATTCTCCCCTAATATTGAAACCTTTTTATTATGGAAAGAAAAATTGGAAGTAAACTGCACGGAAGACAACAAAAAAAGGCAATCTTATTGAATTCGATTATAAATCTATGCAGCCCAGAATCATTGATATCAAAATCATATAAAGAATTGTCCATTATACTCCACCTACAATCATATTCCGAGAGAGAAAAAAGTTTCGCTCCTCAGCAAAAAACGATGGGTAAAGCATTGCAGGGTAGTATGCAAGAGTAAAAAAATTAGCGCGAAATTGCAAAATTTGGTTAGAACCTGGACGTTTTTGTTATAAACCAATTCGTTATGAGTTTGCCAAACCTCAATATTTGAGAGATTGTGAGCAGAAGATGAGAAGATAACTCTCCCAGATGGTCTGAAGAAGGCCATGATTCTTGAAAGGAAAATAATTGAAAAATATGTTGTTGAAGAAGCATTTCATTACACAAAAAATCGCAATGGACTAAAAACAATCAAAGAATGATAACATCGACTAAACGTGGACATTTTGTGGGGGAAGAAGGCAGTCGTGGCATGGGCAGGAGTAGTCGTGGTGGAAACAATCAAAACAAACAGCAAAAAGTGTGTTCCTGTTGTGGCTGGCGAAATCACGCCTCTTAGTTGTGTAAATTCAAAGAAAGCAAATGTCATGCTTGCGGCAGAATTGGACATTTAGCAACAGTATGCAGTGTAAAGAAAAATACAATTAATTACGTATCCAATTTAGACAAAATATCACCTTGTGAAGTGAATAATTTTCAAATTCATGCAATAATATATTTCTTGCTCAAATTCATGCAATGGCATTTACTCTCTACTATGTGATATCGGTGCTCTCTGATTGCTTGGTCATACGTTTTTGAGATCATTCAATTTTGAATTACAGGAAGTAATTTCAGTAGAAGTAAGTGACAAACACTTAATTATATTTGAGCATTTAAAAGCGAGTTTTCGTAAGTTTTCAAAGAAGATCTGGGTGCTTATAATATAAGCAAAATATCATTAGACAAGTGCGATAACGCGAAACCGGTTTTCTTTAAACCTAGTCTATTGCCTCTGTCATGGAAAGAATGAATTGGAAAACAATTACAGGACATAATTCAGAAAGGTGTTCTTCAGCATGCTGATTACTCTGAGTGGGCTACAGTTGGTTCCGATCTTAAAGCCAAATGGTGATCTACGAATTTGTGGTGATTATAAATTCACTATTAACAATGGATTGGTAGATTTTAAATATCTTGTCTTCTTGCATCCTTTAATGGAGGTGAACTGTTCACCAATCTTGATCTGTCTAACGCATATAATCAATTATAATTAGACGAAAAATCACAGCTTCTCTGTAACTGGAGTACACACAAACGATTCCGATTTTCCAAAAACAATGTGATTCCCAGGGGATGAGACTTTCCTGTCGTCCTACTTGTTTTACGTATTGCTGTTGTGAATGACTGCCGTTGTAGGTGGTCTATGAAATTGACCGGAGAACTTAGCCAGTCATATTGTCACTTTTGTCTTTAAGGTGTTGATGGTTGTTGTTATCGTTCAAGCCAACCAGAGATCTTTATAAACCCGCAAAGAGATTTGATATCTGATATTTTATGAAGGTCATGGAAGATATCTGATATTTTATGAAGGTCATGGAAGAAAAATTCTCCCAGGGTTCCTTGTCTCAGTAGGCAGGCACTGGGGCATCGACAAAGATAGTGGGATGTGTCCTCAATCTCCTCTTCGTCTCCATAGCCTCTGCATATGGTATCAGAGGTAAATCACATTTTGTATTCATGGTATCTCAGATAGTTATGGCCAGTTATTGCTCCCACCACCATCCTCAGCAGTCTGCTACTGTACTGGAGGAGAATATCAGTTTTTGTACTATTTAACCTAGGGTATAGGTACGAGAGTTCTCACATGTGGGAAGAGAACTCCACCTTTCATTAGCTCCATGATTTTAATACCCACCTTTCTCTTGATGTCAGATAGCGGTGAGTTAAGCTATGGGATTGCCCGGGATTGGTCAGATTCGGTCCCTTTCCTGGCAAGTTCATCTGCTACCTCGTTGCTGGTTATGTCCGTATGTTCTGAGACCCAGCACAGAGTTATCGACTGCGGTGTGCCTAGAACCTTGAGAAGAGCTCAGCGACAGCTTGCGACTAGCTTGAACTTTGTTTCTATAGCTGAAATTACTTTAATGGCCGCTTGACTGTCAATTAAGAAGCTGGTGATATTTCCAACAACGATGTCATTTTGGCCGCTTCTTTGATCGCAAGGACCTCTGCTTGAAAAACACTATAAATAGTCTATCTAGAATGCACGCACCATTGGGGCTGGAGTTTCAGTTCTTGGATTGGATGATACTAATGGCACTCATTGCAGCGGTCATCTGCGTATGGAGGTCAAATGGAAGAATATCCAGTAGTACCTCTAAGCCCGATGAAGGGGTGTTGGAAATTGCCCCTGTCACGCCCAGGCAAGCGCGTGTCTCTATGCTCGTGAGCAGCTTTAGGTTGGAATCTTTCAGGCAAGCTTGCCACCAAACTACACTGCCATATTTCAGAATCGGTCTCACAAATGCTGTATAAATCCACAGTATAATTTTTTTGCATAGGTATAAGGCATAGGCCGCTTTCTTCGCTCTCTCCTCTATATTACCTTTTCAGTTAAGTTTCCTGTCTAGGATTAGACCAAGGTATCTCGAGCTTTCTCCTAGGGTGAGGGTTGTACCCTCAATCTTGGGAGCATAGAAAGGCGGAATGACCCTTTGTTTGGTAAAGAGGACCAACTCTGTTTTTAGGGGGTTAATCCTAAGACAGCTAATCCCATGACTACGTCGTCGAAGTAAGCGATTGCCTAGGTTCCCGAGCATCTGATTTCCTTAAGAATCTTTTCGATGACAAGCACCCACAGAAGGGGGAAATAACTCCACCCTGAAGGGTGACCCTTGTGGCTACGACTTTGACAGTTGTGTCGCCTAAGGTTGCATTTATATTTCTTGATGATAAGAAGACGTATGGTCTCAGCTGACGACTTTCATAGTTTGTAATAATGTTCTTTTAGCTAGGATTGCAACTGCTTTCTTGAAAGTCCTAAGGCTAGCCTATGCGTTTCAGTCTTCTGTGAGTCTAGAGGACTTGGCTGCGTTAAAGAGGGATGTATATTTTTTTCTAAGGGGGAATGAGGTAATTGTCCCACCATGGTGGATGGCTCTCTTAAATCCCACTTTTCTTTATCGGCTTTTACCACAATGTCCTTCATGATTTGGTCCGGGAGGTTCTCCTTGTCGTGGGGCATGTGTACCGATGCAAATATCAGCGGAGTGGTGTTCTCACGGTTGTTTTTGACTGCGGTGTAATCTTCGTCACTCTAATTAGGTAGGAGAAATAGGTTAGATTATTTTATATGTACTATACAGGATCTTATCCTACTTATGTCACCATTCGAATTGGATGAGTAGGTTGTCCAGTTAAGTTTCTCCCCTGGTTAATCCATGGCGATGTCCATTTTCTCCATTGAGAGGAGAGAGACCAGGTTAGCACTAGCCGGCCTGATGTGGTGGAGATTGATTTGAACCATAGTCAATCGGGCAACCAGCAGGTTGAGAAGTTTCTTTATTGACAGTTGCGGGCATAATTCTTAGTCTAAATAAGGTAATTCCCGTTTTAACCTTTTCTGATGGCGCTGTAGCGGTACCGATGTCTGGTCTAAATGGATGTCAACATTCATACCATTCTCTTCATGCTTCGACCTTTTGGCCTAAGGTAATTCAATACTTCCCCCTTATCTACTAATATCTACTATTCGTATCTCGGGGTCCCATCGGTGCTTCAGTCGCATTTATCCCCCTTCGAATCAGCCTTCGTATAGCAGAATGCGATCACATTACATAAAATAAAATCACTCTGGACCCGGACTGAATGTCAAGAAGTGTGACTTATTTAAATCAAAAATGTTGCTTTAAAGGATCTAAAAGCGTAAGTAAGAACTACGCTAAGAGCTTCTATCGGTATCGTAAACTATTATTCGAAATTCATTCATAATTTTTTAAACAAAATGTTTCCTTTGTTTGATTGTCAGAAATAGTACGACCTGATAAAATCTGAAATCACATCAGAGTCTTACATTTCGACCCCAATCAACCCATAATTCTCACTACATATGTCAGCAGCTGGGGTTCTTTCACATAGTTTCTATGATGGGCCCAGGCCAATAGCTTTTGTTTCAAGAACCCTAACAAGGAGTGAGAGTAATTATAATACTTTAGAAAACGAGGATATCGCTATTATTTTTTGTGTATCAAAGCTGAAACAATATCTTTTAGGAAATAAATTCACTTTGCGAACCCATCATTTGAGTATATTTGGTGAACATAAAGGGTTGCCTTTCATGGCGTCTACACGGTTTCAGATTTGGCGCTCATATTGTCAGGCTTTGATTACACAGTTAAGTATATAAGAGGAGTTTCAAATAATGCAGACGGCCTTTCACGAATGCCAAAAACATTTTTCATAAATTTTGTCCAAAGAAGAATCATATGGATTCAGAAGCTGAAAACCTAATTCGAAATTGTATTCCCTGTGAAGAATTACAACCAAGTCCGGAAAAAAGTTCGTTGATACGTACGCCATAGAAGAACAATCAACTCCGAAGAGTATTCCCGAAATTCTTGTACATGCTGCAGCCGGTATGCCGCCACCTACCATAGTCGTTCACAGACCTCCAAACAGATCAGACGTGTTGCGACTTAGGGCGAGTATTAAATTTTAGTGAAGTGCGTAAAGTATGGCATAAAATCAATAACAACCAATAGCCTCGCGGTAGAGTAATCGCCGGTGAAATCGTGGTGCCGGGTTCGAGTCCCGTGGAAAGTAAAGATCCTTTTTTTAAAATAAACAATCAAAACAAATACTCATAAGGTGGACCGCTGGCTGGCACATCAGACCACCAAGCGAGTGTGTCAGGCCACCAGCTAGATAGACCAGAGACGAGGTCGAAGAGGAGGGAGAAGCTCCAACCGCAGCCAAATCTGTCGGATGACGAAGAGGAGGAGGACCGCGAGAAACGATGCGCCGCATTAAAGCCATCCAAAAAAATTAGAGGCCAGAAGGTTGGCCAAGGAGAAACTGCTACAGCAGCAACAACAACAGCGGCCAGAGCAGCAGCAACAACAAGAGGCGTCCCAACAACTGCCAAAGGGACAGCGTACAACAGCTGCCAAAGCAACAGCAACAAAACCCGCAGCAGAAACAGGCACAGCAGAAGCAGGCACAGCAGAAGCAGCAACAACAACAAAAGCAGAAGCAGCAGCAACATCAACCGGCCGCAGTAAACAGGGAGAGATGCCCTCCGATCAACATCTTCGGACTGGAGACAAAGTACGTGGACATCCTATGCAAGTTGGTCGCCAAAAATGGCTTTTTTATTAAGCCCATTAAGATTGTCTGTCCACTGCTCATTAGTGGCAGAGTATATAGATATTAAGGAAAGACCAGCGGTGGCGGAGGCCGAGTTTTTCTCGTATACCCCAAAAGGGGAGAAGGTGCAGACCATGTTCCTTAAGGGCGTGGATCCGGACACTGATCCCAAGGAGATCCTCGCAGAACTGCGCAAAGCGCAGAGCGACGTTCGTTAGGGTTAAACCCTTCATCACTGCGGCAGCGAAAAGGAAGAACAGGAAACTTCCGTTCTTCCTAATCCAGGTCACCCCAGACACCAAATTAGACAGCCTAAAGCGTATTCATCATTTAGGCTCCATTCGTGTCAAATGGGAAATATTAAAAAAGACACGGCACACATTCCATTGTGCTCGTTCTCAAAGGTTTTTGTATGCCGCGGCGAACTGCAACATGCAGTCTCGCTGCGTCAAATGCGCAGGTACCCACATTAGAGGGGAATGTTCTTTGGGGACTGAAAAAGTTGATGACAGGAGCATTCTGAAATGTGTTCTCTGCAAGACCAGCGGGAACCCAGCAAACTATTGGGGATGCCCTTAGGTTCAAGAAATCAGGAAGATAATAGAGGCAAAAAGGAAAGGAAAAATGGTAGAAGCGAGGCCAGTGCCCCGTGCTCCAGCTACCACTGTTACACCGGCAATCTCCTATGCCCAAATGGCATCAGGAGGGCGACCGATACAACAAACAGTGCCGAAGGTGGCCCCAGTCCCAGTGGCCAGGCAACCTGAAGCCGATTTAGATCTGAAGACGGTCCTGCTCTCTATCCAGGGGCAGATCGCTGAGCTCCAAGAACAGTTCCTTGAGCAAGCAGCGCGAGTAGACCTCATCTACTCTACGCTGTTCGCCGAGCCAAACGCCACATCGGTCTTATGGCTGCGCAGGCAGCCTGTAACCTAAAAATTGTAGCAGTGAATGTGAATTCACTGATCAAACCTGAACGACAGCAACATTTCGGCAACTTACTGCAAACGCATAATCTTGACGTGTTGATGGTTTGCGAGACTAAGCTAAATCAGACGCACACACTCAGGTACAATAATTATAACATCATTCGAAGAGATCGGATCTACCAAGCTGGCGGGGTCGCTCTCTTAATCAAAAAAGGCCTTTATCATAAGGTCGTGTATAGCGGTGAAGTGCGAAGATTTCAGGCGATAGAAACATGAATCGCACGCATCCCCCTTCGGGGTGGTAAGCAGTTATACGTGATCGCTATCTATGCGTCTGAAAAGGCACGTATCAATCAGTACTTCATTTCAGAGCTCGATACTCTTTTCACTAGCCTTCGACTATGCTCGGAGGAGAACTATTATATCATAGCCGGAGACTTGATCTCGAGGCATTTTGAATGGGGCAACTTAGTGCATAACACCAGGGGTACCTCCTTGCATAGCTGGTTGGTAGAGCACAGTATTGAGTTCAAGCTAGATTTGCTTGCAACCGATAGGCCATCGTATCCCAGAAGCGGGTCCTATCTGGATCTGTTGCTGATAGACAGACGACTGACTGTACTAGGCGTGGAAAGACGCACGCGGAACTGTTGAACTGCGGTTGAGTACGAGAGTGATCACTGCGGGCTCTTCGCGGCTATTCAGCTCCCGAACGAGGTGGAAGAACTGGAGGAGTATGTCCAGAGGCACCCTTATAATTACAATAAGGCCCGCTGGCCACGCTTCTCCAGGACTTTAGCCACAGAATTACGTTCGAGTGGGATCAATCCGCCGACAAACAAAAACGTAACTAACGCGGAGGTTGACAGGTACCTCATATAAATGGACGACGTAATTAAACGTACCATGGACAAGACGATTCCGAAGAACGTCTATCGAAATGCACAACGTTGTTCAACAATGCGCTGAGTTATGCATATTACCCTTCGCACTGGAAAACAGCTGTAGTGCAACTGATCCCTAAACGGAACAAAGACAAGTCCATTCCGACAAATCTCCGGTCGATCAGTGTTCTTCCTTGCATAAGCAATGTTTTCGAAAAGATAGTCATTCGAGTTCTGAAGCAATGGGTCGATGAAAATAAAATCATACCGGATAATCAGTTCGGATTCAGGGCGGGCCATAATACCATACATGCCGCATCAAAGCTGGTTTCCGACATTCAGTGGAACAAAAACAAAAACCAGTGCACGGGCCTGTCTGATTGATCTGGAGAAGGCGTTCGACACCGTTTGGTTGGAGGGCCTCTTCTTCAAGTTGGTCAGGCTCGGCATAAGTAAACCACTGCCATACATGATCTATGACATGATAACATGTAGAAAGTTCGTCGTGAAAATTGGCGACGTAACTTCCACTACGGTCTTTGACATTAAAAATGGTCTACAACAGGGGGCGATTGGTTCGCCGATCTTGTTTTCAATATTTACTGCAGAACTTATAGGTTCCATGTCGCACTTAATTGCGTACACCGACGACCTAGTAGCGTACAGATAAGGTCCGAAGGTCGAGATATTAAATATCTTGTTGCAGCGTGACTTCGAGAAAATTCAGCCTTTTTGCGACGACTGGAAGTTGGTTATCAACTTCCTGAAGTGTGAAACTACCCTTTTCAGGAGACCATTATACATGGCGTCGCGGGATATTCGCCAAAACTGGCGCAAGTTCGGCATAGTTGACCCACGGGGACGGCCGTTAGCTGTAAAAAGTGTTGTTCGATACCTCTGCATTTGGCTGGATTAATATCTCTATTTTGACAAGCATATAGATATTGCTCTGGAGGTTGTTTTACAGCAGCCAACTTGATACCAGGGTGAAGGTAATCTGCTACATGGCCATCATCAGGCCAATCATGGCGTACGGTTGTCCGCTGTGGTTCAACGCGAGTCCTTCTAAGATGGAAAAGATGAGGTTGTTCGAGAGACAGTGTCTTCGGTCCTGTCTCCGGTTGTCTAATGAGGTCCTGTACAACGAGGCAAACGTGAACAGGATAGATCATTTTATTATTAAGCTGATCAGAAGGCACATTGCACGAGCTATGACTTCTTCCAACAGTCTGATCTTCGGGGCTTACTACCCCAATATCATGTACCATGAAGCATTCCTCTATTTAGACACGATTGGCCTAATACAGGATACAGACGGATGCCCTGTAAACTTCCATGTTCTACTCCGAACAGTGGACAGGCGACTCCAATACGAACCGGATGTCGCTCGCACTCACGAGGATATACTTCGGTTCAGTCGAGCGATCCCCGCTCGAGATAGGAAGCAGTCTGCCAAAGATCGGCAATTTGACTGGTGGTTACACCAAAACCAGTCTCCGCCACCGCTGGCCTTTTTAAACGACCCGATAGTTGACCATGGTGGCCAGCTTACATAGGTTTTAAGGCAGTTATTAAAAAAAAAAACAAAAACGAAATCCCAAAAAAAACAAAAATTATAAAGCAAAAACCCAAAAAAAAAAGGTGCATTACGGCGTATAAATTATATATGTTTAGCATATACATAACATATACGCCCTGGTGCACGCGTCCGTACTGTTGCGGACATAGTCCTAAGTAGTCCTAAGTTTTACGTTAGGGTAAGTTAGTATAAGGTAGGTTAAGTAGTTATTTTAAGTTTAGCCAAGTTTTTTTCTAAAAGTTTTCCTGGCAAATAATAAATACATGAAGTTTGTCACTAAAGACTAAAAAAAAAAACGCGTAGATTAAGCCGAAAGGCACATTAATAAAGTAGATTAGATTAGCATAGAGTACCCGCACAGGGTCAGTAGGCTAGAATTGAGAACAATTTATGAATTGTTAAGTTAGTTAATCTAGTTTTAAGTTCTTTTGTCTAGCATGTAAGTTGAATCTAATACAATAAAAACAAAATTACACAAAAAAGAAAAAAAAAATGCCGCCACCTATACACTGATAGGTTACAAAGAATCAAGTATAGTGGCGACAATAAAATCTAGAACCAATACTGGGAGTATAAATATCGGCACGATGGGTGATGTTGTTGAAGTTGAAGAATTAGTTGAAGAATTAGTAAAGTTCAGTCAAATATTTACTACAGTGCAGTTTGGGATTTTGTAGTGTTAAAAGTGTTTGCAGAAGTGTTGCAAAGAGTTTTGTAGTAAAGTAATAGTGATTTTTAAAGTGTAATAAAGTAAAAGATGTAAATCAGTGTTTGCTATAAAAATAAATTCTTGTAAATCGTGAATAGTTTACTTTTGTGTTTCATTCGTCACAATCCAGTGATCGAACAATATTGTGTGGACAATTTAATTAATCTTACGTAGACTCATTTCGGCTAAAAGTAACATTTGGTGTCAGAAGTGGGATTGTGACAAAATAATGTTGAAATTTATTAACCTGAAAATTGAACAATTTAAGAAATTGTTCAAATCATTGGCGGAGCAAAAGCAAGAAATGCAACAGTCGTGCGAACAAATGCAACAATCGTTGGAGACCAGATCAAGAATAGTCTGGTAGAACAACAAAACCGATTGGAACTGAAACTTCTGGAGGTGAATAGTGAAGTGAAAGTACTGGACGAGAAAGTTCACCACCTTGGAAGTAAGGTTCTGGGCCTATTAACTTCGGTAGACGAGAAAATTCACCACCTCGACAGCAAAGTTGTGAGTCTAGAGACTTCGATAGACGAGAAGGTTTAACGGATGAATTTGTGCTCTGCAGGTGAGGGAACCAGTGCTTAACAACGTCGCAACAAGTTCAAACCACCGATGTACAACGGAACAACAGCCTTCAACATCTTCAGGCTGCAGTTCGAAACATCTGTCGCCAGGAGTCACATGCTTACAACTATGCAAACTGTACTGATCTTAGCAACAGAAATAAAAAGCCAAGTCATGCATTGTCAAACGGTATAAGAACAGATGCAGCTGTCCATAGACAATCTCATCACGTGTATATTATAATTATAAGTCTGCAGGCTGTAACAATCTTGACAACAGAAGCCAACTGACAACAGAAGCCAAACCATTTATTGTCAAGCGGTAATCCCATGAGGCTGAACACGCTAAGCCCAACAACAATGCTCTACTATTTTTCTTTTCTCTTTTGCTAAGAGTACTGTTAGGAACTTTTTGACGGAAGAGTTTAATTTGTATGTTAACGTAGTTTTAAGTCTCACTCTATGTTTGGACTCAAGTGAGTAAGGACCTACTATGGGAATAATTTGGCGTTTAATGTTTTTTTCGGGGAACACGATTGGCTCACACACAAATAACTCAGGGCACATCTGAGCGATGAAGACAGGGCGGCGGCGTTGGTCGTGTCGTTAAAGGTGCTACAGTTCTCCAAACGATTCCAGAAGATCTCCAAATGAACTACAATGCAATCATGGGCTCGCTACAGCGCAAGTATGCAAGTGAACACCGGAATCTACTCGAGATACATTCAAGGGCCGTTGCTTCATCTCCGAGGAAATAGGACACAGAGCACGCGATTGTAGGCAGCGTCGGAAACGTTCCGGGTCCCACCGGCAAGACAATTTCAGGGACGACAGTCGGTTTCAATGAAAGGTAATGACGGCTGTAGGCCGTCGTTGAACTAAAAGGAGTCAGTTTTGAGGGGCATGAGCTGGCTCTCAGAACGGATTGCCCCACAATCTTTGTGTCCCGGCTATTAAGAAACACGAACAGTCTCACTGTCGATGGCATCGTTCGAGGTAGACGGTTAACGGAAACATTGGACACGGGAGCATCACATTCGATCCTAAGGAGGAATCTGGTGGAAGAGCTGGAGCCGTTGTACGGGATACGGCTACGAACTGCTACGGGTGATGATACGGAAGTGCTTGGGAAGTTAACAGAGCCAATCACGATAGGCGGTGCGACAGTGGAGCACACGTTCCTAGTGGCAGATATAGTTGACGAGGTGATTCTGGGAGCGGACTTTATGATTACGACCGGCATTACTTTAGACCTTGAGCGGAGAGTTCTAAGGTACAAGAATTCTAAGATACCTTTGAATGTAGGGGAGAGCAAGTCTACGAGGATCAACCAAGTTGTAAGAAAGGGATACCAGGACTCCGCCGAATTCAGAGAATGACTACTGGGAAAAGACAGAGTACGATTGTGGGATCAGCACCTTGTGGGAAGTGGAAGGCGAAGTTCAAACACCAGCTATGAATCGTCTAAGGAGCCCTCATAGAAGCCGATGACGAAAAGTCACTAATGGTGAAGCAGTGCTCGCTGAAACGAGAACGAGAACTCTCTTCAACGTGAACAGCTTCAAACTGATCACGAAAAACTGTGCTTTTTCGTCTTCAGTTCGGAGCTGTGCACGTTGACGAGAGTTCTTGAGGCTTAGATGATCGGCGGATGGCGTTGCTTCACAACCAACAACGGAGCAAACGCATTCCACAAAGGTTACAAACACATTGGGATAGTCCCCTATCGTACAGGCAGGAATTCTGAATTCTGTTCGGGACGAGTGTAATAAAGTATAGGAAGTTTATCAGTGTTTGCAAAATAAATTCGTGTATATCGTGAGTAGTGAACGTATTTGTGAACAATTTAATTAACCTTACGTAGATTCATTTCGGCTAAAAGTAACAATAAAAAAGATTTTTGATTCTTTTATACTTCTTTGGTGAATGGACGAGCTGGAGTTAAGACAACTTCGAGTTGAGATGGGCATGCGTGGTCTGGTGACAACGGGAACGAAGGTACTCATCCATATCGCTAATTCCATCGTAGTCGAATGTGTGCTAGGAGCTTCGGGGGATCCCACTACGAATTCATTCGTGGTAAAATTTAAATGAAAAGTTAGAAGGACACGCAAAGGAACAAGACAATCAAGCACCACTGGAGAAAAGACTAAAGTGACGACTTGAACACATCAATCAAACCACAACCTTAAGTGACGAGAAGTTACCGTCAAGTGAGTGGGACATCATACGCCGAGAAAAGGACATACTGGAAATAGCACGTGAAATAGCTTAGAGGTTAAAACCGATACCGTGAGGGAATGTTGATAAGAACTCTGAGTAGAGACTTAAATAGTAGTGAAAACGAGACATGAATCAAGTGTAGCATGAAAGGGATTTCGTCACAGAACCAAAACTTTCGAGGGAAGATATATTCTCGATGTCCGCCAAGCGTTTGGTACTAAGAGTTAACAATTTAATGGACGTTTATGAATGGTCTGTGGCGAAAGATAACCCGATAATTTCTATAAGATCGTAAAGGTATATGGCAAAGAATGCATGGCTTTACTTTACTAGTGATCGATTGCTGGTTTCCAAGATCGATGGCAATGGACATAACAACTGATTTCGACGAATTTGACAGCATCTTACATTGCATTGGAGAAGGTAGTGTGTGTGTCAAAACCGGTAATAGGAATGATGTCGAAATATGAAATGACTAACTTAGGTTTAAAGAAAAACCAAAACGTGGAGGGTGCTTTTAGTCAGTAAAAAACTGGCACTACTATGTGTACACGGATCACATAGTGTCTTGTAGTATGTTTTCACTAACCCAACAAAGAGAAAACTACTTGGCTTCAGTTATCGAGCGAATTAAAAACGAACTTTTCGAAAAAGTACAACCAATTGGAAGTTCATCGAGAGCTTCCTCCCAGGATTACGATTATGAAATTATACGTTGTTCCGGCAAAGGCATGATACATGCCAATACTCTCTCACGACTCACGAATACTGCTTTGAAGATCACCATAAACGAAGACGACTTGCTATACACATTGCAGTTACAAGACGAAGAAAGTGTTGAAGTCGTCACTATTCTACAAAAACTTCCACAAAAAAAAAATACTAAAAAGCAAGTACAGAAGCTATCGAAGCGCCATCAGATGCTCATGGGATACACTTGGAGAAATCCCTGATCTGAGCAAGGAGTGGAATTAAATCAGAAGCCGCAAAATAGACAACATGCTCAAGGATCTGATTGTATAGTTAAAAATCAGGCGAATCGAAACAAGAAAGACATGTTTCTACACGCCAAGTACCAAAAACTAATAACGTGGGGACCAATGATGTTTTTGCTCCTGACAGGATGAAAAGGGATTCAGTAAGACCCTGAACTTGACTAGGACTCACGCCTTAAATGGGTAAGACTTGGCAGCATTGAAAAGAGTTTCTCAAAGTGCGGCAGATCAAAGAAGGAAGGCGGCATTCCTTGTGGACGGTTCAGAGTGAGCAGTTCGTGTCTTTTGTTACCATTGAAGGAATTTTTGTACAACTTAGAAGTTCCTGTTTTATATTGGCTAATACCGATTTCAATTGAACAATCGTGACTATGGTTGGGTGTGGTTTACCCTGACTGATGTTGCTCACTAAATCGATAATCTCGTTTATCTTGTTTTCATATCGTACTATTATTAAAGTGATAAGGGAAGTTAGAGAATCTATGACCGAGAATATTTTTTGTTCGTAATCTGCAATATTTACACGGAATTTATTTCAATTAACTAATTTTGTGCAGCATCTTTCTCACTTAAAGTTCCAAATAATTTCTTACTAATCTTTCCTACTGCAATAAAAAATGGCATAAGATGACGCAGCGAGTTTTGCATTACAGTTCCGCACATAATTCGTCGATCTCAGCTGTATATAGACGCGCTTGATTCAATGTAACAGAGAACTGCTGCACATCATACTATATGACCAGTTGTACAATTCAGCTTTTCCCCACTGCTCGAAGTACATGCCCGGTTTGTTATTTATATTTGTAATATGTGGAACTCCTTGGGCGGATGAAAATATTCCTAGCAGTGTAAGAAGCGCCAACGAGTCCATATTCTGTAAAACGTTAGTATTTTTGTGTCTGTACGATGTGAACTTGCAATTGTTTTGATTTACTCAGAAAACATTTTTATATTATTGTTATAAGGTCTTGAACTTATTTCCCATTTTCATCGGATATTATTTTATAGACTTCGTAAGGTCCTTCCCATGATGAGGCAAACTTGTTTTTCGGTCATAGATTTTTATTAACACCTAATCCCCAATGTCCCCAATTAATATTTTTTTTTTTTTTTTTTTCCTTGAATGTATTTTTAGCATTGAGGAATCCGTGTTATTATAATTACTATAATTTCCCTAATTATAGTTAATTTGTGGGTCTCTGCATAAGGCGTTGGGAGCCGAAATAGTAATTCATGAAGAGTGTACCCAGTGGCGTGGTATTAAATACGAAAATAGCGTGTGGGATAAATGAAGTACGATGACTACGTTCGAGTGCTCCGTTAGTTTGTAGGTGATAAGGTGTAGTTCGTATTTTATTTATTTTTAGAAGCTTACATACTTCTTTGAAGAGGTTGCTCAAGAAGTTTGAACCTTGATCAGTGAGTATGGCTTCAAAAACCGAAACGATATAAAATTTGCTCAATAAAAACTTTGGTTATTGTAACAGCTTTTTTATGGGAATAGCAGCATTGAATTTAGTAATATCGCCTTGAAAAGTGAGAAGGTACTTGTGGTTCCTAAAGCTTACGGGCCCACAGTATCTAGTGATACTCTTTCGAAAGGGTGTGAACTAGTAGTTATATATAGAAGATAAGTCAAATATCAATGGAAATAAAAACTACTAGTTCACATAAATATATGTGTGTATATGGTTTATAGTGGTTTGCTACCAGTAAATAGGTACATAGTAATTTCACAGAAAGCAGTTAAAACTAAATAAATAAAGGAGTAAGTAAATAAATAAATAAATATATTAACATTTAAAAAATAAAATAATATAAAATAATAAGCTTTATTCATTTTGAGGAATACAATTAGTTAACTCATTGGCTTGCGGATTGTGAGCAAAAATACAAGAATTATTAAACTGACGGATACAGTTTAAATATTCTTTTATAAACCAGCTCAACACCCGCTCATTGTGGAGTTTTAAGGTGTAATAATCCCGTGGTAGGTCGAACATCATTTTCAAAACTTTGTTTTGTGCTATTTGTAACTTTTAATGTGGCACTGTGCGGATTTACCCCATACTGGGCAACCATAAGGGATTATTTCTTGGAATATAGATTTAAGTATGACTACTCTGTTGGAGAAGGACAAAAAAGATTTTCTATTGATGAAAGGGTAAAGCATTTTCTTTGCAATGCTTACTTTTTTAAGAGCTTGGTTGATGTGCTCATGAAAAGTCAATTTGCTTGTAATTTATCTTCATTATACTTTACCTTCCATTTATCACAGTGCCTGAAAATAATTTCCATCGCATGTTTAAGATTGCTTTCAATGTTAAGAGCGAACTCATGTAATGAGAATATAGCTGTGTCATCAGCAAAGATAGCAGTTTCACATTCAGGTAATTCAGGAAAATCCGAGATAAACAAATTGTACAGAATTGGCGCCAAGACAGACCCTTAGGGCACACCTGCATTATATGATATAAAATCTGATACACACTATTAACAGGGACTTGGAAGCAACGATCGGACAGGTGGTGGAAACTTGAAATTGTTCGTTTTTAAAATGAGGCCATTATGCCAAACAGTTTCAAATGCCTTCTCCATGTCAAGTAAAATCATGCTGGTCGATTTACCACGATTGCTTCTTATATGATTATAGATTCTCTTAACTTGATGAGAAGTGTTGTGATAACGCCTAAACCCGAACTGTACTTTGGGAAAAATATTCCTATTGTCAACAATCTTCATTATTTTTTTTTTTTTCGTTAACTATCAGGATTTTCTGGAGGTTTACCAGCTTTAGGAGTTGGGTTAGAAAGTACTGCATTTACAAACAGGCATTCACAACATAAGCATTCACAATCTTTTAGATAAGCATTCCTTATTGAGTCTAGCTCACCAGATTTTCTTGTTACAAAATTGCTGATGAAGAATTCAATATGATCTTCATTTACATATTCATTCACAGGTGTGTCTGAGATCAACGTTCTGAATGTCTGAACAGCACTATTCACCATAGTCTGTACGCATATCACCCAGATGGCGCGAAATGTTGTGGTTACATATAGAAGAACAGATATAAAGAAGTTTGCAATACACAGGATGTGAGCACAATTCATTAAGTGATACAGGTTGAGTTACATAACCATAGCCAATCTCCAAGTTTTCTACTAAATGTGTTCTTATGATAGGTAAAAGTAAGTGTTAAACCGATCTCCTTACAAAAATTACAACTCCACCACCAGTTCCCACAGTTCGATAAGCATTTAAAATTCGGAGTGGATAAACGATAAGTTTGGTTTAGCCAAGTTTCAGTTACTAAGGCTATGTCACCATTTTTTTCTATTTAAAAAGTCTAGGAATTCAATGCTTTTGTTTCCAATCCCCCTAGCATTCCATGTTATAATATGCAAGTTACTATTTACTATACTATTACTTATCATAAGTGTACAAAAACTTAGTAGCTAACTGTGCGGTAACTTGAAATTGATCTGCTTTTGATTTACATGTAGCTAATTTACTTATTATTCCCATAACTAAAACATTTATACAAGGAGGACTACTGAACAGGGAGCCTCGCTAGCTTTATGAGAGCCATTGCATTTACACATTTGAAAGAGTATTTTTTATTGCAGTCAGCGGGCTTGTGAGAATCAGCACAAATACAGTCCGGGCTGGACCTGGGCCTCAACCAACAAGCCTCTCCAGCCAGCACGATCTTTCGCCAGCTGCCTTCAGTTGTGCACACCAAGTTGGTTGAGGTCCTTCTCCACTTGTGTGCGCCATCCGTTCTAAGACGCCCTCTTATGCGTTGTCCCAAAGGCTCGGAATCGAAGACTCTTCGCTCACCATGTCCGAAATCTGGTAATTATGGCACTGTGTGGGCTTACATTATATTTTTCGTTGAAAGCTCCATTTGACTTGCGTGCGAAGAACAGATCGATAGTGTTTTTTCAGATCATTTAATTTGATTGAACCATTCTCCAATGAGACTAAATACAATATCTCGCTATATTGTTCATAGTTTTTTGTAATTTTGTCCATGCATTTCAAACCGATTTCAGTTAATTTTGATTTTAATAAGTCAACATTTAAATCATCAAGTCCAAGCAGAAGTACTTTGAATGCTATTGCACTTTTTATGTCGTGGGTGAAAAATTGACATTTGTTTTCTTTTGGATTAGACACACTGCTTCTAATGTTTCACATAATATTTGTATGCCCATGCAGAGTTTTTTAATGGAATATCCAGAGATATTTAATGATTTCATTAAACTGTGGACATGGTCACTTGTTTTGTCACGCAATTTAATAGGAGGCTCCTTTTTTTGCATGCTTTCACTTGGCGAAATAATTTTGTCCATATCATCATCGTCTTAACAAAGCATACGTCGAAAAACACTGAAACGATAGTACTGTGAGTCTATTATTCCCGCACTAGTTGCACTCATATTTCGGTGTTTCTTATCACAGGAATTGGAAACACCCTCCGCACCCTGAATTCGGCGATCTACCGCGTTTTGGCTGATTTACTGGGAAAATACATTACGAAAAGCAGCCGCTATTAGATGCCATACACAAGCAAAAGTTCTTTGTCGACTGAAAACTCTCCTTAATTCGCTTAATGGTTCGAGTGATACATGATGTCCCACAAAAGGTGACATATGAAATTCGCATAATATTTTTTGGACATCATTGCGATCCAAGACTATTCTACGACTGGTATGAAGATAAATCTGTATGTTTGAAGGACCAAAAATTTGTCTCAGTAGGGTTTTAAAATCAGCTTTAAACTGGTCGTTCAGGTTTGGTAAAAACACCGCGATAGATTCAAGTTTTATAAACGTGTTGATGATATTTTCCAAACAAGTTTTTGTTTTATCTTGATTTTTAGTACTTCGGAAGGGTATGGGTCGGGTAACAGCATGAATGACACAACTTGGTATCTGTGGTACAGGGTATCTGATTTTTGGAAATCAGGTACAAGTTTCCGTACATGATTTTCTTCTAATGAGTCGATTAATGTCAATATGACGAGTTATCTGTAAGTGCTTGCTTGCTCCGTGTTGTGGCTAGAACTGCATTTTCTGTCTTTGCCAGGTTATTGATTTCCGCGATGCGAATGAGAGCTTAGGATTCTCCATCGGGATATCCTGGACCACCAGTTCCCACAGTTCGATAAGCATTTAAAATTCGGAGTGGATAAACGATAAGTTTGGTTTAGCCAAGTTTCAGTTACTAAGGCTATGTCACCATTTTTTTCTATTTAAAAAGTCTAGGAATTCAATGCTTTTGTTTCCAATCCCCCTAGCATTCCATGTTATAATATGCAAGTTACTATTTACTATACTATTACTTATCATAAGTGTACAAAAACTTAGTAGCTAACTGTGCGGTAACTTGAAATTGATCTGCTTTTGATTTACATGTAGCTAATTTACTTATTATTCCCATAACTAAAACATTTATACAAGGAGGACTACTGAACAGGGAGCCTCGCTAGCTTTATGAGAGCCATTGCATTTACACATTTGAAAGAGTATTTTTTATTGCAGTCAGCGGGCTTGTGAGAATCAGCACAAATACAGTCCGGGCTGGACCTGGGCCTCAACCAACAAGCCTCTCCAGCCAGCACGATCTTTCGCCAGCTGCCTTCAGTTGTGCACACCAAGTTGGTTGAGGTCCTTCTCCACTTGTGTGCGCCATCCGTTCTAAGACGCCCTCTTATGCGTTGTCCCAAAGGCTCGGAATCGAAGACTCTTCGCTCACCATGTCCGAAATCTGGTAATTATGGCACTGTGTGGGCTTACATTATATTTTTCGTTGAAAGCTCCATTTGACTTGCGTGCGAAGAACAGATCGATAGTGTTTTTTCAGATCATTTAATTTGATTGAACCATTCTCCAATGAGACTAAATACAATATCTCGCTATATTGTTCATAGTTTTTTGTAATTTTGTCCATGCATTTCAAACCGATTTCAGTTAATTTTGATTTTAATAAGTCAACATTTAAATCATCAAGTCCAAGCAGAAGTACTTTGAATGCTATTGCACTTTTTATGTCGTGGGTGAAAAATTGACATTTGTTTTCTTTTGGATTAGACACACTGCTTCTAATGTTTCACATAATATTTGTATGCCCATGCAGAGTTTTTTAATGGAATATCCAGAGATATTTAATGATTTCATTAAACTGTGGACATGGTCACTTGTTTTGTCACGCAATTTAATAGGAGGCTCCTTTTTTTGCATGCTTTCACTTGGCGAAATAATTTTGTCCATATCATCATCGTCTTAACAAAGCATACGTCGAAAAACACTGAAACGATAGTACTGTGAGTCTATTATTCCCGCACTAGTTGCACTCATATTTCGGTGTTTCTTATCACAGGAATTGGAAACACCCTCCGCACCCTGAATTCGGCGATCTACCGCGTTTTGGCTGATTTACTGGGAAAATACATTACGAAAAGCAGCCGCTATTAGATGCCATACACAAGCAAAAGTTCTTTGTCGACTGAAAACTCTCCTTAATTCGCTTAATGGTTCGAGTGATACATGATGTCCCACAAAAGGTGACATATGAAATTCGCATAATATTTTTTGGACATCATTGCGATCCAAGACTATTCTACGACTGGTATGAAGATAAATCTGTATGTTTGAAGGACCAAAAATTTGTCTCAGTAGGGTTTTAAAATCAGCTTTAAACTGGTCGTTCAGGTTTGGTAAAAACACCGCGATAGATTCAAGTTTTATAAACGTGTTGATGATATTTTCCAAACAAGTTTTTGTTTTATCTTGATTTTTAGTACTTCGGAAGGGTATGGGTCGGGTAACAGCATGAATGACACAACTTGGTATCTGTGGTACAGGGTATCTGATTTTTGGAAATCAGGTACAAGTTTCCGTACATGATTTTCTTCTAATGAGTCGATTAATGTCAATATGACGAGTTATCTGTAAGTGCTTGCTTGCTCCGTGTTGTGGCTAGAACTGCATTTTCTGTCTTTGCCAGGTTATTGATTTCCGCGATGCGAATGAGAGCTTAGGATTCTCCATCGGGATATCCTGGACATAGGGTCTTTTAATTTCATAGGCCATTCTAGTGGCTTATAATTGTGAACTTTTGGGCGTAAACATATGGTCGAAACTGCTACACAGCGAAAACAATGGCTAACAATTCTTTTTCCGTCGTGCTATAACGGGTTTCGGCATCGTTAAGAGTTCGACTGGGGAAACAAATTGGGTTGTCTTGGCCAATTTCTTCCTGTGTCAAAACAGCTCCTAACCTAATATCACTAGTATCGGTGGGATAATAATTCTTCTTTGATGTCGGGCTATACTAAGTTTTTATGATTTATTACTTGTTCATTCAGCGTACGGAAGTCCTCATCACAAAAGGCATCCCACTTGAATAAAATATTCTGTTTTAACAACCGTGTCAGAAGTTTTGCTTTGGTGAAAAAATTATTAATGAAGCGACTGTAATATCCAACGAAGCCGAGGAATAATTTGACTCCTTTTTTATTTATAAGTATGTGGTAAGTTTTGACGACTAATTTTCTCAGGATCCGGCTTTAAAACTGCACCTTTGAGTCCATATGACATGCGATTGTACTCATAGTGCCGAAAGTTGTACTAAATGCAGTTTTCGGCTTGTCTTCTTCTTCAAAGAGTTTCTGATGGAATCCTTTAGCTAGGTTGAGTGTGCAAAAATATTTTGCTTTCCCTAAGTGAACTAGAATATCCGAGATGTTTGGTAAGGGATATGCGTTTCCAACCGTAATTTCGTTTACTTTCCGAAAGTCTACGACTACTCTCCAGCGCTTGTTACCTGTCTTATGAACCAGTCAGAGTGGAGAGTTCCACTGACTAGAGCTTAGCTGAATGATGCCGTCATCCAGCATATTTTTTTGTTTTTATTCATTTATGTTTTATTCTTATGATTTTATGATACAATTCAATTATAATACATACAATAATTCATGTCACAGGAAAAAAATAAGAATAATAAGAAATCTAGCGACATTTTATACTTTAATTTAAAAAAAAAATAGTGGAGAATCCCACTTCAATGGACATATACAATAAAAAATAAGTTTTGGGTGGGGTGTCCCTAGATAACGACTTCATAAAAAATTGAAAATGTAAATCGAAAATAATTGGAAAGATAAAAATATCAGAATATCAGAAAATTTAGATTCTAAATAAGCAAAATTAAAACCGAAAAGCCACATTTTAGCTCGTTTCATAAACGTTCCAGGTATGGCTTTTGCCCTGAACGACTGTGTGAGTTTTTTAAATGGCCGATAAGATAAAATGGAAAATAAATTACAATACGCAGTGGTACGGGACATGGTATAGATACCATGTTACAGAAGTTTGTCCGAAAATTATAATTTGGAATACGACGAAAGTTACGGTTACCAGACTTCATGAAAAAGGCTTTTAATACTTTAAAACAATACAAGTGACGAACTGGAAGGACTTTTTGGTTGCAGAACAGAGTAAAGCTTGGATGTCTACCAGGTTTATAATAAATTTTCCTTAAAATATATTTCTGCAAAATCAGCTGCGGTTGTATTTACCTCCTCAACAAGTAATTCCGTATTGCGGCTTAGAATGGAAAATTGAGTACAAATCGGGATCTCCTTTTTAAGTTCCGCGCACAATATCTTATATCTCCTACTGAAACCAAAGTTATCAGGACACTTATTGCATTTTATTCTGAGCTTATTTTTTCTTATAACTTCTTTTAACAAGAGCCTCGATATCCAAGGCTTAAGTCTTTTTACACGCTTTTTTGAGGGCAGAAATGAGGAGCAACCTAGAATAGAGAAAAAACCTTCCTTAGAGTATCAATAAAAGCTTTATAAGCAGAAGACGTATCAGTACTAGATTACATTCTCATAATACACATGAAACATCTCATTTTTTAGCTTCCGGAAGTTGATTTTCATTTTTCTTTAGAGGATTCGGAAATTTGTTTTGTCCTCTCTATTAGATGTATTTACTAAGAGTCTCGTCAAAAAGTGGTCAGTAATCCCTAAATCCAACCTGGTAGGATGCCAGCCTCCTCGAGGCGCCCCTGGATAGCCATCATAACAGCCGTTGTGTGGTGAACTAATATACGCAGCGAACCCTCTGCCCGAGGGTTAAATTAATGGGCCTGTCCTCCCAGTTTGGAGGTTGTGCGTGAGGTTAACTTCCTCACCACGTAAAAAAATACGAGTTCAGAAACAGCAACCTGCCTCGGATACGGACGGATCTACTGTTGACGACCCTTGCAAACGGAAAAAGGACAATGACTTTCGGTTCTGCACGTGGAATGTGAGGTCCCTTAACAGACCACGTGCAGCCGATGAACTACCGGAGGCCCAAGACTGCTATAAAGCAGACATAACCGCTATCCAGGAAGAGCGGTGGAACGGGCCGGGCAAAAAGAGGATGAGAAACTGCGACCTCTACTACGGCGACTGCTACAGAGAAGGAGGGCAGCGCTTATTTGGATGTGGATTTGTTGTTCGAGGCAGACTTAGGCAAAAAGTCTTAAGCTTTAAGTATGTAAGCGAGCGCCTCATAACAATCCGCATCAAGGCTAAGCTCGGGAACATCAGCCTGATTTGCGCCCACGCCCCGACAGAGGAGAAGGATGACAATAGCAAGGACGATTTCTATGATCTCCTAGAAAGAACATACGATCAATGCCCCAGCTATGATACCAAAATCGTTCTAGGAGATCTCAACGCACAGCTGGGCAAGGAAGAAATCTTTGCTAAAGTTATCGGAAAACACAGCCTGCACGAAAACACATCCGGAAACGGACTAAGGCTGGTGGATTTCGCCTCGGGGCGTAACCTCTCTGTAATGAGCACACGGTTCCCACACCTCAACATCCGGTCACCTGATCAATCAACTGTCAACCAGATTGATCACATTGCGATCGACGTCAGACACTCCTCCAATATTCTCGATGTCCGAACTTTCCGAGGAGCCAATATTGACTCGGATCATTTCCTTGTTGTAGCCAAGGTAAGAATGAGGATATCGAGAGAAATACGGAGTCGAGACAGGACACCTCGTTTTGACGTTGGAAAGCTACAATCGCAATCGATCGTTAGGAACTTTGCCGACCGTGTCTCCCTGAAACTCTCCGAAAGTTCGACCCTGCCTACAACCACAATAGACCAGGAATGGAAACTTTGTCAAGAAGCCATCAATATAGAATTCCGTCCCCCCGACTTAGGCGAGATCAAGATAGCGATATCTAGACTAAAGTCGAACAAAGCTGCTGGAGCGGACGGACTGTCCGCGGAACTGTTTAAAGCAGCTGGAGATGATCTTGTTGGGCGCATGCACCAGCTCATCTGTAAGATATGGTCGGAGGAAAGCATGCCCGATGAGTGGAATCTCAGCGTCGTTTGTCCGGTCCACAAGAAAGGAGACCCTTTTGACTGCGCCAACTATCGAGGGATCAGTCTCCTTAACATAGCGTACAAGATCCTCTCTGCCGTCTTGTGTGAACGCCTGAAACCATTCGTCAATAACCTGATAGGTCCTTATCAGTGCGGTTTCAGGCCGGGAAAGTCCACCATCGACCAAATTTTCACACTGCTGTAGATCCTGGAAAAAACCCACGAGATGCAGATCGATACCCACCACCTATTCGTCGATTTCAAAGCCGCATATGACAGCGTGCATAGAGACGAGCTATACAATGCCATGTCTAGTTTTGACATTCCAGCCAAACTCATCAGATTGTGCAGGATGACGATGGAGAACTCTCGCTGCTCCATCAAGGTCGGTAAAGAACTCACCGAGACCTTCAATGTCAAAAAAGGTTTTAGACAAGGCGACACGCTGTCATGTGATTTCTTCAACATCATACTTGAGAAGATCGTGCGAAACTCAAATGTCAACACCAGAGGCAAGATCTTCCAAAAGTCCGTTCAACTACTTGCCTACGCGGACGACATTGACGTGATTGGACGAACACAGCGAGCTGTAAATGAGGCCTTTGCTAGCAACTTTGCAAGCGGAAGCGGCTAAAATGGGTTTGGCAGTTAACCAGGGCAAAACAAAGTACATACTGTCATCACGAAAGGACGCACAACATCGACGCCTCGGACAGAGCGTCATAATGGGCAGCAGAAACTTTGAGGTAGTCAAGGACTTCGTCTACCTTGGCTCTGCAGTAAACAGGGACAATAACACCAGTACCGAGATCAAGTGCAGAATTACTTTTGCCAATCGCTGTTTCTTTGGGCTCAAGAGGCAATTGAGTAACAGAGCCATCTCTCGAAACACCAAGTTGACTTTATATAACACCCTAATCATCCCCGTCCTGCTCTATGGCGCAGAGACATGGACGCTATTGAAAGCGGATGAAGAAGCTCTTGGTCTTTTTGAGAGAAAAGTTCTGCGTGCGATCTTTGGTCCTGTTTGTATTGATGGCGTCTGGAGAAGGAGATTCAACCACGAACTGTACGGGCTGTACAGCGGCGTAGTTAAGCGTCTTCGGATCCAACGCTTAAGATGGCTAGGTCACGTAGAGCGGATTGACACCACAGCTCCGGCCCGAAGAGTCTTCGATTCCGAGCCTTTGGGACAACGCATAAGAGGTCGTCCTAGAACAAGATGGCGCACACAAGTGGAGAAGGACCTCAACCAACTCGATGTGTACAACTGGAGGCAGTTGGCGAAAGATCGTGCTGGCTGGAGAGGCTTGTTGGTTGAGGCCCAGGTTCACCCCGGACTGTAGCGCCAAACAAAGAAGAAGAAGAATCCCTAAATCGTAAAGGCATTTCTCGCACCCACTAGCCGCAATATTTCTAAAACGTCAATAAAATATGGTCTAGACAAATTCCCCAAACAGTACGAGTGGGCTCATTGTTAAAGGATTTTATCCATAAAGTTAATATTGAAATCTACAATAATTGTCCGTTTGGAATTTTCCTTGTCCAACAAATCTGAAAACTTTTACAAACATTGAAACATTGAAAATACGCAAATAAATAAATACACACAAAAATTCATATATTTCCCGATTAATTTCAGGGGAAACTTTTAGAACACCAGCACTCGCAAAATCAAGACACAATACATCAATAAATAATCGTTTTTTTTTTCAGATGTGGGGTATTCACCAGTACTTTCATGTGGCAAAATAAAAGAAAAACAAACAAAATGCCACGTGTAACGCGGCAAGACGCCAAATCCGGTGCCGAAGCAGAAAACTCTGCTGCAGTTACCTTAGAATCACTCGATTACGCCGCTGTTTAACCACCGAAGTTCCCGCTTCCAATATTAACACTGCCATCACTGCTGTTATACCCGCCGCTGTTTTTACCGCTGAGTCTCCCGCTGCCAATATTAACACTGCCGTCCCCGCTGTTGAGCCCGCCGCCGTTTATACCGCAGAAGTTCCTGCTGCCAATATTACCATTACCGTGACCGCTGATGATATTGCCGAAGCACCCTCCGCCAATAATACTGCTGCCAAGATACCTGCTGTTACTGCAGTCGATTACCGCTGAAGCCACTGCGCACCAAAACGTCCAATGCGCTACCTACACGCGGTACGAATCCTCGGATGCAGAAATGAGTTATGCCGAAGCCCAACAGCTAGATGATCAGCTGAGGACCTTGAGTATGCCAAAGAAAAATGTCAGGCATGTCCTGGGGTTTGGAAGAGACAGCTAAACAGTATGTCGTCAACTAAGCGCTTGTTCCATACAACGAACTGAAAGTGGGGCTCATCAACATGTTCAAACGAACTGTCACGAATCAAAAGGTCTATCGCCAGTTGAGGAATCATGGCTTCGCAGTGTACGAGCGAAGCCATGAATAGTGTTTGGTCTACGTGGTCGCCATGCAATCAATTGCATCCAAGTCCGACATTGAGGTGCAGGAGTTGGTAGACATCATAATAGATGGTATCCCCGATAGCAGTAACAGTGTCACTTTGCTTTACGGCGCAAGCTGTATCGATGATCTCGTCCGCCGCATGGACCGGTATGAAAAACGTCGCCCAAAACTCAATAGCAACAATATTGTTGCTACAACTAAACCGAGAGCTGCTGTTGCTGTCACTTCAGGGAACAGAGAACAAATACGCTGCTTAAATTGTTCAGAATTTGGGCACTATCAAAGAGCTTGTCCAAAACCAGCCCGTCTTCCAGGTTCCTGCTTCACCTGCCATAAAATGGTTCACTTTCACAAAGATTGTCCGATGCTCAGACAGAAGAAATTACACACAGTCCCCTCCCTATTGATGAACCCAGATGTACCCTGGACTACTGATAAAGACGATGTACAATATATGGAAAAGGTAATCGTTATTTTTGTTATTTTTGTGATCAAAACAGATGCACTAAGTTTATGAATTCGATGTCTCTCTTTGGCTCGGGTAGCCCAATTAGTTTGATTCAATGCTCAAGAGTCCCAACATTCATCGTACTGTGAAGTGTAGCTGTGTCAACTAGATTCTGTGGTTTGGGAAAACATAAAATACATACTTACGGTACGATCTCTTGTAAAGCAGAATTTCGCAATATAATTATATTTGTATCATTTTTAGTAACATGTGATGAAACAATATCTACGCAGTTAATCCTCGGACGTGACTTTATGAAATATTTGATATTCGTTTATCACATAAAAAAATCTGTAAAAATGAAGTTTAGATATAATAAAAATATGAATTCACATGTTAGTGCATCTGTGTTGAATAATTTAGAAGAAGTAGTTAGTAATCTCAGTGGACAGATAATTCCTCAAGATACATTAAGGAAGTCGTGCGAAACTGACTTTGGTAACAGTAATGATCCGGTAATCCCAAAGGAGTGTGAATCGCCAATCGACTGTGTTGAAGATAGTTTTCAGAAAATGTGTTCTACTGACATAAGTATGTCGCGCAACGAAATTAATATTTTTCCTCTTATAAAGAAAACACAATATGAAGCGATTAGGTTAGTTATCAACGATTATTATTTGAAATCAGTAAAGCTTGTACAAGGAACTTCCGACTATGAAATGAGAATTCAAAGAAGAGGAGTCATTTATCCTTCCAACATCGTTCCAAACTGCAAGAAATTACCAATAATCTTATATCGAGATTATTTCACGAAATTATCAAGCCAAGTCATTCCCCCTATGCTTCAGCAATTGTGCTAGTCAAGAAGAAGAACGGTGATGTGCGTATGTGTATTTATTATAGGGCGCTAAATAAAAAACTATTCCGTGACAACTTTCCGTTAGCTCTAATTGAGGACTGCATTGAATATACGGCAGGTAAATAGTGGTACACCTTACTTGATTTGAAGGATGGGTTCAATCAAGTCAAAATGCAGGAAGATTTTGTGACACCTCATGGGCAATTTGAATACCTGAAGATGCCCTTCGGATTGAAGAATGCGCCAGCAAATTTTTAGAGATTTGTTTATAACATCATTCGCGACTTAATAGACTCGGGTAAAATAATTATCTATATAGATGACATTTTGATTGCTTCGGTTGATTTCGAATCTCACGTAGAAATAGCTAAGGAGGTTTTATGTAGGTAGAATATATGAAATGGGTTTAGAAATAAAGCTAAGTAAGTGTAAATTCGTCTATAATGAAATTGAATATCTCGGATATTTAGTAAGTTCGTCTGGCATTCGCCTCACTTATACTCACATAAGTGCCATTAAGACTTTTCCAACACCAAAGAGTAAAGACAGCCCATTTGACTTTTCCGCAGATTGTATGAATGCGTTTTGCGAATTATGCGATATTGTTCCACCAGTGTTAGCTGTTTACAACCCTAGGTGTGACACGGAACTTCATTGCGATGCAAGTATTCGAGGCTTCGGTTCGGTGTTGATGCAACGACAAAGTGACGAAAAGTTTCACCCGATCGCGTATTTTTCAAAATCAACTCCCGCTGCTGAATCAAAGTATCATAGTTTCGAACTGGAAACCCTTGCAATCATTTATTCCCTTAGACAGTTTCGAGTGTATTTGGAAGATATTTCTTTCAAAATTATCACGGATTGTAATTCACTTACCATGACTATAAGAAGAGTGTGAACCCGCGAATTACCCGATGGGCCCTTGAATTAGAGAATTATCATTAAGTGGTTCACCACCGTAGCATATGATAGTGAAGTGCCATTGATAGTGAAGATTTAGATATGCAAATTCAGGTAGCACAGATTCGTGACAGGTGGATGGAAGAAATGAGAACAAAACTCGAAATGGGTACGGTAGACAAGTTTGAGTTGCTTGTCGGATTAGTCTTTCGTAAAGACCGTTCAGACCGCCTACTTTTATGTGTACCAGGTGAAATGGAAGATAATGTCATTCGTATGGTTCATGAAAAAATTGGCCACTTGAGTACTGATAAATGTTACGATAACCTTCGGGAAAACTACTGGTTTTCTAATATGAGACATAAGATCGAACTTTTTCTACAGAATTGTATTAAATGCATCATATACTCAACAGCAGCCCGTTCAAATGAACATTACTTATATAGTGTACCGATACGGTTCATATCGATAATTTTGGTCCCCTACCGTTGATCGCATCTAGCCGAAAGCATGTTCTAGTAGTTATTGATGCTTCCACAAAATTTGTTCGGCTCTATACAGTCAAGTCGACCAGCACAAAAGAGGTTTGTTGTGCATTAGATAAGTAGTTTAATTATTCCAATCGTCCTAGACGAATAATATATAATTTCGGATCGAGGAACTTGTGTTACTTCTCGCGAGTTTGAGAACTTTCTTAAGGAACGTAATGTGAATCATGTGAAAGTAACAGTAGCTTCACCTCAGGCAAATGGTCAGGTTGAGCGCGTAAACCGGATACTAGCCAAATTATCGGAGCCAATCTTACATGCAGATTAGCTTAAAGTTATCTTAAATCGAATATGTGATTAATAATACCACACACACTACAAAAGAAAGCCAGTAAATTGTTATTTGGTGTAAATCAACGAGGGATAATTGTTGACGAACTAACCGAATATTTGGAAGACAAGTTAAGCGGAGAGGAAGATCGCGATTTGGAAAGGTCTAGACAAAAAGCTTCGAGTGCTATAGAAAGGGCACAAGATTATAAGCTACAGTATTTTTTAAGCACAGTCGACCGGCCAGAGTATACTCCGTTGGTGATTTTGTCGTTATAAAACACATTGATACTGAACCTGGTAAAATAAGAAACTTATACAAAAATGTCGGGGCCCTTATGTATGTAATTGGAGATATTGATAATTGTCAACTGAGTCAGTTACAGTTAGTTAGTCGAAGCCACTAGAATTCGAAGGTGAATAACACCAAAGGAATTGGCAGATACTGAGAATGCTAACTATATCATGCCACCCGAAATAGAAGATTTATTGGAATAAATGTACATTGTTTAGACTGAGGTGATTCTTAAATGTCAGATTGGCCGAGTTATAATAGTTTACTTATTATGTTCTGGCGCCCTCTCTTCCTGAATTGTTCAACTCACATAATTTCTATAAAACTACAAAACGCCGTTTGTCAGCGAACACGGACTACACGAATTTGATCTCTAACTAAAAAGAAAGAAAGGAGGCAATCTTTGTCTTCTTTTTGAATTAAGTCAAGGAAGGAAAAAAACGTGTACCAGAGGAGATCTAATAACGTGTAACATATATATGTATATATTACATTTAAGGAAAAAAAAAATAAACTGAAGTATCTTCTTTTTGCCTCTTAAATCGAAAAGAACAAGGATTACAATTTCCAAAATGTTTTCTTTATATTTATACATATTTACTAAGGAAATCATAATTATTTTTGTAAAGACTTATGTCTGCTCCTGTGTCGCTTAAAAAATAGAGGCCGTTTTGCTGAATGGTTAGTATCGAATGTTTATTTCGGTTTCTTTGAATTAGGGGCACAGAGACAACGTAACTTTCTGTATTAATTCCGTGTTTCAGCTGGTGTTTTCATTCGAGAAAGTTCGGCGATTTCCGTTTCCCGAATTTCTGCGTTTCCCAGAGTTTGATTTTGTGGAAAAAACTCAAAATTTCCTGTATGGTTCTATTGAAGTCTTGTGTTTTTTCGAAATGACGCACTTCTTGGTTTGGATTTCGTGATGAAGACCTGTAACCAGTGTTTTCTCTAAATGGGTTTCTTTGCTGTGGTGCCTGCAGATGAGAGTTGTTTTCATGCGCTAGTTGCATACGACATTCACTTTTGATGTGGATGGATTTTTTGCAATAATTGCAAGTGAGAAACTGCACTGGGCATGTAGCCTTGGCCGAAAATTTGGGAAAGTATTTCGGTAACACGTTTGGCAAGTTATTTCTGAGAAGTACAATCTAGGAGGTCTGCTATCTAGGGTTTTGTTTAAGCGACGGATTTTCGATGCGGGTTGCGGGTCTTTCCGTGGGCTTTGACTAGAATTTTAAATTTTCACTTCTGAGACCGTCCTCAAAAACCTGAACCAAACAGGTCGTTTTCGGTGCCTAACAATGCTTCATCACTTGTAATCGCATATGTATCGGAGTTGAGTGCTTTAGTGCCTGGTGCACACGATCGCCAAACTCTCTCCCCCCTAACCGAATTTTTAGAGTTTCTAGGAATGTTGGTTGATTTGCTTCCTTTATTGATTTGAATACATAATTCCACAGGAAATAAATTTATTCAGTTCTGATGGTTTCCGATCGAGAATAGGGATGAATTTGAACACATCACTTATCCCATCCTTGATGTCCATTTTGGCCGAGTGCGTTTCTGTGGTCTCCTCGGGAAAACGAAATGGCAATACCTCTAACAGACTAGCGTTGATTTCAGCCTGCCTATTACTGTAACGTCGCGGAACTCAACTAACCGAAAAGGAAAGGGAAGGAAAATATAGGGGAGTATATTTTTTTCTTATTTAAAACCTTTACCTTACTTGTGGTCTTGTTAGGGTTAACTGAACTGCTCCTACCGTTGCTTTTCTCCTTGCCAGGCAAGCTACGCGCTCAATAGATGTGAGGAAACCTGGTCTTTCTTTTTTTCGCTGCCCAAACCTTGCCGCAGGCCTAATAAACGCGAAATCCGCTAGGTCTTATGGTCGTGGGCCTTTAAACACTATTTTTTTTTTTTTGGCTGCTGGCGTTTCAGTCCCTACCCTACACTGTTTTTCACTCCTTTCTCTTTATGTACACTATAACTTGCCTAACATTGATCTTCTGTTGCTATGGGATTTGATAGAGGATCCTGATTGAGCAATCTAGATATCAAATCGAGATATCCCACAGCCGCCACCAAATGCTACGTCGTGGTACAGTAGTTTCTTGATTCAACAAAAGAAGAGTACCAAGCGGAGAGCGAAGAGTCTGCCTTTTGTATAGTATTTTTTTTTTTTTTTTGTTTTGTGTGTGTCGGCTGGGCAGTTTCCAATCTGACTCTTCAATGCTCTGCAAGCCAAAGAGAAACATCAAAACACCACGCAGATCATCGTTCCCTCCATACATACATACATGTAATTTCCTGCACAACTAGAGCACGGCAGTGCATTTCTACATGAATGCATCACCATCATCATACCATATTTCATCATTCACTCACATTTTAGAGTCGGTGCCTTTTGCGGTGACCTGCGTGTGCATATTGTATATATATTTACTTAAATTATTATATATATAATTATATATACAGTCAACTTCCCCTTAGTCGCATTTTTGCCGGATACCAAGATTGGTTCGAGTTAAGTTTACTTAAAAAATGTTATTTTTGATTGGCTCATCAGAGGCGGAAGGTTTGTTTTTTTTCTAAATTACTCTACTTTAGTACTCAGTCAATTCTATTGCAGATTGCAGAATTTCAATAGCGTTCTCAATTTGTTTTTTTTTTCAGGCATTTCAATAATAATTAACTCGGGTTCTTCATCATCATCACTATCGTTTGCGTTATTTTCAGCATTTATTACTTCTTCCAAAACAGACTGATTTTCAGGTACTTCGGTAGGCACGATACCGTCATTGACTTCCATAAAGTCCCCTCAAGTAACATTATAACTCGCTTCTGTTAACTTGTTCCAAATATGCCCGATTTCGTGGGCCATCTGTGTCATCGGCCTTTTTAAAACAGTTTTCAATAATGCTGTTACATCTTCTATCCACGCTCTTGAAATTTCCCTTACACAGTCTAGATTCGAGATTTTGTGCTCTTCTTTTTTGGATTCCCAAATCCTTAAAGTTTAAGTATACGGCGCTTGTAGTGTACTTTTAAATTTTGTATTATACTCATGTCCAGTGGTTGAACGCTGGCTACATAATCCACCGGCAAAGATTTTATTTTTGGAAAGCAACGTCGATTTTTTTCACTTACTGGTAAATTATTCGCACGCATGCTCTCAAATCACTTGAAGACGTCTTTATCAACACTCTCATACTCACAGACTTTGTTTCGCTTAATGTGACCACTTGTATTAGCACAACCATACCGCAGCCTTAACTCTTCTCTTACACCACATATCGATGAAAGTATGCTATGCGGAAAATCAAAATCCACAGCAATTTTTTTTATGTCCCTTCGCAGTTTCTTCAATTAGGCGAATCAATCGATTAGAAATCAATTAGAAATCGATTTAGAATTCCATGGAGAAACAACATTTTAGTAAATCTTCGCAATGTTACAAAGAAAGCGTACTCAAACTATATTTCAAATAAAACGAGTTTAAACCGTGAACGATTTTTGAGATTCAGGAAAGAATATGAGTGAATAGATCTTGAATAGATTTTTATATAAACAATACGTCATGTCTGTAGAATCTTCGGTGAGGATCAATGATGCATAATTTTGGAATTATGTTAATTCAAAAAGAAATTCCTTGGGCTTGCCCAAGATAATGGAAATTGGTAACGTAATTTCAACAAACTTTTTGAGTCGGTCTGTAATGGGTCTCCGGTCCAGACAACGATGAGCAATTACTCTAATATATGCGAGGTTCTGGATGTATGTGTATTGGAATTTACGGATCAGGATGTAATAAACGCCTTAACAAATCTTAAAGGTTCCGGCTGGAATTTAAGAAAAAAAATAAAATTTTGGAATTCGCTTTATCGTCCACTTAAAATTACTTTTAATCAATCCCTAAAAATGGGTGAATTTTTTAAGGAATGGAAGTATTATTTTCTGGCTCCTATATATAAAAGCGGTTTAAGGTAAAAAGTAGAAAACTATCGACCAATATCAAAGCTTTCATCAATACCAAAGTTAGTTGAAAGTATTGTAAAAGAAAAATTATATTTCATGGTAAAAGGAATTATTTTTAATGGCATGGCTTTATGCAGGGCAGGTCATGTACAACTAATTTATCATTATTTAGATTAATGATCTGGGTGTCATTTTTGATACTAAATTAAATTTTGCATTACATTATGATTATACAATTGCGAAGTCTAAAGCTATGCTAGATTTTCTGAAAAGAAATAGTAGATATTTTCGGGATATAACTAGTCTTAAGTCCATCTATTGTTCGTTAGTCAGACCTTATTCAGAATATTCTTCCATTATGTGGGATTCCCAATATGATACACATACAGATTCGAAAGAGTACAAACAATTTCACGAGATATGCTGTCCGTAAATTATATTCCTTCGAAGAAGTGCCTAACTATGACGATAGATGTGAAATAATAGGCTTGCAAACTTTAAGTTTCAGGCGTAAGGCAGCGTCAGCCAACTTCATCCACGATATTATTACTTGCCGTGTAAATTCACCAGATTTACTTTTTCTCATGACTATATATGCTCCCCAAAGATCTCCTCGGGTGAGAAATTTACTTACGATAAGAGGCATAGAACTAACTATGGTTGTAATGAACCTATAACAATGTGTATAAACACTTTTAATGAACTTTGCAACGAAATTGATTTTAGCTTATCTCGATTGCAGTTTAAAATTTATTCATGCACTATTCTTAAATTACTACTGTTTATTTGATGTAATCTATGAGATGCAAAATCGGTAGATGATCCTTAGTCGCACAGCAAAAATCTGCTGTGTAAAGCGGTACTGAGAGTTAACACTTAGAGAACGTAGTGTTTTGTGTGCTTTGTGATGGAAAAAAAAAATCCTAGAACAAAGATCTAATGTTTTCATTTTCCTTTTTGCCATAACTTATCCGTAAAAGTTTGTACGTGCTCATTTGTAAAAAAATTCATACTCCCTCACCCATAGAAAAAATTATTAGTGAAATCATCCATGCACAAGTCGGATATAACCTTCTTAAGCCACAATGGGAATTTCTCACTGTATTCTTCGTCCATGCTTCTTTAAACGGCGTGTTGCTAAGTATGATGAGTAAGTGACCGTCAGTAGCCTATATGCTGCTCGGTACATTTTGGTTACATCAGCCGTAAGTGCGAACTTGGATAGTTATTAAGGTGTCTTTCTTACACTAGAAAGCGTCGTTCAGCGGTATTGTAAGATTTCCACAGCACGGTTACATTCGGTTACATTTTTTTTTTAAATATACGCCGCTTTCTATATTTCAGCTTTCTATTCCGATAATTTATGCGACTGCTTTCTGAAACAGCTGTTCTAGTGTTCTTGACGGATTTGCGGTTCGACGTGGGACGGTTAAGAAAGATTAAGAAAAAACGGTTAAAATTAAATTGGGCATTAGTCCGGCAATTGAATTCGCTTAGCCGCCTCTTTTCGTTTCTTGCTTCCAAGGAAGCTTGCACTGTAATGCGGAAGAATAGTCTGTTAGGAACAATGTCCCGGAATTCGGCCTCAAAATATTCAAACGCAATAGTTTTCCGCCGTTGATATAACAAAAAAAGGAGAAAAGGACTAAGCGGACACAAAAAGTTTACCCTCACAATTTCGATAAGCATGGGTATCTTTCCAATGGCATAAGAACAATTGTAACGAAAAAGAAAATAAGGGTACAGTCCAGTTGGTTTCAGATGCGGGAGTCTCTCGCACTATTATTTTGAACTGTCAATAAATGTCCTAAGAAAACGTATCGAATACCGTTTTCAAGCCAAGTTCAGTCACGAAGAAAATTAGTGGTAGACCTCGTTTACCTAGACAATTTCTAAGAAATTTCACAAACTACGTGAAATTTTTCAAAATTTTATTATGAAATGAAATATGTAGCTTCTTACTTTCGCATGTCTTCAGATATTTTAAATTAAATTATATTTTAAGAAGAGTTTCAGAAACAAAAAACAACAACAAATGGCATAAAAAGGAAGAAATAAAATGTGTGGTAGATATTGCACTTTGCGTAGAAATACGGTAGATTTCAAAATTCCGCAAAATAGCGGTATATCTAACACAATTGTGTTAAAATCCCAACACTACTTCGCAAGCGGCCAAGGAAGACGCGGCCATCCCACAGCATAAGAGAGCTTACAAGTGAGGAATTTTCATTCTTGGCAATCTTGCCAAAAACGAAGAAGTTGGAGACCTATTCAAACGAGACCGGGCGGATAAGGAAGAATTTTACATCAACTCTCGCAGCACACGAATTAAAGATGAGCCCAAAGCTTGTGCAATAAGAACCCGCTCCAAACAGGTAAGACCAATGCATCAATTATCCTCATAACAGCCCCGGTGAGTACAACAAGTACAGCTAGAAGAACCAAAAAATAGCACGATGTCCTACCTTTTTTCATAAACACTTTGCCGCACATTGTTCAGTGCAGCAGTTCTTGAATAGAACTGTTACAAGCTCCTTCTTGGCGTCAGACATGCCATCGTGAAGATTTGACTATCAACAAACCATTACGATAACTTAGATGATGTCGACTATACCAACAGATTGTTTAAATATCTGAGGTTCGAGTCACAGCCCCTCGAACACTTTTAATGGTTGGAAGGCGTTATTGAAATTTTATGAGTAAAGAGTGGACAGCTTCGAATCAGAAATCTTTTTCTGATCAAAACCGGATACTGTTTGATACTCCTAGGCCATATAGAAATCCCATGTAAATATTATTTATATACATATATTTTATTCATTCAGTCTATTTTATTATCTAATATTAACATAATAATACGCAATAAAAAATAAGTATAGTTGAGAACTAGAAGGAACTATAGGGGCTCAGCTGTAGTGTATAGGCCCCACTCTTCAAGGCGTTTAATAAAGCAGCAAACGAAGAAAGAAAGTAGAACTTAGAGGAACTACAAACATTTTGACCTCATACTTTGCCCATTCAACAAATTTACCTGTCATCTGATTGTATGAGAAAACAATTTTTCGTTTTTTACTTTTTTTTAATAAAACCATCGATTTTTATCAAATCGATTGGTACAAACTACCAAGTTGTACTGAGATACACGCGTGCGAGTATCTGACACGATGTATTGTCTGATTATATGAAGTACAGTCGAACTTCCCTATAGTGAACTCCTATATAATGAAGTTCTCCGTATAATGAACAAATTTCAAACACACAGCTTTCTGGTTCTGTTTTAAGTGTATTGTTCTCTCCGTATAATGAATTTCTATACAGTGAATTTTTCTCTACAATGGATCAATTTTCTAGTTGGAAATTTTATTTTCATACGTTTTGTGTCTCCTTATAATGAATTTTTTTCATACTACTTTCTCATGTCCAAATGTTTTAAACATCTGCACAAATATCTACAGTAACGGTAATTTACCCGTTAGTTTTTTGTTTGTTCGATGTCTCCTTGTCTGTTTCATTCATTTTGAATGCACACAAATATCTTGAACTTCGACGGTGAGTGATTATAGTAAAAATGTCGAAGCGAAATAGTATTTCTCTTGAAAAAAAGGTGTTGATAAGTAATAAAGTTGAGGAGGGAGTAACAAGAAAGAAAGATATTGCCAAGGAGTTTTGAATTCTTCCCAGTTCATTGTCAAACATTCTAAAAATCAAGTCAGTGATTCTAAAAAGTGCAGAAGACGGACAATTAAGTGGTAAACGCAAAAGACTTCGAACATGTCTTTTTGAGGATATTGATGAAGCAATGCTGATGTGGATAACCGCTGCACGTGGAAGGAATATTCCTGTATCTGGAACAATAATAAAGGAAAAAGCCAAAGAGTTTGCGGATGGAAAAGTGTAATCCAAACTAAAATACCTCATTATTTTAAATAAGATTATATATGTATATATATAGATAGATAGATAGATAGAGAGAGATTTATTGTACCATCATTACAAGTTGTGGTTTTGTTTTTCTTACATAAATCGTACGAGCATGGCTTTTGCCGTCTGCCTGATTGATATTAATATAATAATCAAAAAAGAAATAAGTTTGTAATCGAATAATTATAAGGCACATATAACTAGTTAATATACAATTTTAAAACTCTTCGTTTATAATATTTTTTCTATATTTGATTGACTTTTTATAATAGTTTAAAAGTAGTTTTATATTACAATCGCAATTCAAAAGGTCTCTGACCTCAGATACCGATTTAATATCACTGCCTAGATAAAATCTGCGCAATTCCTTAAGGACTGGACATCTACCAATAAAATGCACAATGTCATAACTTTTAATAACCTGAGGAAATGGAATTGCATCCCACAGTAAACTGCAAGCTCTTCCAGTTTCCTAAACCAAGGATTTCTTTTTTGTATGGTTTTCATAGCGACAAGTATTTCATCAGGCATCTCAAGAACTCTATATATATAATCAATATGCAGCTTCAGTGTCTTGACGAATAATGGCGATATTCCTGTTTCTATTATTACCATATAGTTAGGAGTCGTTCTTGGTAAACCAAAGGTTCGTTTGATGTGATATCTTAGAAGTTGTTCTACAGTCTCATATTGCGTATGTCCCCAAGATTGAGCTGCGTACATCAATACCGATTCTGCAACACCAACGAAAACTTTATATTTAACGCTATGATCAACCAGATTATGTGAGAAACACCTTGTCCAGGTAGCACATATTGCACTTTTCGCCTTAATAAGTTTGTCCATCAAGTGAAAATTCATGTTAAGGTTATTAGTGATTGTCACTCCAAGGTATTTGTAATTTTTCACCACTTCAATTGGTTCCCCGTTGTAGTGCCAACTTTTATTTCGACACAGTCTACCACCTCCCTGTTTGAAAATCATCACTTTTGATTTTAATAGGTTAACCGTTAAGTTCCACCTTTGACAATACAAATAGAGACGGTTTATCATCAGTTTATCATCAGAATTCGCTAATAAAATCACATCATCAGCAAACAGAATCGCTTTTATTGTCACCCCAGCAAACTCAATTCCGCCTGGTAGAAAGTCCGTTAAGTCATTGATATACAAGGAAAACAGTTGAGGGCTTGAAGGGCATCCTTGTCTTACTCCCATATTGGTCTTAAACCATTCTGAAACATCTGACCCACACCAAACTGCTGCGCGGTTACCCTCATACATATTTTCAAGAACTCTTCCCAATTTGAAACTCATTCTGATGGTGTAAAGTTTGTAGAATAGAGCTCTCCGATCGACCGTATCAAAAGCTGCCTTGAAATCCGCGAAGAAAGCGAATAATTTCTTTTTTTGTTCTAGGAATGAACCCGCAATGTTCTGTAACACAAAAATATTGTCTACGGTTGAATATCCTGAACGAAAACCAGCTTGATTTTCACGGATAAGTTTTTGACTTTCAATCCATCGAGTTATTCGATTGCTTAAAAGTTTGGCGAACACTTTGTAAGATGTGTTGAGCAGAGATATCCCTCGGTAATTGGCCGGGTCAGTTATATTTTCCTTTTTATGTATGGGGAATATTATTGTTTCTTTAAGTTGTGGTGGTATAATTCCTGCGTTCAATATTTCATTAAATGTTGATGTCAATTTATCCTTGAGTTCATCTGTAGCGTATTTAAATAGTTCTATAGGAATCCCATCAGGACCTGACGATTTATGATCACTTAGATTACTCAGGACAGAATGAACTTCAACACTGGAGAATGGTGTGTCAAGTTATTCGTTTTGGTTTAAAGGTACCGCATAGTAAGTCGGCAGCGAGCTGCTCATCGGATTAAGTAAGTTTTGAAAATGGTTCCTTCAAGAGTGTGCATTTAACTCAACACTTAACCGTGGCACTTTACCATTGAATTTGTTAATCGCCACCCAAAATTCTTTTGTGTTCCTACAACATGTAAGTGAAAGAGCCTCATTTTTAAAGAATTGTTTTATTTTTTTTCTTTACATAACCTTTTAAATGCCATGATGGTTTTATTATAAAGATCTTTAAAAAGACTATTACCATATATATATAAAATAAACACCTTAAGCCATCCAAATGATTTTTGTCTAGCTATTTCACACTCTTTATCGAACCATTTCTCTTTGTACATCAATATATTTTTAAAACTTTGACTGTTTGTAGGATAGGATTTTTTACTACATTTTCAATTTCACTCATGTTCAGCTGTTCATTGTTCAAATTGCGATCCAAATTGCTTTTGTACTCGGTTGCATTACCAATTTTGGTGGAGGCAGGATACTGATTGTTTCCACATCAGCGAGTGGTGAAATTGCGAACTCTGCTAGGATAGGTAAGTGATCCGAGTATTGTTTACATAGAATTTCCAATTTTGTAACTATGGAGATCCATTCGCCCCTTATTAAGCTGTAGTCGATCACTGAGCAGCCTTGCTGACCTACGTATGTAAATTCACCAAATTTATCCCCGCCACTTACGCCATTTATAATATGAAATCCAAAAGAATCGCAACAGTTTTGACCCTCTAGAATTTGTAGTAGAATCCTTCGAGTTCCTTACTTTTCCTGTAAGTTGATTTTCTCTTCCTTCTTCTTTTCCTACTCGAGCATTTAGATCTCCAATAATCATTATGTTGTCGTAGCTGCTGTGTTCTAAAATATCATATAATTTTCTAAAATCTCTTCCCCAATGGTTGTAATTAATATACGTTGGCAATATTATAAATTTGGTTGAATTTCAAATGATTTTTAAGATTTTAACTTCATCTACGGTTTCGAACTCGCATTTAATGTTTTTTAAACTCTTTTTGAACCCAAGAAAACATCTTCCACTTGCTCTGTCTCTTGTGCTTTGTTTTACGGCTGGTATCCAAAAAAAATCAAAATTCTTAAATTGGTGAACATATAACTTGAAATCATCCTCTACTAAAAAAGTTTCATATAGAAACACTTTATCATAACTATTTAAGAACTCATAGAAATTTACAAAAATGGACTTGTTTTTAAGACCTAATATATTATAACTCAATATTTTTATATATGTATATAATTTCTGTATAATGAAATTTCTATATAGTGAAGTTTTTTTTTTGGTCCCATGCGAATTCAATATAGGGAAGTTCAACTGTATAAATTTACCCATAAGAGTCTGGCACATGAGTCAGCAGCTTGTCAATACTCTCAAAAACGTTGCTAGGTAAACCTCCACAGGAACAGTGGAGTTACATACTGAGTAAATACTTCATTCAAGTGCTTCGTGTCTGTGAACCATTAAAGAAAGCTACAAAAAAAACCTACGAGAAATGCACAAACATCTGGAACGAGAAATTAGTTTACTTATCACAGTAGTTAGAAGTTGGCGTTATTTGCATAAAAGTGCCCGAGGAGAGGCACTCCGAGGTGACACGGACGGGCAGCGTTTGCTTAAATGCTTGTGTACGTATATGCATAAGTACGTACATTCAAGTACAATAATGAGAGTCTACTTGTGTGTCGGTTGTAAGTGTAATTACACTGACAGGCATTAACATTTTGTCCATCGTTTTATTTTTCGCTTCGCTTTCGCTTTCATTTGAACTTGAGTGCACTACGAGTATGTCCAGGAAAAGTATTTACCCCTTTTGAGTAGGTGTGAATTAATTTAAAATGTGGCTTTCCAGCTCACAATTGTGCGTTTATCCAGGCACGCACCTTCATAATTGGTTAATGTGCTTTATGTTCTGTCCGACATATATAAATCTTTCACTCAGTTGTCGAGGAATTCGATAACGGGTTGTTTTATTATGTATTATTTTTCGTATAGATGTGTTAGCTTTCACTGACGTGATAACGTTTTAATCGAATCTCGGGTAACATAATTCATCGAATTCCGCGTACAAAAACCAGATAGAGATGTCATAGGGAGTCGTAAAACTTTACGGCTGAAATTAGGTTTATCAATTGTGTTCGTTTAAGGTATACAAATCTATCAACGAAACGAATGTCCTAAAATTTTATAGATTTCCTAAATCGAATGGAAAGGCTCAGTGATGCTGAAATCATCAGACGAACAAAGATATACAGTGATCGTATCAACCCCATGGAGGAGCTAGGAGCGGAATTTGAAAGGAATACCGCTTTTCAAAAGACAACATGCATAAATTGACAAGGCTCGTAAGAGATGATTTAGAAGGCGACAAGGGGCGGTCTCTTTCCAATGAATATCCAAGTGATGGCTGCAATACGTTATTGGGGTCGTTTTCATTTCCATTTCAATTTCTACAAATAAAATGAAACGAATTTCGTGCACATCACTCAGCTGGTGGAATATTATAGATGTACTAGAGTGCTTAGTTTAATTCGGTGAGGTGTTGCCGTGTGGCAGATATAAAGAGTGGACAGCTAATATGGAGATAAAATGTGCTTATTTATAACAAAAGTTATCAAACATATAACATATTTTAATGAGCGGATGGCGTTGTTTTTATTTTTTATTTTTTTATTGGATATAGAATACTTCGGAAAAAATAACATAAGATATTTATTCATACAGAAAACAACAAAGTGGTATGAGAAAAAAAGGAATCAGCACATTTGGCCTTTGTGTGTCATACTTATATACATAACGCTTTGTCAGATAATTGTAAAGACCTACATATATATTTATTCCTATACTTTTTTTGACTTTGTGGTTCCGAAAAAAAGTAAATCTTACTGCAATCATTCGCCGAAAATATTGTCATGCCTATGCGTCGCTGCCATAGGCACTTCCTATAGGCACTTCTTTCTACGCATTAATTGTGACCATTTATCGATGTTTATTTTATTTTCCCTGGCAAATGATAGGCGACAATTTTGACGGAAAGTCAGTGAAACTTACTGTATCGGCGACTAGGCCACAAGAAAAAAGGGTAAAACTGTCCGCGCACAAAAGACCGTTAAAGTAGGACCGTAAAATTACAGAAAATAACAAAGAAAACCGGAAGGGAAATTATTCTAGACCGCTCTCTTTGTTTTGGGTTTATTTCTTTTTCTCTCTCGCTCTGGTTCAGCTGATGCGACTGGACCATCCAATGAGGGGAAACGGGCTGTATAGCGATTTGGTCGTTCTCTCTTGGTTTGAGCTTTCTGGTGTTGATGATGGACTGGAACTTCAGGTGATGGGCGACGGGTTGTTGACTGGCAGATAGATTATGGACTAGTATTCCGCATGAATGACTCCAGCCGAGTTGCGTGGTGTATTGTGTTAGTTTTTTTTTTTTTTTTTTTGATTTGATCGCCTTATGTCGATTTTGGATGGGTACATTATGTAAGTGAGTGAGTGATAATTCATTGCAAGTACTTCTAGATTTTTTTTTCTTCTAAGGGTGAAATTTCAATTCTCTCGGTTTGATTTTGTAAGGGTATTTGCATGTTTGTGTGTATGGGTATATGCAAAATGTGTGGGTGGCTTGTGTGGATGTGTGTTGCAAGTGGACTGTATAATATATATGTACGTATGTACGTACATATATATACAGGTACGATCGTTGTCCGAGGAAAACGAAAGTGGAAACGGAAAAGGCATTTTAATGGAGTTAGACGCTTTATTGTGATATCTGGTGAGGTAGGGCAATGTCTTCATTGTGGGCTGCGTTACCAGTTACTGCAGCCATCCACAACGACTACAAAGCTTAGTGATTGGCCTTTTGAATTCGCTAACTTCGGTTTTGAGCTTAACCGTCTACGGACAGCACTAGGAGAAGTCTGCACGATGCGTCCTAGACTCCACTTGGATGGAGAAAGTCGTTCGTCCTTCAGGATGACTAAGTCACGAACATCTAATGACGGTTGTTGTTTCAGCCATTTCGGTCTGTGTTGTAGTCGTAAGTACTCCTGTTGCGATTGTTACCGAAAAGTTTGCATACGAAGCTGCATCGACTTCCACCGGTCTTTTGCGCTTGTTTTTCCCGACACTAGATCCGGTTCCGGAACAATCAGGGCGTCATGTCCAATTAAAAAATGTGCAGGAGTTAAGGCACGGAAGTCGCTTTGAAGGGGGGCATAAAGGTCTCGAGTTAAGACATGCTTCAATTGTGTCAGAAGCGTGGATAGCTTTTCGTGGGTAAATACCCCATTCCCAACTACTCTTTCGAGGTGGTACTTTACACCTTTTACACCTTCTTCCCATAGCCCTCCGAAATGAGGAAAAGCAGAGGGAATGAATGTCCTTCACAATAAGGAAGACTTTTTCCACTTCCGTTTTAACATTGTTCAGAATAGTTGTATTCAAAATAAGAAGAAACGTCCGGAGGGAAATGTTTGTATAATAGCCATGAATAAGGAAAGGAAAAGAGCGGAAGCTCTCTCGAAAGCTGATACAATCTCTGATATAGACACAGAAAAATAACGAAAGTTCACTCAAAAGCTGGTACATTTTCCACTGTGACAACGTAGTTGGAAACAAAATATGTAATGTTTAATCATACAAAACAAAATATAAATGCCTCAATCCAGATTTGAACACAGGATTTGAAGAAACCGTGAGCAACACACCAACCTACGCCAACAAATAACATAACTTCCAAGAATTTTTTTTGGAAGGATTTTTAAGGAAAAGGCGGGTATGTTAACTGTTTCGTAGTCGTTAGTGGACGCAGTCAGTCGTTCATATATGTACGGTTGCATGATCGATTGACACGTAAACCAGAATAAAGCAAAAAGTACTGCCTCTAAAAAATAAAAAAATCATAGCTCCAGTCAGGTATGCACAAAAGAGTGAGCAATGAGCAATGCAGCAACCCCCACTCCACCAAGGCATCCGACAACTTTCAAGGTTTGTTTTTCGTTCGCATTCGTTATAGGTGTGATATGTGTGCGTTACAAAGTCTCATTTGTATAGCACTCGATAAACAAGCACTTAATATATTCAAAAAGTCAATAACGTACAGTTTTGAAGAAAATAACTTAACCGAATTCAACCGAATTATTGTAAAAATCTGGCTTAATTTGCATTCATACATATTTAATTCTGTCACATAAATAAACGGTCGCGCTAATATTGAAGTTTTCCCCTATCTCAGCCGCAAGTCCCAAGTCGGGCTTGATAGTATAATTATATGCCATTCTTTCATTCAATACATAATGACATGCCAGACATTTTAAGCGCCCGTATTCTGCCTGTCCCTCAGAAGGCATTCCGATTTGGAGTTTCGTTTTAATCGAATCTCTATGTGTATTGATTTAATTAGGAGCTGATGGCCCGGCATTTACTTGTAAGTTTTATAGTTTCAATCTATCTAAGGTTAAGTAATTTTCTGTGTTTTTTTTGTTGTTGTTTTCTAGTGTTCTTGAAATTTCTCTAATGGGAAAAGAAAGTTGTTGAGATTTACATTTGCAAGAAAAACATAACATAAACATACAAGTTTGGGTTCGGACTTAAGTCCGAAACATATTAGTATTGGTCGGCGGTATTGGAGATATGCAGCAATCTAGATAGTTAGGTGAATTCGATTCGTTTCTGCTTTGTGCCTTTATTTTACTTTCACTGCATGCAATAACATTCGGTCGGACTAAGCATGACAAAAATGTAATTAATGGCAATTACAATAAATAGATAATTTTGGTAAATAGGCATCACAAAGACGGTCAATTATATCGTATTTATGTCATATGTATGTCAAACTTTTGTTGGATGAAATATTATGAGAACTATTAGTAAGTAAGTAGCAACGCTATCCTTCTAACTTTTGTTTGAAATATCTTGCTTGTCATTTAAAGAATCTTTTAGACAAGTTTTTTAATTACTACCACTATATCGACAATGAAAATGTCTAGAATTTTTAAGGTGGGTCGATTGGAGAGCAAGTACTCATTTCCTTTGGAGCTACTCTGGCACATTCTTCCAAGGGCCGGTTGAGCCCAGGGCTGCTGTTTCAAATTGTCGCTAAGGATTATTTGAAGGAGGAGGTAGTTGTCAACTGGTGTATACACTAATAAAAACAATTTTTTTCAACAGCAAAACTAATTTATTAACCCCCCGATGAGCGTATTAGCCTGGCCAGATGAAATTGGATTTAAAATGTACATATCGTATGTTTGTTTTTTTCTTAGCAATTCCGAGTAGCGGCAGTAATTAAATTCTTCAAATATGGGGATTTGAACAGAACGGAACAGTACACCATACCTTTTCGACAAATTTATAGAGGAAAAAATTATTTTAAACGACTTTCTTGAATCATGCCCCCATGGGTCTGAGTAGACCCACACGATATTGATAGTGCGAAGGTCGTAAGTAAATTGACTGGTGATTTGATATTAAATTTATTTTCAAGTATTATTGTGGTGAGCAAATAACAGTGGGTTTAAACGCATGGATTTCAAGAAGCTATCAGAGACAGGATTCTCTTGGGGGACTCTGTTTCTCGTGACCGGTACACTGAGGGGCGAAAAACTCGCAAATTGGCTACGAGAGCAACTAAAGAGCAGTCTTGGAAAGAGTTCGGCGAGAGGTTTGAAAGCGACCATAGATCGGCGAAAAATGTGTTCTGACAAAACATTCGCCGACTCAGAGGAAGGAAATTCAACATCATCGAAGAAGTCAAATCCAAAGCCTTCCAATGAGGTGGACATCTTACGCAGTTGAAGCGAGCACTTTTCGTAGCTGCTCGATCAGGGCCCTGAGGATGGCAGACCTGTAGTCTTGAGTGGGGCGGGGAATAGCCCAACGGTGGAGGAAGTCATTTCGGCAATTGAATCGCTAAAAGTTGGCAAATCCGCCGGTGTCGATGAAATACGGCCAGAAATACTTAAGGCAATGGATATAGAGGGAGTTTTATGGCTCTCTCGTGTCATTAAAGTGGTCTGAGAACCTGGTGAGACACCTGGCGATTGGCAAAATGGGGTGATTGTCCCACATTTCAAGACGGGGAACAAAAGAGATTGCTCCAACTAAAGGGCATATCTCCTTGAAATCTCCCCGGGTGGTGGAAGCTCGTTCTAGAGCTATGGTCGAGCTCAGGATGGGGGAAGAATAGTGTGGCTTTCATCCCGGTAGAATTACAACTTACCACTTTATCACTCTAAGAATGGTACTTGAGAATGCTTGGTAGTATGCAAAGGCATATGAACGAATCTCCATGTAATCTCTGGAGTGTTCTCCAGGAGTATGGGATTGATGGTCCACTTCTGATGTCCATTCAGTCTCTCTACGCAGACTGTACCAGCTATGCTTGGATTAACGGACTTATTTTCATTGTTTATATGGACTGAATGGTGCTTTATTTCACATTAGGAGAGTCTGTTCAATACACTCTACATGTTTATGGAGCCCCATTGAAGCAGGTTGAGAAGTTTAATTACCTCGGGGTCTTTTTCAAGAGTGATGGAAGGAGTAATGCTGAGATTTCATGTAGGATTAGTCAAGATGGGTCAATTTTGAAACAGCGCGTCGAAGCCAAGTTAGCGGTTTTCGCCTCAGTCCCACCTTAAGTCATGAAATTTGGGTAATGACCGAGAGAATAAGATCGCGAATACAAGCTGCTGAGATGAGATTTCTTCGTGCTGTTGTGGGAATTACTCGTCGGGATAGGGTAAGCATCAGGGCAGTGCGCGAGGGTTTTTTTTTTAAATAAGACAAGTAAGGAATAGTGAATTTTGTACTTCAATAAGTTTTAATAATTGTCTTGTAAGAGCTAAATTAATCTCAATAATTTCTAAAACATCTTTTTCTTCGTCATTGAGGAACTCCATGATTAAATTTTTGATCTCTGAAATACGCCTCAGGTTAAAGACAATAAAACTGAATTCTCTTGAACTGGAAGGCAGGATAAGTTGGAATGATTGAAATTCGTGGGATATGGACATAATCTCTTTGGATTTGCCCTTGATGATCATCGCTTAAATCACATTATTCATAAATTTCGCGCAACCGCGTAACCTTGCATAATTTCGGATGATTCAAATTCCGTAATATGATTATGATAGACCCACCTAGCGACTCTCATGTTCATGGTCAATTTCGACTTCTTGACATGCCGCCATAAGAACGACGATTTCAGGTGTTTGTTTTTTATAAATCTTAACGTTTATTTAAGAGAAACATGTACAATAGTATTATTTTAAGTATTGTCCATCTGAAGCTATGAATTTTTCCCATCCTTCTGGCAATTTGTGAATCCCATCCCAAAACAACTGCGCCGGCTTGGCAGCCAAGAATGAATCAAGCCAATTTTTGATTTTTTGCTCTGTTGTGAACCCTATTTCAGTGAGGACGTTCTTCATCGGCCGGAACAAATGGTGTCAGAAGAGGCAAGGTCTGGGCTATAAGGCGGGTGGGGTAAGACTTCCTATCCACTATTTTCCAAATAGTTCTTAACCGGAATAGCAACGTGGGGCCGAGCGTTGTAATGATGGAAAATTATATATATTCATAATAAACTTCCACCAAAATACGATGAGTTTTTTTGACACCAGTTTTCTTCATGTTAGAGTAATGAAGAAGAACTCCCCGCAAAAAAATCTTTTTCAGGCACAAAGTTCGACATATTTGAGTGAAAACAAATTATTGTTGTTTACGCTTCAATTGAATGACATATACTGAAACGACGTACAAAGATAGTAGCTTTCTAACGCATGTTCCATGCGCCATCGGGCATTCATCCCAAATAATGATTTTGCCGTCGCCGAATTCTTGTTCATTGTGCAACTTTTCGTGTCAACCGTGAGAAGTTCATCGGCAGCCTTTCAACAATGTGGCAGCATTGCTAGAGGATGTAACAGCCCACGCAGTTTGAGATCTTGCCTGAATTGTTGCTAGAATCAACGATGGCGAGTGTCTCCGGGAGTATCGAGAAAGTAAATGCCTCCCGTTCCATCGTCAACGATTTACATTCTTCTACTCGACATTCAACAGCGGTACATTTGTTTGGATTCTTTCGGCCAGCTCATCTCTATCATAGCCTTGTTCCCTAACGCTTCGTTGCACTCCATGCAAAATGTCGTCAGCCTTGTATTTGTCCCACAATACGGTCGAGTTCGACGGATGACATGTGGCTATGATGATCGCAAACAATGTACGAATTTGATTAGCTGGCGCAGAAACAGTGCCATCGGCGAGAATTTTTGCAGGAGTTGAATCTTATTTTCATTTGCGTTTCTATGTGCTCTATTTTGTACATCAAGGATTCGTTCTTGCTGTTCAGTGGGATTCGTTATATCATTTACTTGAGACTATGTGAAACGAGTTTTGTCTGATTTGAAATGACATGGATATATGTTTTGTACTGTACCCATGACTTCGTCGTTAGTATATAATCCATTAATGACACTAAAACACTTCAACTGCTGGAACAAGTTCATGGGACGAACTTTGATCGCTGTTGAAAGAGCAACTATATTACTCTTTCCAGGTTTGTATTGAAGTTCATAATTTTATTCCTCAAAAATTGCTTTCCAGCGTTTCATTTTGGAATTTGTATTTTTGTATTTTTTTTTTTTTGTGTAATTTTTGTTTCTTTTAATTGTATTAAAAGTACTTAAGACTAGCTTAACTAACTTAACAATTCATACATTGTTTTTAATACCAACCTACTGACCCTATGCGGGTACTCTAAGCTAATCTAATCTAAAATTATAAATGTGCCTTTCGGCTTAATCTACTTTTTTTTTAGTCTTTCCTGACAAACTTGATTCATTTATTATGTGCCAAGAAAACTCATAAAAAAAACTTGGCTAAACATAACTTAACTACTTAACCTACCTTATACTAACTTACCTTAACATAAAACTTAGGACTATCTTAATTATGTCCGTAACAGTGCGGACGCGTGCACCAGGACGTATATGTTATGTATATGCTTAACATATATAATTTATACGCCGTGGTGCACCTTTTTTTTGGGGTTTTGTTTTATATATATATATATACATGTATATATATATATTTTTTTTTTCTTATTAACTACCTTGAAACCTATGTAAGCTGGCCACCATGGTCAACTACCGGGTCGTTTAAAAAGGCCAGCGGTGGCGGAGACTGGTTTTGGTGTAACCACCAGTCAAATTGCCGATCTTTGGCAGACTGCTTTCTATCTCGAGCGGGGATCGCTCGACTGAACCGAAGAAGATCCTCGTGGGTGCGAGCGACATCCGGTTCGTATTGGAGTCGCCTATCCACTATTCGGCGTACGCCATGGAAGGTTACAGGGCATCCGTCTGTATCCTGTATTAGGCCAATCGTGTCGAAATAGGGGAATGCTTCGGGAGGAATAAAGCCGTTAAGGCGCACCCTTTCATGGTACATAATATTGGTGTAGTAAGCCCCGAAGATCAGACTGTTGGAATAAGTCATAGCTCGTGCAATGTGCCTTCTGATCAGCTTAATAATAAAATTATCTATCCTGTTCACGTTTGCCTCGTTGTACAGGACTTCGTTAGGATAGTACTTATTGTACTCAGACTCGGGTGTACGATACAACCAGAGACTGGTCCGAAGACACTGTCCGTCGAACAACCTCATCTTTTCCATCTGGGAAGGACTCACGTTGAACCACAACGGACAAACGTACTCCATAACTGGCCTGATGTAGCAGATTACCTTCACCCTGGTATCAAGTTTTCTACTAAAAAATAACCTCCTTGCCGCAGCAAAGGCCTTTCTAGCTTTCGTCAGAGAAATATCTTTATGTTTGTGAAAATACAGATATTGATACAGCCAAAAGCCAAGATATCTAACTACACTTTTCACAGCTAACGGCTGTCCTTGCGGGTCAACTAAGCCGAACTTGCGCCAGTTTAGGCGAGTATCCCGCGAAGCCATGTACAGCGGGGTCCTGAAAAAGATAGTTTCACACTTCAAAAAGTTGATAACCAACTTCCAGTCGTTGCAAAATCGCTGAATTTTTTCGAAGTCACGCTGCAAAAAGCTATTTATTACCTCGACCTTCGGACCTGATCTGTGCGCTACTAGGTCGTCGGCGTACGCAATTAAGTGCGACATGGAACCTATAAGATCTGCAGTTAATATTGAGAACAAGATCGGCGAACCAATAGTATGGTTTCATGCCCCGCCCTGAATCCGAATTGGTTGTCCGGTATGATTTTATTTTCCTCTACCCATTGTTTCAGAACTCGAATGACTATCTTTTCGAAAACCTTGCTTAAGCACGGAAGAAGACTGATCGAACGGAGATTTGTCGGAATGGACTTGTCTTTGTTCCGTTTAGGGATCGGTTGCACAACAGCTGTTTTCCAGTGCATTGGGTAATATGCATTACTTAGCACATTTTTAAACAGTGTTGTGTAAATCTGTACTAAATCGGGGGAAGTTGACGAAGCATAATATTCTGTATTCCATCAATTCCCATTGACTTTTTTTCTTCAGTGAGTTAAAAATGCCCTGGAGATCTTCTTGAGAAATCAAGATGTGATTTCCATCATTGGCGACGGCACTACGTGCCAAATTATCGTCACTGAACCAGGTGAAACCTGGATTTTCGGATCGTCATTGAATTATTTCACTACGAAGATTAGTGTGGTTCAGCAAGGCTTCGTTCTCCAGGTCGTGGTTCGGCCTACTTACTTCGTTGACCGTGTACACTTGCTGGAAAACAGCACCAATAGCTGCCACCTTCTCCTGGGGATCTTCAACCACGAATAAGTCATTATCTAGCACTGCCCCATCTGGTGGATGCTATTTGATGTCAGTAAATGTTCGTTGTTTGTCGTCCTGGGAAGTCTAACAGCCTGGATGTCGTTTTGATCTTTCCTTCGAAAAATTGTATTTACTTGCGGGAACATACGCGGGTTGTTAGATCGTACAGCCCGGATTTTATTGCCCCAGTGCAAGCTTATAGCTAAGCTGTAGTTTATTCGTATTAATTGTTGGAGGTTCTTGATCTCTGACTTCAGTGCCCTTACTTCCGCGTTGTGCGGATCTGTAAACCGCCTGTGCAAAAGATTGAGTCTTGACAGCAGTCTACTTTTGTGCACGTGAAGTGCATCGGTGGTAGCATTTCGATAGACGTCACTGACATCGATTTGCACAACCTTCGGAATCGTCTTGTCCATGGTAAGTTTAATTACGGCGTCCATTTGTATGAGGTACCTGTCAACCTCCGCGTTAGTTAGGTTTCTGTTTGTCGGCGGATTGATTCCACTCGAACGTAGTTCCGGCCTTATTGTAATTATAAGGGTGCCTCTGGACATACTCCTCCAGTTCTTCCACCTCGTCCGGGAGCTGAATAGCCGCGAAGAGCCCGCAGTGATCACTCTCGTACTCAACCGCAGTTGAACAGTTCCGCGTGCGTCTTTCCACGTCTAGTACAGTCAGTCGTCTGTCTATCAGCAACAAATCCAGAGAGGACCCGCTTCTGGGATACGATGGCCTATCGGTTGCCAGCAAATCTAGCTTGAACTCAATATTGTGCTCTGCCAACCAGTTATACAGTGGGGCTCCCCTGTCATTATGCACTCTATTGCCCCATTCTCTATGTTTGGCGCTCAAATCCCTGGCAATGATATAATAGTTTTCCGCCGCGCTATGTCGAAGGCTCGTGAATAAAGTATCGAGCTCCGAAATAAAGTTCCGATTGAGGGTACTATTGTCAGCTGCATAGATCGCGATCACATATAACCTCTTTCCACCCTGGAGCGGAATGAGTGCAATGCACGTTTCTAGCATAGAAATCTTCGCACTTCACTGCTCTAAAAGACCTTATGACATAGGCCTTTTTTGATTAGGAGAGCAACCCCGCCCCCTTGCAAGGATTAGGGCCGGTCTCTTCGAATTATGTGGAAATTCTTGTACCAGAGTTTGCGCGTTTGGTTCAGCTTAGTTTCGCTGACCATCAACACGTCTGGATTGTGGATTTGCAGAAGGTTACCGAAGTTCATTTTACGTTCGGTTTTGATCAGTGAATTCACATTCACTGCTAGAATTTTAAGGTTACGGGCTGCCTGTGCAGCCATCATACAGATGTGGCGTTTGGCTCGGCGAACAGCGTAGAGTATATGAGGTCTACTCGCGCTGCTTGCTCTAGGAACTGTGTTTGTAGCTGAGCGATCTGCCCCTGGATGGAGAGCAGGACCGTCTTCAGATCCAAGTCGGCTTCGGGTTGCCTGGCCACTGGGACCGCAACCACCTTCGGCGCTGACTGTTGTACCTGATGCCATTTGGGCATAGGAAACTGCCGGTGTAACAGTGGTAGCTGGAGCACGTGGCACTGGCCTCTATGCTTTTTCTTATCTCTTGGACCTTAGGGCATCCAAGTCGGCTTCGGGTTGCCTGGCCACTGGGACCGCAACCACCTAGCAACCTTTCCTAGCCCTTTGTTTGATTTGGAGGGCTTGGATGTGGGCGTCCAGCTCCCCCCTCTCTCTCTGGCTCTTCACCAGCTGCTCCCGGTCTTGTTCTTCTTCGTCATCCGATTCGGACGACGTCAGAGCATGGAAGGGGTTCTCTCTTCCGCTATAGGAGAATCTCCCCTCGCCTTCTGTTGATTCGTATTGTGCGTCGTCGTACAATACTGCTGATGTGACTACTGCCGTTGTTATTGTTCCTGATGTTGTTTTTGTGGATTTTATTGCCGTTTTAGAGTCGCCTGATCCGAGACTGGAGCTGCGCTTCGACAGGCTCGGTTGTGGCTGGAGTTTCTTCCTCCTTTTCTTTCTCTTCTCTTGTGTTGACTGCTGGTCTGATGTCCCAGCCACCGGTACAACATCACCCGATTTTTGGAGCTCGGGTCGTTCAGCTAGCTCCATATTATTTTTTACGCTTGAGTGTCTTTGTTACTTTTATTGAAAAAGAAAGGTTTCGATGTTTTTTCGGGATTTGAACACGGCACCACTGAGTCACCCGCGATCACGCTACCGCGAAGCTATTCGGTATTGTCGTTTTCAGCTACACTTTATGCACTCGAGCACTTGAATTCTACTACCATAGCACTAAGTCAAAACACGTTTGCACTGGGAGGAGGTCTATGAACGACTCTTTGTATTTTTGTTACTTAAGGCATATGTTAATGGTTGATGGTCCGTGAATATGTTTACATGGGAGGTACCTCAAAGGTTGTTTCGAAAAGAATTAAGAGAGAGTTAAGAGCTTGCAATCTTGAATTAATCTAGAATTAAGGGATTGCAAGCATTTCCTTCTCATTGGTTATGTTCTTCAAGTTTACTCAATGATCTAGAAATGAACATGATAGGTCTATTGTTTTAAGATAAAACAGCACGAAGGGAATTGTTGTATGCATCTGTTGTTAATTCAAAACTTTTCTTAATATCTGGGTAAGCAAGGATTAAATCTTTAGATATCAGAGAATTCATTATTTTGTGAAAGGCTTCAAGAGATTCTGATTCCAAGCATATAGGAATTTTGTTAGATCGATTTTTTGACATTTCCTCTTAATATGGAAGTAAGAGGTTTGCCTTTTTTCGCGTAGTGTTTAACAAATCATAACACACGTGTTCATTTTCATTTTTACTGAAGTTAATGATGTCGTCAATATAGACGTAACAAATTTTTCCTATGAATTCTCGTAAAATATCGTTGAAAAATTGAGGGTGCATTTTTCAGGGAATCTGGTGAAAACCACTTTTAAGGTCCAAGACAGTGAAGTATTTACTGTGTCCAAGTTATAAAAATGTGATAAAACTTCGTTAATTCCATGTATAGGATATTTATCCGAAATAGTAACAGCGTTTAGTTTTCGATAATCTATAACAAGCCTGTATTGCTTATTACCTTTGGGTCTGTTTTGTTTGGTACAATCCATACGGATGAATTATACGGAGACCGTGATGGTCGAAAAATATCGTCACTTAGAAGTTTTCTGATCTGAATCTCTACTTCTTCTTTTAATGAGTCAGGCTAGGGGTATTTTGTATTTGCTTGGTAGAAAGCGAACAAATCACGAGGGGAGACATAGCCAGTAGGTTGTGTTACGAATTCTGGGGGTTCTTCTTTCGTTTCATGATTACTTTCAGGTTTGGGTGGGTTTTGAAGATTTATATGAAAGTTTCTTTGGACTTTAGATGGAACTCGGTTTCTTAATGAGGGGTCTTGAACTGGTGGTCGTTTTCCTGCATATTTAAATGGTTGAGGCCGATTTTGGTAGTTAATAGCAGTTGACCAGATTGTGGATGTTTCCATGGGGTCTGGCTATGGCTGAGGTTTTGGTGCAGTTGGCGGAGCTAGATAATTTTGAGGATAACCTTGTTGATAATCGAATTGCGGTTGCTGTTGTTGTACGTTATATTGTGGGAGTCTGTTCATGATTTTTGTTGGGCAAATGCTTGTGGAAGATGGGCTAGCTGAGGATAAAATATGTTATTTTTATTTCGTTGAGGTGGAGCTAAGGGCTCGATCAGCCGTTTTTGAGTAAATGAATTTGCATAATTTGACCTGAAAAATGTTTTGGTAACTGTTTAAGGCCAGTTACCACGGCCGCGGATAAAGGTGTCAAGTGCTTTATCCCTGTAATTGTCGGTTAATACTGACAATGATTCACTTCCGACATCCATGCACTGTATTTTATTTAAAATAAATGACAGATGAGAATAAACCTTCGGGTAAAATTCTTAGACAGAATTATTTCCATTGGTATTTCAAAGTACCAAGATCTCTTTGATCGGCATAGTGCATAGTTAGGCATTTGAAAATTGCTTTCCAGTTTAGCGGCGTGTTGTACGATTCAAGTACAGCATCTGCTTGTCCTATAATTTCGTTTCTTATTATTATCTTATTTATATATTATATATATATCTTATTTAATCTACCTGGTATCTTGGTGTACCATTTAATGGTTCGTAGAGCTGTAAAATATGCTCAACGGTTCTTTTTTTCCAGGATGAGAATTCTCCTGGTTTTCCAGAAAAATCTCTAAGATATCTTACAACGTCTATATTTCTATCTACGTCACTTAAATCGCCTATGTGTTCAGGATTTATGCCCTGATCAATAGCAGTAGTGTCTGGATTGGGATTAATTATTGATTTCACAATATCTGTTACCATTGTGACAAGCTGAGCGAATAAAATTATTGGCCGTAACTGAGGTTGAGAAGTTTGAGCATGGGAGGGATTTTCGGTTTGTGGGATATGGAGGACGGCTGCGCGTAAGATGTTACTTGGGTTAGACATTTTGATTTTTTATTGATTTGAGGATTATATAGATATTTATGATTCTACTATATTTTTTCCAAATGAAAATAATAAAATATTTTAATGTTGTATTTTATGTATACTTTAAGTTAGTAAATATTATATATTTATGTTTTTTGTATTTATTTATGCCCTTTCCTTTGTTTCTATGAAAAATGACTATGAAAAGGTAAATTTTATATAATTTTTGTAATTAATGTTTCTTTTTTTTTCTATTAATTTTATTTTAATTTCTTATATTTACTTACATTAATATATAAAATATATAAATAAATATATAATATATATATATAATCTTCTTCATGACACTTGTATTTTGAAGCGGCTGGCAGCGGTCGCTGTCTCCTTTTGGTCTGTGGTGATACAGTTACTGGGGGCCTCGGTTCTTCAAAAGAGTTCTGTTCTTATTTTTTATTCGCACTTTTAAACTTCTCAGATTTTGTATGCACCTTATTTGCAATTTTTATAATCTGCCTTTCAGAAATTAATCTGCACTTTTTGTTATTATTTTTTCTTTCAGAAATTAATCTATTTTCACTGCTTTTATTTGGTCACTTTGATCACTCACTTTTTCCACAATGTGATCTGTTTTGGAGAGGCAGTGAGGCATAGATAGTACTGATGACAACTTGTTGTCTCAGCATTTCTGCAAGAGCGTTATAAGAAATGCTGATGTTTATTGATAGCTTACTTTCGCAGTGCTTCTGAGAATTTCTGCTGAGTTTCGATTATAGTTTGATCGTAGAGATTGTTTGGGCTAATGCTTCCCGAATGATGACCGGATGCTTTGAAGCTTCTTGGAACTAAACTTGTGTAATGGGTTTGGTTTGGAGAATGTGACATTTATGGTGTTGACTTATATGAAATCTGTAAAAAGTAGAATCCCAAGCAAGCGCAGGTGCATTATTAAGTATTCAATGATGCAATATTGCAGAAAATCCACGCGAAAGGAAAACTTGTTTCTCCAACTGTTTTAGATCCTCAAATTGATTTTGAAGTCCGATTCGGAAGAAATCATCGACGAACTATTTTTGACATCATTTCAAAAGACGGAAACGAATGGAACGCACATCCTCTTCCACTGTGGAGAAGCGGCAATTTCTTGAAGCTCTTTAATTGATATTCAAAAGCAAAGGACGTATAAAGGAAATATTCAAAGACCAACTGAAAAAAAAAAAAATATGGGCGAAATAGTCCCAGCTGTTCTTAATTGATGAAGTATAAATTAAAAAGAAACTTTTGAAAATTCTCTTAAAAAAACTTCCGCAACTTTCCCGGAGGGTTTTCCGAAGTAAAACCTTCTCTTAAGTAAAACCTTCTCATTTGATGAACTACTATACATATTTCACACTATATCAACAAGGTTTTGTTAAATGTTACATTGACGATGGCGTGGCCAAAAAACGGAAAGCTTATGTGTAGCACTCTTTCTAAAAATTTCTTAGTTGGACAGCTCGTTATTTCGTGTATTGCGTAGTAGTTGTCTCAGCTGAAAGCTTTGTGTGTAGATTACATCAGTTACTGTACTTTGTTGCAAGCCATATCCACAAGTGAATTCATCAGCTTATTTAATATCAAGAACCCATAACATCGCCCTGGCATCTCACAATTGTTACAGGGAAAACACATGTTAATGTTAATAAACTCGAAATTTATTACCAAAAGCACGTGATTTATCACAATAATAACATAATAGTATAAATTTCCATCTTAGACGAAACTGAAAAATGAACATTCTAAAAGAGTTGATCTAAAGTAGACGCTCTTTGAATTGACAATATTTTCAATACATGTTTAGCGTTAAAAATAGACTAATCACATCGATGTCCCATTGTAGTATATGCAACACGAAACGTGCTGGGTTTTATTTATAAAAAACAGAAAAAGTTAAAAAGATAACGAAAATCTAAAAATGGATACGACTGGAAAGGGAATCTTGCTCCTTACTAAGACCGAATATAATACCCGTTTTTCTCTGGCAATTAGCATACGGTTTTCCTGATTCCCATTTCCTGGCCGTCGTTATCTTCTTCTGCATGGTTGTTGATTTTTTCCTCGAATAGCAAAGAAAAAAAAACTACGACTCGTCAAATGTCAAATAATTCACATCCACAAACAAAAATCAACAACAAAAAGAACAAAAATGGAAAGAATCTCTTTATTTTCGGTCTGTGGTGCCATTTAACTCGGATGCCTGTCAATACAACACTAATATTTGTACGTCTGTATGTATATGGCATTTTGTGTGGCGGGGCGTACGGAGGACAAGAAGTGGATTCTTCTTTTTTCCTGTGTTCTCCCAGAAGGGAAAGTGTTTGTCTCCCTTCTCAACTACATATGTACATGCGATGCACGCCGAAGGCTATTGATGTAGCGCAGAGTCGAGTGGTCTTCCGTAGCTAGATTGCCAAGCAAACGTGTATAAAGGGAAAGACAAAACCGAGCGACATTTGCATGTGTTCTCTTAACTAATTGTATCCTCTGCATCATGAGAGTGTGTGAGTTTCTCTCGCACTAACCTTTCAATAAAAATGCTTTATGTAATCTATGCTCGTGATCTTGTCGTTGGGTTTTTTTACGAAAATATTTCATTTCTTCGATCAATAACCCCTAGTGGTAGACTGGTGTCAATGAATTTAGTCTCTTTCCGAAGGTGTCCGGGCACTCAGATGCACAGAGATGTTTCCGAAGTTTACATATTGACAGCCAGAGAAGACATTCGTTTTGACTGTGCTTAGATTTATACAAAAGTGAAATTGAAAGGGAACTGTAGTCGCCTTCCCACCTAAGTCATATGACTGTAAAGTTGTAGTGGGGTTGTATCATTGGATGGACTTCAGATGCAACGTACGCATTTTATTCCCTTTTGCAATTGTGGATTGCATTTTGTGGATTGTAAATGTAACGCATGCAAGGGATTCTTAGGGTTTGGGCCTTTACTTGCTCCATCGATGGAGAAGAACTGAAAAAATGTAAAGAGGACCAATTAAGTGGAAAATAAAATGACGGTCTACTGAATTGAGATGGAACTGAACACTGCTTCCGTTCCCAGTATAGGGCACGTTTCTTTCGGCGAGACAGAACAGTTTTAAATTTAGATGCCATGAAAATCCAACCACCCGACTGGTATGGTTAAAAATATATCGTTTGATATAATTGAATCTGAAGACAATCATAATACAATTATTTTAAAAGATTATATGAATCTTAAGAAGCCCATGATTAAGAGTTAATTCCTGTACAGAATAAAAAAAAATATATCTTAAAATCCCATGTAAAAGGGAATCTTTCTAAGTTAAAAAAATTTTATATCTCAAAAATACTTTTAAATTGTATGGTGTTGCTGAACATATTGAAAAATGGAATAAAATTATATAATTTATAAATTATTTAAATTATGAAAATATTTAATGTTGTAAACAATGATCATATAAGATTGCTTATTGCGAATATAAGATTGCTTGTTACGATTGTACGAACATGTCTTCAAAAATATTAATTTCAACATACATTAAAATAATAATTAAATACCGAGAATGACAATGCCGGGAGTTATCGCACTGGTCCCCTGGTAACAAAGGCCACACATCCTATCGGACAAACATTGTCCGAAAACAAACATAGAACCGTTCCACCGAAACGAACATCGTTATCAAATATAATCACAATTGATATGATGTAATATAAAAGAGGGGGACACCAAAATGCGCTGACAGTAGTTCACCGCGCGTTATATTCATGTCACGCCTTCGGTTTTTTGTTATTTAAATCGTGAAAATCGCAAATCAAGATTTCTTATTCAAATAAATTTAATTACTTTGTGTTAATTTGTATATATGTATGTGTATATAACCGATAAATTGAATATGAATTCAATAATAACAGTTAATTTTTTCAGTGAAATCAATAAATACGAACATTTAATAAAAAAGATATATTAAAAGTAAACTCAGAATATAAAGAAAAAGTGGAAGCAAAAGAAAACCAAAAGCTAAGATGTAGCGTTTGTGAGAAACTGAAGAAATGTGTCCGCTATCAACCTGAAGCTTCCTGCTAGTTCAAAATAGTAAACAAAAAAGAACAGAAATAACAAATTAATCTTGTAAGCCACTCTAAATTGGAATGCGAACTTCAAAATGAAGACCAAAAAACTTGTTGTTCCATTAATAAAAATAAAGTTAGTATTGAATAAAAATCTTGATGTCTTTAGAATTTATGATACAGGTTCCAATGTTTCACTGATCAATACAATATTTTTAAAACTAAAAAAAAAAGTTTGTTTTAATTCTAGATAAAAAACTAGTAATAAGGCCAAAAAGAGAAATTGCCTATAATGAATCTTAGATGAATATTTAAAAGTTTTTTTTTAAGTATAAAAAATACAAATTGAGTAGAAGAGAGAGTTATGAAAATTGAAATAAAATTAACTTTAATGAGTACATTGATGAAACATTTTTAATATTTGTGTAAACCATTTAAACTAGTATCTAAAATTAAAAGGAGATAAATTCGTTAAAAATAAATATGATGTTGGCACAATAAACGATTATGAAACTCACATAGATTTATTAGTTTGTAAGTATTGCAGTCGAACGGCCATATCACTGCACTCTCGAAGATAAGAACGCGATAGAAAAACAAGAAACTTCAAATTCTTTTCTACTCTTGATATAAATTCAGGATAAAAATCCTTTCCTCTGCGCATCCTTTCGTCAAAACGGGCATTTCCAGTGGACATGCTTAATAAACGGCCTTAACAGCCCCAGCGATTTTTCGGAGAATACGTAGCAATATAATTAGAAAACACAAACTCCTGTTCTCCTGTACTGTAAACAACATAGATGATATACTTATATTTTCGAAATCATTTTCAGAACATATGCAGCTTCTGACACAGCTTTCTGAAGCTATAAAAAAGAAGGTTAAAGTTTTCTTTAAGACTCCTTGGTTACATAATTCAAAATAATTCCATAAAACTCTTGAAGGATAACTTCATTTTAATCAAAATGCGAATGCGAAAAACAAAATTTGGACAATTTCCGGGAATAAAAATTGTCCAACCGGTATTTTCAATTTATGATCCAAATCTGCTTATTCTGCTGTACTCAAACAATTACAAAACAACAAAGAAGAAAAGCCTTTATCATACTTCTCAAATAAATTAAACGGGGTACAAAGAAGAAAAAAGCGATATACCTGGTATGTCTAGCAATTACGAATTTATTAAATATTGTCAACATTTACTAAAACATGAATATAAAACCAAGAACGGATGACGATCTTGGAGATTTAACATACTACTTGTCACAATATGACTTCGATGAACCAGACGTCGTTAGGGAACACAAGGAGCTCCTCCGGTTCAGTAGAGCGATCCCCGCTCGAGATGGAGAGGAATCCACTAAGCAGAGATGTTTTTTTGTGTGGCTGCATCAAAACCAGACTCCGACATTGTCAGCCCTTCAATAGTCCTCCGACGGTTAGTGTAGCTGTTTTCTTTTTTCATTGTTTAATACCTTCCGTATTTGTGAACTAACACCGTATTTACATAGGTTTAAGGTAGGTTAAGTAGAAAATTATACAAAATTATACAAAAAAAAAAAAAAAGAGTTATAATAATAAAAAAAACAAAAAAAAATAACCAACAAAAAATAGGTTCATCAGGGTCTGTACACTACATATGTTAGGCATATGCATAAACACACGCCCTGACGCACGCGTCCCTGGGTTGCGGACATAGTTAAGGTAGCTTAAGTTTTATTAGGGTAGGTTAGGTAGATTTAAGATTATAAACAGTCCTTGAAGAGCCAAGTTTTCAAGTTTTCTTGGCAAAATGAAATAAACATTAAATACGTCTTCTGACAGAGTAAAAAAAAAAACGATAGTATAGGCCGAAAGGCAATTAGAGTAGTAGACTAGGTTAGCTTAGTGTACCCGTAAGATAGTTAATAAAATCTAATCAAACTGGGAGACATATGACAAGACCATGAAAGGAATGAAAACATACACAACAATAAAAAACAGCAAATGTCCAAAAACATAAAATCAATGAAAGCAATTCATGAACGCTAGGCATAAACCAAATGAAGAAATAAAAAAAATATTATAAACCTGTCAGAAACCTGCATAAAAAATCTAGATCCACACAACACATCCACAAAAATACCTTCACCTACTAACGGATCACTTAACGAGGAAAGCTTACACTCTGACTTCAAAACGGAAATCAAAAAAAAAAAAATCAATCAAAATTACAATGGGTACAAAAAGACAGAGAAATTTGATAAATTCTAAGGAATTCAAACATTTTTTTGCACGATCAAAGTACACAACGAGAATGTAATTTTTTTAATGGATTGAATGAAAGGTTAAACCAAATTTTAGTCAGTAAGATCAGACGCAAAATTAACGAACGAGATTCAAATAATTTAACTTGGACAACGGTAGCACAGATGTGCACACAAAAATACAAAAACGGAACACTCTGTGACTGGATTTCGTACTTGATGGATGGCACAGATACTACCAAGCGAACTAAAGCAAGAAAACTCAGATGGGCATTTAGTTGACATGGAATTGTTGGAATATGGTAAGAAATTAAATATAAAAAGCTTGAAGAATTCCAAATTGGATATATGTCCATACAAAATCATAGACAAATTACCAAACTCAATCTACAGAATCAGCTTTAACCGTAGGAAATCACAATCAGACCTTTTTCATGTTTTAAAGTTGATTCCAGCTACATCACCTATGGAAAAGGGCAAAGAAATGGAAGAATGTTCTATATACCAGTTTTTATTCAAGTTTCTAGAAATAAATGACAAAATAAATTACCTTCCGAGAAATTCATTCATCATGTGACACTTTCCTTCAACTTCTATTAGAAACTTTGCGCCATATCGATATACACCAAAAGTAAGATGGACATACTCCCTTCTTCCAACTGTTGATTCAATTACAAACATTATACAATATGTTGATTTTGTGAAGTTGATGCGTGTTGCTAAAGCAAGTGTTCCGCACAGTTCTATCAGTAGTCCACAGTAATGAAACCAGTGGAACTCGTTTACTTACATTGACCAACAAACGTTTTTGCATTTTTTCATTCTCGACTTTGTTGCTTATTCTATATAATCATAGTGGCATGCCTTCAGAGATGACCGCAAACACGTCACCATTGTTGGCTCTACAACCTTACAGCCAGCCCAATTGGGAGTAAAGAGTTGCCACACTTCCTCACTGGGCGCCGATTGACCGCTGCTTAAAGAGGGGTAAAATCTCGCTCAATGTAAGTGCTTGAGTACATTTGAAAAAGGGTAGGGTAGACCAGGCACCTGCTGTCAATGAGAATCACATACAAGTTTTGTGAGTAGTTTCTCAGTTTGTTGCTGCTACAGTCATTCGGAGACTTGTTCTCTGGTAGCAATCTTTCGCATAATATGCTAATGCGGGTTTCCCACTTTACTTGGTTATATAATGTGTGGAACCGAGACGATGAGAGAACCGGGGTGGAAACTTCTAATTGTAATTTATAAACTTTTGAATGTTTGTCCTGGAACTGCCGCTGCTCGTACATATACCTGTACTATTAAATAATTAATTTTTGTGATTTTTCTATTGTGTGCACCATACTTGCTCCTACGGGAGTTTATTATGGAGCGTTTAAATCATTTCGAAGGTAGTAACCGTTACTGAATGATGACGAAATTTCTTCGATACTGGCAGGTGACGTTTCATAACGGCTTGAGAAGTCAAAACAGGTATTGAGCCTTTAAATCAGTTAGAAGGTAGTAACCATTGTGAAAAGATGACGAAATTTCTGAGAAACTGGCAGGTGAAGTTTCATAGCGGCTAGAGAAGTCAAAACATGTCTGTCAAAACACATCTTCTGTCATGTCATGATTTTTTCTTTTATTTTTGTTGTCTGTTTTCTCCACACAAGACATTACGTTCTCTAAGTGTTAACTCTCAGTATCGCTTTACACAGCAGATTTTTGCTGTGCGACTAAGGATCATCTACCGATTTTGCATCTCATAGATTACATCAAATAAACAGTATTAATTAAAGAATAGTGCATGAATAAATTTTTTAAACTGCAATCGAGACAAGCTAAAATCAATTTCGTTGCAAGGTTCATTAAAATTTTGTATACACCTTGTAATAGGTTCATTACAACCATAGTTGATTCAATGTCTCTTATTGTATAGTAAATTTCTCAAACGAAGATATCCTTGCGGAACACATATACTCATGAGAAAAAGTAAATCTTGTAAATTTACACAGCAATCGTATATGAACATGGCTAACGCTGCATTACGCCTGAAACTTCAGGCTTGCAATCTTATTATTTTACATCTATCATATTTAGGGAGTTCTTCGAAGGAATATAATTTACGGACATCATATCTCGTGAAATTTGTTTGTTCTCTTTCGAATCCGAGTTCTTGTGTATCCTAAATAATGGAAGAGTATTCTAAATACGGTCTGACTAACGAACAATAGATAACACTTAAGACTAGTTATATCCCGAAAATATTTACTATTTATTTTGAGAAAACCTAACATAGCACTAGACTTCGAAATTGTATAATATAATGTAATGAAAATTTAGTTTAGTACCAAAAATTACACCCAGATCGTTAATCTCTTCTAGGCGATTAAGTCTATGATTATTTAAATTTTAATTTTAATTATTTTTTTTAATATTAAGCTCTAGTCCATTGTGCTTGTACCCTTCCACTAGTGCACGGATATTCAATTGGAAATTATTAGAATCTGTTAAACTGCTTATAGATAAATATAATTTAAAGACGTCTGCGAATGTTAAAATTTTGCAGTATTTGAAATTTAATGAACATCGTCTATGAACAAAAGAAAGATATTTTCTTAATTCTTATAAATCTAATTTGATAATAATGACAAATTAGTTGTACTTGACATGCCCTGCATAAAGCCATGCTGGTTATTAGAAATAATTTCTTTTACAATGAAATATCATTTTTCTTTTACTGTGCTTATCGATGAAAGCTCGATAGTTTTCTACTTTTTGCCTTAAACAGCTTTTATATAAAAAAGGCAGATTTAATACTTCTATTCCTTTAAAAATTCACCCGTTTTTAGGGATTGATTAAGAATAATTTTAAGTGGACGATAAAGCGAAATCCAACTTTTTCTCAAAATTCCAGCCGGAACATCATCGGGGCCTGGGCTGCAATAACAATACATTTATTACACCCTGATCCGTAAATTCCAATACCCGAGTTACGTACAACCACGTGCAAATTGCATGCCATCAATGGTACGCGGATCATCTTCACAGACGCTTCACTTTGCACTACACGCGACGGTAACTATGAAACCTTCGCATTCCTGTCACACAGACGAACATGTGCTCATCGGAAAAGCTGTGTCAACAGATTTATGTTTTAAGAGGATGCAGCAAGTTAAGTCAGAGCTCTCTTCTCAAACGATCGCAGTAAAGTTCGGTTATATGTAATTTTAAATATTGTATATTGTTGAATAAGGCAAGAAAAGTGTAAAACATAACTTTAAGGTTTATATTTTAAAGAAATAAAAAAATAATAAAGTGTTTTTTTGTATGTCAAACCGCTGGCATAGAAACATAGCTCATCACATCGTTGTCTGGACCTGAGACCTCTTATAGACCGACGCAAAAAGGTTTGCAAAATAAGTCACAGGTTCCATCCATGTTTGTTGAAGTTACGTTACCAAATTCCATTAAATTGGGCAAGCCCAAGGAATTTCTTTTTGAATTAACACAATTCCAAAATTATGCATCATTGCTCCTTACTGAAGATTCGACAGACAAGACGTATTGTTTATATGGAAATTTGTTTAAGAACTCGTATTCTTTCCGGAATCTCAAAAAACTAATCTTTTGTTTGCCCACGGAATTTTAATCCATTTATATGATGCGTTTAGGAACAAATGATTCTGAACTGAATTATTTTTATTCATTGATATATCATATTTACATTTCAAATGGGGCGAATCCAACAAGTCATCCCAATTGAATTGATTTAGGTATACAATCAGTGCAACAAATTTGGCCTTAGCGATTTTTTAAGTTAAACCGGCATTGCTATTACTACAATTCCCGTAACAAAAGAATTCAAAATCAAAATGTAAGGCTTTGTGAAGAATTTTGTTAGAATTAATCACATTCAATGCTTCTGATATTTTAAAGTTGAAGTTATTATTTAAAAATACTAAATCTAACATTCGATCTACACAATTTTGAATATTGTTTACTTGAAATAAGCTCAAAGATAAAATACCATCTATTAACAAACGTCCCATTCATGAATAACATTTAAATTGGATTAAATTATCGTCACCATCCACGTTCCTCTAAGTAACATCACCAATATAAAAGCCCCCAATATGCCAGGCAATTGAGTGGCTTCAAGACGAGTAACGGCACTACTAATTTTATCAATACCAACCCTTTTTGGTGGAACGTAGGAGATGAAAATACACATCTGATAACGGACATCATAAACAAAATCAATAGACACAAACATCTGCCCACCACTCCCCTCACTGGATCTGCAGCCATCTTTCCGGTAAACCACATATGGCTGATCAACAGTTTCTTTAGAACAGACGTGCGGGTATAACCAAGTCTCTGTTAAAACAACAATGTTATATTGATGGTCAGAGAGAGAAATGGAAATTTCTTTAATACATATATATTTCTTCGGATTATAAAGGGTGATTTTTTAAAAGCTATAGAAAAGTTTTTCAAAAAAAAAACACATAAAATTCAGAAAAATGCATGAAATATTTATTTGAATCGATAGCACGGTCCATATAATTTAATGTTTGAAGATTATTTCATGTAAATGTTGACCTTCACTGCGCCTCAAATGGTCCATCCGCTTAGTCCAATTTTGGCATACTCTTTCCAACATTTCGGCCGGTATCTCACGAATAAATGCTTCAATGTTGTCTTCCAATGCGTCAATTGAAGCGGGCTTGTCTGAGTAGATACGAGCTTTAACATACCCCACAAAAATAGTCTAAATAAATAAATAAATAAAATAATATATAAATATCCAATTGACCGGTCCCGAACGTGAAATAAAATGTTCACCGAACTCGCCTCTCAATAAGTCCATTGTTGCGCGTGCTGTGTGGCATGTGGCACCGTTTTGATGAAACCACATGTCATGCAAGAGAAGCTCTTGCATTTTGGATATCATCATCTCACGGTAGGGCTCACCATTCACAGTTACGTTACGATTCGCATCATCTTTGAAGAAGTACGGCCCAATGATGCAACCAGCCCATAAACCGCACCAAACTGTGATTTTTCTGGATGCATTGGTAGCTCTTGCAATGCTTCTGGCTGATATTTACTCCAAAATCGACAATTCAGCTTATTTACGTACCCATTGGTCAAAAATGAGCTTGGTCTTAAACTGACCATAAAATGGAAGAAGCGCGCGATAAACATTCTTAACAGAGCACGCACTTTGATAATAAAATTCAATAATTTGCAAGCGTTGTTCGTTTGTGAGACGATTCATGATTAAAATATAGACCAAACTGAAGATGTTTGACAGTGAAACAAAACATGAAACGTGCGTCAGCTGTTTAATGAATTTAATCCCATCTAACTGAATTTGATTTTACTGACAACAACGCTTCTACGATATCAGGATCAGTAAATCTCTGAAAGGAGAAACATTCTGAGTTGTTGTTAATGACGGATGTTATAACGGATCCTTGAGGAACTCCACTTTTGATCAGTTGACTGTCCGAGAAGCTTTGATTAATAAGTACCTTGAAGCTTCGGGAATTAAGGATCGATCGGTTAATTTTGACTAAGTTTAGGGGAAATTTGAAATGTATTAGCTTGTGTATTTGGCCTTCATGCCATACAGTATCGAATGCTTTTTCTATGTCTAGGATTACGATACCAGTACTTTTGCCGACTGAGAAGTCATTTTTAATGTCGTTTGAGATACGATGGACTTGATGTGTGGTGCTATGAGATGCTCTGAATCCAAATTGTTGTGTTGGTAAGATCGTATTTCTATCAATAAAAGATACAACTCTCTTCTTAATCAAAGCACTTGCTAAGAGAACTTAGTAGGCTAATTGGTCTATAACTACAGGGCAAATCGGGAGTTTTGCCAGGTTTAAGAATTGGTATTATCTTAGCATCTTTCCATTTATAGGGGAAATACCCCAATCTAAGACAGTTGTTGAAGATTTCTGCCAGTTTCTTAAGGGCAAAGTCGGAGAGATTTTTAAGATAAAGATTTTTAATATTGTCGAGTCCAGTTGATTTTCTTATTTTCAAAATTGGATGATAGATCTCAAACAAGGAGTACGAATCTATAAGATTTACTGATTGTTCTACAGAAGATTCAATAATGGGGTCTGTTATACCTCTATCGGCAATCGAATGGTTGCTTAAGAAGCTAGATACTAGCGCACTTGCTATTTCAGAACAAGATAGAAGTATAGGTTTCAAAAAGGTTTGTTACCCTTGTCTAAAGGGTGATTTTTTAAAAGCTATAGGAAAGTTTTTCAAAAAAAAAAAAACAAAAAATTCAGAAAAATGCATGAAATCTTTATTTGAATCGATAGTACGGTCCATATAATTTAATGTTTGAAGATTATTTCATGCAAATGTTGACATTGACTGCGCCTCAAATGGTCCATCCGCTTAGTCCAATTTTGGCATACTCTTTCCAACATTTCGGCCGGTATCTCACGAATAAATGCTTCAATGTCTTCTTACAATGCGTCAATTGAAGCGGGCTTGTCTGTATAGACATGAGCTTTAACATAGCCTCACAAAAAATAGTGTAAAGGCGTTTAATCGCACGATCTAGGCGGCCAATTGACCGGTCCCGAACGTGAAATAAAATGTTCACCGAACTCGCCTCTCAAGTAGTCCATCGTTGCGCGTGCTGTGTGGCATGTGGCACCGTCTTGTTGAAACCACATGTCATGCAAGTCAAGCTCTTGCATTTTGGGCAAAAAAAAGTTGGATATCATCTCACGGTAGCGCTCACCATTCACAGTTACGTTACGATTCGCATCATCTTTGAAGAAGTACGGTCCAATGATGCCACCAGCCCATAAAGCGCACCAAACTGTGACTTTTCCTGGATGCATTGGTAGCTCTTGCAAAGCTTCTGGCTGATATTCACTCCAAAATCGACAATTCTGCTTACTTACGTACACATTGAGCCAAAAATTAGCTTCGTCGCTGAACACATGTGATGTCGCGATGAACTTTCTTAACAGAGCACGCATTTTGATGATAAAATTCAATAATTTGCAAGCTTTGTTCGTTTGTAAGACGATTCATGGTTAAATTATAGACCAAACTGAAGATGTCTTTTTTTAATCTTAATCCTTCACAGCACTTTCCGTAGTTTTAACACGAAAACCAGCTGCGTGAATTTCTTTTTTGGGATTCGCGACATGTTCCGAAGCAGACGCGTCGTTGCCTACGATATCTTTATTTCTTCATTCTCGTTTCGAATTTTTCGAATTTGTTTCGGACGTGCTTTCAATAATTCCCGAAACGTCCGTTACCGACTGCCCACCGGCCTTTCACTGGCTTTCGAGTTTAAATCAATTCAAAATATAATTACAACGGCAAGTGCAACATCCTCTACTGTCATTACAACTCTAGCATCAACGACCACAACAACTAAAAAAACACAAAGCAAAAAACCAAGGAACGTTAAGCTACTGGCTTAGTAAGCTGAAAGAACAGATGAAAATAATACAAATAACAACCCCAAACAAACCCAATTCAAAAAACGGTAAACAAACCACACAACAAATTATTATTGTGTGGGTTCGCACAAAACAATGGAGTGCAAAATCCCTCGGCAAGAAGCTACTGTAAAATGTGCTTTATGTTTAAGTAACCATCTTTCAAATTACAAAGGTTGAGAGACATGTAAAGCATTTTAAATTGAACGACTTCCTGCTCTACGTAAGTAGACTATTACAAACACTAATAACGAGCAAAGTGCTATAAGAACTACAAAAGCCAACCAACAAAACATAACATTTTGTGACGTGAATATACCGTGTGTAAGATGACATGATCATGACACCAACCACCTCAAACTATTCCCATCTATTCTCAAGGGTAAGTACTATCAACTCCGATATTGTTGTACATACTGCAAGAATGGATGTCACGACATATACCCTGATAGATTACAAAGAATCATGTATATAAGCGTCAGCGGGGAAATTCCATAGACTTGTGGCGACAGCATGATCTAAAAGAACTGTTGGGAGGTATAAATATAGGATTTAAACGATTTAAAAATTTATTTGAACGGAATTGTTTTTACAATTGAGTTTACGACTAAACTTACAAACTAAAGGTTAGGTTGGCTCAACAATAGGGGCCCAACTGATGTACTTGGTTTAATTTAATGTTTATTATAATTCTCGGTTTGTTGTTTATTTTGTATGTCCTCCTATGGCTGGTGCTTAGATCGGGTTGCTCAATGGCGGTACTTTTGGGATGGGGTGGTGATGTGTTAGCCGACTTAGCCTCGATGGTGATTGCTATAGCTGGTCTGGTAGAATCTATGCAGCTCGTTGTTCGACGTCGTTGGAAATTTCCGCTCGTTAAGCAGATTTAACGCTTTGAGGTAGCGTTGCCCGGGAATTATGTTTCTTAAGTTCCTGATTTTCTCGTTAGGAGGGTTGTTGATGTTTAGTAGCTGCTTTCTGAAGAGTGTCACCATGTACTGTTGCAGAGAGATGATGCGTGCTTGGTCGTAAAGCCTATTGTTGCTGTGGTGTGCCTTTGACGGTCTCTGTCGAATGTGAGTCCGGTACATATTTGCTGTATATTTCTTTCAGAAATTGCGAGCTTCTCCATACTGGTCTTAGAGATGGTGTGCCATATTGGGAAGCCGTACGTTAAGTTCGGCCGTATAAGCTTCTTGTATATCAGCAGTTGTGTCCTCTGGCTTAGTCCGTCTTGCTTGCGCAAATGAAAATTTGTTCGCTGTTTGGATTTCGAAGCTTCGCGCGGCTATCTGTGGTGACTTCGAGCTGGCATAAGTCAACGAGTCATCTGCAAATAAACAGCATTTCACTCTGTCAGTTGGATGTGGTTGATCTACAGTGTAGATAGTGAAAAGTCACGGTCCCAGCTTTAATTCTTGTGCATCTCCCACCTTGGTGCTTCGCTATGTTGGCACGCTGCCTTCAACTGAGACGTAGAATCTTCTAGAATGCAGAAAGCTATAAATTATACCGATGAGGTTGGAGGGGAATCCCATCTGGTTCAGCTTGTATATGAGTCCCTCAATCCAGACCGTATCGAAAGCCTTTTTACTTCCAGGAAGCAGGTGATGGTGACCTCGTTATTGTTCAGTGCAGCTACGACATCGTGGTGGAACTTCATTAGAGGATGTAGCGTTGAATGTTTTTCCCGAAATCTGTACTGAATATACGAAGTGATGTTTAGGTCGGTAGACCATCGCTTTAGGCTTCGCACTACCAGGTCCTCCAGGATCTTGCTTATATTGCTCAAGAGCGATAAAGGCCAGTAACCTGAAACACTGGCAGCGTTCCCCATTCTTGTTATTGCGACAATTTTTGCTATTTCTCCCTTGTGTCTGGTGCGGAAGATGTCTCAAGTGCATTGACGTAGCTGTTAACTTCTGTGACAAATTCCGGGTTATCTGGCGGTGATGGTTGAAAGTTGCCTTCGAAAAGGGATGAAAAGGCTTCTGCTTTCTCCGCCGGCGTGTTTTCGTCTCCTTCGCTTGCTGTCAGTGTTTGTGGCAGCTTCTTCCTCTTCCCCATGATTTGGTGAATTTGTCGGAATGTGTTGGGTCCTGACTGTATCTTGCGGAGCCTGTTCTCCACCTGTATATTGTTGTGCGTTAGTACCGCGCTCCGAAACATGATGTTGGTGCAGTTCAACTCACTGATAACACCTTGGTAGTCTCTGCCTAATGTGTTCAGCTCCCGCGTATAAATATAGGAACGACGGTCGATGCGAGTCAGTTCAGTTGGAGAATTATTACAGTTCAGTTCAGTTGAAAATTATTACAGTTCAGTTAAGTTTCGTGATAACTAAAGTTCAGCTTGGGACTTTATACAGCGTTTTTAAAATTGTTAGTCTTTTCAGGCTGAAAGGCAGCAAAGACTTTCTAAGTCAAGTAATAGTGAACTTTTGTGTTTCGTTCGTCACAATCCAGTGATCGAACCAATGGCGGTTTTTACATAAGTATGTAATACAATCATTTCTTTTTTTTAGTACTGGGGACGGTTTCTGGCAATTTCTTGTAATGCCATTTGGACTGTGCAATGCCCCAGCTACATTGGAACGGCTAAAGGAGCATGTACTTAGAGGATTACACTGGAAGACCTGCCTGGTATACTTCGACGACATCATTGTCATGGGTGAGGATTTCAACGACCATCTGGGAAATCCGGAATTAGGTGCTGTCCTTAGCCAAGTAATCGATGGCGAGCAAAAGGTATTTGCCTATTTCAGTAAAATCCTATCCAAGCCTGAACGAAACTACTACGTCACGCAAAAGGTGCTTATCGCTGTGGTGGAAAGTGTAAAGCATTTCCACAAGTATTTGAATGGCCAACACTTCCATCGGAGAACGGATCATGCTGCGCTGCGATGGCTTCTCCAGTTTAAGAATCCTGAAGAACAACTTACTCGATGGATTGAAAGGTTGCAGAACTATCATTTCAACATAGAACACCGAAAAGAAGGACAACATGGCAATGCAGATGTATTACCGCGATGTTCTTGTAAAGTAGAGTGCAAACATTGCACAAGGGCCGAAGAAAAGGAACACATTATCGATGTGCGATTATCAAGGCCATAGAACGTAAAATTAGACCGACGTGGAAGGAAATGACCAGTGAAAGTCACTAAAGCATATTGGGCTCAGTAGCGAAGTCTATAGATGCAGAATAGTTCCTTGCATCGCGTTTGGGAAGAGGAGGAATACACGAGCTTCTGAAGGAATATCACAACGGATTTAATGGAGGACATATGGGCATCAGTAAGACGGTTGAGAAAATCAAGCAGAGGTTCTACTGGGTTGTATGGTTGGACAATCTGTTGCCGAATGCATCCAAGCGTGTGATAGTTGCACAATGGCAAAGGGACCACAATTGAGAAGCCGTTAAGGCTTCCAGCTGACTTGAGGTTTGGCAAAAAAGTCATCGTCTCTCAAAGAATGCCTGGATCAGATTCATCGAAGTATTAGCAGGCGTAGACAACTCAAGAGTGACAAAATGTAGGCGAGGTATGACATCAAAGCTAATTCTGGAGGCTTTAAAGAGAGACAATTGGTGTTGCTTCATAATCCACAACTGAGAAATTACTGTCACCCAAGCTGCAGACACATTGGGAAGAACCATAAAAGATAATAAAACGGATTAATGTTGTGGTCTATCGGATACAGTGGAATGGCAGCAGCAGAGCAAAAATTAAAGTCGTCCATCTAGATCGACTGGCACCCTACAAAGAGGTATCTCCGAATCTTTTTCCGGACGAACAAGTGTAGGTGGTAATACCCACCGCGTGGAATGCTCACAATACCAGTCTACAAATCTGTCAAATACTCAACGTTTTTTTTAAATATATTTTATTTAAAAACTTGGGGAGCTAATATTACATTGGCAGTGTGCAGATATGTATTGAAGATCGATCCCTTTTCTTGTATTACTCATAAAAACTATTTTTAGCTGATAAACAAAATACTCAAATTACTTGGGGTATTGATTCTTGAAATATGGGGTGGGTATTTCTTAATCTTCATGTCCCTAGAAATACACTCGGGGTGCCCGTTGAATTGTTTATGGGCGGGAAGGGATTTGCGTTATGTTGTCTAGTGTTTATTATCGCTAACTCAAAACGCGCGTGTGTCAGCATTGATTACCATTCATTTGCTGATGTCACCAACCACAGTCAAGGTTGCTGGATCATATTTCTTCAGGTCGAAGTAGTGTCCCCCTTTTTGAATATCTACGTCACGTTGATCAGTGATTCGCTGTTGCGATTGGTGCAACCTGAGACAATACAAGAGTCGGAAGATTGACCTTTTTATATGATATAAGCGGCTGATATTAACAATGCGAAAATTAAGATGTCCGATCCCATAGAAATTCTCATTCTGTTGGTCAAGTTACCAATTCGTTCGATATTTTTATTTTTTTTTATTTATTATCACATTAATGTACAATTAAAATTGTAATCAATATGAACTATAGGGGCCAAATAGTGGCGATAACTTACGGCCCTCGAAATACTTATGTCTGTCTATATTGTAAGTTTACCTACGATTCTTTTTAAAATATTAATATTGGATTGGTTTGGCTTCTTGAGGAGATGTAGTAGGTCTACGTTGTGGTTGAGGTTGTTTTGCAGTGCTGTGTTTTGCAGACTTAAGAGATGGGTGGTGGTTACTGGTCTGCGGCAGGTGAGGCAGTTTGGAGGGGACTCCCTTTTGAGCAGGTGCTGGTGAGTGAATTCTGTGTGTCCAAGACGGAGCCGGATATTCATCCTAATATCCGATTTAGGTATATCGGTTGGGAATTTTGGCTGAGTTTTATTAGGGTTAATTATTTGATAGTGATGTTTATAATTCTCCCACTCGCGTAATATTTGTTGTTGGCACTTTTGATTTATGTATCTCTTTAGATCGCATTGAGAGAAGGTGTTGTAGGAGAGGATGGGTGCCTTGAGAGCGGCATTTGCAGCAGCATCTGCATATTCATTGCCCGCAATTCCAACATGGCCTGGTGTCCATAGCAGCTTTAACTTCGTTTGTGATTTGATGAGGATATCACGAATTTTTTATGGGGTTATAGAGTCGTTTTGTGGATTTGCGACGGCTTTTATAACAGACAGGCTGTCGGAGCAAATAACCCACTTACCTCTTGTTTGGGAATATTTTTTAGCGGCGTGGAGTATAGCTACTGCTTCTGCGGTGTATATGGAGGCGATGTTCGGTAGGATGTCTTGCAAAATGATCGAGCCTTCTTGATTAACAACTGCATAGGCTGTGTTGTCGTCTGTTTTGGAGCCGTCTGTGTATATAAAGTTCCAACCCGTACGTTTAAAAGTTTTATGGATCTCATTGAATCGAGCTGTGTATACAGTATTGCTAGTTGTGTCTTTACGTAGTACGTGCAGATCCAGAAGTATGGAGTCCTCATGGAGTGACCATGGTGGATATGTAGGCGTAAACTTGGTTGCTCTCTTGCGAGGTAGATCTGTTTGTTGTCCCCAACGTATGATGCAGTGGATTGCGGAGGGGAACCTTCGATTATGACTGTGCGTAATGGCCTTAGCTGTATCTTGGTCAATTATCGATCCCGTTTGGAAGTGGAGTTTCGCATTGAGTCGTGCAATGGATACAAAATATCTTTCTTCGAAAGAAGGAAGTCCAGCTTCAGCGAGGATGTTTTTGACTGGAGTAGTTGGAAATGCTCCAATGCTGGCTCTGGCTGCTTGGTGGTAAGTAGGTGCAACTATGTTCCTTGTAGACTTCGGACAGGAGCCGTATATAGCCAAACCGTAATCCAATTTACTAAGAACTAACATAGCTAAAGATTGCTTAAGATTAATACAGTGGGGTTTCCAATTATACCTATTATTAATTAACAAACCTAGGACGTTAAGGTTAGACACTGTTTCAATCAAAGGCTTTAAGTATAATTGCAGCTTCTCTATTTACACATTGGATGGGAAATGGTGTCTTAGAAAGGCAAGCCTCCAGTATGTTTTGGAATAGCTTCCAGTTAGCTAGCTCAGTTTTAAATCTAGGCATATGTTTATTAACATCGCATATGTTAGATAACAACAGTGAGATGGAAATAGGAAAGTGGTCGCTGTTGTGCAAGTCCTCAGCAATACTCCAAGTTATTTTTGGGAGAAGGATTGGTGAGCAGCAAGAAACGTCTATGTGAGTAAGCGTGCTATGAGTGGAGAAGTGGGTAGGGGAACCATCGTTTAGTATGGCTTAGTCAGACTTGATGATAAAGTTCTCGATAATCAAACCCCTTGCGTTGTTCTTAGGTGACCCCCAAAGCACACTCCAGGCGTTTAAATCGCCCGTGAGAATATATGGAGGTTGCACTTGCCGGATAATGTTTTCCAAATCTAGGGAAGCGAACTTAAGCCCAGGTGGGATGTATACACAGACAATCGTAACTTTAATACCCATATTAACCTGTACTGCAGTGGATAAGATATTTGACACAATTGGCTTGTGAGTGTGAGAAATGTGATCTTTTACCAGTATACCGATACCGTGCACTGAGTTTAAGTTGCCAGGCGAGTTAGAAAAATAGCCAATGTATGATTTTGGTGATGTGGGGACTTTATTATATGCTATATGAGTTTCTTGTAAAGAGATGATGTCGTAATTGCGCTCTTTCATTATTAAATTCAGTTCGTCATAATTGTTGATGTAGCCGTTAGGTTCCATTGCAAAATGTTAAGAGATTGAAATGTATTCTGTTGCCGGGTATGTTGGTGTATATATGTTTGTCGATGATTGCCCCCGCGGGAGGGAGGGGGTTGCCGACCACATGCAGTGGATGGCGACCCGTCCCCTGCCGGATTTACGCGGCCCCGGTGGGCCCATAATGAGTCTTATCAGCAAACAAATGAGAGAATATAAACCACTATATGAAGAGAATGAGGAATATAATTTCACAAAATCCGACAGGAGTTTAGGCGGGAAGATGTCCCAAAAGAGAAAAGGCGTCGAACGGCAGTAGAAGTGAAAGAGATGTTTCCGCTACGAGAGCCAGACGATGACTGCGTTCCATATTTCTTTGGAATAGTTCGTGGATGAAAGTGATGCTCACCATGACAGGGGGCAAAACTTGGAGTATGGCTAAAGCTCGTAAATATCATATTCTTCAGTTGAACAGTTTCATTATTAAGCTGGATTATGAAGGTCCCACTTAACAGTTGTGTTGAGGTGCTTGTGGTAAGTTGACCGTGGAAGTTGGTCAAGAATAGGGTATATACCTTAATCATTTCTTGGGTGTTCGTACAATACGTGCATGCTGCGTGCCCTCCTTTCAATAGTCTGGATACGCAGTTGTCTTCTGGGATCCTTGTTAATGATTCTTTTCTGCAAACCGTTGCGTTGTTTATCGATAGACAGCTTTTCTCACTATTCCGTATATCTCCTCTTGGTTGATTAGAACTCTGTCGAACTCGATGTTAACTTGTCTGTCGTCGATGGCCTAATTATGAGTGTAGAATTCTTCAAAAAACTTCGAACTGAGTGCGCTTGATAGCCACCAATTCATTCAGTTCGTACTGCAACTCCGCACCCTGTTTCGATCCAAGCCAGTTTTATTTTCATGCTGGATACTGGCGATGTTTCCGCATCTTCCTCAGATCCGGATAGTCTTAACATTGTACTTCTTGCTGGAGAGTTGTTCAGTACTTGTACTTTATCGACGTGCTGCTACCATTTCTTTGTACTACCTATACGGGACTTGGTCAACATTGGGTTTACGATCCCACCTGTCTGTTGCGTCGAGGAACTCCAGTGGAAATCACCAAATATAAAAATGTTGTTGGATTTTGCCGCACGAATTTGGTGAAGGCATCTACCACCACTAAGATGTGATTGTATTTCTTGTGTGTTTGTTCCAGCGGTCCAACGTGTTCGATATGGTACGTTCCTAGAGGCTTGTCTTCCTTGTTGATGGGGTTAAGATGTCCTTCCATTTTTCCCGTTTTGGCTTCAGTGACGACGCATCTCAGACAACCTCTACCGACGTTGGTGACTTTCTCATTCAGCTCCTGAATAAAGAGCGTCCTTTCCACCAGCTCCTTTGTCTTTGCGATGGAGATGGACCCTTGACGATGTGCCGCATCGATTACATACTGCTCCATCAACGTAGGTACTACTACCAGCTCCGTCGTCGCATCCTTGAACAACACTCCTCTTTACAGGTATTCGTCATGTGCGAATCCAGTTCTCCTTGCTCTGCATCTCCTTTAATCGGAAATTTAAGGAATCCTCTATCACGAGACAGTGCACCCTACTTAGCGCGGCCACATGCCGCAGTGTTCACTTACGAGGGGCGTTCAATATATTCTCAGTATCGATATTAAAGAAAATGCAAATTCAATTTAAATTGTTTTTATTGTTCAATATAATCTCCCCTAACATCAATGCATTTGTTACATCTTGAGATAAGCTTTTTTAAACCCTCAAAAAAATAAAATTTCCTCTTTCTCTGCAAAATACCCATTTATTGCCGACTTGAGTTCTTCATCATTCGAAAATCTTTTTCCACGAAGACATTTTTTCAAATCCGGAAACAGGAAATAATAACTAGGGGCAAGGTCTGGACTATAGGGTGGTGTTGGATTTCTTCGAAACCACAATCTCGCGCAGCAGCCTTGGAAACTCGCGCCGTGTGAACAGGAGCGTTGTCATGAAGAAGCAACATACCCGCTACGAGTTTACCCTGTCTTTTCTTTTTAATTTCCTCCCGCAAATTATGCAAAGTGGAAGCGTAGGATGTGGCGTTGATGGTTTCACCTTTTTTTTTTGTACTCAATGAGCAAGATTCCCTTTGAGTCCCAAAAACTGTGGCCATGAGCTTCCCGGCAGACGGAGTGACTTTGAACTTCTTCGGGGGGTCTGTTCCTTTCAGGTTCATAGTGGTGGACCCATGTTTCGTCACCAGTAACAATTCGATCCATAACACCGTCCGCGTTTTCACTACACATCTCCAAAACCTCTCTACAGCATGCGATTCTCACTTTTTTCTGAGGCGCTGTGAGCATTCGTGGCACCCAACTTGCACTGACCTTTGAAAGGTTAAGATGGTCATGAAGAATGGTGTGAATGGTACCAATTGAAAGCTTGGTGATCTCTGCCATCATTTTCACCTTTATTCGGGCATCCTCAAGAACAAGTTTTTTCGACTTCTTTGATTCTTTCTCCCGTACAAGCAGTAGCCGGGGCGCCAGAGCGGGGGTTGCCTTCAATGCTCTCTCTGCCTCTCTTGAACTCACTTGACCAGTTTTGCACAGTTTATAATGAAGGTGCGGTAAACAGCCTGGTAAACAGCCACCATCTCTTCATGAATAGTTTTTTGACTTTTTCCCTCTCTCTTTTAGTGAGAAATTTAATTACAGCGCGTTGCTCAATTTTCACCATCATCGTCTCAGTTGCCATTATGATTTTGTATAACTAGAGATAAAACGCGAATTAATAATCACATTTATATGAAATTTTACATGAATGCACCTAAATAATAGTCTTGATAAATAAGTCAATATATATATATACAACCACAGCTTCACCCTGGTATGGAACAAAATATCGGCCAAATGGCCGCCGCGACCTCGGCCGCACACCTAAATTCAATGGTCCAAATTTTCGATGACGCTGAGGCATAATTGATGTTTTATGCCGCTAATGTTCTCATCTGCCGAATTATCTCATCCTTTAGCTCTTGAGTTGTTGCTGGCTAACACTTTGACTTATGCTTCGGTTGATAATAGTTGTAATTGATGGTGCTAAATGTAAGGCATTTATCTTAAAGTCTATTGGTCTAGTGTTATCCCCACCTGGCCCCTTGTTAGTTTTTAAACGACACAGCATTCTGTATACTTCTTCTTCGCTAGATTCCTCTACATAGATTGATTGTGCTATTTACTTATTTTCGTGGATTTAGGTTTTAGATCGCAAGTGGGCATTATTTTAGATGCTTGAGTTGAAAATTGTTCTGCAAACTCGACTAGATTCGAAAGATCATTTTTAATTGGAAAGTTGTTTAAAACAACCTCATCAATAGATATCTTCTTGCACCCGAGCAGTTCATTTAAGACATTCCATGTTTTCCTCGGGTCGTTTTCGGCATCAGTGAATCTCTGTTTGTAGAAGTTGGTTTTTGGCATAAATATGTTTTTATTCACTTCGTTTCTAAAATGTTTATACTCATTTTCGTATTTTTGGTTAAATGAGTTGTTTTTCCACTTTCTGTAGAGTTCGTCTCTCCTTTTGCACATTCTAAGTATATCAGGCGTCACGCTTTTTGCTTACGACTTTTATTTCTGTTTGTTAGTTTTACTGATTGTGCATATACATATACTGTTCATTTTGTTAACAAATGTATCATAGAGACACTCAACATCATGTTCTACACATAAACTTTGCCAGTTGGTTTCCTCAATTAATTGATTAATTTTGTGCTGATCATTTTGTGCACAGATATGGTCAATTATTGTTGAAGTGTTTGCTGCTATATCAACTCTAGTAGATTGATTGATAACATTTGTTAGACCCTTAGATGTCATTTTTTCTAAGTATTTGTTGACCTCACGATCACTTGATTTCTTCAAATTTAAATTGGTATCACCTAGGACGATTAATTCCTTTTTAGCTTTTAGGTGATTGTCTAATTCTTTGAAAAATTCAGCAATACTTAGCTTTGGTGGCCGATAGATCACATGAATATGCTTTTTGTTTTGATTGTTACAATCTATTTGTAACTGGACGTTTTCGTAGAATTCAGTATTGTCAAAAATTTTGTCGTAGCGTAAGTTATTTTTGATATAGACTGCGATTCCTCCGCCTTTGCATTATTTTCTATTATAAAATTCAGAATTGAATCCTTTTATATTATATAAATTGTTTTCTTCCTCTTTGATATTGATTTCATTTAAATCTAATACATCTACATAAACAAGAATACTTTCAATTTCCGCTAAAAAAACATTAAAATTTTTTCGAATTGATCTGATGTTGAAACAAACACAACAAAAATTCTGGTTTTTAAAAAAGTGTGGATCGCTATAAATAAACCCATGCATTACGCTAAAATCGATGTTAGCATCACTATATTGTTTTTCCATCATGTTAACGTTTTCTTTTTAAATCTTTTTAACTTTTTAAATTTTCTTAATAAATCCAACATTTCAGTGTTTTAGTGAGATGCAGTAATCTTATTCACATCGTTTATACAGCATATCCCATATTCACCGTTTTCTGATTTTCTTGCGAAGATTTTACCCGATACAAACCTCCTTTTCGTCAACCAGAGTAGATGTTTATTAGTTTGTGTCAGCTGAAAGTTGACGTAGACAACTGCATCGCTCACTGTCTCTCTGTTTTAATAGTTGTGTGTGTTTTCTCTGATTTTTCAATCTTGGCATTTCTTACGATTTTTGTTTTGCATGCGTGACTTGTCAAAGACACAATTATCGTTGATTTTTTTGGATTTTGTTTATCTGTTCTGTAAATGTCAGCTATATCACAAGTGTTATTCTCGCAATTTATTGTTTTTGCAATTGCTATGTGGTGGAATGTTCTTTATTTCTATATTGTCTTTTAGTATTTGTTGCTCTAAAGTATTAACTTTTGCCTCTAATGCAAGCATTTGTTGATATTTTTTTTTTTTGTTGTGTTTTTTTAATTCTTTTATTTCGTTTGACAGCTTTTGTAGTATGTCATTATTTAGCGCCATATGCTGGATAATTTGTTCATATTTACTCGCAACAAATTCGCAGCTAGTTTTAATTTCACTCACTTCATTCCTCATTATTTCCATTTCCGCAATTAGAGTTAGAGCGTTTGTTGTTTGATGTGTTTATGTTAATATTTGCACTTCCATCAGGGGAACTAGTACTCCTCGTTTTCTTCGGATGTGGCTGGGTGGGGGTTGTTAAATCTGGAGCGATCTTTGATTTACCCTCCACCACAGTGTTTTGGAGTTGTCGTCCGCAAGTAGCACATCTCCATTCCTCTTTATTGTTGACGGACATTTTCCGATAGGATTTTTCGGATATTGTTGTGCAACCGAAATGCATTTTCCGATCACACCGATGACAGGTCACAAAGGGGGATCCTTCGGAGGGGAGATCGACGAAGCATTCACTGCACACATACATGGTTGATTTGAGGGGAAGAAAGAGTTTACGGAATTAAATGTAGTTATATGTACTAAATAGCCAAAGACACTTCTCGATATAAAGAATCGAAAAAAATCAATATTTTTTGTGTATTCACTTGTATTGAACGGAATTCAATGATGAAAAAGCAAAAAGTCACTGTCTTTTGATATATTTTATACATTTTATACATTTATTTAAAAGGCTTCTAACGCACTTTTTAATATAAAACGCTTGAGCAAGATTAGAACACAACCTGTCACTTCAAATCGATCTTGATGAACTTGCTCGGTGATTTGGAACGCTTTAACCCTTCCCAAAGCCTCACCGGACAAACAAGAAATGAGGTGATTAAACTTTTCCATGTCTGGGATTTTTGGATCGCTATCCACTAAATTCTCAAATAGGCTGATAAAGTTTTTGTATTCAGCGTATTTGCCATTAAATGTGGGTAGGGACATTTTTGGTAGTCGTGAGTGATGAGATCCAGAAAAGGAGTATTCTGCCATACTGGATCTGCGCCCCTTATTTAATGCACTCATTAATAACGTTTTTGTAACCACACAAATGTCTTCCAATTCCCCGCGGAATGTGTCACTATGATCAGCCAGCTCTATGTCTGATTGACAGATCACGGCTTGATCAATATATGAATGAAGTAAATCCAATCTACATTCTAATTCGATTGAATTCTGTGACATCTTCTTTTCTATTAATGCCGATTTCACACAAGAAATATTCGACACGATTACTGAGCTCTGATGCTTGAGTTGCTCAAGAACGTCATGTTTGCTCGGAGAAGTTTGTCTCTTTGGTGCCACTTTTGTGATTTGTAGAAAATATTCTATTAAACCGCTTTGATGATTTACGTAGAATTAGTTTGTCCACTGGCATTTTGGTTTTGTTTATTTGTTCTGTAAATGTCAGCTATATCACAAGTGTTATTCTCGCAATTTAATTGTTTTTGCAATTGCTATGAAAACGTCGGTTAGAATTTCTTCGGTCGTGGGTGGAATGTTCTTTATTTCTATATTGTTTTTTAGTATTTGTTTCTCTAAAGTATTAACTTTTGTCTCTAATGCAAGAATTTGTTGATATTTTTTTTTTTTGTTTTCTCTTAGTTCTCTTATTTCGTTTGACAGCTTTTGTAGTATGTCATTATTTGTCTCTTTGGTGTCATTGTTGTGATTTGTAGGAAATATTCTATTAAACCGCTTTGATCATTTACGTGGAATTAGTTTGTCCACTGGCTTTTTGCACAAGTTACCAATTAAGTCGTCGTTTGATTAAATGCAATCAAGACGCTAAATAATCCGCTAAATAAAACGCAACCGGAATATAAGTGCTATAAGCCGAAACTGTCTTGCTTTAGTTGAGCAACTGGTTTAATTTTCCAAATCACTTTAAAAATTTATTTAATAATAACCGCGAGTTATTTCTTTAATTGTTTTATTTATTTGGTGAATGCACTCTTATGCAGGACAAATAGCAACAAGTAATGTGTGCACTGAACGCACTCTGTGACAAGTAATGGAATGTCAGCAAACCAAATACCAAATGTCAAATTACCAAATGTCAACACTTCGCTTTCTCACAATCAAAATGTAGACAAACACTTCCTTTGCGAAATTACACCTGTCGCGAGTGAATTTTATTTAATTTTTGATTGTTTTACACTGGCTTGATCACTGGTGATTTGTGCACGAATTTTTTTTCATTGAATCCGGAGAACAAAACTTTGGCCTTAGCGGTGGCAACCAAAAACGAGCAACAATCGTTTTCCGAAATGAGAACTTTGCTCAGAACTGTGTTAATTATTTTTTAGCTTAAAATAATCAATATTTAATGTAAACTGCGCTTATTAGATTTAAGACACAATAAATTGACCTATTTAAAACGACACGCACAGCACTTCTTTTAATTTGCACTTTATATATATATTTATGTTAATTGTTAAATTTAGCCGTAAATGAGTCTACGTACAATTAATTAAATTGTCCACAAATACGGTTTCGATCACTGGATTGTGACGAATGAAACATAAAAGTTCACTATTTACGTTATCCACGAATTTATTTTCTAGCAAACACTGATTTACTTCTTATGCTTTATTACACTTAAAAAAATCACTATTACTTTATTACAAAACTCTTTGCTGCCTTTCAGGCTAAACTGATAAATACTTTGAATACTATAAAATCCCAAACGGCACTGCAATAATTTTCCCACTGAACTTTACTTATTCTCTCTGAACTCAACTGAACTGCCTCGCATCGACCGCCGTGACGATATTTATACTCCCAGTATTGGTTCTAGATCATACTGTCGCCACGGAATTACCCCGCTGATTTTTATATAAATTATTCTTTGTAATCTATCAGTGTGGTGGCAGTACATACAAGAATTTCGAGAATACTCTTCAGAGGTGATCGTTCTTCTAATTTCATATAGATGGAGTTGGTGTCTTGATTTTCTCATCTTATACGCGTTATACCATTCACGTCACAGTATGTTATAAAAATCATTCAGTATATGCAATGACAAAAATTGAAAGTGTATTTCAGCTACTGTACGAAATTTAGCACAATCAGTCCTAGCAAATTTGCATATTATCTCGCACTTTCAATTGTTGTTAAATACTTCTTTCTCGGCGACTTCCCTTTTGCACTGCTGACAGTTGCAATTCGAGTACATTTCTTGCTGTCGATCCCTTGTTGATTTTGTTTGATGTTTTATGTTTACTCGCGCGAGTTAATAAAAAATTGCAAGTCAGCAAACTTGCTGACGGCACATTTGTGTTGCTTCGCGACCAATAACAAACGTGTCAATTGCATTCTGTTGTCAATGGCGCTGCCCATCGAAGGCCATCGGAAACGGAAAGCGTTGACCCTATGAAATATGTTTTAATAAAGTAGATAGTCAGTCTTGATCCGGACGACTTTTTCTTAATATGAATTAATAAATAACTGGCGCAGTCGGTGTGTTTCTTCTAGACTGGATGAAATTTAAAGTCGAACTTAAAGAGTAATAACGACGGTGTTCACACTAAAAATTAGTGCTTAATAGAAACATCAAGATCGTGGGGACAACAGAGAGTCTTTGTATACGAGGCCGATAACAACGTGGGATGACACCAAGGGTCATCTAATACAGCATTTTGGCCAAATCATGGATTTCAATAGCATATTACTTAAAATCAGTAATCTAAAGGTAAATAGTATCTTAGAACTATGTAATAAGTTAGATTTATTGTTAAAAGAAACTCATGAGTATGCATTATATGAAACTAACAGTAGTGATATGGTTAAATCTGTAAAGCGCATAATGTTAGCAAAAATAAAAGAATTAACAATCGGTCAGCTATCGAGAGAAATTAGGAATGAATTTGATTTGCATACAATATTGTCCATCTTGCGTTCATACATTCCAGATAGTGCCTGGAATTTAAGAAAATTTAATAAAAGTAATTCTAATAATTTCCAAGTAGGCCAGCATTCGAGAAATGTCGACTCAGAGAGAACTAGCAAGGATGGTGATAATAGATCATCACAAAATAGAGTTTCAGAGCATAGAGCGTCGCAAAATAATGCTAACAGGTACCCCAAAAATGACAGGCAATATAGAAATAACACTAACAATTCAGGGCAGAGCAGAAATAGTAATAATAATGGATCTAGACAGTCGAGACAACGTTCATCCCAAATATTTAATCCTTCAGGACAGGCGAGGAATAATAGTCAGAATCCGTCTCCGATGGAGGTAAATACCGTAGGTGCTAATACTGCTAATGAGAGTGTACCTACATTTAGTGGGGAAATTCACAGTATAGAGCAGACGGATTTTCGGAATTAAATATAAGCAGAAAAATAATGAAATTAGTAAACACTATTATATATATATATATTCAGAAGATATATTCAGAAGACTACGAGATAATAGACTGTTATGAATTAAATTACTAACAAAAGCAGAAAAAAAACACTTCACATCTGAGCCAAATAGAAAGAGAAGAAATAACGAAAATATTGAAACGGTATGAGAGTTTAATCTATAAAGAAGGGGATAAGCTTACAAACACATATTAAATCATGCATGATATCAGAACTACCACTGATCAACAAATTAATTCAAGGCTTTATAGACTGCCTCCGAAACACGAAGAAGAAGTTCGGAGACAGGTTACAGAAATGGAGAAGCAGGGCATTGTTAGGAAGTCGAATAGTAGATATTCTTCCCCCATAGTAATGGTTGAAAAAAATTAACTAAATCAGGAGAAAAAAAAATTCAGACTTTGTGTGGACTATAGAAGATTGAGCGATATTACGTTCGACGACAAATACCCTCAACCTAATATCGACAGTATATTAGATAAGCTAGGGAGAGCCCAGTATTTCAGTACTTTGGATTTAGCCAAAGGATACCATCTGATTAAGATGCATCCAAAGGATATTCACAAAACCGCATTTGTAACTCCAAACGGTTTATATGAATTTACTCGCATGCCTTTTGGTCTCAAGAACGCCCCAGCGACGTTCCAGAGGTTGATGAACGAAATACTAAGGGACTATATAAACAAGATCTGCGTCGTCTATCACGACGATATTCTCATATTTTCCACAAGTTTTGAAGAACACCTCCATGCCATTACTTTTCAATGTCCTTGCTAAACATAACCTGAAGGTGCAGTTTGACAAATGTTATTTTCTTCAAAAGGACACGGAATTTTTAGGCCATATATTAACAGCCATATTAACATAACAGGCATGAAACCGAATCCAGAAAAGGTCACATGCATATCAAATTACAAATTGCCATCGTCGGAAAAAGAGCTAAAAGCATTCCTTGGAGTCACTGGATTTTATCGAAAATTTGTAAAAAATTATTCGAAAATAGCGAATCCAATGACTAGGTTTTTGAAAAAAGGAGCAAAGATTAATATTAGTGTTCCCGAATACATTCAAGCCTTTGAAACATTAAAACAAAATATCATAAATTACCCCGTACTCAGATTTCCAAATTTCGGAAAACCATTTACATTGTTTACAGATGCCTCGAACTTTGCAATGGGTGCTGTGCTTACCCAAGAGGGTCAGGCAATTTGCTATGCATCTAGGTCGTTAAATGATCACGAACAGAACTACTCGCCTATCGATAAGGAATTCTTAGCTATTGTTTGGTCTGTGACATATTTTAGGCCATATTTATGGGGAAGTAAATTTAAAATCGCTTCTTAAGTTGTCTAAATTCAATTACGATATGCAATATCTCAGCGAAAAGGAAAATAAAGTAGCGGATTTTTTAAGCCGTATGAAAGATGTCGACCAAATAGATGAGGAAACTGAATCGAACCAGGCAACAGTTTATTCTGCCTCTGAACAGCAAGTAAATTATTTTCCTATAAAGGAAGATATTGTTAATAAATGCAAAACCCAATTAATTCTAACAAATTCTGTTTCGGCACAGGAGGAAGTAATTCATGGTAGAAAAATCATTCAATTAGATATGACTAAAAATAAGTCATATTGGGAAGATCTTTTCAAGAGAGTGTTACACAAAGGAATTGTAGGTATTTATACCGAACTGCCGTACACCGTGTACAATAAAGGTCAACAATGTCTGATAAGTCTTTTTGGAGGAAATAAAAACATCTCGTTTATTAAGTACACATTGAGAGCTCAAGAAATCAGAACTGAGTCAGAAATTTGCAAGCAAATTTCACTTTACCATGTAAGAGAAAGTAATCACTCAGGGATTTCGGAATCTTTTCACACACTTAAAAGCAGATTGTATTACCCAAGACTTATTAGAGAAATTTCGAAAGTTATTGGAAACTGCCAAACATGTCAGGAGGGCAAGTACGAAAGAAAACCTCTCAAACCAAATTTAAAATATCGGAAACTCCTTCTAATGCCAATGAAATTCTGCATATGAACGTTTACTACTTTAATAAGCTTTTCTTCCTTACTTTCCTAGATAAGCTAACAAAGCAGGCATGTATACAGTTTAAACAGTAAAAATTGGGTTAGTAAAATAGAAGCAATTGAGGACCATTTAACAAAGTTCGGTAAACCTAGAAAAATTATATCTTAAAAAAATTATATTTTAATATCAAAGAATTTTTCAAGGAAAATAACATTGAAATTGATTTTACCATGCCGAATTCTCACACTCGAAACTCTGATATTGAACGCTTTCATTCCACTTTACTAGAAATTCTACTAACAATTAAAGACCAAGAGCTTACAACTGTCCGAAAAGTGCATAAAGCCGTTTTAGTTTACAATAACCGCCACCATTCCACAATTGGAATGAGTCCGAATCAAACTAGGAACGTAGACCCGGAAGTATTATATACTAAGATTTCAAGACAGAAAGATAAAATTTTAAATAAGAGGAACGCAACTAGGGAATATTATGAAGAAAACAGGGATGAAGGTTTTATTAGAAATTATAAACATTTAAGGCACAAGAATGAACCTTATTATAGAAAAAAGAAATTAGTAAATGATCATGCCATCACAGTTATAAGACCAAATAATTTTACAGGTACTGAATTGGCTTAAGATACTACTTACCATGTTGATAACCGTGACAGCAGCTCAATCATCTCTCCTAATAACACCGATCCAGAGTGAGCAAGGTTATGTTACCCTATACCGAGTATCAGTCGAATTAATAAAAAATTCCCAAACGATAATACATATAATAGACACTTTGCAAATTGTAGCAGCAGTAGAGTCTGCTGAAATGAATCTTCAAAAACTTAATTTAATGATGAATGGTCCACTTCTTACCGAAATTTTGAATATTAAAGCAAAAGTCAAGGTATTAACACTTCCTATTCGGGAAAAGGTTCGGAAAGGTCTTATAAATTTCATTGGAACTGGTCAGAAATGGCTATTCGGAACAATGGATGACCAAGATAGGATAGATATTGCTGAACATCTTAAAATAGTCGAAACGAATGACAATGCTGCTATAGAAAATTTGAACAAACAAATAGGTATAAATCAACAGTTCATGCATAATATAAGCAACATCAAAACAATGGTATTAGAAGGCAACATATAAGTGATGCTTATAATATCGTCATAGATAGTCAATGAAATATTACACTGAAGTTACTACACATGGACCAGCTTCTACTTAAGCTTTACATCGAGAGTCATTCCGAGGTATTTCGCTTCATTACCGAAGGGTATTTGAACATTATTTATAAAAACGGGCAAGTTATTCACGTTCATATACGTAAAATTTATATGAACGGATTTAGCTTCGTTAAGCTCAATTCGCTGAGTGTTCGTCCATTCGTGTATCCGGTCTAGAGCACATTGTAATTTTCTGGTTGATTCTTCGACCGTTTTGGCAGTTACTAAAATGGCGGTGTCGTCAGCAAATGTGCCTAGCACGGTGCCTACGTCCTGCGGTATATCGTTGCTATAAGTAAGTAAAGGAGGGGACCAAGGACACTTCTTTGTGGTACTCCAGCTTGTATAGGCTTAAATAGGGAGTATTCTTTCCCATATTTCACACGGAAGATTCTATCAGTTAGATAATTCGATAAAATTGTGTAGAATCTTCTCGGGAGAAACTGTCGAAGCTTGTGTTTCAAACCTTCGTGCCAAACCTTGTCAAAGGCTTGCGAAACATCGAGAAATCCAACTGAGCAGACTTGCTTTTGTTCAAACGATTTTTCTATAACATCAGTTATTCGATGTACTTGGTCGATAGTTGAATGTTTACTTCTAAAACCGAACTGGTGATTAGGAATAAGTCGTCTTTCTTCCACAACCGGGCTTAAACGTCTGAGTAATATTCGTTCGAACACTTTAGACATTATCGGAAGCAGTAAAATTGGTCTATAAGACTTTTTGTCTGTTGGGGGTTTACCCGGTTTCGGCACCATTATTATTTTATGTTCTAATCTAAACGGTATTATATAATTATTTAGATAAACATAATAAGCGCTTTCTGAGGTAATTCTTTTAGAACTTCTCCTGTGATTAAATCATAACCAGGAGCTTTTTTGGGCTTGAGGTTTTTCAATTCTTCCTTAAGTTCTGTCAAAGTAGCATTTCTTATACAAAAATGTTAATTATTTGTGGAAACGTTTGTCAGGAAACGTTTGTCCGTCGCGTGATTTAAACGTTTCTTCCAAATGATCTGCTAAGAGATCCGCTTTCTCTTTATCTTCTTTTGCCCACTGGTATTGATTTTTCTGAATTGGGGCCGCATGTGGTTGAGGTTTTCTTAAGCCTTTGGCTGTTTTCCAGAGTGAGTAATGGGTATCCTTTTTCCCTGACAAGCCTGTCAAGTAGGTATTGAGGTTATTATTTTTAAACGAATTAATTTTCGCCTTCCGAATGTTAGACAGTTGGTTGAGGCGAGTTTTATGCTGCGGCGCACGGGTCTGCTGCCATTTCTTACGAGCCTTACGTTTCTCTCTTACTAATTCTCGTATTTCCGGTGGATATCGCAATACATGTTTTATCGTCGTTTTTCTAGCGAGAGGTGTATTGCTTCACGCAGCGCACTGTATTACTTCTATAAATTTATCGAGTTCTATTTCTAAATCGTATGCTGTTCTCAGCGGTACTCTAAGTTCGATATTATCCTGTAGATAATTTCTAAATGCTTGCCAATTCGTACGTTTATTTGTTAACGTAGGTGGAACTTCCTTTTTTACAAGGGTATCGCTTACACATAGTACAATGGGAGAATGATCTGAATTAAGATCAAAGCTTTCTTCAATTCGTAAGTAGTTTCGAGAAACACCTTTTATGACAAAGAAATCAACAACGTCAGGTATTTTTGTAACATCCGACGGCCAGTAGGTTGGTTTTCCTGTTGAGTAAAAATCACAGTTTAGTTTCATACCAGCACTGTATAAATTTCTGCCTTTTTGTGAAATTAATCTTGATTCCAAAGGGGGTGTTTCGCATTAAAGTCTCCACCAATTACGAAATTGGGGCCTAGAGTGTGGAAAATTCGCTCGAGCTCGCTTTGATCAATTATACTACGCGGAGGGCAGTAAATGGACGCGACGTTAAATGATTAATGTTTATTTTTTACACGAACCGTATTTAATTGTATAGGATCAGATTCTATACTTATCCCTACTAAATGATCTATATTGTCGCGTATAAACAGGGATGAACCGCCTCTTGCCCGTTCTGACGGATGGCAGGCATGGTAACCACAGTACCCTTTTAAGTTTACACACGATTGCTTCGTCAAGTGTGTCTCAGAGATCAGACAAATATCGATATCTTTTTCTCTAATATATAATTCTAGTTCGTCAATTTTTTGTAGCAGACCATTCGCATTCCAATTTAAAATTTTAATTGACATATTCATGTTAAGGTACGCTTGCTGTTAATCTTATTTTCGAGGTCGATTAGCCTTTCGAAAATAAGTTTGTTCGTTCTGGTTTGTTCGTCAAGTTTCTTTAAAATAATATTAAATATATTTGTAGCGGGAGTTGATTGTTCTTCGCAGCTTTTTCCACTTTAGATGCTACAGTTTGGGCGAAGGTTTTTGCTTCGACGTGTGATGATTTCACATTAGGACCAGCTTTTGAAATTATTAAAAATTAATAATATTTTAGACAATATAGCATCTGCCAAACAGGGATTATTACACACAAGTATCTTAACAACAGAACTATAAGAAAGTGTAGAATTAGACTACTTTAAGCTAAAGCATGCCAAAATTGGAGCTATTCGATTAAATAATACAAAACTTCTCTTAGCAATTAAGTTACCTAAAGATTGTATTCAGACAACATTGAAGATGATTATTCATATTCCAAACAAATTTTAAAGAAATTGACATTAAGCCAATATATTATGTTGAAATAAATGGCAACAGATATGATTATAATCGGTATCGAGGTGAAGCTGTGGTTGTATATACAAATTGACTTATTTATCAAGTTATACTATTATTTTAGTACATTCATGTAAAATTTCATATAAATGTGATTATAAATATGCGTTTTATTTCTATTTAAACAGAATCATAATGACAACTGAGACGATGATGGTGAAAATTGAGCAACGCGCTGTAATTAAATTTCTCACTAAAAGAGAGAGGGAAAAAGTCAAAAAACTATTCATGAAGAGATGGTGGCTGTTTACCAGGCTGTTTACCGCACCTTCATTATAAACTGTGCAAAACTGGTCAAGTGAGTTCTAGAGAGGCAGAGAGAGAGCATTGAAGGCAACCCCCGCTCTGGCGCCCCGGCTACTACTTGTACGGGAGAAAGAATCAAAGAAGTCGAAAAACTTGTTCTTGAGGATGCCCGAATAAAGGTCAAAATGATGGCAGAGATCACCAAGCTTTCAATTGGTACCATTCACACCATTCTTCATGACCATCTTAACCTTTCAAATGTCAGTGCAATGTGGGTGCCACGAATGCTCACAGCGCCTCAGAAAAAAGTGAGAATTGAATGCTGTAGAGAGCTTTTGGAGATGTTTAGTGAGAACGCGGACGGTGTTATGGATCGAATTGTTACTGGTGACGAAACATGGGTCCACCACTATGACCCTGAAAGCAAACAAGAGTCCATGCTGTGGCATAAAAAGGAACAGACCCCCCGAAGAAGTTCAAAGCCACTCCGTCTGCCGGGAAGCTCATGGCCATAGTTTTTTGGGACTCAAAGGGAATATTTCTCATTGAGTACAAAAAAAAAAGGTCAAACCATCAACGCCACATCCTACGCTTACACTTTGCATAATTTGCGGGAGCAAATTAAAAAGAAAAGACAGGGTAAACTCGCAGCGGGTGTGTTGCTTCTTCATGACAGCGCTCCTGTTCACACTGCAAGGGTGCTGCGCGAGATTGTGGTTTCGAAGAAATCCAACACCCTTGCCCCTAGTGATTATTTCCTATGTCTTCGTGGAAAAAGATTTTCGGATGACGAAGAACTCAAGTCGGCAATAAATGGGTATTTTGCAGAGAAAGAGGACATTTATTTTTTTGAGGGTTTAAAAAAGCTTATCTCAAGATGTAACAACTGCATTGATGTTAGGGGAGATTATATTGAAAAATAAAAACAATTTAAATTGAATTCGTATTTTCCGTCATATCGATACCGAGAATATATTGAACGCCCCTAGTACATACACGGAGTCTGAAGAAAATTAATAACTATATAATTGAGCGAAAATGTAATTTCCGCAATAATAATAAAACCGAAATTGTGACTATCGATGAATATTTGTATGTTTGTAAGAACTTAGTTAAGGAACATATTGTAAACCAATGTGATGATAGAAATATTACTTTAAGTGGAAACTTTATTGTAAATGTTAATAATTGTTCAATTAAAGTCCTAAATGTCATAATGTCTAATTATAAAATAGAGTTTATCCAAAATGTTGCATACGAAGATAATCAAAATGTGACAATATATGAAGAAATTAACATTTCGAACGTATTCAATATTTTTCAAATTCAAAATTTAAAACATTTAGAACAACTTAAGTATCATAGGAATAATCACTATATTATAAGTTCTATCCTTTTAATTGTCATACTTGTGGTAGTAGCTATAGTTGTAATAATATGTTAAAATAATAAAAAACTTCAGGTAGAAATAAAAACCGTTAAGGATGGAATTCAGGAAAATTGTTTGTCAAAGGGGGGTGAAGTTACACAATTGCAAGTCAGCAAACTTGCTGACGGCACATTTGTGTTGCTTCGCAACCAATAACCAAAGTGTCAATTGCGTTGACCCTATCAATTGTCAGCATATGTTCTGTAATATGTTTTAATAAAATAGATAGTCAGTCTTGATCCGGACGACACCAAAAACGCAGTGTTGTTTTCTGTTTCTTAATATTCATTAATAAATATAATGCGCGCGATTTCCCGACACGGAACCGACAATTATGTTTATATGTATTGTGTACTTTTTTTTCACAGTACTGTTTATCTGTAAATATATGTATGTCTTTTGTTTGCATTGTGCAAAGTGCACATGTGATTTGATGTGATTTGCTATGTTGTATATATATGTACTAATAACTTTTAGGTTCACTTTGAAAAAAAAATACATATGTCACATCTGCGGCACCATGAAAATTCTACAAGTGTTTTTTATTTCTTCTTCGTTTTCGTTTTTAACATATTATTTCGTTCAATTAAAAAATATGGCCGCTTAGGCGCGAAATTAAAATCTTAACAATTTTATACCAATTCAAATTTATACCATTCACAATCGTTTATTTAGCTTTAATTCATTTTATCATTCATGTTCTGGCGAAACAACTACGTTAACATACAAATTAAACTCTTCCGTCAAAATGTTTCCAACAGTACTCTTAGCAAAAGAGAAAAGAAAACTAGCAGAGCATTGTTGTTGGGCTTACATGCACTGTACAACACGACAAGGAGAAAATGAGATAAGTACTCGGCAGCTTCTTCATGCATAGCAACAGCGTGTTTAGCCTCATGGGATTACCGCTTGACAATGAATGGTTTGGCTTCTGTTGTCAAGATTGGTACAGCCTGCATACTTATAATTATAATATACACGTGATGAGATTGTCTATGGACAGCTGCATCTGTTCTTATACCGTGACAATGCATGACTTGGCTTTTTATTTCTGTTGCTAAGATCAGTACAGTCTGCATAGTTGTAAGCATATGACTCCTGACGACAGATGTTTCGAATTGCAGCCTGAAGATGTTGAAGGCCGTTGTTCCGTCGTACATCGGTGGTTTGAACTTTGTTGCGACGTTGTTAAACACAGGTTCGCTCACTTTCAGTGCGCAGATGTCCTTCTTCATTACGTCTTTCACTTCACTTTCACCTCCAAACTTTCTGTTCCAAACGGTTTTGTTGTTCTTCCAGAGCTTTCCCGATCTCGTGCTTCTGGTCCTAGAGTAATGGTAGCACACTTCCCATGGATTGTTGCATCTGTTGTTTCTCTTCCTCCAACGATTGTTGCATTTGTTCTCGCGACTTTTTCCTTCTAAAGAGTGTAGCTCAGCAGTTCAGCCTTTCCTCCGACTGTCGAAAGACTTCGCTGCGCCAGCTCTTTCATAACCTGTTCAACTAACAGATTAATAAATTTCACTATTATTTTGTCACAATCTCACTTCTGACACAAAATGTTACTTTTATCCGTAAATGAGTCTACGTACAATTAATTAAATTGTCCACAAATACGGGTTCGATCACTGGATTGTGACGAATGAAACACTAGAGTTCACTATTTACGTTATACACGATTTTATTTTCATGCAAACACTGATTTACTTCTTATACTTTATAACACTAGTATAGTAATAGTAGTCGTTAACTATTACTTTACTACAAAACTCTTTGCGACCTTTCGGGCTGAACACTTTCATCACTATAAAATCCAAAACTGCACTGTAATAAATATTTGGCTGAACTGTAACAATTCTCCAACTGAACTGTAATAACTTTCCCACTGAACTAACTCGCATCGCCACTAGTCGATAGAATTTCCCCGCTGACTCATATACACATGATTCTTTGCAATCAGTGTATATGTGGCATCCAATATGTACAAGAACTTCGGGAATACTCTTCGGAGTTGATCGTTCTTATAATTTCGTATAAATGGCGTTGGTGTCCTGATTATCTTATACGCGTTATACCATTCACGTCGCAATATGTTCAGCTATACTAGAGTCACCTGTCGGCTCAGAATCAGAGATAATGGAGGGTTAGAGATATCCATCTTCGGCCTTTTTTCCCCTAGTCCACACTGTAGATGTAGTGGTGTTCCCTTGTATTTCACACATACTTTTACACAATCCACGTATTGTTGTGCGGAGGGTGTTCAAAAGTTAACTCGTATTTTTAAGAGCATATACTTATTTGTATTGTCATATGGAATTTCGTGAATAAAAATGCAATGCCCACCACAATTGGGACTATTTGACCTCAATTTAATTCTTGGATTATACACCTACAGCCACAAATCTGACAAACTGTCACAAAAGTTTGTTCCACTCTACACCCTAAATTAATGAATTCTGAAAACTCATACATTTTATCAATATTTTTGCAAAAACGACATGAGCAATAAACTTTTTTTCAATTGATTCATGCAAATGTATCAATAATATTGAGCAATAAACTTTTTTTCAAGTGATTCATGCAAACGTATAATATTTTTATTATTAGTTAGATTTTATTAGTTAGATTATAATGATTAGATTGTTATATTAGCATAATTCATATACAAAAATACATACATTAGTAGTGCATTAATTTTGTCCTAGTATCTCAGACTATAACTTGATCAAATGGGGAATAAGGAATCGACATCATGAACATAAGCTTTGTCCGTTCGTCTACACCTACAGGTATGATACACATAAAAACGATCAATGTACTTTTGGAAGTGATGAAAAGAACATATACGAGTATATATAAATTAAATGTTGTTTAATTTTGTTCAAAGGTTTTCTCGCACGATTTATGTACAACACATGTACATTACTAAAAACGTAATGCACTCATAATTTACTTCATACCATAATTGAACTAATTATACACACTAATACTTAATTTACATACATACATTAAAGAATATTTCTATATTAAACTGAAATTATATATTAATATATTATTAATATATGTATTAATATACTGAAATTAATAAAGGATGCTTGTTGATGTTTAGCTTAGCTTTAGCTGCTTGTGAGTGTCATCATGTACTGTTGCAGGGGGATGATGCGTGCTTGGTCGTAAAGCCTTTTTTTAATTCATTTTTATTTGCAAAAATTCATAACACGCTTAATTACTAGACAAAAATGCTTAAAACTAGTTGGACGAACATTGTTACTATTTTTAACTTACTGGCCCTCCGCGGGCAATCTAAGCTAAACCTAATCTTACCCTATGTCTTTGGACTTAAACTAAAAAGTCATATGCTTAAAGACAAATTATCTTAACACATAAATGTTAAGAACAATTGTTACAAAAAACTTAATAACTGAACTTTTTTTACGTACACTACCTTAAAAACAACTATCTAAAATAACTTAAACTAACTTAAGCTAAACACATGTATATATGATTATATACGCATATGTATATAAGTACATAATATGTACATTGTATACATAAGGGAACACAAAGGTGTACGCATGTGAATACTCTTGTATTTTTTTTTTTTAGTATTATTATTTATTCACAACTTACAAACTACCTTAAAAACTATGTCGGCCATGGCTTACGGCTGATAGATTTACATCTCAATTGCTGCAAGACAGTAACCGACTGCTCCCCCTTTCGGGGATACGTACTTCCCTTTTTATCCCGGGTCTAAAGGGTTCCACGAGAGAGTTCCCCCTCTCCCCAGCCACCAGAATTTTCGGTGTTGCATTGCAACATTCCGAACATCTCTCCTTGATACCGCTGTACTGAATCGGAGGAGACCCTCCTCAGCTCGTTGTGCGAAGGAACGGTCGTAGTTGAGTCGCCCATCCACAGTTGATCTGGCGATGTGGTAGATGAGCGGTACCGCATTTATATCTTGTAACAGTCCGTTCTTGTCTAAATGGAGGAAGGCTTCTGGGGGACGAAGCAGTTGTGGCGTACCCTTTCGTAGTATTATGTATTGGGGTAGTAAGCCCCCGAGATCAGGTTATTGACCGAGTTTATCGCTCTGGCAGTATGACCTCGAATCAACTCCACTAGGAAGTTGTCCACTTATATCAGGTTAGCCCTGTTGTATAAGACCTCATTGGAATGGAATTTTTTGTACTGGGACTCTGGAGTTCGATAAAGGCGAAGGCAAGCCCTAAGACAAGCCCTCTCAAACAACCGAATCTTTTCCATCAAGCTTGCACTCACGTTGAACCACACGGGACAGCCATAGGAGAGCATGGGCCGGATGAGGGCCATGTAGCAGATAACCTTCACCCTCGCATCGAGTTGGCTGTTGTAAAACAGTCTCTGGCCAGAGCAACATCTATATAAGCAGCATCTATATGTTTGCTAAAATAAAGATACTGGTCTAGCCAGATCCCCAGGTATCTGTCCTTTGCGCCAGTGTTTGCCCGTGTGGTCCAACAATTGAGAACTTTCGCCAATTCTTTTTCGTATCCGCCGAGGCCTTATACAACGGCGTCCTGAACAATATGGTTTCCCACTTCTGAAAGTTGACTTTCAACTTCCATTCATGGCAATCTCTCATGAATGAATCGAAGTCACGCTGCAAGAGAGTAGTGATGTCTTCGATCTTTTTGCCTGATCTGTACACGATCAAGTCGTCGGCGTACGCAATTACGTGAAGCAGAGAACTTATCAGATCACTCAAGTAAATGTTGAACAGGATCGGCGAATTAACGGCACCCTGTTGGAGACCGTTTTTTATATCAAACATACCGTTGGAGGTCACGTTGCCATCCTGACTACGAACCCTCTAACGGTAAGCATGTTACACCGTATGTACAGCTGTGGTTTGCTAATACCCAGCCGATAGAGCTAGTGAAAAAGACTTTCTAACCATACAGTGTCAAAGGCCTTCTCCAGGTCAATCAAACAGGCACCCGTACATTGTTTCTAGCTCTTGTTCCATTGGATATCCGACACCAGTTTCGACGAAGCATGAATATTGTCATGCCCCGCTTTGAAACCGAATTGGTTATCCGGAATTATATTTTTGTCCTTAGTCCAGTTGATCAGAGCTCTAGAAGGAGTCTAATTGACCGGAGGTTGTAAGGATTCGAAGAATCTTTTCCTCTCTTGGAGATGGGTTGTACAATCGCAGTTTTCCAATGCTCCGGATAATGTGCATTGTTAAAGAGGATCGCGTACATATTAACCACTTCTAGGGGGAGATGTCTTAACACACTGTTCGATATCCCGTCGACTCCCTCTGACTTCTACTTCTTTATTGATTCGAAGACCGCTTCTAGATCTGTCTTCGAAATGAACGGGGGATGAAACCCTTCGTCGGCGATGACATTATCTGCCATGTTATCATCATTGAACACGACAAAGCCAGTGTCCTCAGATCGCCATTGTTGCAGATCTTCACGAAGAAGCGTGTTGTTAAAAAGTACGCGGTTCTCCAGGTCGTGGTTCGGGCGAACACTCTCGTTCACCTTGTACACTTCCTGAAAGACCGCGCCAAGCACTTCCACTTTTTCTTGCGGATCTTCGACCATAAAGAAGTTATAGTCGAGTACGGCCGTATCTGGATCAATACCTGCTGTAGTCAGTATTTGTTCGTTGTCCGTCGTTCTAGGTAGCTTAAGACACGGAAGATCGCTTTGCTTGTTACTTCGAAAGAAAGCTCGGGTTGTTGAACAGCCCTAATCTTATTGTTCCAATACAGGTTAGCAGAAAGTCGGTAATTCTATGTGTGGCAGTCCACAAAAAAGAGAGAAATCCTGAAGGAAGAATAAAGAGAAAAAGGAACGAAGGGAGGAATAATGCAAATAAAGTTAGTTGTGATTGAGACGCCGTGAAGGAAAGACGTGTAAATAAATAATGTATCAATATTTAAATTTGGTGTTTTGATTTTTATTCTGCCTATTACATCTCAGAAGTGGGATAAGTGATCTACATATTTAGCAAATTTTTTTTTATTTTTATTTAGCGAAAATTATGATGAAGATGACCGAAATAACGAGAGAGAGAATAGGAAGATAAAGAGTGCAAAATGTAAGAAGGACGAGGGATACAAATGAGCGCAACTGAGAAAAAAGAGTGGATACTGATGAAGAGAGAACTGGATTTAATAAAGAGAGAAAATAAAATGTTCCGTGAAGAAAATGAGTGGATGAAAAAACAAAGCCAAAGAAATGTAAGCGATAAAGTGAAGAGTGTTGTGGAAGAGAACATAAGTAATATAAAGGATTTGCTGGCAGAGTTTTCGGGTGAAAGTGATAACTTTTCTCATTGGGAGGCACAACTCCAAAATATAAAGAGTGCATATAGCCTAGAAGATGGAGCGGTGAGACTCCTAATTTCGTGCCGGTTAAAAGGTATTGCGTTGAAGTGGTTCCACTCAAGATCCGATCTCATGATAATCCCAACTGCTCAACATGAGAGCAATATTTGGGGACGACACCACAAGTTTAACTTTCAGAAAAGCTACCGAGGGAAAAAAATGGTCGTGCAACGAAAACTTTCAACAGTACTTCCATGAGAAGACAATCCTCGCCAATAAGGCGTCGATGTATGATGAGGAACTTCTTGAATGCCTGATCGACGGAATACCAGATGTGTATTTACGATCGCAAGCAAGGATGCAGCGGTTCAGAAACAAAAATGAACTGATACACATGTCCAAACCAGCTGCTCCTCGACAACAATCAGATGGGGCACTATGCAGCCAATTGCCCGAAGCCTACCAGTAACCGCCAGGTGCTTCAACTTGAGGAAGATTTAGAAGATCATGGATATGTAAGGAAGTTATTATATATATTTTCGAGTGTAAATTTTAGTTTTAATTTGTTATTAGGAACTCTAATTGATACGGGCAGCCCAGAAAGCTTCGTCAGAAGGAAATTTGTGCCACCCGTTTTAATAAATAAATGTAAGAATTCATATAATTTTGTTGGCTTGAATAAAAGCTCTTTAGTTGTTTTGGGACAAATTGAAAGCGTTTTATTGTTTGGAAAAAAGGAAGTGTATAAAGAGTATTTTAAATAATGATAGAAAAGAAATTTTGTATGTTGAAGAATATGACTTAGCATGTTCAGATTTAATGAATATAGATATGGATAATGAAGTTAATTGTAAAATGAGTGTAAATGTAGATGACAAGTTAAGAAAAAAGTTTAATGTATTATTTGATAAATGTTAAGTAATAACAGGCCCTTCCATTGCCCTCCGAGAAGGTTGTCGTTTTTTGAAAAGGGTCAAGTGCAAATCATACTAGACCGATTGTTAGAGCAGGACGTCATAAGACCGAGTAGATCCGAATATTCGTCGCCCATTGTTCTAGTTAGAGATTAGATTATGTGTAGATTATAGACCGTTAAATAAGGTCACGCTTAAAGATAACTATCCAATGCCGTTAATAGAAGACCTGTTTCACACTTTTAGAACTGAAGAGTGCGTTTCATCACGTACATATGGACGCCGTGTCCATAAAGTATAATTACTTTGTGACACCACTAGGGCAATTCGAATATCTCAAAATGCCATTCAACGCGCCATCTGAATTCCAGCGGTATGTTAATAGAGTATTTGAGGACCTGCTGCGAATGGGAAAGGTTAGAATCTGTACCGACGATATTACGATAGCTACGGTAACGGTTGAGAAACACGTAGAAATAATGAGAGAAGTTTTCGACAGGCTGGTGAGAAATAAATTAGACTTGAGGTTAGACAAATGTCAGTTCATGAAGTCCGAGGTTCATTATTTAGGTTATACAGTATCGAAGCACGGCATTATATGATGCGAAAGGAATAGATTCAGTCACAAATTTCCCGATACCAAAAAATGCTAAAGCAGTTCATAGCTTTCTGGGGCTTTGCTCCTATTTTAGGAAATTTGTAGAAGGATTTTCACTCATAGCTCAACCCCTATATAAGTTGGTAAAGAAAGATGCTACGTTCAGATTTGGCGAAGAAGAACTTCACTGTTTTGAGAAGTTGAAACAGAAGTTGGTAGAAGCACCTATCCTAGTATCATATGATCCGAGAGACGAAACAGAGCTTCACTGCGATGCCAGTTCTCTGGGCCTTGGAGGTATCCTCATGCAGAAAAAGAAAAATGGAAAGTTTCATCCTGTCTTTTATTTGTCTAAAAGAACAACAGAGCCTGAATCGAAATACTACAGTTTTGAGCTCGAAACTTTAGCGACAATCTACTCACTAAGGAGATTTAGGGTGTATTTACATGGGTTGAAATTCAAGATCGTAACTGATTGTAATTCGCTCACGTTAACATTGAATAAAAAAGAGATTAATCCAATAATATCGCGGTGTGAATTAGAGCTTCAGAATTACGAATACACACTAGAGCACCGGAGTGGTACAAGGATGCAGCATGTCGACGCGCTAAGCCGAACTTCCATTATTTTAGTCTTAGAAGCTAATACCTTTGAACAAAATTTATCGATAAGGCAGTACAAAGACGAAGCCATTGTTAAGATTAGACAGCAGCTTGAGAAGGAAGAAAGCAGTTTCTATGAACTAATGAACACATAAAGAATATAAGTTAGGTGATTATGTTATGATAAGAAATTATGAGAACAGGGCTGGTATCTGCAAGAAAATAATTCCAAAGTTTAAGGGGCCGTACAGAATATTCAAAGTTTTAGAAAATTATAGGTATGTGGTAACAGACGTGGAAGGCTGTCAGTTAGGACAAATTCCGTATGAGGGTATATGGGAGGTGGCAAACCTCAAACCATGGACGGAAATTAAAAGAAAAAGTTCATTCGGGGAAATTGGGGCGTTTCGAGTCAGGATCGCCGAGTTATGACAGTCCACAAAAAAGAGAGAAATCCTGAAGGAAGAATAAAGAGAAAAAGGAACGAAGAGAAGAATAATGCAAATAAAGTCAGTTGCGATTGAGACGCCGTGAAAGAAAGACGTGTAAATAAATAATGTATCAATATTTAAATTTGGTGTTTTGATTTTTATTCTGCCTATTACATATGCAATCAAAGTTTGGATATTTTTGATGAGCGATTTCAGTGTCCTAACTTCCTCGTCTCGTCTGTCCGTAAACCGTCTGTACAAGGTTTTTCTTGACGGGAGCCTACTTTTTTGTTGGTGGAGTGCATCGATTGTCGCATTGCGGTACATGGTTTGGCTGTTTGTACGTATATATCGAGGTATCGTCCATCGTTCGTTTAATTATCTCCAATTGTATTAGATACATGTCAATCTCTTCGTTTGACAAGTTTCTATTGGATGGTATGTGGAGCTCATTGGAAGAGAGTATTCTCGTCATTTGTCTGGCGAAGCGTGCCCTACTGTAATTGTAGGGATACGTTTGAACAAACTCTCCTAATTCCGCAATGTCGTTAGGAATCTTGATTTCGGCTTGAGTCCGCAATGGTCACTGAGATACACGAATGTGTTCAAACAGTTTACCTTTTGTGAAGTTGTGTCTGTCAGCTGCAGTCTTGCGTCAAACAGCAGTAGATAAGAGCCGCTTCTCGGAAACGACGAGATCTCTGTTGCTTTCAAATCGAGTCTATACTCGACACTGTGCAAGCAAAATCAGGTATAAAGCTGGTCCCCACTGTAATTGGAAACTATGTCTTCCCAATATCCACGTCGGGCACTTAAGTCTCCAGCCAAAATGACATAGTTATGTTCCGAGTCCAGCCTTAGACATCGAAAGAGTGAGTCGAGCTCTGATATAGTTGTTCTGGAGCTAGGGTTGCCGGAGGAGTAGACCGACACCGCATACAACCTCCATCCACTGCGGATTGAAATGCACACGATTCAGGCCTCCAACTCCTGAAACCACTACTATACACTACATTGTGTTTTATGTTATTTTTAATGAAGATCGCAACACCGCCTCCACCACTGGAATTGGCCGACCTGCTCCTCTAACCGAGCCATACGCCCTTCAATGGAACCTTTCCATTCGAGCGCTGGTTCGTGTGCCGTTGGCACTGAGACTTGCGGTACTACCTTCGGTAGATGCTGCTTTTCCGTGCTCTTTTGACCAGGCGCAATTTGAGCGAAAGTCAATTGAGGTGTGACGGGTATGTCTGCCCCGAGTGGAATTTTCACTGGGGCTGCTTCTGCAGAACCTTCGATTTTTAGCAGTGTGCCCCGCGTTCCCGCAGAGTACGCACTTGAGCCGACTTTTGTCAGCTGCTTCCTCTTTCCCCAGCGGGCATTCCTCCGCGGGCATTTGACTGCACTTCACATATCGAGGCTGCATTCGGCAGTTCGACGCGGCGTTATCAAACCTTTGGCAGCGAGCGCATTGTAGAATTCCGTCGCGCCTTCTTATGTTTTCCCAGACGCAATGATAGTCAGATAATCTAACGGTATCGTTTACCTTGTCTATATTGCTATTGGGTGACAGCTGTACAATAAAGAACGGTAATTTCCGCCCCTCCCTTTTTGCCTTAGCTGTGGTGAAGGGCTTGACCCCGACGAACTCGAGACCGTCACACACATGCTCTTTGAGTAGTTGGAGGATCTCTTCCGCTTCGAGCGTTGCGGAGATCTTCAACAATTTTGACTGGAGTTTCTCTCCTTTTGGCGTGAAGGAGAATAACTCTATCTTCGAACGCTTTAGCACCTTCTTCATTTTATTGTAATGTTCTACTGCCTTGCAGCAGATCGAGTGTTTCTCGAAGCTTTTTTTTTTTTTTTTAACTAAGAAATTACCACTACCCACGGCCGTCCTACATACCTGTGCAGTGTAAATGATGTCCGCTTTGTAGAGGTTGATCGGTGGCACTTTTTCTTTTTTCGTTTGTTGCGTTGTTGCGATGTTACTGGGCTGCATTTTTTGGTTGCTCCTTCTGTAGTCGTTGATGATGAGCTGCTGTATGCTGATGCCCCTTCTTTGGTCGTAAAGCCTATTGTTGCTGTGATGCCTTTGACGGTCCCTGTCGAAAGTGAGTCCGATACATATTCGCAGTATTTTTCTTTCGAAAATTGCGAGCCTCGTCATGCTGGTCTTAGAGATGGTGTGCCATATTGGGAAGCCGTACGTTAAGATCGGCAGCATAAGCTGCTTGTAGAATAGCAGTTTTGTCCTCTGGCTTAGTCCATTTTGCTTGCTAATCAAGGGTTAGATGCGATGAAAGCCACCTTGGTGCTTCGCTATGTTGGCACGCTTCCTTCAACTGAGACGTAGAATCTTCTGGAATGCAGAAAGCTAAAAATTATTCTCATGAGGTTGGACGGGAATCCCATCTGGTTCAGCTTGCAGATGAGTCCCTCAATCCAGACCGTATCGAAGGCCTTTTCTACTTCCAGAAAGCAGGCGACGGTGACCTCGTTATTGTTCAGCGCAGCTACAACATGAATATTTTTCCCGAAATCTATACTGAATATACGGAGTGATGTAAGGTCGGTAGACCATCGCTTTAGTTTTCGCACTACCAGGTCCTCCAGGATGTTGCTTATATTGCTCAAGAGCGATATAGGTCAGTATCCTGAAACACTGGCAGCGTTCCTCTTTTTTGGTATTGCGACAATTTTTGCTATTTTCCACTTGCTAGGAAAGTGCTAGGTTGTTGATGCAATTCTTCATACCGATTGTGAGAAGTACCATGGCCGTTTGTGGCATTTGCTTCAAGACGAAATTCGAAATATTGTCAGCCCCTGCGTTGAATAATTCCTGCAATTGCATCGTCAGATAATGTTTCTAAAAAAGTAAATATTCCGCACTTGAACACGTTGTAGTTATTTGAAGGCGCACATTTTTTAGGAGTACAAAGAATAATGGATGAATTTCTATTCGAACCCTATTGGTAGCAGTTCCTACATTTACTGCTTGTAAGCTAGCAACTGATATTCATGCATTTTTCTTCTTAAGCTGCAATGGTTGCACTGCGTCTAACGTCAAATAACGCTCTTATATGAAAGTCACGACATTTTTATTAAGTTGTCAAAAACACTGTGTTTTCCGTTGGGTCTGCAAAATTTGACTGCCGTTCTTCCGAGTGAATAGCGTATGATGTTTTTGCCTGCAGATCTGACACGTTTTGAATAAAACACACGTTGACGCATCGTGTTCTGGCTTAAAGCAATTTCTGCATATTTTTTCCTTCCCAACAATTTCTTGTCTCTGTGGCACCGACATTGTGAATTTGTTGCCTCCGCAGCCATTGCTGACTGGCACGCTCTGTTTAGCGGTCGTTTACCTTCTTTGTTCTGAAATCTAGGTTTGCTTTGATCTTTAAGATGTTCTACTTTGGTGCTTCTTTCCTGTATATTTTCCAATGCGTAAAATTTGTTCTCTAAAAACTTTAGGAATTCGTCGAGCGATTGCAGGTTCTTTGGATTGCTCAATGACTGCTCACAAGCTTTCATTGTTTCGTTGTATAATTCTTGGGAAACTATGAAAACAATGCGTTGACGTATTCTAATGTTCTGTCGTGTAGTTATTTTAGTTGCTTATCCGATTCGTGGGAACAATCGCTTTGATTGAGTAATCCTGGAATCTGGGCATTTACTAAAAGCCTGGTGTTTTCGTATATGCTTTTCATTATCTCCCTCGCTGTTAGATAGTTGCCGTCTGCTATCTGAAGATGCTGAACAACTTTTATTGCTTTTCCGGTAAGGTTAACTTCAGATATATGCACTTCAGATATATGCAATATATGCATTGTGCATTACCAAGTTGTTCGTTTTTGTGGATTGTTTGCTCGAACAAATCTATGAATGATTTCAATAGTTGATAGTACCCTCCAAACGTTGTAAGATTAATTGTGGGAAGCTTAATAACAGTATGTGATACCTTCCTACCTTTTTCCTTTGTTTCTCAACCAAGTCGATAAGACTTCCAATTTTTGAACCTTTTTTTCGTCAACTCTTACCGCGTCCCCGTAGTTATTTTCCTGGTTAATATTGTTGATTCGTTTGTTTTTTTTTTATCTCGCCAATTGCCATTCCTTCCTGCGTCGGTTTGGCTCCATGTTCTATGCTCTCGAAAGTTGTCGATAAATTCGGATCGTTCACCTGCTCCTTCTGCCACTAGGAACGTGTGCTCCACTGTCGCACCGCCTATCGTGATTGGCTCTGTTAACTTCCCAAGCACTTCCGTATCATCACCCGTAGCAGTTCGTAGCCGTATCCCGTACAACGGTTCCAGCTCTTCCACCAGATTCCTCCTTAGGATCGAATGTGATGCTCCCGTGTCCAATGTTTCCGTTAACCGTCTACCTCGAACGATGCCATCGACAGTGAGACTGTTCGTGTTTCTTAATAGCCGGGACACAAAGATTGTGGGGCAATCCGTTCTGAGAGCCAGCTTATGCCCCTCAAAACTGACTCCTTTTAGTTTAACGACGGCCTACAGACTCCATTACCTTTCATTGAAACCGCCTGTCGTCCCTGAAATTGTCTTGCCGGTGGGACCCGGAACGTTTCCGACGCTGCCTACAATCGCGTGCTCTGTGTCCTATTTCCTCGGAGATGAAGCAACGGCCCTTGAATGTATCTCGAGTAGATTCCGGTGTTCACTTGCATACTTGCGCTGTAGCGAGCCCATGATTGCATTGTAGTCCATTTGGAGATCTTCTGGAATCGTTTGGAGAACTGTAGCACCTTTAACGACACGACCAACGCCGCCGCCCTGTCTTCATCGCTCAGATGTGCCCTGAGTTATTTGTGTGGGAGTCCATCTTGTTCCCCGAAAAAAACATCAAACGCCAAATTATTCCCATAGTAGCTCCTTACTCACTTGAGTCCAAACATAGAGTGAGACTTAAAACTACGTTAACATACAAATTAAACTCTTCCGTCAAAAAGTTCCAAACAGTACGCTTAGCAAAAGAGAAAAGAAAAATAGCAGAGCTTTGTTGTTGGGCTTAGCGTGTTTAGCCTCATGGGATTACCGCTTGACAATGAATGGTTTGGCTTCTGTTGTCAAGATTGGTACAGCCTGCATACTTATAATTATAATACACACGTGATGAGATTGTCTATGGACAGCTGCATCTGTTCTTATACCATTTGACAATGCATGACTTGGCTTTTTATTTCTGTTGCTAAGATTAGTACAGTCTGCATAGTTGTAAGCATGTGACTCCAGACGACAGATGTTCCGAATTGCAGCCTGAAGATGTTGAAGGCTGTTGTTCCGTCATACATCGATGGTTTGAACTTTGTTGCGACGTAGTTTAACACTGGTTCCCTCACTTTCAGTGCGCAGATGTCCTTCTTCATTACGTCGACTGTTCTTTCTAGACAGTCCACCAAAGCCTCTAGACTAACAACCTTGCTGTCGAGGTGGTGAACTTTCTCGTCCACCGAATTTTCTAGGCCCAGAACCATACTGTCAAGGTGGTGAACTTTCTCGTCCAGTACTTTCACTTCACTATTCACCTCCAGAAGTTTCTGTTCCAAAAGGGTTTTTTTGTACTATTGGAATATTTTGGCGTTTAATTTTTTTTCGGGGACCACGATTGGCTCCCACGCATATAACTCAGAGCACATCTGAGCGATGAAGACAAGACGGCCGCGTTGGTCGTGTCGTTAAAGGGTAGTGCTGCAGTTCTCCAAACGATTCCAGAAGATCTCCAAATGGACTACAATGCAATCATGGGCTCGCTACAGCGCAAGTATGCAAGTGAACACCGGAATCTACTCGAGATACATTCAAGGGCCGTTGCTTCATCTCCGAGGAAATAAGACACAGAGCACGCGATTGTAGGCAGCGTCGGAAACGTTCTGGGTCCCACCGGCAAGACAATTTCAGTAACGACAGGCGGTTTCAAGGTAATGGAGGCTGTAGGCCATCGTTAAACTAAAAGGAGTCAGTTTTGAGGGGCATAATCTGGCTCTCATAACGGATTGCCCCACAATCTTTGTGTCCCGGCTAGGAAGAAACACGAACAGTCTCACTGTCGATGGCATCGTTCGAGGTGGACGGTTAACGGTAACATTGGACACGGGAGCATCACATTCGATCCTAAGGAGGAATCTGGTGGAAGAGCTGGAGCCGTTGTACGGGATACGGCTACGAACTGCTACGGGTGATGATACGGAAGTGCTTGGGAAGTTAACCGAGCCAATCACGATAGGCGGTACGACAGTGGAGCACACGTTCCTAGTGGCATATATAGTTGACGAGTTGATTCTGGGAGCGGACTTTATGATTACGACCGGCATTACTGGACCTTGAGCGGAGAATTCTAAGGTACAAGAATTCTGAGATACCTTTGAATGTCGGGGAGAGCAAGTCTACGAAGATCAACCAAGTCGTGGCGGATAGGACAACAGGACTCCGCCGTATTTAGAGTACGACTTCTGGGTAAAGACAGAGTACGATTGTGGGATCTGGAAGCCGAAGATCAAACACCAGCTACGAACATAGTCGTCGGAAGAACCTTCATAGACGCCGATGAAGGAGAGTCACTAAAAGAGAAGCAGTGCTCGCTGGAACGGATCCGAAAGGAGCAGGTGAACGATCCGAATTTATCGACAACTTTCGAGAGCATAGAACATGGAGCCAAACCGACGCAAGAAGGAATAGCAAGGGAAAGTGCTGTCGTCAAGGCATACTGGGCTGAGGAGCCGATTCCGATTTGTGGGCTGCATCGCTTCTGGAAGAAGCAACAGGAAACTTGATTCCAGGGAAGAGTTTATATGAGAGTATAGAGGGAAGTCACAAGGGATCAAGCCGAGGACATCTGGACATCACAAGGAGAGCTGAGTTAGCGGAACAGGGGTGCCATGGAGTTGGATGCCAGCAGTCAGTGAGAGAAGGGATCCTGGCATGTGATATCTGTGGAAAGGGACCACAATCAGGAGACCAGGGAGGAATGCAATAGCTCAACGCTGGAGCACCAGTATAAAGAAGCGCATTGGATGCACTGACAGCCAGGAAGTTGCCGTCCTTTCAGGAAGGAGGTTTGAGCCATATTCAGCGAAAGGTAAAAGGGCGTGCACAGCTTCGAAATGATGACGAAAAAGCACAGAGTGACGTTAAGGAGAGTTCTGGGGGGATCGACACATAGGGGTCGTCCCCCACCGTACTCTCAGGAATTCTGAATCTTATTCGGGACGAACAAGTTTAGGTGGTGGGTTGTGACGTGAATGGTATAACGCGTATAAGATGAGAAAATCAGGTCACCAACGCCATCTATACGAACTTAGAAGAACGATCAACTCCGAAGAGTATTCCCGAAGTTCTTGTATATACTACCGCCACCTACACACTGATAGAATACAAAGAATCATGTATATAAGAGCCAGCGGGGAAATTCCATAGACTCGTGGCGACTGTAAGATCTAGAACCAATACTGGGAGTGTGAATATAAATATTTGCTTGTACGCATTAGGTCTTCTAAGATAGAGTTCGTTGATATTTAATTAGACTTCTTCGTTTCTCTATTTACGTTACTTTTTTCTATTGTTGTCCTATTATGTTTATCTATATTTATACCTATTATATTACCCTATATATTTCAGTTAAACTAAAATGAAACTCTTCCACTGGTGAATTGCCCGTGCAATAAAGGTGATTTGTAATATGTAGGGTTATTTCATACTGGCCACAAAACTCTTTAAATACATTTGAATTGAATTCCGACGCTGCATCGCAAACTATTCTTTTTGGAGTACCATGGTGAATTCTCTTAAAGACTGAATATGCAAATTTAGAAATTGTCACTGATTTTAGATTGCGTACACGTCTATTTCTAAAGTATGTAAAGGTTGAATAGGTATTTCTGTTACTTCATATTTTACTTTTGGAGTGTGCCTATCATATTTTAGAAGCTGACAAATTTCACATATGTTTATAATTTTTGTTATTTTCCCCTTTATTTTAGGAAAATTAGAACCTATTTTGAGGTGTTGAAATGTTTCGTTAATACCCTGTTACTTACTTAAGGTGGCGCTACAGTCCGGGGTGGACCTGGGCCTCAACCAACAAGCGTCTCCAGCCAGCTCGATCTTTAGCTAGCTGTCTCCAGTTTCGCACGCATAGTTGGTTGAGGTCCCTTTCCACTTGCGTGCGCCACCTGAGTCGCGGTCTTCCTCTACTGCGCCGTCCCTCGGGGGTGGATTCGAAGACTTTTCGGGCCGGAGCATTGGTTTCCATCCGCTCTACATGACCTAGCCACCTCAATCGTTGGATCTTCACTCTTCTGGCTAAGTCGATGTCGCTAAACAGCCCGTATAGTTCGTCATTAAATCTCCTCCTCCACTCACCATCTATGCAGACGGGACCGAAAATCACACGAAGAATTTTCCTCTCGAAGCAACCAAGAGCAGCTTCATCCGCTTTTGATAATGTCCATGCCTCCGCGCCATATAGCAGGACTGGGACGATTAAGGTCTTGTAAAGCGTTAGTTTAGTTGTTCGAGAGAGGGCTTTGTTTACCAATTGCTTTCTTAGCCCAAAGAAGCAGCGATTGGCAAGAGTTATTCTTCGTTTGATTTCAGCGCTGGTGTCGTTGTCTGAATTGATAGCGGTGCCTAGGTAGACAAAGTTTTTGACTACCTCAAAGTTATATCTGTCTGCTGTGACGTTCTGACCGAGACGTCGGTGTTGGGTGTCCTTTCTCGTTGACAGCATATACTTGGTCTTACCCTCGTTTACCGCTAAACCCATCTTCGCGGCCTCCGTTGCAATACCCACAAAAGCGCCATTGACATCACGCTGCGTTCTTCCGATAATGTCAATATCGTCGGCATATGCGAGTAGTTGGACGGACTTCTGAAAGATTGTTCCTCTGGTGTTGGCGTTCGAGTTTTGAACAATTCTTTCAAGAACGATGTTGAAAAAGTCGCATGACAGCGCGTCGCCTTGTCTGAATCCTTTTTTGACATCAAAGGTCTCGGTTAGGTCTTTACCGACCTTGATGGAGCAGCGTGCATTCTCCATCGTCATCCTACACAAACGGACGAGTTTGGTAGGGATGCCAAAACTAGACATTGCTCTGTATAGCTCGTCTCTATAAATGCTATCATACGCGGCCTTAAAATCGATAAAAAGGTGGTGGGTATCGATTTGTTGCTCCTGGGTTTTCTCCAAAATCTGCCGTAGTGTGAATATTTGGTCGATGGTGGATTTTCCTGGCCTAAAGCCACACTGGTATGGACCGACCAGGTTGTTGACGAATGGCTTTAGGCGTTCACACAGTACGGCAGATAAGATTTTATATGCAATACTTAGGAGACTGATGCCTCTGTAGTTGGCGCAGTTCAGAGGGTCTCCTTTTTTATGGATCGGGCAGACTATGCTGAGGTTCCATTCATCGGGCATGTTTTCCTCCGACCATATTTTACAGATGAGTTGGTGCATGCTCCTTACCAAATCATCGCCTGCGGCCTTAAAAAGCTCGGCGGGTAGGCCGTCAGCTCCCGCAGCCTTGTTGGATTTTAGTTTGGATATGGCAATCCTCACTTCATCTGGGTCGGGTGGACGGAATTGTTGATCTTCATCGTCCCTTTCATTGGGGTTGAATGGTTCGTTCTGCCTGACAGCGGAATTTGGTTCTTCGTCGCCGTTATACAGTCTGCAGAAATGGTTTCTCCATATCCTCAGCATCGACTGTGACTCTACTACGATGTTCCCTTGATCATCCTTACAGGCTTCGGTTCGGACTTTATAACCTTGACTGGTTAACTTTACCCTTTGGTAAAATTTCCTTACCTCATTCCTGCAGTAATATCCCTCTAGTTTGCCGATCGCGCGCTTCTCATGCTCCTTCTTTTTTCTCCTGAGAAGCCGGTGTTCGTCTCTCCTCTTCTGCTCGTAGAGCTCCCGAGCAGCTCTTGTCCTTCTTTGCAGTGCCGCTTTGTATGCTTCTTGCTTGGCTGCATTCGCCTGCCGACACTCGTTGTCAAACCAGGGGTTTCGTTGTGGTGGCGGATTGAAACCCAGCACATCAGAGGCGGCATCTCTGATGGCTTTTTGGCAATGCTGCCACTGATCTTCAATACTTGATGTTGGCGGCGTAGGATTTCTTAAGAGGTTAAGGGAGACACGATCGGAAAAGGATTTGGCAATCTCTTGCGATTGTAGCCGGCTGACGTTAAACTTCCTCACAGTATTTCTTTGTCTTGGCGGTGTTCGGGATATCCGCAACCTTATCTTGGCTACAACAAGGTGGTGGTCCGAGTCAATGTTGGCGCCTCGGAACGTTCGAACATCTATAATACTGGAGGAGTGCCTTGCGTCGATCGCAATATGATCAATCTGATTGACGGTTGATTGATCAGGAGATCGCCATGTTCCTTTGTGGATATCGAGATGTGGGAATCTTGTACTGGCTACTACAACATTTCGCCCCGCAGCAAAGTCGATCAGCCTAAATCCGTTATCGGATGTGGTGTCGTGTAGGCTGTGCTTTCCGACCGTACTACCAAAGATGTTCTCTTTTCCAAGCTTTGCGTTAAAATCGCCAAGGACAATTTTAATGTCGTAGCTAGGGCATTGCTCATAAGTTTTGTCCAGGAGCTCATAGAACTTGTCTTTGGTGTCGTCATCTTTCTCCTCTGTGGGGGCATGTGCGCATATAAGGCTTATGTTGGCAAATTTAGCCTGGATGCGAATTGTCGTGAGGCGCTCGTTCACGGATCTGAACGATAAGACTTCTTGCCTAAGTCTGCCTCTAACGACAAATCCACATCCAAATAGGCGCTGTTTTTGCTGTTTGTAGCAGTTACCGTAATATATATCACAGTTTTTCAGCCTTCTTTTGCCCGGTCCATCCCATCGCACTTCTTGGATGGCGGTTATATCTGCTTTGCAGCAGTCTAGGGCTTCCGCTAATTGTTCGGCTGCACGTGGCCTATAAAGGGACCTTACATTCCACGTACAGATCCGAAGATCGTTGTCCGTATATCGTTTGCTGGGGTTGTCATCAGTAAAATCCTCCGTTTCCGAGGCTTGTTGTTGCTTCGTAACTATATATTTTCTTTATGTGGCCGGGCAGTTACCCCGACGGCACAACCCCCAACCTGGAGGGCCAGTTCCTTTTTTGTCACCCCTAGGACAAGAGGTCGCACTTATAAGTTTGGCAAGTTGAGCTCGGGTGAACTACAACCAGTACCCGATGGCTACCACTTGGAGGTAAAATAAGCACAATTGGTGTGTAGAAAAAGTTACAACACTGGGCATCGCCAGGTTGACGCCAGTCAGTGCCTACCCGATTCCCGCAACACCCAACCATCGTTAATACCCTGTTGGTTAGTCTTTAAACGAAACGCAGCGAATTACCTTGAATATTTTACTGTTTGAAAAGAATTTTGAAAACAAAGTTTGAACATCGTTTTGTAAATAAGTAAGTTTGCCTCATCGTTTGTAAATATTGGCGTACGTTTTTTTTTTGGCCTAAGGTGCTCTTTAAGTATCCATATTATTATTTCTTCATCATGAAGGTTTTTGCTTGCTTAAAAACTCTACGACGCTTAGTCCCAAAAAGATGACGTAAGTCATTGGGGGTCTTATCACGGACTTTGTTTTTTTGAATAATTTGGTCGGTGAATTCATTTAGGGGACGCCATCATCCAGGTTTCTTGGGGCAGAGATACATTGGAACTTTCTTCCAATTCAGCTACGTTGTTCTGTAGGTATTCTATTAGATCTACCTTTTTATAATAAATGTCGTATTCAAATTCTTCCAATTTCAGTCGCCACTTTATTAACTTGGTGTTGGTGTCTTTTTAGGAATATAGCCAAGTAAGCGGTTTGTGATCTGTGATTAGACTTTATGTTTTTTTTAGTTGCCCAAAAATTGGCAAGCATATCCTTTTCGATGGTACTATGCTTGGTTTCAGAGTCTGAAAAGGTGATGCATAGGAAACCGGATTGTCGGATCCAATGGGACAATGACTTAGAACGAGAAAAGGTTTAAATTGGAGGTTCAATACACAATGATGTCTTCCATATAAAATAGAAATATTTTACCCTGCTAGCCCCTTAATATGTAGTCAATGACCTTCGAAATGTGGTTTTTTAAGTCAAATGGCATTCGAATAAATTCGTAGTGGCCATTGTGCGCCGTAAAAGCTGAGGCTAGATCGAATGTAGTAAAATACATACATCTTCCTAATTGGTCCAAGATGTCACTTATATTGGGTAGCGGGTATCGGTCACCAATTGTTCTTTAATTTAGCTTTCGATGGTACACTACCAATTGGCATCCGGCTTTATGGATCTCTGGGTGACAGTAGGACTAGGTGTATACTGGTATATCGTCAGTTGTTTTAATACGCTTGTGAAAGAAAGTGCCAAGACTTCTCTAAAAGATATGTCATCAAAATGTTTACAAATTTTGGAAAGCGCTTCCTTTTCCTCTTTGTTCAAATGATCTGAACTTAAGAGATCTGTTATTTCAGTATTCGATACCTGTTCTCGTTGATCTGAAACATATTTTATGGCGATGTTATTCACTTCGCTGAAACCGTTATAGAGTTGAACCTTTAGTTGTTGTTATAAAAACAGTTCCTGCTCAATGTTTGATAGGTTGATTACTTCCAATAGTGTTGTAATAGTGGTTGTTCTAAAAAAAGATTCTGCTCACTGTTTGATAGATTGCTTACTTCCACATAACTGTACCACTTACTACTTAATGTATAGACAATTTTCAGAAATTTATTTATGAGGGTTGGTTTGATGTAAATATATCCGTTTTTGATATCGACCGGTAGTCTTGGACGTTGAAGACTTTGGACATGTAGTTAGGTTTGAAGTGAAGGGGAATTTTGCTTGTTTACAAAAGCTTATTTTTAAGATTTATGCTTACACACAATTGTTTCAACATTTCTCAACCTATTAGGCTGTCAAAATAGGAGTGAATTCCTTGAACGTTCAATTCCTTGAATGCAGAGAGTGTAACTTGTCTGTTAAGTTTATTGTCGGAGATTGATAACCTCCCTGGCGGGCATAACAGTTGGCAGCCCTGTGTGCAACTAATTGCTTTTCTATTGCTTTTCTTATCTCTTTTTTGTAAATAACTGTATTTTGAATTCTGTAAAATATTACGCTTCAATCGTTTAAGTGATCGGTTGTGCTTATAATGTAATCCCCTATATTTTGGCGACTCCTGTGAGGAACTACTAACCGTTAGATTATTCAATTACATTTCGGCGATAATTCTTTTCTGTGCGTTATTACATATATTATGGCAGCTTTTAATTTACGTGCGGCGGCGTCAAATGCAATTCGACGTGTACACGACCGCGTGGCTCTCATGACAATCGTCGACACGGTGCACGAGTCATTGCGCGCTCACCGCGTGATGGATTTACCACTGGACCAGTGGGATGCCTTACTTGTGCCGATTATTATGGCGAAGCTCCCCCTACAAACACAGCGTGAGTGGTGCATGGACTGCACCTGCCAATGAGATGATCGTGCCAACACGGCACGATCATCATGTACATTTGTACAGCGCAACTTGGAGCAGCGTCTAGCTCGAATCCTCTGTGACCCTGGCTCACAGGTGAGTTTTGTGACCGACCGCTTGGCCAATCAGCTCCCTAGGATCAAATAAATCGGCGCTTTCCTGCAAACCCGCACAAATGGCAAAGTGATGCTCAACATTCAATCGACGTACTCTGACTTTGAAGTGAAGTTCGAAGCTCTGGTTATTCCCTCCATAACTGGGATGACTCCCTCGGCGCTCTTGGATACAAGCCAGTGGAAACATCTCCTCGGTCGTCAGCTTGCAGACGTGCAATTTGCATCACCTGGATCAATCGACGTTTTGGTTGGGGCTGATGTCTGGGGTCAGATAGTCGAAGGTAGAATCATCAGTTGTAAATCAACAGAACCCTGCGCTCAACGCACTCGGTTGGGATGGGTTGTCTACGGACCAGCGTCCACAATCTCAAGCAACACATATCCACCCCATGCATTCGGCGCTCGTGTGAATGATGATGATCTTCAACTGGAAGACATAGTACGCAACTTTTGGAAGTTGGAGGAGGTGCCCGAATCACGTTTGGACCAAGATGAATGTGAACGGGTGTTCTTGGAGACACATACCCGAGATATATATATATTCCTTTCCTTCACGGAGTTCCGGAGCTAGGAGATTCCTACGAAAATGCCTTGCGACACCTCTATGGACTTGAACGGCACTTGGCTGGCAATGAAGTTCTGCGACAGAAGTACATTGGCTTCATGCGCGAATACAGCGCTCTCAAGCACATGGAGCGGGTTGATCGACCAGGCGATCACCAGCGCTCGTATTATATTCCACATCGCGCTGTACAGAGCAAGTTTGGTGTGGTATTCAACGCATCGGCACGTACCAGCAACGGAGTTTCACTGAACGACGCTCAAATGGCAGGTCCCAACATCCAGGCGACTTTGGTCAACGGTTCCCGATAGTGCTGACGGCAGACGTGGAGCGGAAAAAAAACGTGGAACTTGAGCGGAGCACAGGGACTATAAGCGGATACTCTGGTGAGAATCCAAAGCAGAGGAGGTTGCAGTGTTCCGACTTCGCACCGTTATATATGGAATGGCGTCCAGCCCATTCAACACGGTGCGCGCCTTAAACAGGGCAAGAAGGCACGAGACATCATTCTATCCTCGTTCTACGTGGATGACCACTAGACAGGTTGCTGCAGGTTTTCGGAAGCAGTGCGAAGGGTTCTTTTAAACTCAGGAAGTGGAACTCCAACCGCGCAGAGGTAATCTATCAATTAGTTGGTAATGTTTCTTCTTCCGCAGAGCTCATTATTGATCTATCCATGGCGACGGTACTTGGGTTATGCTGGAACCCTGTGACTGATGTGCTGTTCTTCAAGGTCGGCCTGGATGATCAAAACAGGATACCTACCAAACGACGAGTGCGAGGTAGCCCGACTTTTTGATCCTACAGGGTCACTTGGCACCTGTGGTCATTACGGGCAAAATCTTTATCCAGACACTTTGGTCACGTGGGACACTCCCCTTCCTGAAGGGCTGAAGAAAGTATGGACACAGTTTCGCAACACCCTCCATGCACTCAACGAATTGCGAGTACCCAGATGGTTGGGTATGCACAACGAAGCAGCTACCACAATACACGGGTTTTGTGATGCAAGCTCCCGTGCCTATGCAGCAGCGCTCTACATGGGGACCAGTGTCATCGGTGGAAGGGTCACTGTGTCGCTTCTGATAGCTCGCACTAAAGTAGCTCCCTTGAAAGGCTCCACCATTCCCAGACTGCAATTGTGCGCAGCGCATATCCTCGCACAATTATTAGATAGCGTCCGCGTTGCCTTAGCGCTGGAGGATAACCGGTAATACTTATGGTCCGATTCGGTCCGATTTGTTCTGAGCTGGCTACGCAAACATCCCACCACTTTGAAGCCGAATGTTTCCAATCGTGTCCGAGAAATACAACGACTCACAGCTCCGGATAGATGGCACTACATCCGGTCCGCGCAAAATTCAGCTGTCTGCGCAAGCCGTGGTTTAGGAGCACCGGAACTTCTACGACATCGGCTCTGGTGGCAAGGCCCGGAGTGGTTACAGACGGGCGCACTGCATTTGAGGACAGCGACGCAACTCAACTCTGATGAGTTCGAGAGGCGATCAAGACGCGAAGGAGAGATTCAATAGCCCTTGCTAAGCGTTTCAGCTCACTGCAGCGACTTCTACGTACGGTGGTGTCCCAAGCGAAAGCATCTCTTGGGAGTCATTGTCAAATTTTAAAATTATATACCTAAGCAATTGTGTTTATATTTAAGTATTTATTTTGCTAATGATTAGAATTTTGGAGTATTATTTGGTTTCCTTTCACCTTTTTTTTAAACTGAATTTTGATTTGTCTACATTCTATAATTTTTTGTTCAATACCTCTTATTAACTTTTATTAATATATCAAAATGGATACAGAGCAAATAAGTGCAGTCATAATGGCCGCTGTTCAAGTTGCGGTCGAGCAAACAAAGCAAACCTTTAGCAATACAATTGTATAACTGACGACAAGGATTAGACAACTAGAAACTCATACTATAGTGAGAACTTGTGGCGAGTCGTTAGACCTAGTAAAATCATTACTAGAATTTAGTGGGAAACAAGTGAGATATGTTTCTTGGCGTCAAGCTGCTTTTGCTGCACATAAATTATTTGAAGGATATGAAGGAAGCTCACAGTACTATCATTCAGTTGCAATTATAAGGAATAAGGTCACAGGTCATGCGAATCAGGTTTTATCGTCATTTAACACAGTGCTTAATTGTAAAGCAAAGACCTATCTGGTAGGTAGAGAAAAAGTTAACTTTGCTTATCAACAAGACTATAATGCTTCATGAAGGGAATGGAAGTCTAATCGATTCGCTGAGTCAAAAATACCGTCAGGATGCATTAAGAATTTTTATTTCAGGGTTATCAAAACCTATGTGCGATATTCTATTTTCTACACAGCCGTCTGACATGCCTAGAGCTCTCGCTTTGGCACAAGAACTGGAAGCAAATCAGGCACGTTATCATCTTGCAAACTCTTTCTAGAACAGACAGGACCATCCAACTAGTTGTCCTCCTCGGCATTATTATAATTCGATATTCTATTTTCTTCACAGCCGTCGGACATGCCTAGAGCTCTCGCTTTGGCACAAGAGCTTTAAGCAAATCAGGCACGTTATCATTTTGCAAACTCTTTCTCTAAGAGACAGGACCATCCAACTAGTTGTCCTCCTCGGCATTATTATAATTCGTACCACTATAGCCCTTTTATTTCGCCGCACTATAAACCCTTAACTTCCGATCACATAAAACCGAAACAAACTGCAATGGAAGTAGACCCTAATCCATCACGCTGTAGAAACCCAACCGCTTTTCGAAATCAAGTCCAAATTTCAGACAATACCCAAAAACCCTTCATGCAAATTGGGTTTTGTTGTGTCCAGCAAAAGTACGATATACAAACATGTCCCGATAAGATTAAGTACATTGTCAGTTATGAAGTTCCTAGAACTCTTCCTAGCTTGTGATCTTTTCTTATACTTTCGGGATATTATAGACGATTTATTCGCGACTACGCCCAAATCAAGAAATCTCTTACAAGGTATTTACGAGGTAACAATGGAAACATTGATAGAAATCGGTCAAAGAATATGAAGGTGAAACTGGACTTCGAAGCACTGGATGCCTTTGATAAAATTAAACGAATTTTAGCCTCAGAGGACGTTTTACTTTTACTCGTATATCCCGACTTTACAAAATCTTTTCATTTCACGACAGACGCTTCTTCTCATGCGATTGGAGATGAAGAAAATGGTGGATGTATTCAACCAAGATGATCAGGTAGAAATTCTATCGACCGAGCATAACCGAACTCATAGATCTACTCGTGAAAACTCATATCAAGTTTTAAATGACTATTATTTTCCAAATATTAGAAAAAGATTTAAGGAAATAGTGTCAAGGTGTATAAAATGCAATGAAGCAAAGTATCAACGACATCCGCCAAAAGGAGATAAGAAAAACCGATACCGGCTCATCCAAGTGAAATAATTCACATGGACATATACTCAACGGGTGGAGCTCATTTTTCAACTTGTGTCGACAAATTTTCCAAATTTACTGTGATCAAACAAATCAAATCCCGGGCAATCATTGATGTTAAGGAACCGATTTTAGAATTACTTAATTCGTTTAAGGATACCAAAACAATCGTTTGCGATAATGCGAAAGCATTGACATCTGAAAGCATTAAATCTTTAATAAGGCATCACTTTGGTATTAACATGTATAATACTCCACCTTTTCACAGTGTTTCAAACGGGCAGGCAGAAAGGTTTTACAACACCTTATCTGAAATAGCAAGATGTATAAAACTTGAAAAGAACATTCATAACATTCCTGAGCTCCTTTTACTTGCCACAGCCAAGTATAATAGGACGATTCATTCAGTTACGAATTACCGCCCCATTGACATTATACACTTGATTCACACATTTTTAAAAGAAGAAATATAGGGAAGAATTTTTGAAACCCAAGGAAGAGACCTAACTTACCATAATAAAAAAAGACTAACTTTGACGTATAGACCTGGTGAAGATGTGTTTGTTAAAACAAATAAACGCATCGGAAACAAATTCCGAAAACTTCTTATTAAGAAAACTGCTCAAAAGGATTTAGGAACAAAGGTTCTTGTTGACGGAAAGTGGTTCATAAAGAAAATTTGAGGTAGCTTAAACTTAAATACTACTTAACCAAATGTGTTGCTCAGGTTGAAGCTTCAAATAATATTCTGGCGCTATTTGTTCTTATTAAAAATAATAAAAATAATTTTTAATTAAACCTTATAAAATGAATTCCAAAGTTAATTTAAAATCTATTTAGTCTCCGCGGTGCATAAAAATATGTTACAAATTTCGTTCGGGTGTGAAAGAAACTTTGAATTTGTTTAGTTTAGCATTTAATTTATATGACATGAATTTCTATTTACGCGAATTACATCTTTTCTTTTTTTACATAATTTATTGTTGGAACTTGTAAAACGTATATTTCAATGTAACTATTAATATTAAAAATAATCAATAAAAATTTTGGAAAATATTTTAATTTATTTGTTAACAAATATTATTGTCATTATAACAAATATAAATTTAATTCATCTTGATATTTTGTAAATCAATTATTTTTTTCTCAATGTAATATTATTAGTACATGTTATGAAATGAAGACGAGGAGAAGTTGACAGTTGGTCGCACTAGTTCCAAAATGTAAATTATGTCAGTTGGTCATACTAATGCATATGGCATTTCATTTTTTATTTTTTCATTTCATTTATTGATATTTATCTCTGTACATTAAGAACATTATGTTCAATATAAAATAATATACAATTTTAATTGACATGCTTGAATTTAAGTGATTTCAAATTATTGCGATTATTAATTTCAATTTCCATTCAAATTCAATTCAGTATAAAGCGTAAATATTGCAAAATGTACGCTTTATTCAAATTCAATAAGATTAATAATACAAATGCATGGAAAAAAGGTAAAAATATAAAAAATAAAATAATAATATTGTAGGAGTTATTTCAGGTCGATGAGAAAAAGAAGAAACAAGCGGGAAAAAATTGTCTGTACTCGGTCTTAGACCGTACCTGTGAACGTAGGTGGTTGCAGAGATGAACAGAATGAATGAAGAAGTGCTTGCGTAACATTAAGCAGGTATGAATTGAGGCATGATATGTAACCTAGAAATGCTTTCAATTCGTATCCTAGAAGATTCCGACGTTGCGAGACAGCCGCGTTGATTGCTTTTGTCAACTTTTGCGAAGAAAAATAATCACAGTCAGCGAACAACTCTGATCCATATGTCAAGATTGGCACTATGAGTGCTTTGGCACGTTTTAATTTAACGTTGATAGGAAGAATATATTTGCTGATTGACAAGCCTGATATATATCTTGGACACTACGCTATCAATGTGGTCAGTCCATGTCAGTTCACTACTGCACATTATTCCAAGGTTTTTTACACATGTAACACATTCAATTGCGGTCGAGTTAAGTTCAATTGGCGGAAAATTGAATAGGGAAGGCGGTCCGTTACCTTTAACAAGACTGTGGCACAGCTATGTCCTTTACGAAAACCTGACTGCAATGGGTTTAATAGATTGTGTCGCTCAATGTAATCTTTGATGTCTCGGCTAACAAGGGACTCAAACACTTTTGATAAAAACGGAAGAATAGCAATAGGTCTATATTCAGGTGGATTAGTTTTCTTGGGAATTGGGATTATCTTTGCTTTTTTCCACAGTGTAGGGTACGTCGAAGTCATGATTATTGTGTTAATAATGTGAGTGATGTGAGGAAGTATTATTGGAAGCAACACTTTAGTCGAGGTTGATTTTTTTTATTTTTCTGAGTCCAATATCGCGAACCTGTTTCCATAGGAAATTGGAAGATCGATTGGTGTTGAATTTTGTTTTGTAATACCTAAATTTAGCTGATCTTATACACAATGTTACATGGTTTCTACAGTCCTTGTATTCATTATGCATTTCCGGGCAACAAAATTTTCTCCATCGTATGAAAAGAAAGTCCCTCTTTATCATCGCGAGAATTATTCTCTCGGTTAACCACTGGTTTTCGGAGAGTTAGTTAATATTAGCGAAAATAACGGAATTTGTTCATCGATGTTGATGACGACATATACAGTGTACACCACTCAACATTACAACAATCTGAAAACAGGTTATCAACATTAATACTACAGAAATCACGATATTGAACGGACTGTGGACAAGTTGTCCACGGTTTCTGATTGAATGTCAAATGTTGCAAAAGTGAGATCGTGGTACAGAAATACAGGAACAAAAAGTTGGCTATAAGATTTCACCAAGCTGTTATCATTGGTCAACATGACGTCGACCAATGATGGCGAACAGTTTGGCTTAAAATGAGTGGGTTCGACGGTATTTAAGAAAGTTAAGCTTAGAGAACGCATTGTGCGATTCAACAGAGAGTTAGATGACAATTCAAGGAGGCGTGGCATCACAATTGAACAAACAACATAAAGTGGTAGTAGTAGTAAACTGTACACTTAATGAGAAAGTAAGCTCTCCTGACAACTCAGTATTTGAAAACAGTTATTATCAACGATTGTTGGTACAGTCGTTTTCTAAAAGTTAGTTAGTCTTTGTGTGCGAGCTGACCACTCCAGATCATTGTTTGACCAAATTTTTCCATAGTGAAAAAAAAAAAAATAAATGAATAATACGAAATCAAAAACGTGGTGTTTTATAAAAATTTTCATTTTATTAATATATGGTAATATATAATATACGGTAAATACGCTTTGCGTATTTACGTCAAGAAATCCAATTTGTTATCCAAGGCAGTTAGATGACAATTTGCGGCGTCTACCATCGCAGTTAGATCTACTAATCGATAATATTTTTGCAATATTTATATTGCATTTTGGTTTTCATCTGGGAGATATCGATCTAGTTCCGGGTAGGTGTAATTAGTTTGATGTAGGTCGGTCTCTAGGGTCTGATACGGGATTGCGTCTGAATTTATGCAAGGACCGACTGCGCCAAATACAAGTTACTGGTAATCCACTCTTTATAAATCACAACGGGTTCAAGTAACTACAACGTGTTCAAATGCGGAATATTTACTTTATTAGAAAAATTATCTGACGATGCAGATTGCCAAAATCCAACTGCTGGCCCAAGCCAAGCTTAACATACATAACGTTTAGACAACAGTGCTTAGGTAAGCTAAATATACATAATGCGTATTGATAAGAGTCTGCATGTACTTATGTTTACTTATTACAATTTGATTATATAATTTGATATTAGTGCTTAATTCAGTTTAGTATAGAAATACCCTTTAAGGTTCAATTATGGTATGAAGTAAATTATAAGTGCATTGGGTTTTTAGTAATGTACGTGTGTTGTACATAAATCGTGCGACAAAATCTTTTGAAAAAATTAAACAACGTTTAATTTTCAATAATATTTATAGTATTGTTACAAAAATTTGGCAGCACCAAAACAACGAAGAGAAACAGCAAGAAAAAGAAACAAGAAGAAAAAAGAACAAAACTCTCTCTTACTTTAATTAATTAAGTTAGTCCTTAGTTAAATAGTAATCTTTGTGTATCCTCATTTCTATCTTATTATAAAATTCTATGCACTTATACTTTTCTTGCATTGTAAGATTGGATTGTAAGATAGATTCTTTTACATTTGTGGCGTTGAATTCATTATCCGTTATGCACTTTGTGCATTTACCTCTAATTAAAATAAATAAATAATCTTAATTTTTCAGTAAGAGTTAAGTTATTTCTGTTTTTCAAATGAAATGCAGAAATAACTTTGGGTTTGATTGGTTTTCTATCGTATTTAGAACTATTGCATACATCACAGATATTCGTATATATTTTTCTGTTAACAGTTTTAGGTTTTTTATGTAAATGAATTCCTTAAAACCTTCATAATTCTCATTAATACCTGCATGCATTGTTTCGCTTCTATGGTACTTATGGATTTATTTTAAGGCTTCATCTACTCCTGTCATATCTTTAGCATTCTATGAGCATTTTACGAATTTAATGCTTGTGCCAAATAGCTCTATGAGTTTCAACTGAACCAGATTGTACTCATGTTCTGTAAGCCTTTTTTACAAATCTTCAAAACACATATGTCATAAAATCATTTTCTATAACTTGGTAACTAATGTATGTTTTTTTTTTTTTGTCAAATACCTCAAATTCATTACTCTTATTATTTGTTAAAATTATTTGAGTAAAGAATATATTAACCACAGTATCTATTATTGGAAAGTGATCAGCTTGTTCCTCCTCTTGAGAGTGGATAGCGATTAGCTCCATTCCATATTGGTTTGGGGCACCTGACCTGTAGCCACCACCGCAGGCTGCAGAATTTCTGTAGCTCTTGGCGTATTGTGTGTTTTGTAGGTATACATAAATTCTCTCTTTTTTGTGTGAAGTATGAAACAAGTAAATTCCGTTGCGGGATGCCAGTGCCACCTTGACCATTTCTCTATCTTTTCGTGTATTGTGTGTTTTGTATGTATACAAATAAAATCTGGGTATCTGAGAACTGGTGTTCCGGTTAAAAGTCTTTTTAGTTTCTCGAAGGAATCAATGGAATTCCAATCGTTCTTATTGATTCTTGCATACTTTTTTAGATATTTAGTCATTCTATGTGTAATTTTTGCTTAATCTTTTATCCTAAAAAACTTTTATCCTAAATCCTAAAAAATATTTGATTTGCTTAGAGGTTGCTGAAAGTATAAGTTTCTGAATACTCTCATTCTAACTCGTATTAGTTTTGACTCCCTCAGTGGTGAAAATATGACCTAAATATTCTCTCTGGCAGAACATTGTCGTTTGTATATTTGTGTTTTGAGATTGTGTATCCTGAGCTTATTAAGTACTTTCCTTATGTTTTCAGCATGTCATCTATGTCTGTACTGAATATTATTATATCGTTCATACATATCTCTTATAACTGAATTCATCAGGTGCTGAAAAATAGCCGTAGCACTTTCAATCCCGAACGGCGTTCTAATGAATTCATAGTGCCCTTATGGTGTAAAAAATGCAGTTTTTTGATTTTCTTCTCTGAATGAAAACTCTTGGCTAAGTCAAAAGTTGTAAAATATTGGGTTATATCTAATTTTTCCAGGATAGTCTCTATGTTGTTGATCAGGAATTTATCGTCAACCGGAATTTATCGTCATTCAGTTTAGGGTAATTTATGACAGTTCTCCACTTCTTTATCCCTGAATTATCTGATTTTTTAGGTACTATCCAGAGGAGGAGAGTCATTGGCAAGTTACTCTCTTTAATAATTCTTGCGTTTCCTTAATTTGAAAACTTATCTCTTGTTCATGAATTTAGGGTTACTCCGCACAATTGGCCCCCGTGTAGGGACATCACGTACAAACGGTTCGGTGTTTTATTTAAAAATATAATCAGTTTCGTGTTTAATTAATGCCAAAAGTCTTCAAGTAGCACAGGCAATGAACGCGTGTATATCTCGTCGATAAAAAAAAATCCGGAAAACCTGTGGTTCCTCCCGCGTGTGTGCTGAAAGTTAAGGGCCCCTAAGTATTCTTCGGGGGACTTCCAATCCAGTTCTTCAACCAATACCCTTATACGAGTAAATCAAGGAACTGCAACCATGAATAACGCACGACAAAGTCCCCGGACACAACCAGATTTTGATGAAATAATTTCTTGTGTAGTTTTTCGAATTCTTGAAGATCAGGGACGGCACATGATCCAGGACATACTGAATCCCAGCTCAAATAGATTCACTGGCACAGATCAAGTTATAGATCCAGAGCATAGAAACAAATTACGTGATTTGGATAGCATACCAGACGTTGTCCGATGTTTAAGTAATTTCTCTGGGGATCCAGGAGAATTTAGCTCCTGGAAAAAGCATAGATCGCATCCTTCAGATCTACGAGCCCTTGAAAGGAACTCCAAAATACTTTGGAATTCACAGTGTTATTTACAACAAAATTATTGGCAAGGCTGATGTTGCATTAGAATTATAGTACACACCTTTAGATTGGGCCTGTATATCCGGATGCCTGGTTATGCACTATGTAGACATGCGGGATCCAAGCACTCTCGAGTACCAAATGCAATCTTTGGTACAAGGGCATAATACTATCCAAGGCTTTTATCATATTGCATATTCACATCTATCCCTGATTCTCAACAGACTCTCTTGCATGAATGTACGTACTGAATCCATGGGTTTACTGGCACAAATAAACAGAGATAAGGCACTGGACACCTTCATCCGAGGGCTTAAAGGTGACTTTCCTCGTTTGCTAGGTATGAGAGAACCAAGAGATTTGCCTCAAGCTCTGCATTTATGCCTGAAGTTCGAGAATCAGAATTTCCGAACTAATTTTTCCCATTCAACTCAAGCATCTAAAAAACAATATCAATATCCAATGCCACAAGCTTAACAAAGGCAAGCAAATAACATCAGACATCTTTTCATGCTAACTATGTACCACAAGGACAGTTAAAAGGGAACCGATGACTCAAGGACCTTCTGCACAGATAAGGCAGATTAACTAACAAAACAGACAACAATATTATGCGACTGCTAATATGACAGGAGCATATCCACGAAATCTCGTACAACAAATGTCTTCACAATAAGCTTTCCAAAAACCGAGTTTACCTCAACAGAATTTTCATGTAGAACCAAATCTTCAACAGCAACAATTGCATGAACAAAATTTAGTGAATGATACCAATATCCCCACTGTTTTTTCAACTCATTTTGAGTATAACGAAATCATGGGTCCAGTCCAACAAGAGTCAATAGAAGTGAACGCATATAACGAGGCGATATTATTTTAGTGAATATGTCCAACAGTTCAATTCAACTAACTGCCATGATATTGTTCGATGGATATTAATTTTTTAGGCTAACAGGCTCTTCATTACCTTATTTTGAGTGCCGAATGAAGAGCAGACAAACTCTTAAGTTTCTGATTGATACTGTTTCTAATAAAAACTTTATGTTTATTTGCCAAGGAGGGTTTGGACTTCATAATTTAAAAATTAAATTCTTCTTACTCCCCATGCTCAAGTCGTTTAATGGAATTCTCGGACATGATAGTCTTAAAGAACTATCAAAAATCACCCACACAGGTGAAGACTATATGAGTATCCTAAATAAAATCAAGATCAGAATTAAATATCAAGCATCGCAGGACGTTAATACTGTTAATATCAGAACAGATCATATGACCATAGAATACAGTTAACTCTTAATAGCAAAATACCCTCTTCTATTTGAGGAACCAAATGAAAACTTACTTTTACGACAACCATATAAGAAAAAATTCGAACAAATGATGACAACCCAGTTAACTGTCAACACTATCCGTACCCGATGTCGTAGAGGTGGTGGTGGAAGTAGAGGTGGAGAGACAAATACAAGACTTGCTTAACAATGGGATAATAAGACCTTCACGGTCCCCCTATAATTCACCTGTTTGGATCGTCGCAGAAAAATTAGACTATCCGTTAAAAAAAAGTATCGGCTAGTCATCGATTATAGGAAACTTAACTCTATAACAATAGCCGACCGGTATCCCATTCCGGAAATAAACGGAGTTTTGTCACAACTTGGTGAAAACAAGTGGTTTTCTGTTTTGGAAAATATGAGTTTACTCGATTGGGCTGAAACATCGCCCCCGAAACATTCCAATGCCGAACTTGCGCCAGTTTAGGCGAGTATCCTCCGAAGAAGGAAGTTGATAACCAACTTCCAGTCGTCGCAAAATCGCTGAATTTTTTCGAAGTCGCGGCTGCAACAGTCTATTTATTACCTCGACATTCGGTCCTGATCTGTACGCTACTAGGTCGTCGGCGTACGCAATTAAGTGCGGCATGGAACCTATAAGTTCTGCAGTTAATATTGAGAACGAGATCGGCGAACGAATCACCCCCTGTTGCAGGAAATTTTAATGTCAAAAACCGTGGTAGAAGTTACGTCGCAACTTTTCACTACGAACTTTCTAGCTGTTATTATGCTGTTATTATGCACTTATGTCGAGCCTGACCAGCTTGGGGAAGAGGACCTCCCACCAAACGGTGTCGAACGCTTTCTCCAAGTCAGTCAGGCAGGCACCCGTGCATTGTTTTTTGCCTTTGTTCCATTGAATGTCGGACACCAGTTTGCACGCGGCATGTATGCTTTCGTGCCCCGCCCTGAAACCGAACTGGTTGTCCGGTATGATTTTATTTTCCTCTACCCATTGTTTCAGAACTCGAATGACTATCTTTTCAAAAACGAACGGAGATTTGTTGGAACAGATTTGTCTTTGTCCCGTTTAGGGCTCGGTTGCACAACAGCTGTTTTCCAGTGCATTGGGTAATATGCATTACTTAGCATATTGTTAAACAGTGTTGTGTAAATCTATACTAAATCGGGGGAAAGTTGACGAAGCACAATATTCGGTATTCCATCGATTCCCACAGACTTTTTTTTCTTCAGGCAATTAAAACACACTGACATCCGTGTTTTGTGGATCTGTAAACCGCCTGTACAAGAGTTTAAGTCTTGACAGCAGCCTACTTTTATGCACGTCAAGTGCATCGATGGTAGCATTTCGATAAACATCGCTGTACGATTTGTACTATCTTCGGAATGGTTTTCTCCATGGTTCGTTTAATTACGTCGTCCATTTATATGAGGTACCTGTCAACCTCTTCGCTCGTCAGGTTTCTGTTTGTCGGAGGATTGATCCCACTCGAACGTAGTTCTGTGGCTAAAGTCCTGGAGAAGCGTGGCCATTGGGCCTTATTATAATTATAAGGGTGCTTCTGCACATACTCCTCCAGTTCTTCCACCTCGTTCGGGAGCTGAATAGCCGCGAAGAGCCCGCAGTGATCACTCTCGTACTCAACCGCAGTTACACAGATCCGCGTGCGTCTTTCCACGCCTAGTACAGATCCAGATAGGACCCGCTTCTGGGATACGATGGCCTATCGGTTGTAAGCAAATCTAGCTTGAACTCAATATTGTGCTCTGCCAACCAATTTTTACAAAGGCGTTCACCTCTCATTATGTACTGCCCTATTCTCTATGCTTGGAGTTCAAGTCCCCGGCTATATTATATTAGTTTTCCGCCGCGCTAAGTCGAAGGCTAGTGAATAAAATATCGAGCTCTGAAATAAAGTTCCGGTTGAGGTTTTATTATCAGCTGCATAGATAGCGATCATAAACAACCGTTTTCCACCCTGGAGAGGGATGCGTGCGAAATCTTCGCACTTCGCTGCTATACATGACCTTATGACAAAGGTCTTTTTTGATTAAGAGAGCGACCTCGCCCCCTTGCAAGGATTGAGGCCGATCTCTTCGAATTACATGATAATTCTTGTACCAGAGTTTGCGCGTTTGGTTCAGCTTACGGCCAGCGAAACATCAGCACGTCTGGATTGTATGTTTGCAGAAGGTTACCGAAATTAATTTTACGTTCAGGTTTGATGAGTGAATTCAGATTCACTGCTAGAATTTTACCTTCGGCGGTGTCTGTTGTACCGGTCGCTTACCTGATGCCATTTGGGCATAGGAGACTGCCAGTGTAACAGTGGTAGCTGGAGCACGGGACACTGGCCTTGCTTCTACCATTTTTTCTTTCCTTTTGGCCTCTATAATTTTTCTTATCTCTTGGACTTTAGAGTATCCCCGATAGTTTGCAGGGTGTCTGCTTGTCTTGCAGAGTACACATTTCACCTTGCTCCTGTCCTCAACTTTTTCCGTCCCCAAGGACATTTCCCTCGAATGTGGGTACCTGCGCATTTGACGCAGTGAGACTGCATGCTGCAGCACGCCGCGGCGTACCCAAACCTTTGATAACGAGCACACTGGAGTGTGTGTCTTGTATTTTATATGAGAAAAATTCGGCCTCCGCCACCGCCAGCCTTTCTTTAATGACATAATAATCTGCCACTGATGAGCAGTGGACAGACAATCATAAGGGCCCTTTACATTTTATATAATATGCATTTTTAGTTTCCAACTTACGTAGTTTATCCACGTTATTCGTATCCAGTCCGAACACTTTAATCGGCGGGCATCTCTCCTTTTGGGCTGGTTGCTGATGCAGTTGATGCTGCTGCGGCTGCTTCCGTTGCTGCTGTTTTTGTTGCTGTTGTTGATGCTGCTGTAGCTGCTGTTGTTTCTTGGCAGCTGTCGAACGTTGTCCCTTTGGCAACTGTAGGGACTGTACTTCTTGCTGCTGTTGTTGTCGCTCCTCTTTAGCCGCTTTCCTGGCAATTAATTTGATTTGGAGGGCTTGGATGTGGGCGTCCAGCTCCTCTCTCTCTGGCTCTTCAACAGCTGCTACCGGTCTTGTTCTTCTTCGTCATCCGATTCGGACGACGTCAGAGCATGGAAGGGGTTCTCTCTGCCGCTGTAGGAGAATCTCCCTTCGTCTTCTGTTGATTCGTATTGTTCGTTGTCATACAATACTGCTAATGTGGCTGCTGCTGTTGTTATTGTTGCTGCTATTTTTGTTTGTGGATTTTACGGTCGTTTTAGTGTCGCCTGATCCGAGACTGGAGCGGCGCTTCGACAGGCTCGGTTGTGGCTGGGGCTTCTTCCTCCCCTCTCCAACATCACCCTATTTATAGAGCTCGGGTCACTCAGCTGCCTCCATGTTACTTTTCACACTGAAGTGTCTTTATTTACTTTTATTGAAAAAAAAAAGACTTCAATGTTTTTTCGGGATATGAACCCGGCAACACTGAGTCACCTACGATCACGCTACAGCGAAGCTATTCGGTGTTATCGTTTTCAGCAACAATTTATGCACTTGAGCACTTGAGCACTAAGCCGAAACACGTCTGCACTGGGAGGAGAAGTATTGCTTCCCCCCATGACCCAACAAATAAAACGGGTAACAAATTTATTATTTATTTATTTGTTTATTTCTTTACAGCAATGACTTAAAATGACTTATGATGAAAATCCAAATGAGATATGGATAACAATAGGAGGGAAAGCTACAAGTAAAACCTTCATTCGACTCTTAAAAACTAGTATTGCAATATTCCCTGGTGATACATTTCATGTTTACATGTTATTAAAACTAATTAATTTATTGCGACAAACTTTTAAGAATTTCATTATCAGAGTTATAGCAATTATTATAAAATCTTTGTGTTAATTTATCAACAAGAGTTAATAAAAAGTTGATATTTGTTTGTTCGTTGCCTGTACTTAGCTTCGATTTACTGTTTACGGGATAAAGAATTTTGATGTATTTGTTCACCTTATCGACAGAAAAAGAAAAGGTAAATTTTGTATCTATCATAATTCTGCAGTGCTCGGACCAGTCAATATTAAAGTAGTCCATTTGAAAATGAACATTATTGGGAAGGAAACAATTTTGGCGTCTACGAGTTAACCAAATTGCTTGTGTTTTTTGGGATTCACCTTAATCTTCCATTTAAATAAGTATTTGAATAATTTTGTTAAAGAATTTTTGTAAAATGCTATCCGCGTAGTATATTCCTGAAGCAAATATAGCTCTATCATCAGCAAGCAATGCAATATTAACATCACTACTAAGATCTGGCGAATCAACAAATAAGCAACAAATATGTTAAATGGAGTAGGGCTGAGTACTGCACCTTGTGGCAATCCTTAAGCAATGTTATGTACAGATAATTTATCATTTTACATTTTAACAACAAATGTTCTTTTATTTAAAAAGCTCTGAATAATTCTAATGGTTTCTTTTTGAAGGCTGAGTTTGATTAATTTGTATATTGAGGCTTTATGCCAAACCGTATCAAAGGCTTTTTCAATATCCAAAAGCACAAACCCAGTTGATTGGTTAGATTGAAATTTACTTTTAACGTGCTTCTTTATCCTTGCGATTTGATGGTATACATTACAAGAATATCGATATCCAAATTGATAATTAGGCAGAATATTATTTGAACTTAAGTGTCGATCAAACTTTTCTTTGACAATGTTTTCTAAAAGATTGCCTACACTGCTTTTACTAAGAAGTAGTGCTTTTGGTCTGTAGCAGAATTTATGGCACGCATTTAATACTGCAGATAAATGTTGTAGGCTTGTGGCAAGAAGAACTTTCAACATTAAGTGGCTTATACCATCTAAACCAGGACCTTTTTTATTCTTAAGATTTTTAATCATTAGTCTTAATTTTGCCACTCAATTGAATATGTATCAATAAAATCAACATTTGTTTGATAAAAATTATCAACTGTCTTAGAGACTTCCGTGGATCACTGTAATGTTCTGTGATAACATGATTCAATGAAAATTTGTTTGCAAGCAAATTGGATTTTTCTACAGGAGCAATGTGGAGTTTATTTTGTTCTTTCAGAGGTGGAATACTCGAACCTCTCATGTTGTTAATATACGCAGCAATACGATTCCAATTTGCAGCGGAATATTTGTAATAAAATGATCGCTACTTTATTTGAATTGAATGGTTCACTTTTATATTAACCGGGATATGATCCGATCCTAAGTCATCGTAGGTAAACGGAGAGTTGCAATAAGACGGTATATTTGTAATAAAAAAATCTAGAGTAGATGGGCTCTTAAATTTAAATGTTGGAACATAAGTAGAGTTTGAAGGATATAGCAATGAAAAATGTGGATGTGCCTCATTGATATTATGCAATATGTTTCCCCAGCAATTAGATCTGAGGAACTAGAACTGGTGGCGACAGTTCAAGTCGCCTCCAAAAATAAAGTTATTCCTTAATCTAAATATTTTTTGTATATCGTGCTTAAAGTGAGTGATAATGTGATAAATGGAGAAAATGCTAACTTTGAAGTGATTGATAAGAAATACGTCTATACCAAAAATTCAGTACACCGCATATGTAATCCCGAGTGTACACTATGAACAATATCTTTCCTTACAACAACAGCAACGCCACCCCGTAGTGTTGACGATAGCAATTATAGTTAGGATGAGAAAAGGATTTGTTATCTTTTAAGTATGTTTCAGAGAGTTACGCAATATCAACTTTTTTAGTTTTAATGGAATTAAGTTTTCTTATTTGTTATGCTTCTTGCATTCCAAGTAACTATGTTAATTGACCATCTCTAAGACCAGCAGGAAGGAGCTCGCAATTTTCGAAAGAAACTGCGAATTTTTACCGGACTCACCTTCGACAGGGATCGTTAAAGGCACCAAGGCAACAATAGGTTTTACGACCCAGCACGCATCATCTTCCTGCAACAGTTCATGGTGACACTGTTCAGAAAGCAGCTACTAAACATCAACAGCCGTCCTAACGAGGAAATCAGGAACCTGAGAAACACAATCCACGGCCAAGGCTACCTCAAAGCGTTAAATCCGCTAAATAAACAGCGACAGCAATCATCATCGAGGCTTAGTCGGCTAACACATCACCACTACATCCCAAAAGGACCACCATTGACTCACGGACTTGAACAACCCGATGTAAGCAACAGCCATTGTAGGACATTTAACAAAAAATTAACCGATAATAATAATAAATATTAAATTAAACAAAGTACATTAGTTGGGCCCCTATTGTTGAGCCAACACCTTAGCCCTTGGTAGTAAGTCTAGTTGTAAACTCAATTGTAAAAAATAATTCTGTTCAATAAATTTGAATCATAGCAGATGTTGACTTCTTATCATGTAATGCGGAGAGGAGAGTTTTTGGCGAATATCAGAATATTGAACGCGGCTGATGCAACTCGGATCAGATGATCTGTGGGGTCTACTGCAGTTGGCGCAACGGTTGTTGTTCATTCAGTTGTCTTGTGACTACCTGAACAATTTGCACAAGATGTTCTTGCATGACAATTCATGGAACCATGCCCGTAAAGTTGACAATTGTGACATTGTGTAAATTTCCCAGTGGACTATTTTGTTGAAAAGGCTATAATGTTTTCGCCGATGTTCATTCAGTTTCGTCGAAGCGTTAGTCGATGCATCTAATTCCGGAAGAAATAAGTCCATCCTTAATCAATTTTTCGTTCATTAAGTCTAGACCAGACAGAATTACTTTTAGAGGACGAGTTTCTTTACAAGAATTGAGAAAAGTTCCGTCTTCACTGTCTCATAGACTTCAAGGGATGGTGAAATGATTATTTGACCGAGGGAAATTTTTTTCTATGGGATATTTTTCAATCTTTAATTCACTAATCAAGCGACGAACGCTTTTACCAGTCGACTTCAATACCACTATAGGAGTAACACTATCCTTAATGACGTTCAAACGTTCTCTATTATTTTTATTCACATCGTCTGAGTCAGCAAGAAGCTGGAAATAATTTATATTTTTGATCATTGTCAAATCACTATCTATGCTATTATTTAAATTAGAAATATTGCTGGGAGGGCAATTAATCCCATCTCCAGAATCACTACGCATTCGTTTGTTAGAAATTTTAGATAATTCCGCGATTCACGATGGGAATAATACACGTGCACGCACTTCAGTTGCTAACTTATGAATCAGGATAACAAAAATCTGTTCGATCAGTAAACGAAGTAAGTATGAAAGGCATCCCAATCAACCTAAACTTAGTGAAACACCCCTTCCCACCTCTCCAGGTCATACAATTTATTTTGACATATTTTTGACCGAAAAGAAAATAATATTAACCTCTTTCAAAATATGCCCAAATCAGAATGTTGAAGAGCAAATCAACAGAGGACATAAGGCAACCTCTGCGAGAACTAATATTTTTCTTTGGCGTACCAAATCCCGTCGTTATCGACAATGAGCCTTCTTTAAATTCAGACGCAATATTATTCATGATGAAAGACGAGCCCGGTATTAATGTCTTCACGACACCACCGTACAAAAGCGAAATAAACGGTCAAGTTGAGCCCTTTCATTCCACCTTAACCGAAATAATGAGGTGCCTTGAGGAAAACGGAACAGAACATAACTTTGAGGAACTAATGGAAAGGACAGTTAATGAATACAACTATAGTATCCACTCCACCACAAATAAAAGACCAGTCGATCTCTTCTTTGGGCATAACGTCAGCTTTATGAATAAACTAGGAAAATAAATTTGGACAAACTGACGCTTGAACAAAAAAAAAGATATTAATTCTCATAATAGGAAAAAGCATATATATATACATAAAAGTCAATAAAAGGCTCGAAACGAAACTTTATAGCCGATTTAAAGAAAAAAAAAGTGAAAGAAAACAGAAATTAGACGATTCAGAAATAAAAGGGGATCACTTTTAAGATTTTGTTCTGAGCAACTTGAAGTCATTTTAAATGACATTTGGCCATACCACCCCAAATCGGGCAGCCGTAAGTTAATATTGGCTGGAAGATTACTTTAAATATAATAATTTTGTTTCAATGGATAGTTGCGACTTCCTGTTTATTAATGGGTATAATAAAGTGGTCGCAATCTTTCTTCTTTTTTAAGGTCTGCGTGACATGGCAACTAAAGGTAAGTTTCGAATCCAAGTATATTCCAAGATATTTTGCACACAAATTCCAATTTATCTGGTTACCAAAAATGGGAATTGGATTCTGAGGAAGAAAACAAGATTTTCTTTTTCTGGTGAAAAAGACAGCTTGAGTTTTCTCAGAATTGATTTTTATTTTCCACCTGTAGAAATAACTGTATTATCTCACTTCCATTTAACAGTATCCTCTCAACGATGAGAGCATACTCACGCGAGATTTATATCACAGTATCGTCAGCAAACAGTGCCACCTGGCAATTAGGTAAATATGGAAAGTAAGATGTGTATATATTATATAGAATTGAAGAGAGAACTGAGCCTTGAGGAACACCCATGGAAACGTTATTGGGGCTTGGCAAAGGTGTATTAACGTGGACCCGAAAACAACGACTACTTAAAAAACTTTGGACTATTTTGACTAGGTATGCGGGATAGTTAAGATTTAGCATTTTGTAAATGAGACCGTTATGCCAGACTGTACAATGGCCTTCTCCACATCAAGTAGAATCATACCAGTAGATTTGCCTGTTAATCGATTAGATCTGATACGATTCCATATCCAGACATTGATGGGAAGTATTATGAAATTGTCTGAAACCGAACTGAGTATTAGGAAATATTGCATTGTCAATTGTAAATTCTAGAATTGGTTTTTTCAGAACTTTCACTAAGATTTTACTAAGACTGCTAAGCATACTAATATGTCTCTAACTGCTGGGGTACTCCGCAGGTTTTCCTGGTTTTAAGATTGGTATAACTTTTGCCATTTTCCATTTGTCAGGGAAATATTGTGTCTTAAGGCACGCATTAACAAGAAATGTAAGATATTTTATTCCCGATTGAGGCAGACGTTTCAAGAACATGTTTCTTATACCGTCTAAACCACCAGATTTGTTTTCAGAATATTTTTTATGGTAATCACTCGAATAAATACATTGTTTGGAGTGATAAAGATATCGTTGTTACAAACTCTAGTTGCTTCATTAACCAGAATACAACTATAGTATCCACTCCACCACAAATAAAAGACCAGTCGATCTCTTCTTTGGGCATAACGTCAGCTTTATGAATAAACTAGGAAAATAAATTTGGACAAACTGACGCTTGAACAAAAAAAAAAAGATATTAATTCTCATAATAGGAAAAAGCATATGTATATATACATAAAAGTCAATAAAAGACTCGGAACGAAACTTTCTAGCCGATTTAAAGAGAAAAAAGTGAAAGACAACAGAAATTAGACGATTCAGAAATAAAGCGGAAAAGTGGTACACAAGAGTCATATTCGAAATTAAAATCCCTTTTCTCTTAAGGTTTTTAACTGCAAGCTGTTATGCCAAAATACAGATTCTTGATTATTCATTGAGCGAGCTGCTGGCAATCGAAATTGGAATGGCTAAAATCCGAAATGGATATTTCAAGATGGTGCATGTAACAGATCTAGAGCCCTGTGAAACCTTAGCTGCCAACATAAGTAATACAATAGAAGAAACTATAAACAAAAATCATCCTTCCCATCCCTTCTTTCTCCACGAATTAAACCAGATTATAAATATATTAAATGGATTAAAACCAAGATCCAGGCATAAAAAATCAATCAATTCCATAGGACGCGCATGGAAATGGATAGCAGGTAATCCTGACCATGACATATTTCTATACAAAAAAAAACGACAATGAAACATTGAAGCTGAGTGGTACATTTCTTATAGATTTTTATCAGAATTCATCATTTAAAATTGAAAACGAAACCTACATCTCCGATATCATAGCTTCTACAATAAAATCTTCATAGTCCTCATAGTCTTCTTTATTTTACACATGAAATTGTTTATTACAGTACCTGTATTGCACATTTACATTTGTTAAAATAAATAAATTATAAATAAATGAGTAAATAGATATGTATAGATAAAAAGAAAAGCAAAAATAAATAAATTGTGTACAAACGAATAAATGACGAAAAACACTTCAATTAATTATTTTATTAATAACATTATACGGAAAGACTGAGACTTAAGAGATTTCCGAAAGAGCACAAGGAATATTAAAGTTGTTTTTAAGCTTCTCAATACGTTCGTTAATCAGTTCAATACCCGCCCTTGTATGCAGTTCGTTGGTAGAAAATGCCATGCCATACCATGAACTTTTTCTAAGACTTTACTAGCACTGCTAAGCAGACTAATAGCTGGGTTATATATTATAGCAGTTATAGCTGGGGTACTCCGCAGGTTTTCCTGGTTTTAAGATTGGTATAACTTTTGCCATTTTCCATTTGTCAGGAAAATATTGTGTCTTAAGGCACGGATTGACAAGAAATGTAAGATATTTTATTCCCGATTGAGACAGACGTTTCAAGAACATGTTTTTTATACCGTCTAATCCACCCGATTTGTTAATCTTCAGTGTTTTCAGAATATTTTTTATGGTAATCACTCGAATAAATACATTGTTTGGAGTGATAAAGATATCGTTGTTAAAAACTCTAGTTGCTACATTAACCAGAGTATCAGTTTCCGTTTCCTCTAAATTACTCGAGACAAGATGATTTGCTGAGAAGGTTTTAGATAATAAATCTGCCATCTCTTTGTCTGTGAAGAAGGTGTAATCATCACAGATAAGTGCAGGAATATGCCTATTTTTATGGTTTGCAATGTTTTTCTAATGGTTTTAGTTTTTGGTTCCATTTAAAGTTTCGAAAATCCAAAATAAGATTCCGAATCAGTTTATTTATGTAATCTAACTGTTATAGCTGGGGTACTCCGCAGGTTTTCCTGGTTTTAAGATTGGTATAACTTTTGCCATTTTCCATTTGTCAGGGAAATATTGTGTCTTAAGGCACGCATTGACAAGAAATGTAAGATATTTTATTCCCGATTGAGGCAGACGTTTCAAGAACATGTTTCTTATACCGTCTAAACCACCAGATTTGAATTTCTTCTAATACTATTTCGGAATCCAATGTGTTCGATAATCCAATTTGGTAATTTTAGAGGAGAAATATACTTATTCTTTCTTGGAACACTATTTACAATTGCTTCGATTACAACATCGGTAAAGTTATTCCCTATATTGTCAACATAACGACTACAGGAAATTGTATCTAAAACACAGGTAAGGCCAGTAAGTCCTACGTTTATTTTGGAATAATATTTAGTCCAGTTTGTTTTCTTGTATGCTATGTATGCTATAATACAATAGAAGAAACTATAAACAAAAATCATCCTTCCCATCCCTTCTTTCTCCACGAATTAAACCAGATTATAAATATATTAAATGCAAAGCAAAATTAAAAACGAATCTTTCTCATTCTCCCGTAAAAGCCATTATTTATTGAAGAAATATTGTTCTAAATTGAGAAAAACGAATTACCTTCGTTGAGAAAATGTCTTTTTTAATGAAAAGGACAAACACGTCGTGGATATCAATGGGTAAAATATCTTACTGCAAGGATAGTGCGAAGTTTTGTTATTGGCTATGTTTTGTTGTTCATAGCATTAATCTATTCTTTTCCCTGCAGGTTTTTATGGCAGCGTGATATTGGGTCCGTAATCAACATTTCATTAATTCATTTAAAGCACCAGGTAATTCTCCCATTAAAAGGTCCTTCAGTTTTAAAAAAATTTGTGTTGTTTGTGCTGATGTTCGGATCCCCAAGAGGCCTATTGCACCCGCACCAGAAAATATGAAAATATGTTAATATATGGCGGTTAAATTTTAAGGAGTTGATTTTGAATAAAACAAATTATTTAGGAAATTATTGTCATTTCTTTTTATTATAATAATATTGGTATGGTTCAATTATGTATGGAACAAAATATCGGCCAAATGGCCGCCACGACATCGGCGGCACACCTCCATCCGATGGTCCAAATTTTCGATGACGCTGAAGCATAATTGAGGTTCTATGCCGTTAATGTGCCGAATTATCCCATCCTTTAGCCCTTGAATCGTTGCTGGCTTATAAACGTACACCTTTTCTTTCAAATAACCCCAAAGAAAAAAATCCAACGGTGTCAAATCAAATCGCCACCACGTGAGATAACACGGCCATTCAATCTGTCGCGCTAAAGAGCCATTGTTTCGTTAGCCGTGTGGCAAGTGGCACCGTCCTGTTGAAACCACATATCGTCCACATTCATATCTTCCAATTCAGGCCATAAAAAGTTCGTTATCATTTCACGATAGCGAGCACCATTCACAGTAACTGCCTCATTTTGGAAAAAATACGGCCCGATGATGCCGCCAGCAAATAAACCGCACCAAACAGTCGCTCTTTGTTTGTGCATTGGTTTTTGGACAATCACTCTTGGATTATCATTCGCCCAAATGCGGCAATTCTGCTTATTGACGAATCCACTGAGGTGAAAATGTGCCTCATCACTGAAGATGATTTTCTTCGAAAATTGATCAGGAAGTGCACGATATGCATTTTGATTTGAACGCCCATTTTCATAATAAGCCTGAATAGCTTTAACGCGTTGCTCGATTGTGTATCTTTCCATGGTTCAAATTGAGTTAGTCTGAAATTGAGAAATGTCAAATGAAATGCAAGAAAAAACTTGACGTTCAGATTGAACATCGGCTTTTAAAACATCGGCACCCTTTATAAATGATTAGATAAAGATTAAAATGACAGGCACGTGCATTAACGTAAACGAATGTTTTGTGTTTGCGTTTTATGTTCGTGGCTTGTGTTTTATGTTTATGTAAAGAACGTGTGGGTGAAAATGGAGGGCATTTAAATAATTTTAGGAAATCGTTGAAATTACAAATGACAAACGCGTAACATTTTATCCTTGGAGGTGGGGTCACTCAAATCTCTATTTCAAAATTGTAAAAGGAAGTACAACCTAACTCTGATAAAATATTTCAAAATAAATTCTAACAGCAGATGAACTTTCTGTCGGTCTGAAGCTGTGCGAAGAAATGTTGTGCTACACCTCGTTTATGGTAACACTCGTCGAATGATTTAAGAAACTTTTTATCGATTTCTCGAATGTATTCTATGAAATCTCGTGGAGCTGCAAATAAATTGCTGTCTTGAAATTGCTAAAACTATGTAAATTTTACGCTTGGGGATGCATCAGACAGCGAGAGCACGGTTTTTGGCAAACTGCAGGTATGACTTTCGTAACACTTCCGAGAAAGCCAACCACAGACATACATGAAACTATTTTCTTGCAGAAAATCATTCACTTCCAGTCGTCGAGAGGCTTTCGTTCGCGAATGACATTCCAATCCGGCTATTTCTTAGTGTCTATCCTAAAGGTAAACTGGCAAAATTCCGAAACGCTGCAGATCTCCGAATTCCGAGGGTATATCCAATCCCTTGGATAAAAAATCTCGCAGCATGAGTGGTACCAGTGCGGGTAAAAATGACCCAAGGGGTAATTTTTATAGCTCATTGCAGTGTTTCCTTGATGCGGGTGAAATGGACGAAGTTATCTCGCCGAGTGAAACTCAAATTAAAAAAGTGTTTGTACCTCATATAAAATTACTCCAGAAAGCTAATGACTATGTGCATAGTTTCATGAAAGCATTAAATATCTCCAAATATGCCATTAAAAAATTAACCATAGGAATAAAAATCTTATATGAAACTTTTGAAACATATAACACTGTGATCGCGTTTTTAAAAGAGAACAATTGTCAGTTTTTCACTCATGATATAAAGAGTGAACAGGCATTCAAAGTAATGTTACATGGACTTGATAACATTGAAGCAAACGACTTAAAGCTTGAATTAACTGAGCGCGGTTTAAAGTGTATTGACGTTAAAAAAATCACAAAGAACTACGAGAGATATAGTGACACTTTGCACTTAGTTTCGCTTGAAAATGGGTCAATTAAATTAATTGATCTTAAGAAAAATGTCCGATCCGTCTTCCACACAAATGTTCGGGCATGGCGAACGTAATTGTCATGTAAGAACATATTGTGGACTCTGCGCCGGCTCACACAAGACTGCCGATTGCAAAAATCTCAATATACAGAAATGTGCAAATTGCAACGGCGAGCATAAAGCTAGTGATGTCGCTTGTTTAACAGAGCAAAATATTTAGAGCTTAAGAGCAATATGGCAAACAGACAAAATCAGTCTCGGCATTACACTCGAAAAGCTTTATCTTCAACGCAAGCTTTCAATACAGAACCGGTTCGCAATGTGCATGTTGATCTGTCATCAATGACAGCTTTTCCTCCTCATCCGCAACGAAGACAACCGACGGGGGAACGTTATCATCAATCGGACGCCATCAGCTGTTTGCAACCACCAAACACACGGAGGACTAATACTCACCAAACTGAGTGGAGGAGCTGAATGTTTTAATAATGGAAATGATATCAAAATTGCCAGTATGTAAAACTAAAAGCGACCAATTTCAAGTTATTGCACAATTAGCAACAACATTTTTGTATTATAATGATGATAAGTAATAATATGATAGATAGTTATTTAAATATAGTAACATGGGACGCTAGGGGGATTCGACATAAAAGCGCGGAATTCATAAACTTTTTGAATTCAAAAAACATTGACAAAGCTTTAGTGACCGAAACATCCCAAGACCAAAATCTATTCACATCAAACTTTAAATGCTGTCGAGTTGATAGAACTACTAGACCTGGTGGTATTGTAGCTATTCTCGTGAGCAGATCGATTCAACACACACTCTTACACTATAACACAATTGGTAGAAAACATAGGCATCAAAGTGAAATTAAATAATCATAGAACTTTAAAAGTTTTCTGTGTCTACTTTCCTGGTGGCAGTGTATCAGATATGAAAAAGAATTGTTTAAGAAAGGATTTGCGTAAACTGTTTCCCTTGCATGACGATTTCCTAATCGGAGGTGATTTAAACAGCAGACACAGAGATTGGGGTTGTATGCGAGCTAATGCTTGGGTTAATTTGCTTTGTAATCTTTCTGTTTCTCTACCCATTAGCATATTGTTTCCGTGCAGTCCAACATATATATATACCTGCTGGATCACGTGGTTGTCCATCTGTGCTTGATATCTATGTCACTAACTGTCCTAATTTTGTAACTGATCCTGTCGTTTTTAATTAACTGAATTCAGACCATAACCCAGTATTGTGCAAGCTTCTTTTGAATGGAGCAAAACAGTTTCAGTATATTTATGATATGAAAAATGCCAATTGGACTCATTATAGAAGTAGTACAAAAAGCTTCAACATGTCAATTCTTACTTAGATCAAATAACATGTAAGTAAGATGTTGACTCTCTTGTTAACACTTACAAAACACATCTTGGATTCTGCTCACTAAAGTATACCAAAGGTAGCTAAAACAAATAATTCTTTCTAGCTCCCATTGCATATTTTAAATCTTATATGGATAAGAAATATGTTTAGGAGAATTAGGCAGAGGTATAGGCAACCTTATTTTAGAAACCAGATGAAATACCTGAACAACATCATCAATAAACATATATTTCAATTTCGAAATGAATCCTGGAGTAAGAAGCTTCAGGATTTAGAAAAGGATTCGAAGCCATTTTGGAACATGATAAAAATAGTCAGAAATAATAATAGGCATATCCCACTGCTCAAAGAACATGCAAATATTTATTTTACAGACAGTGAGAAAGCCAATGCTCTAGCCGTTACTTTTGGGCGTAATCGTTGCAAATCGCAACATTTGGGTGTTGCGCATACAAACTCTGTGGTTGATAGTTCTGTCGAGAGACTAAGAACACTGAACATAAATACACCTGTAGATGCTTACGTAGACGAAGAAGACATCTTGTTTTTTATAAATAATCTGGTAATTCGAAAGTCTGGAGGATTAGATTATGTAAGAAACATATATCTTAAGGAACTACCAAAAAAAGGGATCAAAATGATGGTGTATACTATCAACTCCTGCCTTAAAATGCAGTACTTTCCGATCAAATGGAAGCTTGCCAAAGTCTCACCCATATTAAAAGCAGGTAAGTTAGCTGTTAATCCGGGTAGTTATCGACCAATAAGCCTATTAAGTAACCTTATTAAAGTTTATGAAAAAATTCTAAGGGAAAAGATTATGAAAATCATTGATAATAACCATATCTTTTCGAATGAACAGTTTGGTTTTAGACGCAACCACAACACTGCCTATCAAGTACAAAGAATTTATAATCATGTTAAAAGTAACCGGTCGATAGGAAAATCGACCGGCATGATTTACTTGATATTGAAAAGGCCTTTGACTGTGTTTGGCATAATGGATTGATACATAAAATGATGATTCTAAACTTTCCTCCTTATCTGTGCAATATAATCCTAAATTTTCTGTCTGATCGCCGTTTTCAAGTGCATGTCAATAGTGGTGTATCTAATGTAGTCTACTTGAAGTCCAGAGTACCTCAGGGTTCTGTTCTGGGGCCCATTCTCTATAATTTATATACCTCAGACCTTCCAGATCTGCCTGAATGTGGATTAGCTGTTTTTACTGATGACACAGCTGTATCTTCATCCGATGATTTTGCTCTCAATATTGAGATCAATCTAAAATATGCGATGGAAATACTATAAATGTATTTTAATAAATGGAGGATCCAATTAAAAAACGACAAACTGCAAGCTATATTTTTCTATATTTATTTCCCTCTTCTAATTTTCAGATTAATGGAACAAACGTAAAGTTTCAGAATTCTGTTAAATATTTAGGTGTCCATCTTGATTCCAAATTAACATTCCAGGAACACATCTCACAGACTGTTAATAAGGTTAATATTGCAACGAGAGTCCTTTACCCATTTATAAATAAAAGATCATCACTTTCTCTGCCAAATAAAATAATTGTATTTAAAGTTATATTTCAAGCTATTCTTCTTTATGGTTGTTCCGTTTGGGGAAACTCCTCCCATCGCCACATAAAAAAATTACTAGCAGCTCAGAATAAAGTTCTAATGTTAATATTAAACCTACCATGGGATTATCCTACTTTACACCTTCATAAAGGAGCTGGTATTGAATTTGTGTCAAAGAGAATATCCAACATCACTGAAAAGTGTATGAATTCTTGCGCTTTTGCTGACAATACCCTAGTTAATGATCTGTTTGCAACTACTAGTCAAAATGTATGAATTATTTATTTATTAACTTGTTAAATAAACAGGCAATTTATTTATATTTGTATTTTCATTTTAATTATTTGTTAACTTATTTGTTTATTTATTTATTTATTAATTTGTGTGATTATTGATTTATTACTTTATTTATTTATTTATTTTAATTATTACTATTATTATTATTATTTTTTATTTTTTTTTACTTATATTGAAGGTTTTGTCGTGTTTCCACCAAAATTCTAATTCTTGCCCTTTTTAAAATTTTTGTAATAACTTCTCTGAAGAAAGATATATTATGAAAATATCAAATCTCTGTTATTAATAGTAAATTGTGCAATAACAAATCCATTGTAAATTTATAACGAAATAAAGCTATCTATCTATGAATTGTATGATGTCATTCCATGTGGCACGAAGATCACAAGAAGACCCATTAAAAATCATATCATTTGCGAAGAGACAATTGCTGGAGCTCTTCATTAAATGAGGAGAATCATAGAAGAAATTAATTCTACCATTATCGACTAGACTCATGCTAAACCGCGGAAGTTGGACAAACAAACTGCACAGGTAATAGGCCAGAAGAAGAGCACGTACAGCTTGGAAAAGTAGTTTTTTAATAAAAAAAATTAACCGGCCACTTAGATCGAAACTCATCTTCACAATAATCGAAATGGGCTTTTAAGGACATCTCGTCAGCTGAAATGGAACAGTATTTGAAAGCACTGGGTAGCTGATTTGGTTTCAATTCTAGAGCTTTCACATTAAAGCTAATATTGCCCGGTGATTTTGGCCAGGAGGAAATGTAAGTACGAAGAGTGTTAACCGTAGAAAGATTTCAAAATGACCGGAGTAGTCTATAGGAAACTGGTGATGTAAGATGAATTGAGAGTGCCAATATCTTCAATTCACGAGAGAACATATTTCCCTTACTATAAATCCTATTGTTTTTCCTGGTGTTCGCGACAATGGTTTTAATGTCCTTTGTAGAATTATGGCAAAGTTTCTCCTCATTTAACCGAAGGTTTTGCTCTTGGAGTTCTTTTATCTGAGTTTCCAATAATAAAATGTATTTATCCCTATCTTCGATAATTGTTTTCAAATCGCAACATTTGCTTTCCATTTTTAAAACTGTTGCCTCGACATTTTTCAGATGTTGTCGAAGGCCTACTTTTTGGGAGTCCCATTTGTAAGTAACTCACAAGTTTGTACCGCCTTGTCGCAAGTTTCCAAAATTTTGGACTCTCCCCAATTTTTCACTTCGTTGATGTCTTCATGCATGAAGACATCTTCTTCGTGCCTGAATACATCTTTTTCATGCATTTTACCTAAAAAATGTTTGTCACGCTGTCGCCACAGCTCTCTCCTTTTAATAGAGATAGCATATTAATAATGTGTACATTTGCGTTTTTTTTTGTTAATTTCTTATTCCTATTCTTATTTATATGCTATTACGTACGTATTATCATAAAGCAGTATATGATATTACTACTACATTAACTATATTAACTTAACTTATATTATAAATGAAAATTTCTTTTATTATTCTTAGTATTTAAAATATAATTCTAACAGAATTCTCTTACATACTAACTGCCTTATCATATTCTTAAGAGTACGCTTATAAATACATCTATTAAGTCACCGTAGTAGATATTTACGAGTTACGTTTTTCAGTCCACCTAAAAATTTAAGAAACGTGTTTCGTGGGAAGGTCGTTGCTTTAAGGCAAAATAATAAATAAAGGACTTTATAGTAAAGAAGAAAACACACACCAATCTAAATTTAAAATGCTTAACTGCAGCATGCTGACAATAATAATAAAAATGAATTAATAATGTTATTTGTACAATATATTTACTTTATAATATAAAGTAAATTACATAAACAATAAATAGTCGTGCAACTAGCTGTCAACAATAGCGGCTCGATTAAATAGGGAATAAAAAAGAATAATTAGTAAGTATATATATAAGTTTAGTATATAGGCACCTTAATAAACCATGGCTCTCAGCTAGATTATTTACGGAATAAAACAGAATAGGTATGCATATGTAAGTGCATGTGCATTTGCTTTTGCATTTGATTATAGGAATAAGAATGAGTTATATTTTGTTAAATAGGTTAAGGGATGAAAAAGCAATTGATGATACATATACAGATATAATGTAGCTGATAGAGAAAATATATTTAATACCTAACCTGTCTGCATTTAAAATAAACAAGGCATACAATTGTCATACAGATTAAATACATATTAGGTTGTCGAAGCGCGAAATGGGAAGGGTAGAAATAGAGTTTCCTCGCAAGACGAAACTAGAGGATATTTACTAGGATATTACTTACATGTTGTTATCATGTGTTCCATATTCATGGAGGTAATTCTCACAATCGAGTATGCACTTCTCCAATACATTTCTAAATCGTTTCTTTTTTATCAATAAATTCACTTTTAAATTTATATTTGATTTTAATTGATCTTTTGAAAATGATAGATATGGTTTGTTTACTTTGGGAATTCACCACGAAAAGTAGGAGAAACTAAAGATCGCAGGTCTTGTCCACAAGGTACATTCAATAGGCACATATCTCAAAGACATTTTAAAATGGGATCAATTAAATGCGAATTAAAAATCTTGTGTACAATATCAAATATCACGCGTACAAAAATACAAATATCACGTATTCTGTTTGCCAGAAAACAATCTTTGAATGGATTTAAATTCTTTTATTTGCCTTTACTACTATTTCTACAAGGAAATTTGGGTAAATTTACACAATTCAAGAATGTCTAAATCAAGGACAAATCAAAGAGTCCATATTTGATTGCAGTTCTAATTAATTAATAAAATTTCATGAAGACTTACTTCTTACATACATATCCGCCTATAAAAAAGCGTGACAATATGTTAATTATTATGAATATATTATTTATATTATGAAAAGCATGATGTTAAGTACAATTTCGGTTATCAATCCTATTTTTAAATAAGCTACACATTATTTTGTGAAAATTGTATAACATTGCTGTAAATATAATAACTGATTCAAATTTGTATTCGGGCTCTCATTTTTTATTTTAAGCTTTAAAAATGGTTATGAATCGGTTTCTGAACATCCTTATCACGTGTTATTGATTTGTGAATTCATGAAGCAGCCGCTATGTTCCGTGTTAAAAATCCGCGAATTTTCCGCCATTTTCCTGGTGAATCCGCCAGTTTTGTGAAAGTATGTGTGAAATGCAAGGGAATTCCACTACACTCTTATTTTTTACGGCTCAATGCCGCCATGGACTAGGGGAAAAAATGGCCGAAGTTGGATATCTATCCCTCCATTATTTCCGTCTGTAGCTGCTAATATCATCTTTCGGTTTAGCAGGCTTAAGCAGCAATCTGAAAAGTAGCAGAATTTAAGACATGCATTTAATACTGCAGTTAAACCAGTACTTTTCTTATTCTTAAGATTTTGAATCATTGGTTTTAATTTTGCCACTTCAATTGAATACGCATCAATCAAAATTAGCTTGAAAAAAATTTTCAACTGTGTTAGAGACTTCCGTGAAAGTAGATGGATCACTGTAATGTTCTGTGATAACATGATTCAATGCAAATTTGTTTGCAAGCAAATTGGATTTTTCTACAGTAGCAATGTGGAGTTTATTTTGTTCTTTCAGAGGTGGAATACTCGAACCTCTCATGTTGTTAATATACGCAGCAATACGATTCCAATTTGCAGCGGAATATTAGTAATAAAATGATCGTTACTTTATTTGAATTGAATGGTTCACCTTTATATTAACCGCGAGATGATCCGATCCTAAGTCATCGTAGGTAAACGGAGAGTTGCAATAAGACGATATATTTGGAATAAAAAAATCTAGAGTAGAAGGGCTCTTAAATTTAGATGTTGGAACATAAGTAGAGTTTGGAGGATATAGCAATGAAAAATGTGGGTGTGTCTCACTGATATTATGCAATATGTTTCCAGAGCAATTAGCTCTAAGGCAGTTCCATAACTGGTGGCGACAGTTCAAGTCGCCTCCAAAAATAAAACTATTCCTTAATCTAAATATTTTTTGTAAATCGTGCTTAAAGTGAGTTATCTTCTCAGGCGATCTATTTCCACCAGGAAAATAAACGGAGAAAATGCTAACTTTGGAGTTATTGTTAAGAAATACGTCTATATCAACTAATTCAGTACACCGCATATGTAATCCCGAGTGTACACTGTGAACAATATCTTTCCTTACAACAACAGCAACGCCACCCCCCGTAGTGTTGCTCCTGTCTAAACGATAGCATTTATAGTTAGGATGAGAAAAGGATTTGTTATCTTTTAAGCATGTTTCAGAGAGTAACGCAATATCAACTTTTTTAGTTTAAATGGAATTAAAAAATTCAGTTTTCTTAGTTGTTATGCTTCTTGCATTCCAAGTAACTATAGTAACTAACTATTATTTGAATAGGTGTACTTAATGGCTAGGGAAGTAATAACATTGAATTGGTCACGTCTTGTGGAACATTTTTGAAGCTTTGCTAAAACTTTCCTTAAAAGAGAATTAATCTCCTCATAAGAGAATAAATTGTAGCTTTGAGTGCTTTGAGTGATTGTAGCAGATGTTGCTTACAGATAGCCGCGGAAAAGTTCGAAATCCAAACAGCGAACAAGTTTGTCTACTATACCAAATGGGGTATTCGTATCAATGCTGGGAAATTGGTACTTATGTGCTTAAGGAGACCATACAGAGGTTGATGCAGATCAGCAGCTAAATGTCGAAGCATAAAGGTATTGCTCCCTAACTGTTCAGATATATCAAAACACGAAAAGGACAAGTATATTGGCGTTAACTTCACGGAAAGGTTGAAGTTCAATAGTCATTCGAAACTGACCCTTAAGGAAGCCAATCTAGGCCTCCACCGGATCTATCCCTTGATACGCAAGCAAAATGGATTCAGCCAAAGGACAAAACTGGTATTATACAAGCAGATTATACGGCCGATCTTAACGTACGGCTTCCCAATATGGCACACCATCTCTAAGACCAGCATGAAGAAGCTCGCAATTTTCGAAAGAAACTGCGAATATGTACCGGACTCACCTTCGACATGGATCGTCAAAGGCACCAAGGCAACAATAGGTTTTACGACCCAGCACGCATCATCTTCCTGCAACAGTTCATGGTGACACTGTTCACAGGAAATCAGGAACCTGAGAAACACAATCCACGGCCAAGGCTACCTCAAAGCGTTAAATCCGCTAAATAAGCAGCGACAGCAATCATCATCGAGGCTTAGTCGGCTAACACATCACCACCACATCCCAAAAGGACCACCATTGACTCACGGACTTGAACAACCCGATGTAAGCAACAGCCATTGTAGGACATTTAAAAAAAAAATTAACCGATAATAATAATAAATATTAAATTAAACAAAGTACATTAGTTGGGCCCCTATTGTTGAGCCAACACCTTAGCCCTTGGTAGTAAGTCTAATTGTAAACTCAATTGTAAAAAATAATTCTGTTCAATAAATTTGAATCGTAGCAGATGTTGACTTCTTATCATGTAATGCGGAGAGGAGAGTTTTTGGCGAATATCAGAATATTGAACGCGGCTGATGCAACTCGGATCAGATGATCTGTGGGGTCTACTGCAGTTGGCGCAACGGTTGTTGTTCATTCAGTTGTCTTGTGACTACCTGAACAATTTGCACAAGATGTTCTTGCATGACAATTCATGGAACCATGCCCGTAAAATTGACAATTGTGACATTGTGTAAATTTCCCAGTGGAAGTTCATTCAGTTTTGTCGTAGCGTTAGTTTATGCATCTGATTCCGGAAGAAATTAGTCCATCCTTAATCAACTTTTCGTTCATTAAGTCTAGACCAGACAGAATTACTTTTAGAGGACGAGTTTCTTTACAAGAGTATGAGAAAAGTTCCGTCTTCCATGTCTCATAGACTTCAAGGGATGGTGAAATGATTATTTGAACGAGGGAAATGTTTATGGGTTATTTTTCAATCCTTAATTCACTAATCAAGCGATGAACGCTTTCACCAGTCGACTTCAATACCACTGTAGGAGTAACACTACCCTTAATGACGTTCAAACGTTCACTATTATTTTTATTCACATCGTCTGAGTCAGCAAGAGGCTTGAAATAATTTATATTATTGATCATTGTCAAATCACTATCTATGCTATTATTTAAATTAGAAATATTGCTGGGAGGGCAATTAATCCCATCTCCAGAATCACTACGCATTCGTTTGTTAGAAATTTTAGATAATTCCGCGATTCACGATGGGAATAAAACACGTGCACGCACTTCAGTTGCTAACTTATGAGTCACTAACTATTATTTGAATAGGTGTACTTAATGGCTAGGGAAGTAATAACATTGAATTGGTCACGTCTTGTGGAACATTTTTGAAGCTTTGCTAAAACTTTCCTTAAAAGAGAATTAATCTCCTCATAAGAGAATAAATTGTAGCTTTGAGTGCTTTGAGTGATTGTAGCAGATGTTGCTTACAGATAGCCGCGGAAAAGTTCGAAATCCAAACAGCGAACAAGTTTGTCTACTATACCAAATGGGGTATTCGTATCAATGCTGGGAAATTGGTACTTATGTGCTTAAGGAGACCATACAGAGGTTGATGCAGATCAGCAGCTAAATGTCGAAGCATAAAGGTATTGCTCCCTAACTGTTCAGATATATCAAAACACGAAAAGGACAAGTATATTGGCGTTAACTTCACGGAAAGGTTGAAGTTCAATAGTCATTCGAAACTGACCCTTAAGGAAGCCAATCTAGGCCTCCACCGGATCTATCCCTTGATACGCAAGCAAAATGGATTCAGCCAAAGGACAAAACTGGTATTATACAAGCAGATTATACGGCCGATCTTAACGTACGGCTTCCCAATATGGCACACCATCTCTAAGACCAGCATGAAGAAGCTCGCAATTTTCGAAAGAAACTGCGAATATGTACCGGACTCACCTTCGACATGGATCGTCAAAGGCACCAAGGCAACAATAGGTTTTACGACCCAGCACGCATCATCTTCCTGCAACAGTTCATGGTGACACTGTTCACAGGAAATCAGGAACCTGAGAAACACAATCCACGGCCAAGGCTACCTCAAAGCGTTAAATCCGCTAAATAAGCAGCGACAGCAATCATCATCGAGGCTTAGTCGGCTAACACATCACCACCACATCCCAAAAGGACCACCATTGACTCACGGACTTGAACAACCCGATGTAAGCAACAGCCATTGTAGGACATTTAAAAAAAAATTAACCGATAATAATAATAAATATTAAATTAAACAAAGTACATTAGTTGGGCCCCTATTGTTGAGCCAACACCTTAGCCCTTGGTAGTAAGTCTAATTGTAAACTCAATTGTAAAAAATAATTCTGTTCAATAAATTTGAATCGTAGCAGATGTTGACTTCTTATCATGTAATGCGGAGAGGAGAGTTTTTGGCGAATATCAGAATATTGAACGCGGCTGATGCAACTCGGATCAGATGATCTGTGGGGTCTACTGCAGTTGGCGCAACGGTTGTTGTTCATTCAGTTGTCTTGTGACTACCTGAACAATTTGCACAAGATGTTCTTGCATGACAATTCATGGAACCATGCCCGTAAAATTGACAATTGTGACATTGTGTAAATTTCCCAGTGGAAGTTCATTCAGTTTTGTCGTAGCGTTAGTTTATGCATCTGATTCCGGAAGAAATTAGTCCATCCTTAATCAACTTTTCGTTCATTAAGTCTAGACCAGACAGAATTACTTTTAGAGGACGAGTTTCTTTACAAGAGTATGAGAAAAGTTCCGTCTTCCATGTCTCATAGACTTCAAGGGATGGTGAAATGATTATTTGAACGAGGGAAATGTTTATGGGTTATTTTTCAATCCTTAATTCACTAATCAAGCGATGAACGCTTTCACCAGTCGACTTCAATACCACTATAGGAGTAACACTACCCTTAATGACGTTCAAACGTTCACTATTATTTTTATTCACATCGTCTGAGTCAGCAAGAGGCTTGAAATAATTTATATTATTGATCATTGTCAAATCACTATCTATGCTATTATTTAAATTAGAAATATTGCTGGGAGGGCAATTAATCCCATCTCCAGAATCACTACGCATTCGTTTGTTAGAAATTTTAGATAATTCCGCGATTCACGATGGGAATAAAACACGTGCACGCACTTCAGTTGCTAACTTATGAGTCAGGATAACAAAAATCTGTTCGATCAGTAAACGAAGTAAGTATGAAAGGCATCCCAATCAACCTAAACTTAGTGAAACACCCCTTCCCACCTCTCCAGGTCATACAATTTATTTTGACATATTTTTGACCGAAAAGAAAATAATATTAACCTCTTTCAAAATATGCCCAAATCAGAATGTTGAAGAGCAAATCAACAGAGGACATAAGGCAACCTCTGCGAGAACTAATATTTTTCTTTGGCGTACCAAATCCCGTCGTTATCGACAATGAGCCTTCTTTAAATTCAGACGCAATATTATTCATGATGAAAGACGAGCCCGGTATTAATGTCTTCACGACACCACCGTACAAAAGCGAAATAAACGGCCAAGTTGAGCGAGTTATGTTCAGGAATGGATGGACACAATTGAAACAATGTATTTTTCCTTTAGCAACATTTATTAGATTCTAAGTAAATTGATTGATGACTGATATATTCAAAAATCTACGAAGAATTGTAAAAACTAAGATAATAAAGGAACACAAAAAGACGCTTACTAGACAAAATTAGGTGATGTGTATGTACAGTAAACAAACAACAAGTGCTTAGATATATTGGTACCAAGGTGAAAGGTGCAGCGACATGTTGCGGCATGTAACTCCTCCCACCGAAGATTCGATTTCGTTTGAGCGAAATCGAACCCTATAAAAACTATCTTATAACTAACTGATTAATAATTATGACTAAGTTTATGTATATATGTACTTTATACATTACATTATAACAACTGAAAATAGTAATTGTGATTTTTGTTTTTAGCATTCCTCTACATATGTATTATTAATTATTTTTCTTTACATTTTCATTAGCCTAATTGTATTTTATCTAATTATGCTTCAATATGATATATGTAGATATAATTTCATATACATGTACATACAGATGCTGATATTTCATAACATACTTATTTGGGTTATTATATCCACTACTGATAAATCCAACGATCACTTTTCATAAAATTATTTAACCAACGTTTCTATATATATAAATGTGTGTAAGGATGACGTGTATATTGTATGTTTGGTGAAGAAACAAAAATTATTCATTAAAAAAAGGAGAAACGTTTGCAAATACAAACGATAGTGAATTCATTCATGTAAATACGATTTTAGTTGTATAGGTCATTATGTTTCATTATGAACATAGATACATATACGACATATATGAGATATAACACGTATTTTTCAATAATTTCACATGAAGGTGATCATTGCTGCCTGAAAGTTATTAAATTTGAACCCTCCCACGTACGCGTCTTTAAAGTCTTTCTTTTACACTAAAAACATTTTGAGTCATCCATGATTAAGGTTTCTAAGCAAATCTGCGTTTTCTTTTTATTTTTTGTTTATGAACCTTACGTCTGTCAGTGTTGACAGAAATATTTTGGTTTGAAATCACCTTGTGCTTTACAAACTTGGGCTCTTATTTATTCCTTCTATCGTTTAACTCGTATATTGTGTCATTTATTTTAAAAATTGGTGGGTCATTTCTTATTGTATTGCTTTTATTTATATTGTGATGTTTATGTAATAGACTTTTTTCATGTATTAATTTTGATAAGGTGTCATAGTTTTTTATGTGGTCGATAAGATATTGTTGGGAAATAATAGTATTTGTTTTTGAAGGAAATGGAGTGGTCGAAAAATAGTGGCCTGTTATCAGTTCGAATGGGGTTAGTTTTGTTGTTGTATGAATAAAGTTGTTATACGTGATGACCTCTTCATCGACAATCTCTGCAATAGGCCTGTTCTTGTTCTGGCTACGAAGTATCCTGATCAATTCAGTGAGCGTCGAATGAAATCTTTCCACTGGCGAATTTCCAGTTGAAATTTTTGCACACGACGTGTGAAAAGCTATGTCATATAAGTCAACGAACTCTCTAAAAAGTACTGAAACGAATTCACTGCCGTTATCGGCAACGATTTTTTTGGGACACCATGGTGTGAAAAGAAGTGTTTTAAGGCTTGAATTAAATTTATGCTGCTTCTTGCAGAGAGTTGATATGCACAGGCAAACTTACTGAATTTATCAATGATGGTTAAGAAATTTTGCTTGTTGACTGAATATATATCGATATGTATAATCTCAAACGGTTTCGATGGCGTCTCAGATATTTGAAATTTTAAAGGTTGGCGATCACGAGCATACTTATATTTTTGACATATTTCACAATTATTTATAAAACGTGCAATAGAGCTCTTCATATTGGGAAAATAAAATTCTCTCTTTAGATGTGCAAATGTTTCATTGATTCCCCTATGATTCGATTTAATGTGGTAGTTACTAATCAGTCTATCATGTTCGTCTATAACAGTTACATCTATTAGTTTTGTGGTGCATCTGATTAGTTTCATTCTTGAGTTAGCGAACATTTTTGAATAAACGACTTGTACCATTTTGAATGTACTATCGTCTGTCAAAATTATTGTAAGACCGTTTGGGACCACATGGTCTCTAAAAATGTTAACTATTATTTCTTCATCGCTTATGTTCTTATGTTTTATAACATACCTCTTCTTTGTTCGAAAGAGTATTTGCAATTTTACGTCTAACTTAGATTTATTATTAATTCCCTCAAGAATCAATTGATTTGCAAATTCGTTGATTGGACGTTCCGAAATTGGAATACCATCGTCAAGATTTTCTTGGTTTGAATGAATCGTTGAAATGCTATCAAGATCACCAACATGATTTACCATAGAAACATCTTCTAACTCCTCTGCAGAATGTAATGCTTCATTAGCGTTAATATCGATTCTAGACAAGGCGTCAGCATTCGAGTTTTGACTTCCTTTTTTGTATGTAATGTAGTAGTCATACTCCTCTTGCTTGAGGCGCCAACGAATCAATTTTGAATTAGGTTCCTTAAGGGAGAAAAGCCATGTAAGTGGTTTATGGTCAGTAATAATTTGAAATTTTCTACCGAAAATGTATGGCCGAAAATATTTTGTTGCCCATAAAACTGCCCACAGTTCCCTCTCGATAGTGCTATAATTTTGTTCAGTTTTTGTTATAGCACAGCGCCGATTGGAACTTTACTTGCATCCGTAGTAACATTGAATGGCTTTGAGAAGTCAGGATACTGAAGAATGGGGTCATTGCATAATAAGGTTTTACAAGTCTCGAAACAATTGGTGTATTTGTCATCAAGTACAATTCGTCTTCCTTTACGAGGACACTCCGTCATAGGCTTAGTTAAGTTCGCGAAGTCCTTTATGAACTTCCTATAATAGCCAAGAAGCCCAAGAAAAGATTTGATTTGCTTGGGTGTTTTTGGAATTAGGAACTTTTGTATTGCTGCTATTTTGTTGGGATTGGGTTTTACCCCATCCGTTGTAATTAAATGCCCCAAGAATGGAACTTCCTTCTGAAGAAATGCAGATTTTTCGATTTGAATTTTAAAATTAGCCTCCTTTAGTTTATCGAAAACTGCGCCTAAACTGTCTATATGCTCTTGAAGTGATGTAGAAAATATGATAATGTCGTCCATGTAGACAAGACATGTCTTTCCCTGGAGATCTCGAAGAACATTATCCATCACTCGTTGGAAGGTCGGCGGGGCATTTTTCAGGCCAAAGGGCATTCGAACGAATTCATAATACCCATTGTCTACAGAAAATGCAGTTTTTGGGATATCTTCTGTTCTGATCTCAATTTGGTGGAAACCTGAGGCAAGGTCTAAAGTGCTGTAATACAAGCTTTTCTCTAATTTATCTAATATATCTGCGATGTTAGGGATGGGATACTTGTCATCGACAGTTTTTTGATTTAATTTGCGGTAATCGATAACAAGTCTCCATTTTTGCTTACCATTAGCATCTTTCTTTTTTGGTACTATCCATATAGGGGATGACCATGGTGAAAAACTATGTCGAATAATTCCCTGGTTGAGCATATTTCTAATTTGGGCTAGAATTTCTTCCTTATGAATAAACGGGTATCTATATGATTTACTATAAATGGGCGACTCATCATTCGTCTTAATTTCATGTTTTATTTTATTCGTGAATGTCAAATTTTGTCCCTCTTGAAAGAAAATATAGTGGTATTGTTTACATAATTTAAGTATCTCTATCTTTTCTTCAGAATTCATGTGATCTGTTTTAATACAATTTTGAATACTCTCCTTACTTGTGAATTTACATGAATCATGATTAATGCAAAAATTATGAAACTCTGAAAAGTTGTCCTCATTCATAACCTGAGTCTTTATTGGTTGTTCGATTACAAAAGTCAAAGCGGAATCAGCTGTGTTGATCACCTCCACTAAAGCATACCAATTATTAGACTGATAAACCTCTTCCGGTATTACCAAGTTATCTTTTATTTTAATTGGTTCTATATAAACACTACCAATTTCTGTGTCAACAGGAACCTTGCAGACTGTTTTGTTTAATCCAGCAACAGTATATATTTTGGACATTAAATTAGGCTTATACTTTAAGATTATTTTTGTATTTCCGGCTTCCAAGTACGATTATACCGAGATCCATTTTAATTTGAAGGTCCCTCATCAGATCTACGCTGATTAAACCATCGAAATAATTATGGAATTAAAACAATATAAAAATGAGTTCTTTTTTTGTGTTAAATTCTTTCAGACCTTGTATTCTTATTTGTTTATTTAGCTTATGATTCATAAAAATTGTCTTTATTTTAATAGGGTTAATGTCTTCTATTAGCCTAGGGTCGACTACTTCTGGGTCAATAAAAGACTTGTTGCTTCCAGTGTCAAGGAGAAACTTAAGATTTTTACCAAGATAATTGATGTGAATATATGGTAGTAAATAAGAACTGTAAGTATTGATATCGATATACCCAATTGATTGACCGAGGCTTGTTACTGAAAATTTCGGTCATCAATATTAACCCCCAAGCAATCGTCTTCATTTTGATTTTGTGACCTATTTTCTTGGGAGTTCGTATCCCGATCGTAGCTGTTAATTTCTGTATTATAGAGCTCCCTTGATATTTTTTTTGTGTGGATTAGTCCTGTTACTGAATTTACTATAATGGCTATTTGTTCTTCCGCTCACGACATCCATTGGCTCTGGAAACTTTCCAGCAGAGTTTTTGTTCACAAACGAGCCGGAGAGCGTTTGTAGACTATTATATTGATTCCCTCTGGAGCCTGATACGAAACTTCTATTTGTTTGATTGTAATATGATTGCCTATTGTAGGACTTAGGGCCAGAATTTGGTTGATATTGATATCGAAAATTGTTGTGTGGGTAATGTATTTGAGATGTTTTGTTAAAAGGAAACATTTGTCTTGAATATTGTCGAGCGTCTTGGAAATACGAAGTGTTCTGCTCTTGAAGACAGTAATTTAAAGCTTGAGCTAATTTGGTTGGTCTCATAGCTCTTATCGTGAATCCCAAAGGCATCTCTTCATAGAGAGTTTGTTTTGCCTTAATGACATTATTATCGGTTTCGTGGATGCGTATATAGTTTATCATGGCTGATAAAATTTCTATTACTTCTGAATAAAAGCTTTGAACGGATTTACCGTTTTGTCTTAATTGATGCAGGTCTCGTATTAGACTGGTTTCGTTTCGTTTGTCAGAATAATGCAGAATTAGATTATTTTTTACTTCCGTCCAGTCTAAAGAGGTTCCATACATATTCAATATTTCGTTTGCCTCACCAACAATCTTATTTCTAATGGCACGAAGAATTATACCGGCATAATCCGTACCACTCGCGTTTTTAACTAGAGACAATATTTCCTCCACATTACTCACAAAATCGTACAATAATCTAGGATTAGCATCAAAGGTCGGAAAATCTTTAACAAATTCCGGAAATTCTTAGTGCGCCAAACATTTCTTTTATATTTTCTGGAGTCATTTTCGAAGCAATACTTTCAGCCAGCAGAACACGGCGATTTAATTAAGTATATATGTATATGTATGTAATTTTTTGAAATTGTCTCTTTTTATTTATATTACATAAATCAATTCACCATTGATGTGTGCGTGGTATATGTAAACACAGTATAGGTTTATTATAGGTGTAGGTAAGTATGGTATAAAGATAAAGTGATCGTTATATCCATCAATACGGACTTACCCTAGCAATAATAATAATCACAACTTTTATATGAAGATGGTCCTGTTGCCGTTATGCTCGTTCTTCTGGTTACTTCCGAGAATCACGTTTTTTTTTCAATCGTCTTCTTTTTTATCTATTTGATGTTCTCTTTTAATAGGTTTTCGTTTTAAATGTATCCTTCCTCCTTGTCTGCTTTATGTCACTTCGTTCAATCGTCTTATTTTTGTTGTGGATTACGATGATTTATTATTTTTGTTCGAACTTTTTCGTATAGTTGTATTATTTAACTTCGTCTTTGTTTTTGGTTTTGTCACTGAATTACTGTCTTGGTATTTCTTCTAATTCCAGAGCAGTATATATATGTTTCGCTTTAAATTGAAATTTCTTTTTTCAACAATCTTTTTTTCGGTTTTCCGACTGCGCCAGTTATGTTCAGGAATGGATGGACACAATTGAAACAATGTATTTAACCTTTAGCAACATTTATTAGATTCTAAGTAAATTAATTGATGACTGATATATTCAAACGTCTACGAAGAATTGAATTGTAAAAACTAAGATGATAAAGGAACACAAAAAGACGCTTACTAGACAAAATTAGGTGATGTGTATGTACAGTAAACAAACAACAAGTGCTTAGATATATTGGTACCAAGGTGAAAGGTGCAGCGACATGTTGCGGCATGTAACTAGCGCTTTCATTCCACAAAACGGAACAGAACGTAACTTTGAGGAACTAATGGAAAGGACAGTTAATGAATACAACTATAGTATCCACTCCACCACAAATAAAATACCAGTCGATCTCTTCTTTGGGCATAACGTCAGCTTTATGAAGAAACTAGGAAAATAAATTTGGACAAACTGACGCTTGAACAAAAAAAAGATATTAATTCTCATAATAGGAAAAAGCATAACCGGAAAACCGGAAACTATTTACCGGGACAAATCATATACATAAAAGTCAATAAAAGACTCGGAACGAAACTTTCTAGCCGATTTAAAGAGAAAACAGTGAAAGACAACAGAAATTAGACGGTTCAGAAAGAAAGCGGAAAAGTGGTACACAAGAGTCATATTCGAAATTAAAATCCCTTTTCTCTTTAGGTTTTTAACTGCAAGCTGTTATGCCAAAATACAGATTCTTGATTATTCATTGAGCGAGCTGGTGGCAATCGAAATTGGAATGGCTAAAATCCGAAATGGATATTTCAAGATGGTGTATGTAATAGATCTAGATCCCTGTGAAACCTTAGCTGCTAACATAAGTAATTCAATAGAAGAAACCATAAATAAAAATCATCCTTCCCATCCCTTCCTTCTCCACGAATTAAACCAGATTATAAATATATTAAATGGATTAAAACCAAGATCTAGAAATAAAAAATTAATTACTTCCATAGGACGCGCATGGAAATGGATAGCAGGTAATCCTGACCATGACGACTTCCAAATTATTAAAAATAAAATAAATAATGTTTTTAAAAATAATAATAAACAGGTTCTAATAAATAGAAATATGATTAGTAGTATAAATAATATAACCAGTGTAACGAATGAAATCATAAATAAAATAAAAAATGTAGAATTATTTAAAATTAATGTTGCGTTAGTAATTCAAAGCAAAATTAAATTACTTAAAGAGGAACTTCTAACATAGTATACGCCATAAACTGAGCGAAGATGGGAATTATAAACCCTTATATATTAACAATTAATGAAATAAACGTAGCAAGAAACATATTCAAACAAGAAAATATTCCTGTTAATTCTATAGATTCCAACTCCAGGTCGATTATCTATATTGTAAGCATACCAAATGTAACTTGGAAATCTTGTTAAAATTAATAAAACCAGTTAAAAAGAATTACTTTATAAATAAATTTGAATACGGAAATATACTGAAATGTCAGAAATCAATATACGGTATAGAGTTCGATTGTAAGATATATAATAATTTGTCAATTTGTCCATATTATAATCTTGTAGATTTAAGCGGCATTCCATGCATTCCCAACCTTTTACAGAGGATCCCAGCGAATTGTACCCGAATAAATAATCAACACATTCCGACTATAGATGAAATTTCCTCAGGTGTTATCCTACTCAACCAATTCAACGGAGCTATAACAATGAAACATTGAAGCTGAGTGGTACATTTCTTATAGATTTTCATCAGAATTCATCATTTAAAATTGAAAATTAAACCTACATGTCCGATATCATAGATTCTACAATAAAATCTTCATAGTCTTCATAGTCTTCTTTATTTTGCACATGAAATTGATTATTACAGTACTTTCATTGCACATTTACATTTGTTAAAATAAATAAATTATAAATAAATGAGTAAATAGATATGTATAGATAAATAAATAAAGAAATAAATAACAAAAGCAAAAATAAATAAACTATGTACAAACGAATAAATAACGAAAAACACTTCAATTAATTATTTTATTAATAACATTATACGGCAAGACTGTTTAAGAGATTTCCGAAAGAGCACAAGGAATATTAAAGTTGTTTTTAAGCTTCTCAATACGTTCGTTAATCAGTTCAATACCCGCCCTTGTATGCAGTTCGTTCGTAGATAAATGCCATGATAAGTTGAAGATCACTTTTAAGATTTTGTTCTGAGCAACTCTATAGCTTTTGTAAATTGCGTTTGATAAGTTTGGGCTGTTACTTTTAAGGCCATTTTCAGTTACTAAACCGATATCAGTTATTGTTATTAAGAAAATTCAGGAATTCGATTCTTTTGCTGTTTATATTTCTAGCATTCCAATTAATTATTTTTAAATATGTATTAATTACCATTATTGTACAGGTACTTAGTAGCTAAATTTGCAATAACTTTAAATTGTTCAAATTTAGAAGTACATTTTGATAAATCTGAAATTAAGTCCATAACTTATTCATTCATTTCCTCGAAAGAAAAAAGATTATTATTGTTGTTGCCGCTGCCGTTGGAGATGTTGCGGTCGATCGACGCCACTGTGCGTTTTTTTTTTAGGAAGCTGCCCAGTCAGAATATTCTTGTTATAAGTTACATTGGGAGTGTTGTGACGAGAAGCGTTTTGCTGAGCCATATGATGCGTTGAAGTGGAAGTTTTTGCATGTGGAAAGCTCTCGATGTGTTGAGTTGATGAAAATGCCGCAATAGGTTTTAACGTGGCAATTCTTTTCGCCGTGGCCAAACATTTGACAATTATGATATTGAGTGAGTTTACCTTTCCTTCTTCGTTCGCAACTCCAGCTAACTTGCATACATAATGATTTTATGTTTTCTTAAGTTCATTTAATTTTATGGAACCATTTTCAAAAGACACGATATAAATGGTACCGTATTTCTTTACTATTTTTTTCACTTCGATGCATTTGAGACCGCGGTCACAAAGTTCCGCTTTGAGTGTATCGGTTTCAATGTTCTCTAAGCCAAGCAGAGCAACTTTAAATAATCTTACACTCTTTATATCGTGGGAAAAGTATTGGCAATTTCTTTGTTTCAAAGAGTTTAGCACTTGGAGTGCTACTCGAGTGTTTCACAAGCAATTTTTATTCCAATTGATAATTTTTTGATTGAATAGTTAGTGATATTCAAGGATTGCAACAAATTGTGCACAAATTCAGAATTTGTATGCAATAGTTTTATGGTGGGGACATGCACTTTTTTAATGGGGTTAGAATTTGGATCAATCACTTCATCATCACTATCATTGTCATCCATATCATTCGTCGGGAGACATTGTAATTGAGCATAATAATTTCTCCGATTAACTACTTCAACGTTATCACTCCGAGAAGTCGCCTTAGCGTGACGTTTTTTATTTGAGGACATAGCGAAGTCCTCAAAATCGGGAGATCTATCGCGTTTATTAATTTTTATTAATAAGCTTAACGGCAGGGGTATAGTACTCGAGTTGTTGAAAGCTCGGGCGAGACTGATAAAACCTTTACCCGCAAAAGTACACCTCTCCAAAGCCGAAGACATAGAAGAGCTCCTATCACTTCAGGTGCTCAAAGAACTCCACACAAATAATACTGAAGACATCAAGTTGCAATCAAAACATACTATTTCTTGAACAATAAACCTTGGGCTGACCATAATCGTATAATTGCTGGTACTCTTCTTGCTTTAAAAAAAAATCTAAAAAGCATCCGAAGAAAACGCTTAGCGGAAGTTCAAGTACCCAATGTACTCGAGTTTGAAAATAAAGCAGTAAAAGAAAAAGCAGCAGCACAAATCTAAATATACGATGTGCTCAATACCGAAAACAGAGAGTCAAAGGAAATAGGACTAGAAACCCAAGCCTACCACAGTAAAAAAGAGAAGACTCAGGAAGAAATATTGCCGACATATAAAATACTAACTCATATTTCCAAATTTCAAGTTCCCACATTCCTATCGCACAATAAAACCACGCTCTGTATTCTTGCTGCTGACTCTGCGTCAGAAGCCAACGTGTGAATATCAGATATATATTCCCTCTCTCCCATATTTTCCGCCGTATAGTTTAAGATAAGTGATAAGTTTTCTTACAATTGTGTGTCAGGTTAGACTTCAGTAGAATTCAGTAAAATAATGAGGCTTCACGTCCCAATAAAATAAAAAAAATATTTTTTAAGAAAATTTTAAATGTAGAATTTTAATTTATATTGCTGAATGGTGTTGCTGCGGTTTTTGGCATAACTCGCGCACAAGGGGTTACTAATACCTTTAACTGATCGGGGTCAAGACACAGCATGGGAAGAAAGTATAGAGGGAGAAAGACAGAGGAGGTATCTGATCATATTGGTCTTAAATACCTGCGGATTGTAGTCTGTGGGAAATAATAAACTGGGAAGAGTATCCCATATTGGTGTTGTGCGGCTGAAAAATGAGTTTCTTAATTTAGCTGTGCCTCCAAAAATAGGCTTAAGGGTAAACTGATGAGCATTCCTGGAGAGACGGGTATTGCGGGTGAATTCATGGGGAGTGGACACACTTGGGCGTCTTTTGATAGAATATTGTCGATAGATCTACGGATCAAATACGGAAACAGAAGAGACGGTACGTCGATGTTAGAACGGATAAGGATAAGGATATTAAGGGTGATTTTTTAGCTATTGTCTTTTTGGCAACACTGGTTTAAACAGCTGACGCACGTTTTGTGTTTTGTTTCACTGTCAAACATCTTCAATTTGGTCTATAATTTAACCATGAATCGTCTTACAAACGAACAACGCTTGCAAATTGTTGAATTTTATTATCAAAATGCGTGCTCTGTTAAGAAAGATCATCGCGCGCTTCTTCCACTTTTTTAACGAAAAATAGTTTTCAGCGACGAAGCTCATTTTTGGTTCAATGGGTACGTAAATAAGCAGATTTGTCGATTTTGGAGTGAATATCAGCTAGAAGCATTGCAAGAGCTACCAATGCATTAAGAAAAAGTCACAGTTTGGTGCGGTTTATGGGCTGGTGGCATCATTGGACCGTACTTCTTCAAAGATGATGCGAATCGTAACGTAACTGTGAATGGTGAGCGCTACTGTGAGATGATATCCAACTTGTTTTTGCCCAAAATGCAAGAGCTTCACTTGCATGACATGTGGTTTCAACAAGACGGTATCATTTATTCACGTCGTGAACGGTCAATTCGCCGCCAAGATCGTGCGATTTAACGCCTTTAAATTTTTTTTGTGGGGCTATGTTCAAGCTCATGCCTATACAGACAAGCCCGCTTCAATTGACGCATTGGAAGTCAACATTAAAGCATTTATTCGTGAGATACCGGCCGAAATCTTGGAAAGAGTATGCCAAAATTGGACTAAGCGGATGGACCATTTGAGGCGCAGTCAAGGTCACCATTTGCATGAAATAAACTTCAAACATTAAATTATATGGACCGTACTATCGATTCAAATAAAGATTTCATGCATTTTTCTGAATTTTATGTGTTTTTTTCTGAAAAACTTTCCTATAGCTTTTAAAAAATCATCCTTTATTAGGTGCAGGGTGGTCTTGGGGCACCACAGCAAATATGTGCGTTATACTCATGCTTGATGCGGATATAAATTAAAATAATAAAGCCAAATCAAAGAGTGAGAAATATTTCTTGCATCACAAATATGTGACCATTCCAACTAAGTGTTGTGTTCTTTCATCGACACAGGCGCCATTCATGCGTAATAGCTAACTATCAAGGGTTCGCTTGAGTGACAGCAGACAGCATTGAGTTTTTGAAGCATTCAATTCCACTCGATTGTTCTTTCTCCAATTAATTATGCTGTCAAGATCGGAATGCAATGTGCTTAACATACGCCGCCGTTTCAATTCTACGGCCTAAGGGCGAGGTCATGAGTCTTGGAACGAATATGCAAAGCTGAGTGTGCTGTCATCAGCGAAGGAATGAATTGGATAAGAAGTAGCAGAGAAGAGATCATTTATAAAAATGAGGAAGAGTGTCGGAGACAGAGCGGAGCCTTGGGGAACACCAGCATTTATTATTATAATTATATACAGCTTCAATTGAACGGTTCTAAAGGTAATTTCTAATCCACGGACGAAGAGATTCATCGATATCATAGGCACGCATTTTCGACAAGAGAGCTGGATGCCAAACTCTGTGAAACGACTTAAAAATATCGAGCACAACGATCTTTCTTTCGCCTCCATTGTACAAAGATTGGTTCCAAATTTTGGGTGAGATAGCTATAGGGTCACCAGTGCACCTATTGCTGCGGAAACCGTACTGCCGATCATTAAGTAGCTTCCGCGATTCCGGATACTTCATAAGTTGACGATTTATCAGTGTTTCCATGACCTTAGAAAGAAGGGACGTAAGTGCTACGTGTTAGTATGATGTGGGTGATGATTTCGATACACATTAAGCATCATTTTTAACAGCTTATTCTGTGCGATTTGTAATTTCCTTATGTGGGTTTTTGCACAATGACCCCATACAGGGGAGCCATAAAACATGAAAAATTGTTTTAAAAATAGTGAGCTTATTTTCTATACTCATCTTAGATTTACGACTTATGATGGGATACAGAATTCGTATAGCTAAGTTGAATTTTTTAATTGTTTCCTGGACATGAAAACTGAAGTTTAGGGTTTTATCCAGATGTACCCCAAGATATTTAGTACTTGATTTCCAATCTGATTCAATGTTGTTTAACACTATTCTGTGGCTTGGCAGGAAACAGGCTTTTCTTTTTCTAGTAAAAAAGACTGCCTGAGTCTTTGAAGCATTTTATTTTATTTTCCATTTATTAAGATATGTTTCTACATCATTTTGCGCCAGATTGCAATTTCGTTACAATGTTGCAACCCAACGTATCTGACGCAAAGATGCACGTGTCGTCCGCAAAGATTGCAGCTTTATAACGGTTGGATAATGGAAAGTCATAAGTAAATATATTATACAGTATTGGAGCAAGAACTGATCCTTGAGGTACACCTGCCTCAACTGGGAAAACTTGAGATCGGCTATTATTCACAGAGACCATGAAATTACGACCAGTTAAAAAGGAGTGGACAATCTTTATCAAGTGGATTGGGAAGTTAAGTTTGTGGAGTTTGTGTAGTAAACCCACATGCCACACCGTATCGAATGCTTTTTCAACATTAAGAAGGATTAAACCAGTGCTTTTTCCAGCCTCAAAATCTAGCTTTATGTTCTTTGTAATGCGGTTAATTTGATGAACCGTGGAGTGCAGTGGTCGAAAACCGAATTGTTGTGGGCGGAGTATGTGGAATGTCTCAAGATGATCTACTTATTTGTTTTTTATGACTCTTTCAAAGCATTTGCTTATTGAGCTTAATAAACTAATAGGACGGTAACTGCTCGCCAGGGATGGGTCTTTACCAGGTTTTTGGATTGGTATAATTTTGGATGTTTTCCATTATCGAGGATAGTAACCTATTTTTAAACTACTGCTAAATAGTAGTTGCAAGAATTTTTTCCAGCAAGATGCGAGGTTCTTGAGAAATGTGTTTTTAACACCGTCTGGGCCTGGGGACCTCGAATTTTTAAGTTATTAATGACTGCTTCTATATATTCGATTGAAATAAGATCGTTGTTATCAATGGTTATGACTTTATCATTTATTTCGTCTAACGAGTGTTCCACTAAGTTCTCCTCACTACTGATTATGGAGTTACCTATAGAATTACTAGCATTGATTTGCATTTGATTTTTCTTCATTTGAAAGTAGAATCAAATTGTCCACCTTCAATGCAGGTATAAAGAGATTTCTACGTTTAATAACCTTAATTATGTTCCAAAAGGGTTTACTTCGATTGTCTAGTTCATGTAGTTTCTTATTCCAATTTTGGTTTCTTACATCCAGAATATGGTATTCTATTCTTCTAGTCAGATCTTTGACTTGAATCATAAATACATTGTCCCTAGTTCTAATCCATCTAGTCCTTGCATAATTTCTTATTTTGATTAGTTCTATAATGTAATGCGGGAGGACATTTTTGTTGTTCCACTTAATAACTTTGGTACGGATTGATCAATGCATTTTAATATTAGGTCGGTGAAATATCTTACCCCTGCATCAATATTGTCTGGTTCTATTTCGTTAGGAAGAATATTCTGCCGCTTGCTCAAATGGCAGGTTATTTTATTCCTAAATAGATTCCAGTGTGCGTTTTTATAGTTGTTAACAACATTTTGAGCCTGATTGGGTTCCAAAAATTAACTACAAATGACTGGAAGGTGATCTGAGCTTAGATCATTTATCACAGTGGGCTGGCTGAAAAGTTCTGGCATATTGGTAAGAAATAAATCCAGGGTTGATGGAGTAGCTCTTTGATTTGGTGGGATGTAAGTTGGATGTGGGATGGCTTGCATGCAGTGTCAAGCACATTACCCCAAGCATTGGCTCTTAAGCAACCCCAGTTCCTATGTCTACAGTTCACATCGCCACCAATTAGAAAGATATCGTTCTGCCTTAATAGTTCACGCAAATCACGGTTCAAATCAAGGCGTTTTCCAGGTGCGCTGCGACCCCCGGGGAAGTAAACACAGAATATTTTCATAACACGACCATTACTAAAGGGTATTTCGACTCCTAAGGTCTCAATTAATTTGGTTTTCACTATTGGAAGAATATTATGTCTTAAAGATATTTTTACCACAATGGCAACACCACCTGCGCTTCGATCGTTACGATCTAGACGATACACAATATATTCACTATTTGACAGTTTGCTAATATTTGAATCAAGACATGTTTCAGTAACAAGACCTACATCAATATTATGGGTGCTTAAGAAAGCAAAAAAAATCTATTACTTTATAGCATTCCAACACATAATTTTTAAGCCAATATTCATACTTATTTACCTTGTTGATACAAATACTTAATAGCAAATTGTAGAATAGTGTTAAATTGTTCAGCTTTTGAAGTACAATTTCCGAGTAAAGTGATCATCTCAGCTGTGAGTCCGTTGATTTCTTCGATGGTAAAAAGCTCGCTTGAAGGTTTTGGTGCAGTGACAGGGATGTTGTTGTTGTTTCTGTTGGTCCATACATTGGAGCGAATGTTGGAAGAAGTCGTTTGTTGGGAGAATGATGGAGTCGTAGTCTTTCGCCGGGATGAAAGAGCGGGAAAATCATTGATGTTTGAGGTGTATCCATGGTGTTGCTGACGTCGGATTGCTTGAGTCTTACGCCTAGCCAATTGAGAGTGGTTTTGGTTGGAAAGTCGCGCTCTTATATCAATAAACGATTTGCGGCTTTCGCACGTTGGATCGTTAGACTTGTGCGTTTTGTTGCAGTTCGCACATTTAATGTTCGCTGATTTGCACTCTTTTGTGTGATGCTTTTCAGCACAAATTCTGCAAAGCGTTTTGACATGGCAATTTTTCTCGCCGTGGACGAACATTTGGCAGTTTTCACATTGCGTGAGTTTATTTTGTTTTCTTCGGGCGAAGTTCCATTTAACTTGCGTTTTGAAAATGGACCGGACATTTTTTGGAGAACACTTAGTTTGGTGGATCCAGATTTTAAGAAAATTATGTAGAACGCGTCAATGTATGCACCGTAATTTTTTTTAATTATTTTAACGTTTTGCGCTTTTAGTCCTATAGATATTAGTTAATTTTTAAGTGTTTCTGTGGGCATTTCGTCTAAGCCATACAAAATTACTTTTAATGACCTTGCTGAAGGAAAATCATATGAAAAAAATTGCTAGTTGTTCTTTTTGAGCACTGCACAAATAGCGTTATGACACTATCAGATGTTTCACATATAATTTTAATGCCATTAGATATTTTTTTTATGCAATAATGGCAGATATTCGCGTCGCGAAAAATTTAATGTTAGTGAAAATTGAAAGTTAGATTGAATCATATCACAATTACTGCCATTGTCCGTATCGGGCAGCAAAGGAGTTTTCTCTAGAGTTTTTGCCTCTGGAGTCCACCTTTGCTTTTACATTTGAAGACAAAAAATTGCCTTCAAAACTAATAGACCGGTTTCTTTTACGAATTTTGTTTTGTAATAGTATCGCACAGGAGAATGAGACGTGTTGAAAGTTCAAAGCGCCGATTATTACGTGGGGATGGAAAAGAAACCACGAAGAAGAACCATTCGACTTTGTTGGAACGGTGTCAAACAAGGTCTTTGGAATTTTCAACCACGAGTTTGCCGAGCAATACTTAGACAACATCGAAACCCTAAAAACAAATGACGATCATCTGCTTAACCTTCTCAAAAACCAAACCCTGATCACTAAGGCCACCACCAACATTATAAGAAAAGACAGACAAGCAGTCAAGTGTGAGATAAACGTATTAAAACACAACCTGGAGCTTTTATCAACGAATATCGATACTGCTAACTGTGTAGTGATAACGAGAAATTATCTGATACGACACAATGGTCGGACGAGCTTAGAGGTGACAGTATGTCAACAGAATATTTGTCAGAATGAGAGGTGAGAAACAGGTCCAGGCGGAATGTCGGGTATTCGTGTGCGCTCATATACTAGCTTGTCAGATTGTTTACCTCAGCAAGTACTTCGACATACCTTCTTTCAGGTGTTGTCTGGCCTGAATGTCGAAGCCAATTAGAATTTGGTACAGGGTTACATTTCTTGAGTTGGAATCGGATAGCGCATGAAAATTCGTTAAAAGTTGAATTTATATCCAAATCTAGACTTCTATAAATAAAGCAGTAGTGGATTAAATGCTTACGGGCATGGAAATTTAACCACAGAAAATTAAATTCCGGATTAGAACAGAGGCCGCATTGTGGTTGAATTTGGTAAGTTGTATCAGTACGCACGTAGTCCGCGGTCCAGTGTCCGCGGTGTAAAAAGAAAAGCGGCACCAAGCTATATCCAAGCAGTTTCCAAACCGATAATGCGGTATACTCGCCTCCCTGTTTTTCACTCAGCTGGTTAATGGCGAAAAAGGTAGACATACACAGCGAAGAAATTTGCTCCAAGCCCATGCACATTACTCACGTCAACCCCAAAACTTGCCATAAAATACCGAACGGAGATATCAAAAAACTAACTCCGATTGCGAGTGGTAAAGCAGAGTTGATAAGTGTAAATTATTGATTTGAGAAAATAATGTGTCTCAACAACAATGAAATTGTTATTTCTTATATATTTATATATTATCATTGCCAGCTGAAGCAAACAACACATGCTATGAACAGGAAATTTTGGCTTTTATCAAGGTTTGAAAAATCTAAGGATGTACATCTTGGGTATTCAATTTTAAATTTATATGGACTGCAGAGCTTTTACTATGACCATGAAGAAAAGAGAACTGTGTAAACGTGTCGCCAGATGGGCACTTTTTTTCAAGATTTTTACTGCGAACATGTAGATTCTCTAAGCAGATATCCTGCAGCAAAATATATATTTTTTATTAATTAAGAAAACTCAATTTGCACCTGGAACCAAACTGTATCCGTCGTTTTTGGGACCGTACGAGGTCGTTAAAGTAAAAAGAAATGTTCGTTACGACGTCAAGAATGTGGGTGCAGATGAAGGTCCAAATGCAACGTTCTCGTCAGCTGATTTCACGAAACCCTGTATAAATGAGATCGATAGTGATAGCGGCAGTTGTAAAACCGGTAAAGATAACAGCCATGATATCGGTGAAGAAGTTAATAACACAAGGAACACCACGTTATCATGATGATGACCGAGTCTTACTGTTCGTCTGGGACAGACGACAAGATTTATGGCAGAGTGTAGGGTGTCAACAATCGTCGTAAACATAATCGCAAACATTGTATTATAACCTTTTATTAAAGCATGCGATATTTTTTGACACTTCACGTGAGGTGTTTGCAACGAAAAACGTCGCGTTACGTTTTGCAAATAGTAACCTTTATCTAAAATCCATGGTATGTTATTTCCCCCTACATACACACTCCCTGCTATATGTCTTCGCACAGTTACGGATATACTTAAGATTAATAATAGTAATATGGGTGGCGCTACAGCCCGTAAAAGGCTAGGGACTAGCTTTCTCCCGTGCGTACTATTGTCACGAGTGGGAGAGTGAAGCAAAGTTTGAGAAGCTTTTTTCAAGTTATTAGTTTTTTCAGTTATTACTCTTTGAGCATTGGCAGTGACTCGAAAGAGGTGGGGCAGTTAAGATTATTTTTGGTCGGTAGGCCATGAATCGAACTCGTGCCCACACATACCCACAACGCCTCGCCGCCATTTAAGATTAGGTTACGTTGTTTCTTGGCGATATGAAAACAGAAAAGCACAGTCAAGCCCAAAGGCAACATTAAATTAGGGTTCATAGGGTCACTGCGGTACTCTATGATATTCTAATCTAGGTAGATGTAGGTAAGTGGGCTTGTGGTTCCAAGTATTTTTGCTAAGTATCTAACGAGAATGAATAAAACAAAAATTAACGAAAAAAAAAACAACCTGCAAGCTGGTTTACCGGTGAAATGATGACATATGCGCCTCTTTTCATAAATGTTTTCACAAATGTGCTCGTTTTTGGGCTCACATTTTTTATTGAAAATCTATGAATCTACTTTGCTTACTTTTCGAACTCTTCAATTCAATTCAATTCAATTTATTTCAAGTAGGTAAAGTTAAACATGTTGCGAGATTACAATTTCAATTTATATTTAGAGTTTTGGGACACAATTTTCCTTTACAACTAGTAGTATATAATAACTTAATAAGAAAATTCATTTATGTCTATCGAGGGAAAACTACAACCAAAACACCCATGTAAGACTTGCGACTAAAATTACACATGCCCCTTAAAGTTCCAAGATAATCATTTCGATATTACAAGGCGTTTAACTTAATCAGTATTAAGACATTTTCGGAATATGAAAATTTTTTAAGGAAATTAGTTTTCGATATGGCTATTACTAGATCGATAGAGTTGACATTGGCTAAATCATGAAGTTTTTTTGTTGAGAAGTGCCGAGGTAAGTTAAGCATAATCTTAAGTAATTTGTTTTGAGTTCTTTGTAGCTCCATACCAAAGGATGGCCTGGAAAATGGCTTTGTGAATTAACAATTTGTTCTTAATACACAGCTTAGAATTTCTGCAGATAAGAGGATAAAGCACTTTTATTAATTTACTTATTTTATCCGTGGTGGCAGATGTATGTCTCTCAAATGTGAGTTTTTTATCGAGCACAATACCTAAGCACTTACAAGAATCAGACCAGAGTATCTCAAGACCACATAATTTGTGTCTGATATTATGTGGTAAAAAACTAAGTTTTCTGCGAAGTGAAAACCAAGCAGCCTGGGTTTTTTGAGCGTTTAACTTTATTTTCCATTTGATGAAATAATTTAGCAGTATGTCAAGAGCACATTGGAGTTCATAACATTATACCTGAGGTGAAAATAGCAGTATCGTCTGCAAACATAGCTATTTTTATATTATCACCCAGGTTGGGGAGATCAGATACATATATATTAAACGAGAACAGATCCCTGAGGAACACCATAAAGAATACTTCTAACCGATGAGTTGCAGTTTTAGATATTAACCACGAACTTTCTTTCTGAGAGAAAACTTTGTATTAGCTTGATGATTCTAATTGGAAATCCAAATACGAAAAGTTTGTGAACCAGTCCGTCGTGCCATACGGTATCGAAAGCTTTCTCAATATCGAGCATAGCAAGTCCAGTCGATTTTTTTAAGTTAAATTCTTTAATAACATGTTCTTTGATACTAACTAATTGATGAGTTGTATTGTGCCCACTTCTAAAACCAAATTGAAAGTTGGGCAAGACGTTTTTATAAGTTAAATAGCTTTCTATTTTTTCTTTAATTACTTTTTCAAGTAGTTTGCTAACTGAACTAAGCAAGCTAATGGGTCTATAATTTTCTGGATAGTCTGACGAACGAATCATCAGGAGGAACTGTCGACTCAGCTAAGATGCGCTTGCTGCTAGTTATTTCAGCTAGAGTATTGGCATCACTGAGATATGCGGATGCTGTGTGGAATTTCGAGAAGGTTGAAGCCATAATATTTGCTTTTTCATCAGACGTAAGGTACAGGTCATTAAGCACTTTGAGAGGAGGAATGTTGGATACTCTTTTCTTCAGAACTTTGGAAATTTTCCAAAAGGGCTTACTACCTTCATTGAATGACGAGGGAAGGTTATTCCAGCGAGAATTTCTGTAAGCCAAAATTTCGTTTTTAATAGCTTCATTAAGAAATTTCGTGCTATGGAGAAATGAATCTGCGATATCGAAGCCACTTTCTTCGCTCGGAATTTCTAAATTGTATTGTTTTCAGGAAGATTCTCATTTGTCTTTTTGAAAGTATATTTTGGCTTAGCAAAGTCGGCTGCTTTGGTGATTGCAGAGACGAAGTTCCTACATAAGGTGTCAACACGATCTGAGTTCATTACTGATCCGGACGTAATCAGTATCAAAATCAGTTTTTATTGATGTATGATTTAAAGGAGATCCAGTTTGCAGCAGAGTAACTGTAAGCCGGTCGAGTATGGCTTAGTGGTTCTGCATGTTTCCCACTAATGCTTACCGGAAGGTGATCTGAACCTAGATTGTTTTGTGTTCTTGACGGAGTACAATTATTAGGAACGTTTGTTAAAAAAAAATCAGGTGTTGAAGGATTTTGTGATAATGAAGATGGCACAAATGTGGGAGTGAGCGGGTGTAATAAAGAAAAAGTAGGATTCGCGTCTACTACATAATAGAGTACTTTAACCCAGCAGTTAGACCTTAAGCAGTTCCATTGCTGGTGCCGACAGTTAAGATCACCGCCAAAAATAACCGTGTTATTAAATCTTAACAACTTTTGCAAGTCTCTCTTGAATTGAGTTATTTTTTCAGCATTTCTAGTTTTACCCGGAAAATATACGGAAAAAATACTCAATATAGAGTTATCTGCTAGAGTGATGTCGACCCCGAGAGCTTCAATCAATCGAAGTGGTAAGTTAGGACGTAAATAATGCACAATACCTTTTCTTACGACAACGGCAACTCCGCCACCTGCTCTATGTTCCCTGTCTAGCCGATAGCACATAGTTCGGATGAGAAAATGGTTTTTTAGGCTTAAGCCATGTCTCCGTAATGAGCGCAATGTCAACTCTTTCATTGATCATAAAGCTAAAAAATTCTAATTGTTTTTTGTTGATGCTCTTGACATTCCAATTTTTTAACATTGAGAGAATTATTACTTGACACGTTTGTGTGAATATACATACTTAATAGCTAATGAAGTGATTACGTTAAACTGGTCACCTCTTGTACTACAAGAGTTTAGTTTAGTGAGAAGTTATTTTAAGAGAGAATTTCTTTCCTGAAAAGAGAATAAATCATCCATATCAGCTGTGGATCTGTTGGAGTGACTATACTGAGGAAGAGTAGGCCGCTGCTTCAATGATGCTTGATCACGCGTAATATGATCGGATGTATGAAGTACATTATTTGCTCGCGCTGGTCCTTTAGCAATTGATAATGGCGCTGAATTACGCTTGGGTGTTGGGAGCGGTGGAAAATGCTCGAGAGAAAAGTGATGATGGGGTAATTGTTGTTCAGAGGAAAGTGGCGGTTGTGATTTATTGCTCTCACGATGCCTCGAAGAGATCTTTTGCCGTGCATGTATTGCTTTCGTTTACTACAGCTTACATCGGATGATTTGTGTGGCCCATGGCAATTCGCACAACAGATTTTATCAGCAGATTTTCAGTTGGCGATTTTATCATTTCCTGAGCAGTTTGCACAAAAACTTTTTATTTGACAGTGCGAGGAGCCATGACCATATAATTGGCAATTGTAGCATTGAGTCACCTTACCTGGATGATGTTTTTTATAATTCCATTAAACAATTGTTTTGAACAAGCTGGGATGTTGTCGCCTCAGCTCATTTAATTTAGTAGTGCCACGTTCTATGTGCACAACATAAAGGTATCGTTTGTTAGAAGAGATAGTGGATATTTTCAAATTGATTGTCCTAACATCAATGCACTTGACGCCCAGTGATAAGAGTTCTTCTTTCAAAACATTATTCGGAACTAGATCCAATCCCGAAAGAATAAATTTCAAAGGTCTAGTGTCCTTTCGTGAATGAGAAAAGAATTCAAGATTTAAACGTAGTAGTTCACTTTTAATTGTATCATATATGTCCTGAGTTGAAGGTATTATTTTTAGCAAAATAGAAATGTTTTTAACCAAATAATTTTCAACCTTAATGTCGCTAAGGATTTTATGCACACTTTTACTATTTGTTTTTAATACCACAATGGGAGGAATAGACACTTTATTTATGTTTGAACGTAGATTCTCGATATTGTTTTCAAGATCATCATCGAAGATATCGTTCAATGGGTCATAATAGTTTGTGTTATCCGTATTTGAATGGTGGTTAACTTTTTTGTTCACTGAACTAATTTTAGGAAGGCGATAATCGTCTACCTCCGAAACTGATCGCACATGTTTACGGGAGATTTTCACTTCTGGAATTCACAGAACGACGAGTGTGATTCGAACTTTTCAATTCTAGTTGCTTAAGATGAAGTGAAGTCAGAACTCCACCAAATGAATGTTGGTGTTCCTCTAGGCTCTCTTTTCTCTCCAACAGCTTTTCAGTTTTTGTTTTTGAATTTACTACTATAAAACCTTCCACTTTAAATATTCGTTTCAAGGCCCACGGTCCACTCCTTCGCTTGTAGAATTAGAATGGCAGAAAATGGGTGGTGGGAATTTCATGAAAGTAGAAAAAAAAATAAATAAATAGACCTACTAGACAAAAACGATAAATAAAACTGCAATCGATTCATTCCTGAGAAAAGCTGTCTTTTATTTAATTTTTAGGATACCTGCAAGCATTGCGGCTGGAAGTCACAGAAATCAGCAGTTGTAGAAGAAAAGCATTTGACTTGACTGTGAACATCGACAGTATCCAATTCCACGAAGAGTGCGACACTGGTTCTCCGATCTCAATAATGACTTAGGCTCGGTTTAGTAATCATTTTGATCCACTTGTCTTGAAGAAACCGTCGGTTATGATGATATTGGTGGCGACGCGTTGAGTATCATCGGTGAGTTTTTACCAAATATGTATGTTACTAATGAGTTAATTTAAAAACAGGAGTAAAAGTGAAATAGCAAAAATCGTAATTCTTGTTTGCAGCCCTTTGCCTTACATTGCTGTCATAAATTGTAAATTACTCTAAAGAAAATATAACAAATATTGCTTAATTAAAGTTAGACATTCTTGCTTTGACCACTATAAACTCATAGTTTTTAAAATGTCCAATCCTAATAATTTTATTCCCCAATACTATACGCTTCCAATCCCACAAAACCCTTCAATGATATAAATGCCTCAAATCCAGCCTTACCAGCATTGATTTTTTCAATCGATAATCAATCGCAATTTGGATCAATTCGCAGGAATCGAACAAACGGTTAACCAAGACCAACTTAAAATATATGACTCAATTAAAAGATCACCAAAATATTTCGGAATTTATTAGGAATAAGATTGTCGGTCAGGTGGACCACGTTCTTGAATCATATAACACGCCACTTAACTGGGATTCTATTTCCTGCTTTCTCAACTTGCATTATGCGGACAAACGAGACTTAGGCGGTACAGGCCGCCTCTTGAACTAAGTTTCGAGTATGAACATCGGTGAAGAACCTTTAAACATTTTAAGGCACACATATAGACAAAGAGCCTTAGATACCCTTATAAGAGGCCTAAATGGCGGCTTGCCCAGGCTTCTCGGCATCCGAGAATTTGTGGACCTACTCCAGGCTCTATATTTGTGCCTTAGGCTAGAAAACCAAAGCTTTAGAGCACAGTACGCAATGGCTTCTAATAATAATAGAAAAAATGCATCAACCAGTACTTTTATTGGCTCAGCTTGGAAGTGGATCGCGGGTAATAAAAAATAAAATTAATAACGTAATAGATAATAATGACGATCAAGTTGATATAAATGAGGATTATATAGAGAACAAATTTCTTAACAAATATTATAAATTCAATAATAAACTTAATTAAAAAGGACAATGCTCTAGAAACCCAATTAATTGTAACCCTAATGTATAAAAATATATTAATAAAGAAAGAGCTATCAAATATAATATTTGGCTTTGAGCTAGCAGAAGCCAGTACCGTAAATTCTAACATCTTATCAAAAAGGAAACAAATTTAGTATTGGAACATGTAATAAAGACTTTTTACCATATGTAAGTGTCGAAGAAGCATTAAAATTTGCAAATGTTAAAATCGTTACCGATTCAAAATGTATACTTCATATATTAAATATACCAATTAGGAAGAAAGAAATATATGAAAAACTCACACTTATACCAGTAAAAAGAAAAAAAAAATGAATTAGTGTATATGACTAATTTCAGAAATGTAGCCACGATAAATGTATAAATGATATATTGAAAAACAAGAATGCATTATGTAAGATCAGTTTATGGAATTTTAAAGATTTGTTAGACTATCGATGAAATCTCAGTTTGTAAGCTTTTGGATATGCTAGATTTAATATGATTAAATCATATTAAATATAAAATAAATTAATATGTTCCGCAAGTGGAGGAGATCGCTTCTGGACTGATTATACTCAATCAATTTAAAGGCATCCCTAAATTTCATAATGCAACCCAGAACCTCACAGGAACCTACGTTGTGAAACTTCTTAACGACAGCATTGTCATCAATAAATAACAATTCATCTCCGAGCTAGTTATCAGCATTCAAGCTACCACCGATGCTCCATCTCTCATCCGAAGACTTAGCAATAGAAAACGAACCGGTAATTTTTTATTTTGACCTTTACAGAGATTTGATATAGATACTAACATCTTTCTACTGTAGCATTATCGAACAATTTTTTAAAGAACAAACCAAACAAAATCTGATATATTTCTCGGGGAAAATCGCAAAATGTACACCCAGATTGAAGAAAAAAAAACGAAATGTCGGTACATAATAATGATAATTATCAAAAGGTAATAGAAAGCAATAATACAAACATGAATAGAATAAATAATTATAATGATTGTATAAATATAATTACAAGAGGTGCACGAATGAACCTATTAATGCATTAATGGGAAGATGAATAAATAAATAAGTAAATAACAGAAAAGACATATTAATAAAGAACAACATTATACAAAGATAAACAGTTTTCTATAAATTTGTATGTCTATACAATCATTAAGATGAACAAAAATGAGTAACACGCAAATTAGCGTACAAGAGTGAAACGAAATTTCAGATATTTGGAAATTTTAGTGGTTGAGTGGAAATAGTTGGCTAATTAGAGGGTTGTCAGTTGTATGACATCTTAGCTTGAATGTTCGTTTAAGTTTTCTTATCCTCGAGGAGATCAATTCAACATTCGCTTTGGTATGAATATCCAATGTAGAGTGATGTCACGTTAGATTAAGCATCATTTTAAGTATTTTGTTTTGCGATATTTGAAGCCTTTCAATGTGACACTTAGCACAGCTACTTCAGACCTGGCAGCTATACAATGAGATAGCTTGAAAAATCATCTTGCGTAAAATTATTTTATTACGATTTCCCGGTTTTAAAGGGATATAACATGTGGTTGGCTACATTTACCTTATTTAGCGTTTCTGAAATGTGTTTATTGAACGTCAATTTTTGATCGAGGAATATGTCCAAGTACTTTACAAATGGTTTCCATGTTATTGAGTGACCTTTTATAGATAACTGATTAGCCGGAAGAAAGGTTAAAAAGATGGCTTGAATTTTTTCGACATTCAGTTTAATTTTTCGCATTTTTTTTTTTTTTTTTTCTTTTCGAACCGCATTTCTGAAATTCGTCTCAATGTTAAGACCGAACTTATGCGAACTTAGTACAGCTATATCATCGTGTAAATTGCGATATTACAATGTGGAAGAAGTGGAAAATCGGATGTAAATATATTATAAAGGATTGGTGTAAGCACTGATCCCTGGGATACACCAGAAAAAAATTGACAACATCAGAGGCACTACCATTAACAAAAACCTTAAGACGACGATTTGAAACAAGACTTTGGACAATTTTACAAAGAAATGACGGAAAGTTATTGTTTTACACTTTGTGAATAAGTCCATTACGCCACACAGAACCGAATGCCTTTTGAATATCTAGTAATATCATACCATTAGAATTGCCAATTGCATGATTTTTTTTCATAATATTACTTATTCTGAGTGCCTAGTGTGCTATTCCATGGTTACGCATGAAACCAAATTGCTCATCAGGATATATTTTGTGTTCTTCGATTTGTTTTACTAATTTCTCTTTAAGCACTTTCTCGTACATTTTTTTTCAGATTACTAATCAAACATATTGGTCTGTAACTTAGGGGGTTATTAGGAAGTTTGCCCACTTTTGGAATTGGGACAAACTTGGCAAGTTTCCAAGCGTCTGGGAAATATTGTGTCTTAAGACAATGACTATGAATTCATATTCTAGGTAAACATATAAAATATACAAATTTTTGGTGTTGTCGGTTTTATTTATTTCCCGGTAATGTTTCTGATAATAACAGCAATTGCATACAGACGACACATAAAGAAGAACTCGAATAACATAGCGTCTACACCAGCCTTGACAGCAACAAGAAAGGCTCCAGCACCGTCCACACCTGCAATACAACACCAAGTCCAAATCACCTTCCCAACATCTCTGCAAAACTACTCCAGCATTTACAACATTATTTTCTGATAAAAGCTGCGTGGGCGCATCATCTTAAGGAGGGAGGCATTAATGGCCTTTCATACAAAACATACCATCGGCCAATCCAGTATATTTCCAACTGAAAAATGTGCAAGCTCATCGGTCTGGCGAACACATATGGGTGTCGATGTCGCTTCGTCAATAATAGCTCTGTCAACACCTGTCGTTCTGTAGCTCTATCGCGTTGCGAAATGTAATTCTCCAATTATGTAGGTCAGACTAATTTAGGGTAGGTTAAGTGTTAAGTGAAAATTGATTATGAAGTCATTCTTATATAAATATTCAGATATGAAATATTAAATTGTTTAATATAACCAGTTGGAGTTTTATTTTGGTTTATTCTGAGTAAAGCGTTTGGCTTTCGGAGCTAAGGTGGCGGGGGCATTTTTTCCAAAAACGATTAAACAATTGTTGCTTGGCTTTCCGCATTGTATAGACTTTATGTTACGCTCGATAGAGATAGTACTGGGCAAATTACAATTAGTTGGTTAACGTTTAAACCAGGAAGAATGCAGTATGAAGCAAATAGCATATTTGATAGAGGATGACATCGGAGAAACGATACTAATATATGATAAATAATTAACTTTAACTGCAAGATGACACATTACTCAACATAAGACATCAAGGCAGAAAACACCTAGATAGCATCGAGTTTGACGACACCAATAAACTATGTGACCGATGATGTCCGTTCAACGGTCAAAACGTTCATCGGAAAAAAAAATAGTAACCAGATTTAATGGCGCTCAACGTGGGGCACACAAGTGTAAAAGTGAAAGCTAAGCTAATACCACTGTGTGCAGAATGAAGTATCCTACATTAAGGAGAAAAGAAAACCAACAACAAGAACAACAAACATCTCGAGTAACAAAGGAAAGGAAGACACTAACCAACAAGTATCCTACATAAAGGAGCAAATAAACCAACAACACCAACAGACGAACATCCTAAAAGAGAACAAAGAAGAAACATCAAGCAACAATCAAATCTAAAGTCGGAATATATTTAAGTAAAATTAAGTCAAATTAAGTAAAAATAAGTAAACTGGGAAAATTGGTTAAATTATTGAACAACATGAGTTCAGAAACCATAAACGGAGACTTAATAGCTCCGCTCATGGTAATCAACACAGAATCTCCAAGAAGTGAAATAGATCACTTAAAATTTTAATTAGCCAGAGTATAAGTTCTAATACAGTTGCACAATACAAGCAACAGACAAAAGACGAAAGTAAAGCATGTAATGAATGACTAGACGTTATCAAATCACTACCAGAATTTTCCGGAAACTCTAATTAATACGAAAAATATCACTTAAAATCTTTACTTCAATCAGCCTCTATAGTAAAGGCAGTCGGAAGTATTATGCAGCGTTAACCATATTACGTAATAAGGTTACACACGATGCTAACAATACATTAACGAATCATGGAACATGCCTAAATGTTGATGCAATTATTTGCACGTTTGGACTTCGCCTATTCCGATGAGAGACCCGCTCAAGTAATTGAACAAGAGCTCAGTATCTTCAGACAAGGAAATCTGGGACTACTAGACTATTAAAATTTGTTCAATAAAAAGCTGACCCTTTTAATTAATAAAACAATAATGATGCACGGTACAGACACTGCACTAACTAAAGGGCTAGGCAATACAAACAGGTGTAAAGCTCTTCGCATTTTTATTTCAGGGTTCAATGGCCCATTGCCTAACATAGTATTTTCATTTTCACCAGAAGATTTGCCAAGCGATTTGGCAAAAGTTTAAGAATTGGAAGTAACTTGCGGGCAAAGTCCGCTTTGCAATTCGGTCGAAACCAAAATGCAGTAAACAATAGCCACTATAATAATGGATTTAAGAATAATTCGAGGTTCCCGCAAAGAAATCCTTCCAATAATAAAATAATAATAAATATAGAAACTACTATCCAAAACCAGAACCAATGGATGTAGGTAGTTCCACAGCTCAAACCAAATTTTTACAATTACCAACAAGGTAATACGTGGTATAGTGGTTCAATTTAATGTAAAATTATCGAACGAGAGCGTCTTTATAAAAAATTCAAACGTAACCCGACGCTGGAAAATGGCCTTGAATGTACTTTCTCAAGAAATGAAGTCACTGTCCTTATTCGTAATGCCAAGAAGTCTTATTTTCTAAATAAGCTGGAATCTAATTTGGGTTCTAAGCAATTGTAGAAAACACTTGAAAAACTTAGGTGTAGTATCTGATAGTAAATTATCTATATGTTCGTTACGCCCTATTGAAGTGATTGAATTTCTTCCTCCGGATGTTCCTGAACCTCCTATATTTAGTTATAATTATGATCTAAGTACTAATGAGTCGCCCTCGAATTTTCGTTTTCAATGTGTTGATGCAGTTGCTGTATTCAATGCCATTAACTCAGTTAAATCAAATGCCATTAGTCCTGACAGTATTTCCTATCGGTTTTTGAAGCTTCTTCTCCATTACATTATTTCTTATATACACCATATTTTTAATTTATGTACTGTGCTGTGCTGACTTCAGACTATTAGTATAGTGCTGTGCTGACTTCAGACCTTTTAGTATATTGTGTTTCCTATCAAAATCCTTTGAATAGATACTATCTTCTCGAATGCAGAGTTTTCTGCATGAAAATTATTTACTCTCGAAATGGATCTGGTTTTCGGAGTCAACACAGCTGCGTATCTGCTGCGTATCTTTTGAAAATGAAAAATAAGTTAAATTTTTCAGATTCTTCCCTACATTTGTTTAGTGAATATCTGCGAAATAGGGTGCAGACCAGTCGTGATCGGAGCTTTTTTCGTATCTGACGTTCGCTTTACTGCTCTACTAACTAGTGTATATATTCATCAAAATTGCCACGAGACCGCGGTCGGTCTATATTGAAGACCTTCTGTCTTCGAACATTAATTTTTTAAATAAAATGACCAAGCGAGACTGGGACGCGAACGTTAATTATTGGCATGCTCTCCAGACTTTGCCTGACAGTGCATATGATGATGAAAATGGTCTTCAACAATGTTTCTGAAAAACGTGTCAAAGTGCCTTCGATAATTGTTTTGCAACAAACCAATGAAAATGTTTAGAAGTTACGCAGTGAAAAAGAAATCTCGAAATACTATACGAAAAAAAATGTCTATTGGAATCAAAGTTACTTGCGTTGACATTGACACTCATTCGAAAGTGTGCACTACATTCAAATCCATTGAATGGCAAATTTTTAATAGTGATTTGCCTGCATCAAAGTCATTCAAGGTTGTGTTATATGGCTTAGACAAAATTCCTATTGACACCCTAAAGCATGAACTCATTTCTCATGGACTAAAATCTAATATTTCTGTGATAAATTATATAAAGATTATATGAATATTTTAGTAGTAAGGTGACGGAAACCAAATCTCTGTACAACAAATTGTATGTACGAGTAAAACATTGTTAAATTTGTGTCACTATAAATTTCCCATGGACTTAAGTGTCAAAATGCGAAAATCATTAAAAAAAATACCGAAATTTTTGAGAACATCATCTACTTAGTTTTCTTTGAAACTTGGTCTGTGAAGCTCCATGAACTTAAAAAAAAAACTTTCCCTCACTGTTGAGAACACAAATAAAATGTGATTATGCCAGGAGCATAAAAGACAAATTAACGCAGTGCTTCAACTGCCAAATGTTCGGTCATGGCGAAAGAAATTGCAACGTTAAGACATACTGTGCAATTTGCTATCAAAACCACAAAACAGAGCAATGAATCGAAAAAATGTGACTAAATGTGCTAACTGCAAGGGCCATCACAAGTCAGACGATCTGTCATGTGCCTCAAGAAAATCATTTCTCCAAATAAGAGAAAAGCTTTCTACCAACAACAATACACGCTCAGCACGATCCGTCAAGAAAACTAATCAGCCGTTCGTGCTCGACAGCTTTTCCGGAACTGAGTTCTCGTCGAAATCGCAGTATGCTTATTTCTCATCCCGGTCAACAACAACAACATCGTTCATCCAGTGTAAACAAGACCCCGTTGAAAACTTCGACTCAAACTGACAGCTCTGGAGGGCAGTCTTCAAACAATCTGTTTTCTTTGGAAGAAATAAATTCTCTTACCAATGAGATGACTATGTTGTTAGGTAAATGTAGTAATAGGCACGAAGAGTTTAATGTTATTACTCAATAAGCCATCAAGTACTTATATAATGTTAAATAATATGAATGCGAACCTATAAATAATTACTTGGAATGCAAGTAATGCCATTCGAAATAAGGCTCTTGAATTTATTACATTTCTATGTAAATACGATGTTGATTTAGCTATTAATATCAACCTATCAAAAAGTTCATACAAATGCTACCGGTACGCTACCGTGATAGTTAAAAGAAATATCCGTCATTCACTCTTACTTATAGTAAGAACACAAATAGTTCAAAATATAGGCATTGAAATCCCTTTTAACAATGGCAGCCATTTAATAATTTTTTCGGTGTACTTTCCTGGCGGTATTAGAAATATCACTTTCAAACGCCAGGCATTGACTAGTGATATTAGAAAACTTACTAGTGTCAGCGGGATGCTTCTATATATACACTGTCGTCATTGTTTTTGGAACAGCCTTCGTGCATATGGAAATATTTTGTCCAACTTAAGCTCGCGGCACATTCTCAATTATATTTCCTCCAGGTCCCACATACCATCCTCAAGACAATAGAGGTAACCCCTCTACTCTAGATTTTTTTATCACCAATACTTTGGGGATAATAAGGCAACCTGTAGTGATTAATGATCTTAGTTCCGACCCTCTGCTATGTGTTCTGTATCATCAGGTACCACTATTTTGTCCGATATACGGATGTAATAGTACAAATTGGCTAAGATATTAACTCGTACTAAAGCGCAAGCTCAACAACGTCTTCAGTGAGCAGAATCTGCTCTAACAATTCGCAATCTGTTGATTATACAATTCATTTGCTAACTTCTGCAATTCTAGAAACTGCCGAAGAAGTTGTACCCGTTAAAAGTATGAGGACAGGGGTCAGTACATTGCCTCGAAATGTTTTGCGCCTCATTAAAATTCAAAACAGTTTTCGTAGAAAATGGCAACAATCCAGAATACTATTGTTTACAGAAATACTATGTGCATACAGAAATCAATTACAAATACAGTTAAGGAACAGAGAGGATTCTTAAGAAACATTGATTGGAACCTTAAATTAAGTAGCTTGGATAAATCCAGCAGACCATTCTGGAACATTATCAAAGTAATATAAAGAAGCGCCCTTTCATGCCTTTCTTAAGATCTTCTGGCTCTGAAGCAGTATCTAATTTAGAAAAAGCAAATATTTTAGCTGAGTCCTTTGCCTCAAATCACCTTCATTAAAGTAACGCGCACAGCAGTGTTGAAAATTTGGTCGATGGCACTACCCGTAACATTACGCGATCTTCCCATACCTCAAATCAACTCATATATTACCTTGGATGATATTAAATTCGATGGTTGGGTGTTGCGGGAATCGGGTAGGCACTGACTGGCGTCAACCTGGCGATGCCCAGTGTTGTAACTTTTTCTACACACCAATTGTGCTTATTTTACCTCCAAGTGGTAGCCATCGGGTACTGGTTGTAGTTCATCCGAGCTCAACTTGCCAAACTTATAAGTGCGACCTCTTGTCCTAGGGGTGACAAAAAAGGAACTGGCCCTCCAGGTTGGGGGTTGTGCCGTCGGGGTAACTGCCCGGCCACATAAAGAAAATATATAGTTACGAAGCAACAACAAGCCTCGGAAACGGAGGTTTTTTCTGATGACAACCCCAGCAAACGATATACGGACAACGATCTTCGGATCTGTACGTGGAATGTAAGGTCCCTTTATAGGCCACGTGCAGCCGAACAATTAGCGGAAGCCCTAGACTGCTGCAAAGCAGATATAACCGCCATCCAAGAAGTGCGATGGGATGGACCGGGCAAAAGAAGGCTGAAAAACTGTGATATATATTACGGTAACTGCTACAAACAGCAAAAACAGCGCCTATTTGGATGTGGATTTGTCGTTAGAGGCAGACTTAGGCAAGAAGTCTTATCGTTCAGATCCGTGAACGAGCGCCTCACGACAATTCGCATCCAGGCTAAATTTGCCAACATAAGCCTTATATGCGCACATGCCCCCACAGAGGAGAAAGATGACGACACCAAAGACAAGTTCTATGAGCTCCTGGACAAAACTTATGAGCAATGCCCTAGCTACGACATTAAAATTGTCCTTGGCGATTTTAACGCAAAGCTTGGAAAAGAGAACATCTTTGGTAGTACGGTCGGAAAGCACAGCCTACACGACACCACATCCGATAACGGATTTAGGCTGATCGACTTTGCTGCGGGGCGAAATGTTGTAGTAGCCAGTACAAGATTCCCACATCTCGATATCCACAAAGGAACATGGCGATCTCCTGATCAATCAACCGTCAATCAGATTGATCATATTGCGATCGACGCAAGGCACTCCTCCAGTATTATAGATGTTCGAACGTTCCGAGGCGCCAACATTGACTCGGACCACCACCTTGTTGTAGCCAAGATAAGGTTGCGGATATCCCGAACACCGCCAAGACAAAGAAATACTGTGAGGAAGTTTAACGTCAGCCGGCTACAATCGCAAGAGATTGCCAAATCCTTTTCCGATCGTGTCTCCCTTAACCTCTTAAGAAATCCTACGCCGCCAACATCAAGTATTGAAGATCAGTGGCAGCATTGCCAAAAAGCCATCAGAGATGCCGCCTCTGATGTGCTGGGTTTCAATCCGCCACCACAACGAAACCCCTGGTTTGACAACGAGTGTCGGCAGGCGAATGCAGCCAAGCAAGAAGCATACAAAGCGGCACTGCAAAGAAGGACAAGAGCTGCTCGGGAGCTCTACGAGCAGAAGAGGAGAGACGAACACCGGCTTCTCAGGAGAAAAAAGAAGGAGCATGAGAAGCGCGCGATCGGCAAACTAGAGGGATATTACTGCAGGAATGAGGTAAGGAAATTTTACCAAAGGGTAAAGTTAACCAGTCAAGGTTATAAAGTCCGAACCGAAGCCTGTAAGGATGATCAAGGGAACATCGTAGTAGAGTCACAGTCGATGCTGAGGATATGGAGAAACCATTTCTGCAGACTGTATAACGGCGACGAAGAACCAAATTCCGCTGTCAGGCAGAACGAACCATTCAACCCCAATGAAAGGGACGATGAAGATCAACAATTCCGTCCACCCGACCCAGATGAAGTGAGGATTGCCATATCCAAACTAAAATCCAACAAGGCTGCGGGAGCTGACGGCCTACCCGCCGAGCTTTTTAAGGCCGCAGGCGATGATTTGGTAAGGAGCATGCACCAACTCATCTGTAAAATATGGTCGGAGGAAAACATGCCCGATGAATGGAACCTCAGCATAGTCTGCCCGATCCATAAAAAAGGAGACCCTCTGAACTGCGCCAACTACAGAGGCATCAGTCTCCTAAGTATTGCATATAAAATCTTATCTGCCGTACTGTGTGAACGCCTAAAGCCATTCGTCAACAACCTGGTCGGTCCATACCAGTGTGGCTTTAGGCCAGGAAAATCCACCATCGACCAAATATTCACACTGCGGCAGATTTTGGAGAAAACCCAGGAGCAACAAATCGATACCCACCACCTTTTTATCGATTTTAAGGCCGCGTATGATAGCATTTATAGAGACGAGCTATACAGAGCAATGTCTAGTTTTGGCATCCCTACCAAACTCGTCCGTTTGTGTAGGATGACGATGGAGAATGCACGCTGCTCCATCAAGGTCGGTAAAGACCTAACCGAGACCTTTGATGTCAAAAAAGGATTCAGACAAGGCGACGCGCTGTCATGCGACTTTTTCAACATCGTTCTTGAAAGAATTGTTCAAAACTCGAACGCCAACACCAGAGGAACAATCTTTCAGAAGTCCGTCCAACTACTCGCATATGCCGACGATATTGACATTATCGGAAGAACGCAGCGTGATGTCAATGGCGCTTTTGTGGGTATTGCAACGGAGGCCGCGAAGATGGGTTTAGCGGTAAACGAGGGTAAGACCAAGTATATGCTGTCAACGAGAAAGGACACCCAACACCGACGTCTCGGTCAGAACGTCACAGCAGACAGATATAACTTTGAGGTAGTCAAAAACTTTGTCTACCTAGGCACCGCTATCAATTCAGACAACGACACCAGCGCTGAAATCAAACGAAGAATAACTCTTGCCAATCGCTGCTTCTTTGGGCTAAGAAAGCAATTGGTAAACAAAGCCCTCTCTCGAACAACTAAACTAACGCTTTACAAGACCTTAATCGTCCCAGTCCTGCTATATGGCGCGGAGGCATGGACATTATCAAAAGCGGATGAAGCTGCTCTTGGTTGCTTCGAGAGGAAAATTCTTCGTGTGATTTTCGGTCCCGTCTGCATAGATGGTGAGTGGAGGAGGAGATTTAATGACGAACTATACGGGCTGTTTAGCGACATCGACTTAGCCAGAAGAGTGAAGATCCAACGATTGAGGTGGCTAGGTCATGTAGAGCGGATGGAAACCAATGCTCCGGCCCGAAAAGTCTTCGAATCTACCCCCGAGGGACGGCGCAGTAGAGGAAGACCGCGACTCAGGTGGCGCACGCAAGTGGAAAGGGACCTCAACCAACTATGCGTGCGAAACTGGAGGCAGCTAGCTAAAGATCGAGCTGGCTGGAGACGCTTGTTGGTTGAGGCCCAGGTCCACCCCGGACTGTAGCGCCACCTTAAGTAAGTAAGTGATATTAAATTCATACTAAGCACTCTTAAGTCGTGGAAGTCCATAGGTTTTGACATGGTTAGAAACATCTAACATCTTCGTAATATGGGCCTCAACATAATCCAACATATCTTCAATACATGCTTTTCAATAGGCTACTTCCAGGTGCTTGGAAATGCGCGAAAATGATCACTATTGCGAAACCGGGTAAAGACCGGCCTATAAGCCTATTAAGTACATTAAGCAAATGCTTTGAAAAAGCCATCAAAATTAAGCTAATGCATCACATTGAAGATCTAAATATCTTACCACCACAACAGTTCGGCTTTCGTCCTGGTCACATACATCGCACCAAATTTACAGGATCAAAAAACATGTACTTAACGCATTCTCCTTAGGTCAAGTACTGTATGGTTCTTCTGGATGTGGAAAAAGCATTCGACACTCTTTGGCATAACAGGTTAATTCATAAGCTTTTCCAATTTGGTTTTCCTTTGTACCTGGTCGAAATAGAGAAATCCTTTGTGCTTGTAATCGGTACTTCTTCAGTCTTGCAACTTATTCCTGTAGGTGTACCACAAGGTTCGGTTTCAGCTCCAATCCTCTGGACAAAAGACTCATCTTTGGGCAGCAGTGTTGCAACAAAATTAATTTGACCATAAAATTATTATAAACTTTTATATGCCGCAAGTCTGAATAAAGCTTATTCCAAGCTATACTATTTTAGGCAGCAACAGTTCCAATTGTCATTTGAAAAAGTTACAAATTTGCCAAAACAAAGTCCTTAAAAAGATCTTGAAACTACCATGGCACTTTTTCACTTCGTTACTTCACGAAATAGCTAACATTGACACCGTATCAAATCCGATAGCCAAGCTTAACGAACGTTTTGCATATCGTGTAATTTGTCTGATAGTGCCATAATCTCAACTTTTTTATATAATTAAATATATTCAACAGTAATTTGTCTGATAGTGCCATAATCTCAACTTTTTTATATAATTAAATATATTCAACATTGTGACTAAACGATTATAAATTTATTTATTTATCCACTTATTTATTTATTTATTTATTTATTTATTCATTTTGCTTAGCTATTCATTTATCGATAACACATTTACACATATAAACTGTGGTACATACGAACGAAGGTTTTTCTTTAGCTTTTCCTTCGAATTTAACCTTTTTCTTCCATCTATTTTGTGTTTGCAATTATAGTATCATCATCAGTAAGGTAGATGGCTGCTAAATAAAGATATTACTAAACAAAAAAAAAGTTCAGACGGTCGTCACTGAACTTGGTCACGTTAATCCTGAAATTATTCGAGAGGGTGTTCCCCAAGGCTCTGTGCTAGGACCTCCGTTATTCTGCAAAATACACATGTATGTCGGTGATGTCATTATATACTTTTTACGTCCTATTGGCTTAATGGAAGAAGGTACTGCCAGGTTGAATGAAGATCTTGTTAGAATTTCAAATTGGTCTGAGGACAATAAATTGAAGCTGAATCCCATTAAGACCGTATCTATTGTTTTTCCACCCCACGAACTTTGTCTTAATGATTTGTCACCTATAATTTTTGATGGCAACCCTATCAATGCCATCAGTTCTGTAAAATATCTTGGGTTTCATATTAACTCCTCCCTTACATGCTGCGATGGAGTTAAGGATTCTTAACGGAAAGTTTATTGTGGACTACGCAGATTGCGATATATTGATAAAATATTGATCAAAACACTTATAATATAAACATAGGTTAAATGTTGGATTTAATGATAGTATTCGTTTTATTATAATATTCCCCGGTCGAGCAGTGTGACCCACATGTCATCGTCTGTCTTTGGTATGAGGCCAGATCTATATTTTAAATTTCGGAATATCTTAAAACTCTTCAAGGTAATTAATAGTAAATCTGTAGATTTGGTCATCAGTCATCTGCAAAAGGAAGATGGCTTACCCTCAACTCTACCAATGTGAATCATTCCTCGCCTCCTCTGCGCTGCAACATCCAGTCCATATATACAATGAACAGGAAAGGTGAGAAGACGCACCCTTGGCGAAGTCCAACGTCCACGGTGAAAGGTGTTGATTTAGCACCGTTAACCCGAACACAGCTGCTACAGTTTGTGTATAGAGACTGAATGGCCCTCATAAGAGCACCTTCAATCCCATACTCCTGCTGAACACTCCAGAGTTTACCTCGAGGAACTCGGTCGTATGCCTTTTCCAAATCCATAAAACATCTTTAGATGGGCTTGGCAAACTCCCAAGCCTTCTCAAGTAACATTCTAACAGTGAAAAGCTGGTCGGTTGAAGCCATTCAGGGCTCTACCATAGCTCTAGAACGCGCTTCCAACACCTTGGCGTAGACTTTCCCGGGGAGACTTAAAAGAGATACGCCGCCGTGGTACCACAAAGAGATATCATTTTATTTTATTATGGATGCCTTGTGTGGAAAAAATGTGTTTTATTATGGACATGCCACATGCCGTTCGCGTTCTGGTGAGGCCGTTCCTCCCAATCGCTATTCCCCATGCCTTTACATCCACACCCACTTGAGCATTGAAATAACCCATCAGGATATTGGAATCCATTTACGCTACCCTATCAAGGGCAGCATCAACTTCATCCAGGAAAGTCGTTTACTCTGACTCTAGATTTGGTGCATACACCTGCACTAGAGCCAATGCTGACCTCTCAAGCTTGAGCTTTAGGATCCCAACTCTCCCGCCTAATGGTATCCACTCCAATACCCTGCCTGCCAACCTGAGTCTTATGAGTATCCCCACTCCCGCCTGTGCAGACATTTGAGGTGCAACTCCCGACAGGAAGAGTTTCCATCCGTCCAAAAGGGCACAGATCTAGATCCCCTTTGCTTCGTCGAAGAGATACCCACTACATCTAAACAATACCTGGCAGCCTCTTCAACCTCAGAGTCCACTGCTGAGTTGCTCGTGGTTCCTTCGGGCTAAGCTCGACCGACTGGCGAGCGGGACAGACAGGAAAGGTCTCTCAATAAGTATGTAGTTTTCTCGAGTGAAGTCATCTGTGGACAGCATTAATGTTTAAATAATTTTAAAAAATTTCAAGTCTTAATATTATCTTTATGTACTATTATATTTCTCTGATAGATTGGAACTCTCTACCTTCTTACCTTTCGTTTGTTATATTTTGCTGTAATTTTATTTCTACCTAATCCCTCCCTGAGCTACTAGAAGCTTTGATCCTGTCTTTATGTGATGTTTTATTAAACAGATCTTCATACGGTCTTTGATTCGTAACTGAATGAATAGTTTTATTGTAATTTTGTGTGGCTCTACAGATATATGCTAAATCATTTATTAAAATCATTCTTGTTTTAAGCAACTTGCAATCTCTATTAGTGTAGAGTGTACTCTTTTCACCCGACCATTTGCTGTACTGTTTGGGATCACAAAAATGTGTTTTCAATTGTGCTGGTTCGTCGACGATTGTCATTCTTTTGGCGTCTACTTTGTAATAACTCTAATACATTTTCATCTAAATGATCTCTATCTTCATTTAATACGACTACTAAAAAATGTTAAAAATTTGAATTTCTGGGCAAAAAATATATCAAGATGCACCTGCTCTTTCTTAGGAATTGGAGCCCCTGTTTCAGTTACAAATTTCACACTTTCCAACATATTTTTAAATTGCTTGCTCATTTCGCGCCAGTAATATGATTTGTAAATTTGATATAAGTTCTCCCTTTGATTTCTGTTTAAATTCGTTAAATGGCTTAGTAGTTTCATCAATTTCTATATTATCACTGCCTTCAGGGGATTGTTATGCTCCAGTGATTGAAGCTTCGTCTGACAAAAAAAATATTTAGGTGTTGTCTAGAAAGTGCATCTCTACTATATTTATCCTACCTGGCTTGCAAATTATTTTAGTATGATATTTTTCAATAAACGCATGCCATCTTTTCATTTTTGAGTTGGGACTGCGGGTTGAATCCGCTAATATTAAAGGTTGGTGATCCGTATGGATCTCTAAGTCTGAAATTCCATAAAGGTAATTTCTCAAAGTTTTCAAAGCTCAAGCAGTTGTAAAGCTCTCTGCCGTTTGTGGCGTAATTTTTCTCTGTTGAGTTTGTTTTTACCATACAAATTGTAGGTCTACGTCCCTGGGTAAGAACACCGCCTACACCCATCTGTGGATAATATAAACATTTTATTCAAGTCTGATTATACTAATTCCACTCCATTAATTTATAATTTCATTAATTTTTCGCAATGAGAAATTTCTTCCTGATCTAATCTTACTATTGTTGTTTTGGATACATGCTGTGAAACGCTTCTATTTTCTCCTGACAAATATTTGGCTAGTGGTTTTACTACTGAAGCATAATTTCGTACAAACATTCTGTAATAACCAATCATGCCTAGGAAACTTCTAAGCTATCTTACTGTACTTTCTCATAAAATTTTGATTTTTCAAGAGAAATCTTCATGGTAGGCATTTTCAATTTTTAATTCTTTGTCTTAAAATTATCGTATGATCTTATTGGTTTTCTGTTAAGACAATTATGTCGTCGATGTTTACGTGGTAAATTTGTCGTAAGTGATCGCGGAGTATGTCATCCATTGCTCTTTGGAATATGCTTAGTGCATTTTTCAAACCGGAAGGCATTATTAGGAATTCATATTTCTCATTGTTTACTGCAAAAGATGTTTTTTCTACATCTGATTTGTTCATCTTTATTTGGTGAAATCCTGACTCCAGGTCGATAGTTGAAAAGTGTTTTGACTTTAATAAATTCGATAATATGAAATTCATATCAAGTATTGGATATTTATCTGATTCTGTTTGTTCATTTAATTTTGTATAGTCGATTACCATTATCAGTTTTGGTGTTCCATCTTCTTTAATTCATTTTTGCGGAACGACCCATATCGGTGAATTGAATGAACTTTTGCTGGGTTAAATAATTTCTTCATTCAACATTTTATGAATTTTATTGTTTACAAATGACTTTACAGACAGTGGAGACGAATATTGTTTACTCCATATAGGAGTTTCAGCAGTTGTACGTATCGTTGTTTTTACTAAATAACGAGCTAATATTTATATTAACATGAATTGTGTCTGTTTCTTTTTTCATATCTTCTTTCATATTATCAATTTTAAATTCATTACTCTTATATTTTCCTTGCCAACGGTTTTTTCGATTATTGTTTTCACTATCACAATCTTAGTGAAAACAGTTGTGAAAGGTGACAAATTTGCTTATCTTTTACTGATTGAAAATAATTCTCCAAATAAATAGTTAAGATTGCATTCTTAAAATTGAATATAATTCCTGCCTTGTTGATAATATTAAAGCCCATTAGTACATATACATGCTTCAAGATTCGTTATTTATTCATAGTCACAAGACCCAGGTTGGCAGGCAGGCATCTAGAGTCACAGTACGCGGCTTTCTTGGATGAAGTTGATGCTTCCCTGGAAAGTATAGCGAAAATGGATTACTTTGTTTTTATATTTGTGATGTTTGTGTGATGAGAGGTTCCGAACTGTCAACTGATAATCACTTGGTGCTGTGTACAATGTACCTCACTGATAAAACACCTCTCCTGCCAAGGCGGAAACCAAGAGTGGTTACGCGCATACGTTGGGAGAAACTACAGAACAGTGAGTTGCGGCTAAATTTTGCGCGACACATACTGAAAGGTTTGAGCAACTTCAAACTATTCCAACGCGTGTAGAGGAAGAATGGCGACTGTTTTCAACAGCTGTCATTGCCTCTGCTCGAGATGTTTGTGGAGTGAAGCGGCTTGGAGAGGCGACTGGTGGTGACAAAAGAACTGCATGGCTTAAAACGCTCGGAATTCAAGAAGCCATCAGAGAGAAGAAGAATACCTACAGAGACTGGATTCTCTTGGGGACTCTGCTTCTCGTGCCCGAGAAGAACTTGCAAATTGGCTGTACGAGCAGCTAAAGAGCAGTCCTATTTGGAGTTCGGCAAGAAGTTGGGAAGCGACCATAGATCTGCGAAGAAAGTGTTCTGGCAAACCATTCGCCGACTCAGAGGAAGGATATACGTGTTGGTTTCCAATGAGGTGGACACCTAATGGAGCGAGTGCTTTTCGGAGCTGCTCAATTCCGAACAGGGGACTGAGGATGGCAGACCTGTCGACTTGAGTGAGGCGGAGAATACTCCAAGGGTGGAGGAAGTCATTTTGGCCAGCCGAGGCGAGGAATGTTTCACATTGGGAGAGTTGAGGGTAAGCCATCTTTTATTTGCAGATGACTGGGTTAGCCACACATCTTCCCAGACGGAACTCCAGCGCGCACTCGATAGGTTAATGGCCGTATGTGCTGATGCTGAAGTAAAGGTTGTAGTTGCTAGGAAATCTTCTTTTTGCATACAGAAAAAAATATCGATATTCTTGATGAGTTTATTTTCTATAAATAAAATATTTTAGAATAAATCTTACTATGTATTACAGAACTTACACTGGTAATTCAAATACAAAAACAAAGTACATATGTGTTTTCCTTCCGCAACATTTAAATTTAACTTTTTCAACCTGATCCAAACACCGCCGGAAGATGAATGATGAAATGTATTTCGTTACGTTGCTAGGCAACGGAGGATTTAGGCAACTACGATTAATAATTATTATATAGAAAAAAGGTGAATATTTCAGGAGTCGAACGGGCAGATGTCTATGATTGAGAAAATATAATATTGTAATAGAAACATGCAAAGTGAAATTATGACAATGAAAAAATGCTAAGCATAGAATAAGTAGGTTACTATGATTAAAATAATTACAATAGAAATAAGGCAAAGTAGCTCGATGACATTCCCCGATCAGTCTGAACTTCTAAGGTGAAGACTCTATGTTCAAAACAGCGAACCTTCCAACTGCTCTTTTTGATTTAATAGTTCCATCCGGTAAACGAACATCAGCTGTGCGAAAGACATTACTAGCACCTGGATAAATTCGCACTAAGCGGGCCAATTGCCAAGAATGTCGAATCTCGTTAGGTTCGATTTAAGGAACAATCTCGTTAATTTCGACAGGTTTCACGTCCTTGTGCCGCGTCAAGCATCTTGTAATCTCGGGTAGGTACTCGCGATACCAACGTTTAACATGTGCATCACCTTCGCAAAATACTCCAGAAGCTGTGATTTTTCTATTTTCTTCTCCAAAAACCATTGTATTAGGAGTAAGTGTCTTTGGGTCATCCGGATCAACTGGAAGATGAACCAAAGGGCACCTGTTGATCTGTGCTTTGAGTAACATTTTACGAAGAACACCCACCCTTTGAACTACTCCTTTAAGGATGAATTCGATGCTGATCTTAATTGACCGTATGAGACGTTCCCGTGCACCACCCATCCAAGGTGAGTACGCAGGAATGAAACGCCAAAGGATCCCTTCATAATTAGCGCAGTATTCTCCTCATGCTTCTCACATCTTCTTTGCATCCAACTCTAACATTTTCTTAGCTCCGACAAAATTACTACCAGGTACCGAGTAACAACGCGGTTAATGATGAACCGTCGAATTGCTATGATACATTGATCTAAGCTCAAATCGTTTAACAGATCATTCTATACCTTTCCACTGTGCGAAAAAATCTACTCCAACTTGAGTAAATGGCTTGGACCCGAATGATACTCGTAAGCGAGCAGCTGGACTTGCTGACAGACGCTTGCTTGTATGGTATATGGACTTAATCTTTTGGACTACTCCTCGATTAGAAATAATCCAAGCATATTCTCGATTGTCGGAAATAATTGAGGCTGTGCCTTGGCGAAGGTTTCGATCATGGTGAAACTGGACTAAGGGATTCACAAGAGAACCGAATATCTGGAGACAAAGCTTTGAACTCGCAACATTGGTCCAAAGTGTGTTGTCTGCGATCACGTTTAACATACTGAGCAATGTTCGATGCTGTTGGTTGGTGTGTCAAAACATGACGAAAAGGTAATAGTAATCCAATCGTCTTTTTGGATGAACTTGACTTTAACGCTGAAGCTAAATCAGGATGTAAGTCGATAATGTTCTCCATTAGGAATACAGCAAAATCAACGATTTGGATAGATGCTCCTCCTCCATTCCTGATACAAACTAGGACAGAACTTACAACTCATGGTCGAGCCCTGGATTGGGGATGAACAGTGCGGCTTTCGTAGCAGAACTACAACCGACCAGCTTTTCACTCTAAGAATGGTACTTGAAAAGGCTTGGGAGTATGCCAAGCCCATCTACAGCTGTTTTGTGTTCGAAAAAGCATATGATCCAGTTCCTCGAGATAAACTCTGGAGTGTTCTGCAGAAGTATGGGATTGATGGTCCTCTTCTGAATTTGGTTAACGTGGACAAATCGGAGGTCTCCAGAATGCCTGTTCAATGCAGTCTCTGGCGTACAATGGGAGATCGCGAATACAAGCTGCTGAGATGTGATTTCTCCGTGCTATTGTGGGAAACACTCGCCGGAATAGGATGAGAGCCACGTCATTGCGCGAGGAACTTAGCAATGAGGAGCTGCTTCCTCGAACGGAGAGAGCTATGCTTCTTTGGTTTGGTCACGTGGCACGTATGTCCAATTCACCACGACTTCCGAGGTGGGCGTTGAATACGTCTTAATCAGGTAGGCGACCGCTTGGCAGACTCAGAACGAAATGGTTGGACTAAGTCCCAAAACTCGCCTGGTTATGCCTCGGCATACCTCCTGATGAGTTAGAGTCGATGGCGGAGGTTCGAGTTGCCTGGAGATCTCTTCTGCGCAGTTTCTTGTTGCGGGTCAGAAGATGATGATGATGATAATTCTTCTAGAACAATTACAAGTGCCAAAATGCAGACGGAAAAGAGGAATTGAAGAACAAGGAACTCTATGGAAATGGTTAGCAGGAACACCAGACCAAACCCGTTTGTGTCGAACCCAAACCAATTCTCCTGGAGTTAGTTCATCGCGCTGTAGTACTATGTGTCTTCGGTTGAAATTCCGCATTTGGTTCTTTACTTTTTAAGTGGTTGTAGTTCATCGATTTCGACGCATAGCGGTGTGGGCCATTGGCAAAGTTGACCTGAATCGACAGCCCATCAATAGCTGCGCTGGGCTGTAACCGTTCGTTAGGGGACTGGTAGCATACTCCAACAGTGCCTTGTAGATCAGTGATCTTATTAAGATGTAGATTTGTGATTTTATACAGCCTCGATGAAGCCATTACTTTGTGGAAGATTGGGACTGGACTTGATGTGGCGAAGTCCGGAATCCCTAGCGAACTTGGAGAACTCCGAAGTCTGAATTTCTTCGAATTGTGTACCGTTGTCACTTCTCACCAATTCGGCCACTCCATGCCGCTCAAAAATAAACTTGCAATGGTTAATGACTGCTGCTGACGTCAACTTTTCTAGGAAATCGACTGAAATATCTAGAAAAGAAATCAGAGATCAGCAAGCAGCAGCTATTGTTGTCAAGGACGTCTTGGAAAGTCCGATGGAATTAGTTTCTCACGAACTCCACATGTTTCTTTGATAAAGGGTGATTTTTTAAAAGCTGTAGGAAAGTTTTTCAAATAAAGAACACATAAAATTCAGAAAAATGCATGAAATCTTTTTTTGAATCGATAGTACGGTCCATATAATTTAATGTTGCAGATTATTTCATGCAAATGTTACCCTTGACTGCCCCTCAAATGGTCCATCCGCTTAGTCCAATTTTGGCATACTCTTTCCAACATTTCGGCCGGTATCTCACGAATAAATGCTTCAATGTTGTCTTCCAATGCGTCAATTGAAGCGGGCTTGTCTGTATAGACATGAGCTTTAACATAGCCCCACAAAAAATAGTCTAAAGGCGTTAAATCGAACGTGAAATAAAATGTTCACCGAACTCCCCTCTCAATAAGTCCATAGTTGCGCGTGCTGTGTGGCATGTAGCACCGTCTTGTTGAAACCACATGTTATGCAAGTCAAGCTCTTGCATTTTGGGCAAAAAAAAAGTTGGAAATGCGGTCCAATGATGCCACCAGCCCATAAACCGCACCAAACTGTGACTTTTTCTGGATGTATTGGTAGCTCTTGCAATGCTTCTGGCTGATATTCACTCCAAAATCGACAAATCTGCTTATTTACGTACCCATTGAGCAAAAAATGAGCTTCGTCGCTGAACACAATTTTTCGGTAAAAAAGTGGATCTTCGGCCAACTTTCCAAGAGCCCATTTACCAAAAATTTTACGTTGCGGTAGGTCGTTCGGCTTCAATTCTTGAAGCTGTATTTTGATAATTTGCAAGCTTTGTTCGTTTGTAAAACGATTCATGGTTAAATGATAGGCCAAACTGAAGATGTTTGACAGTGAAACAAAACACGAAACCTGCGTCAGCCGTTTAAACCAGTGTTGCCAAAAAAATAATAGCTAAAAAATCACCCTTTACATTCTGAACACCTGCTAACCATCTCAGCTGAATGTCCCGGCCACCAGACCGATTCACCATCCTGGCCCAACACTTGGTTCTCCCATGATGACCCGCATGAGTCCTGCAAGCGCGTCCTGTCGCATAGATGTAGGTATAATAAGGTGACAGCCTCTCATAAGTAAACGATTTTCGTCAGCAATTTCGTTTCACACAGCATAATAGGGCTGCAGAATTTTAGGTAGACTGTTTTTCAGTTAGGTACCTGCAATCAATCTTTAAATTAATCCAGACATTCGAAACATTTTCGGAGTGTCACCTAACCATCCGTCGAACTTACCTCTTACACAGTTTCAGAACTAGATGTTATTGAGAGTATTCGTTCGCTGCGGTCTGATGCTGTCGGCTCAGATGGGATTCCTCTTCAATTCATCAAAATGGTACTTTGCTATATTCTTTCTCCTTTCATGCATATCATACATTTTTTAATCTATTTCGGCACCTTTCCAAATTGCTGGAAGCAAGCGTTAATTACTCCTGCGCCCAAAAAGCCGCATCCCTCTTCAGCAGGAGATTTTCACTCAATCAGCATACTCCCTCGCCTATCTTAAGTTTTGGGGAAAATATTGGCTAAACAAATCGTTGATTACATTGATAATATCGTACCTAATGCAGTCTGGATTCCGAGCACATCACAGTTGCTCAACTGCAATGGTTTAGGTTCTAGATGACATTAGGGTCTAGTATGACCTCAACAGTATAACTGTATTGTGTCTGCTTGATTTCTCCAAAGCTTTTGATACGGTAAACCATTATATCTTGTGCAGGAAACTCAGTTTATACTTTGGTTTTGGTCAGGTTTGGAGAAACTTTCTCTAAGTCAAAAAACGTACTCATGGGCGTTCCTTAAGCATCTATCTTGGCCCCTATCATATTTGGCATGTTTATCAATAACTTACCCACAGCTTGCAAAAATGTTTCCCTACATCTCTATGCTGACGATGTCCAGTCGTATCGGTCTAGACCTATTGGATTAGTTGAAGATCTGATGTGCAGGCTCAACGAAGATCTGGTCAGTAAGCTATGGTCTTAATCTTAGCCCAGCTAAATCGCAATGTATATTTATTTCAAAAAACTATTATGACAATGCCTTGCATTTATCTAAACGATTTTGCCCTCCCATTTGTTGAAAAGGCCTTAAGTTTGGGTTTCAGCATAAATCACATGGTACGATACATTTATGGGCTTCGCAGATTTGACCATATATCACTTTACTATTATACAAATGTACTCTGCTTATTTCAATTCCTTTTTTCTGATTGTCATTTTTTTTAGTTTAAAATTTGTTTGCAGTAAATATATTGAATTTTTCGGTATGCATATATGTATTTTTATATTGTACGGGTATGTACTATTAAAGGCAATTATGTCTTACTTTTACGCCGAAATAAATAAATTTTATGAAATTGAATTGAATTGCTGTGATCAGAAATGTACAGCGCCTGCAATTATGGTATGTGGAAATACTCAGTTGCAGTAGCTTCTTATAGCAGCTCCATTCGCTCCAAAAGGGAACTTCTATCCATCGGCTTCTCCCCACTTAGGATTTGAAACGAATTGCCGGCAATCAGATGATGCTCACCACACTTTTTAAGCAAATATAAGCGTGTTTGAACTCGAAGCTTTTGTGTCCAGTAAAGAAAGACATTGACGGCAGGGAAGCATTGCACCATGTTACTGTCTTATCAGAGCCACAACCAAGCACAAAAACAGTTCAGACGTTGCTGCCCAAATTGGATCGACATGGAAGAAGCAGTGCCTAACGAAGGTGACTTGGTGGTACTGCGAGGCGAGCGATTGCTGCAGGGGAAATTGAGCTTGACGCGTATTACAAAATTGTAGCCAGGTAGAGACAACATAGTGCTTATAGTTAAGTTAAAAACGCAGACGGGACTTTTCGGGAACGGAACGGCCCAGCAAAAATGTCTCAGCTGGAAAAGGAGTCATATAATCTTCAAATTGAAACAAATCGTTCCAATTTCGCACTTTCAAGTGCCGTCGGTAAAACACGCCACAAGCAACACACACACACACATACACTCACATGTTTATAAAAAAACAACACAAATTGCAAATAAGCATCACCAAACACATTCAATACACTACAATATAAGTTAACATAGCAAGCGAGCGGATATGCTGCGCCTGCATTTCAACAACTCGACCCAGGTCAGTCCATCGCATTGAGTTCAAAGCCTCGATCACCTCAATCGCTTCGTTCAACGGAAGCAGCCGGGATGCCGATTCAGCGTACTAGCGACGACCCGTCGTTTGTGTTTAACTTATACAATCAAAATAACATAATAAAATATATCAATTCATCACAAAATTCGCACACACGTATCACTCAGTACACGTTGAAAATAAGCCATCTCCAACCACTCACGAATTTACATTTCTCTCAATTAACAATATATATACACAGTCGTTCACAGACCTCCTCCCAGTGCAGACGTGTTTCGGCTTAGTGAGATAGAAGTAGTACTCAAGTGCTCAAGTGCATAAAGTGTCGCTGAAAACTATAACACCGAATAGCTTCGCGGTAGCGTGATCGCGGGTGAGTCAGTGGTGCCGGGTTCAAATCTCGAAAAAACATTGAGATCTTTTTTTTTCAAATAAAAGTAAAAGACATTCAAGTGAAAAAAAAATAGTATGGAGTCAGCTGAGCGACCCGAGCTCCATAAATCGGGTGATGTTGTACCGGTGGGTGGGACATCAGACCACCAGTCAACACAAGAGGGGAGGAAGAAAAGGAGGAAGAAGCTCCAACCACAACCGAGCGTGTCGAAGCGCCGCTCCAGTGTCGGATCAGGCGACACCAAAACGGCCGTAAAAGCCACAAAAAAAAACAGCAGCCACATCAGCGGTATTGTACGACGACGTACAATACGAGTCCACAGAAGGCGAGGGGAGATTCTCCTACAGCGGAAGAGAGAACCCCTTCTATGCTCTGACGTCATCCGAATCGGATGACGAAGAAGAACAAGACCGGGAGCAGCTGGTGAAGAGCCAGAGAGAGAGGGAGGAGCTGGACGCCCACATCCAAGCCCTCCAAATCAAATTAAGGGCCAGGAAAGCTGCCAAAGAGGCTGCACAACAACAGCAGCAGCAACAACAGCAACAACAAAAACAGCAACAACAGCAAGAGCAACAACAACAGCAGACTAAACAGCAGAAACAAGTGCAGTCCCCACAGTTGCCAAAGGGACAACGTTCGACAGCTGTCAAGAAACAACAGCAGCCACAGCAGCAACAGCAACAAAAACAACAAAAACAACAGCAACCGAAGCAGCCGCAGCAGAAGCAGACGCAGCAACAACAACAGCATCAGCAACCAGCCCAGAAGGAGAGATGCCCGCCGATTAACGTGTTCGGACTGGATACGAACGACGTTGATAAACTATGTAAGTTGGCCACTAAAAATGCATATTATATAAAATATAAAGGGCCCTTAAGATTGTCTGTCCACTGCTCATCAGTGGGAGCCTACCATGTCATTAAAGAAAGGCTAGCGGTGGCGGAGGCCGAGTTTTTCTCGTATACTCCAAAAGGGGAAAAGGTGCAGACCATGCTCCTTAAGGGCGTGGATCCTGACACTGATCCCAAGGAGATCCTCGCTAAACTGCGCCAAGCGCAGAGAGACGATATCCAGTTTGTCGGGGTTAAGCCCTTCTACACTGCGGTATCGAAAAGGGAGAACAGGAAACTTCCGTTCTTCCTAATCCAGGTCACCCCAGACACGAAAACAGACAGCCTAAAACGTATCAATCGTTTAGGCTCCATTTATGTCAAATGGGAGACACTAAAAAAGACAAGACACACACTCCAATGTGCTCGTTGTCAAAGGTATGGGCATGCCGCGGCGAACTGTAACATGCAGTCTCACTGCGTCAAATGCGCAGGTACCCACATTAGAGGGGAATCCCCTTTGAGAACGGACAAAGTCGAAGACAGGAGCAAGCTGAAATGTGTACTCTGTAAGACCAGCGGGCACCCTGCAAACTATCGGGGATGCCCTAAGGTCCAAGAGATAAGAAAAAGCATAGAGGCCAAAAGGAAAGAAAACATAGGGAATGGGGTAATAGAGTGCATAATGACAGGGGAACCCCACTGTATAACTGGTTGGCAGAGCACAATATTGAGTTCAAGCTAGATTTGCTTGCAACCGATAGGCCATCGTATCCCAGAAGCGGGTCCTATCTGGATTTGTTGCTGATAGACAGACGACTGACTGTACTAGACGTGGAAAGACGCACGCGGAACTGTTTAACTGCGGTTGAGTACGAGAGTGATCACTGCGGGCTCTTGGCGGCTATTCAGCTCCCGAACGAGGTGGAAGAACTGGAGGAGTATGTCCAGAGGCACCCTTATAATTATAATAAGGCCCGCTGGTCACGCTTCGCCAGGACTTTATCCACAGAACTACGTTCGAGTGGGATCAATCCTCCGACGAACAGAAACCTGACAAACGAGGAGGTTGACAGGTACCTCAGACAAATGGATGACGTAATCAAACGTACCATGGACAAGATCATTCCGAAGATAGTACAAATCGATGACAGCGATGTTTATCGCAATGCTACCATCGATGCACTTCACGCGCACAAAAGTAGGCTGCTGTCAAGACTCAAACTCTTGTACAGGCGGTTTACAGACCCACAAAACCCGGAAGTCAGGGCACTGAAGTCGCACAATTAATACGTATCAATTATAGCTTGGCTATAAGCTTGCACTGGGGCAATAAAATCCGGGCTGTACGTTCTAACAACCCGGGTATGTTCCCTCAAGTAAATAAAATATTTCGGAGGAAAGATCAAAACGACATTCAGGCCGTTAGACTCCCTAGGACGACAAATAACGAACAGTTACTGACTTCAGTTGGCATAGATCCAGATGGGGCAGTGCTAGACAATGACTTCTTCGTGGTTGAAGATCCCCAGGAGAAGGTGGCAGCTATTGGTGCTGTTTTCCAGCAAGTGTACACGGTCAACGAAGTAAGTAGGCCGAACCACGACCTGGAGAACGAAGCCTTGCTGAACCACACTAATCTTCGTAGTAAAATAATTCAATGGCGATCAGAGAATCCAGGTTTCACCTGGTTCAGTGACGATAATTTGGCACATAGTGCCGTCGCCAATGATGGAAATCACATCTTGATTTCTCAAGAAGATCTTCAGGGCATTTTTAACTCACTGAAGAAAAAAAAGTCAATGGGAATCGATGGAATACCGAATATTGTGCTTCGTCAACTTCCCCCCGATATAGTACAGATTTACACAATACTGTTTAACAATATGCTAAGTAATGCATATTACCCAAAGCACTGGAAAACAGCTGTTGTGCAACCGATCCCTAAACGGGACAAAGACAAATCTATTCCAACAAATCTCCGTTCGATCAGTCTTCTTCCGTGCATAAGCAAGGTTTTCGAAAAGATAGTCATTCGAGTTCTGAAACAATGGGTAGAGGAAAATAAAATCATACCGGACAACCAATTCGGATTCAGGGCGGGGCATGAAACCACACATGCAGCGTCCAAACTGGTGTCCGACATTCAATGGAATAAAGGCAAAAAACAATGCACGGGTGCCTGCCTGATTGACTTGGAGAAAGCGTTCGACACCGTTTGGTTGGAGGGCCTCTTCCTCAAGCTGGTCAGGCTTGGTATAAGTAAACCATTACTATACATATTCTATGACATGATAATAGGTAGAAAGTTCGTCGTGAAAAGTGGCGACGTAACTTCTACCACGGTCTTTGACATTAAAAATGGTCTGCAACAGGGGGCTATTGGGTCGCCGATCTTGTTCTCAATATTCACTGCAGAACTTATAGGTTCCATGCCGCACTTAATTGCGTACGCCGACGACCTAGTAGTGCACAGATCAGGTCCGAAGGTCGAGGTAATAAATAGCTTGTTGCAGCGTGACTTCGAAAAAATTCAGCGATTTTGTGACGACTGGAAGTTGGTTATCAACTTCTTGAAGTGTGAAACTATCCTTTTCAGGACCCCGCTGTACACGGCTTCGCGGGATACTCGCCTAAACTGGCGCAAGTTCGGCATAGTTGACCCGCAAGGACAGCCGTTAGCTGTGAAAAGTGTAGTAAGATATCTTGGCATTTGGCTGGATCAATATCTGTATTTTGACAAACATGTAGATATTGCTCTGGCAAATGCCAGAAACGCCTTTGCTGCGGCAAGGAGGTTATTTTTCAGTAGCCAACTTGATACCAGGGTGAAGGTAATCTGCTACATGGCTCTTATCAGGCCAATCATGGCGTACGGTTGTCCATTGTGGTTCAACGTGAGTCTTTCCCAGATGGAAAAGATGAGGCTGTTCGAGAGACAGTGTCTTCGGACCTGTCTCCGGTTGTATCGTACACCCGAGTCTGAGTACAAGAAGTACTATCCTAACGAAGTCCTGTACAACGAGGCAAACGTGAACAGGATAGATAATTTTATTATTAAGCTGATCAGAAGGCACATTGCACGAGCTATGACTTCTTCCAACAGTCTGATCTTCGGGGCTTACTACCCCAATATTATGTACCATGAAAGGGTGCGCCTTAACGGCTTTATTCCTCCCGAAGCATTCCTCTATTTAGACACGATGGGCCTAATACAGGATACAGACGGATGCCCTGTAATCTTCCATGTCGTACGCCGAACAGTGGACAGGCGACTCCAATACGAACCGGATGTCGCTCGCACCCACGAGGATCTTCTTCGGTTCAGTCGAGCGATCCCCGCTCGAGATAGAAAGCCAAAGATCGGCAATTTTACTGGTGGTTACACCAAAACCAGTCTCCGCCACCGCTGGCCTTTTTAAACGACCCGAGAGTTGACCATGGTGGCCAGCTTACATAGGTTTTAAGGTAGTTAATAAGAAGAAGAAAAAAAAAAATATATATATAAAACAAAAAACAAAAAAAGGTGCACCACGGCGTATAAATTATATATGTTAAGCATATAGATAACATATACGCCCTGGTGCACGCGTCCGTACTGTTACGGACATAATTAAGATAGTCCTAAGTTTTTTTTTTATGTTATTGTAAGTTAGTATAAGGTAGGTTAAGTACTTTTAGTGTAAGTTTAGCCAAGTTTTTTTATAAGTTTTCTTGGCACATAATAAATGAATCAAGCTTGTCAGGAAAGACTAAAAAAAAAAAAACAAGTAGATTAAGCCGAAAGGCACATTTATGATTTTAGATTAGATTAGCTTAGAGTACCCGCATAGGGTCAGTAGGTTAGTATTAAGAACAATACATGAATTGTTAAGTTAGTTAAGCTAGTTTTAAGTTATTTTGTCTAGCATGTAAGTTACATTTAATACAATAAAAACAAAATTACACAAAAAAAAAACAAAAAAAAAAAAACAATATATATACAAACATACAGTCCACAAACCAAAAAGAAATTAAATATAACTTAAATTACAATAAATAATAATATACTAAACCCACCTTATGGAAACAGGAAATGTTCAAAGACAAACATCAAATAACACAGTTAGGGAGAAGATTCGTTTCGAAAGATGAAAAGGAAGAGAGATAGTTACTTCCATTAGAATTGCGCGCCGCACGACACTACGAAACATGTGAAAATGCGGGCCTAAGGAGCTCGTATGACAACAAAAACACATGTATGTTGACACATATACAAGATCCACCAATGCGTCTGGGGGAACGAATGCGACAAAACAATGACATTTCACAAAAACAAAATAAAGAATGAGGGATCCGCAACGTACCAAATAAATAATTAAACACAATTAATATGGATACCGGATACAACACAGATACAGCATCGCCGAAGAACCTCCACGCACAACTGCCAAGAAAAAGAAAACAACGATGAACCAATCAAGAAAAGAGCGCAGAAAAGAGGGCATTTAGGATATCACTCATTAGATTACCACAGTAATGCTATTAACAAGAGGGTAATACAGTGTGGCGGAAGAGTACACCCAAAACATATATACAATAGAGATAAATTATCTAAACAAAATATATATTAATGTGTAATATAAACTAACAAGAATTCATCACTTTTAAGAAGTGTTGGGAAATAATTTCACTTTTTGATGGAAATTAACTTCACTTTTTCATTCACAATTTCATTACAGTTTCCTGTTTCTGGAGGGTTTCTAAGAAGGTAAAAGAAAGTGGATTTCGTTCCCACGCGCATCATAAGTGTGGTGTGTAATCTGGGTAAAACCAAAAAATTTTCTGTAATAAGCAGTGGCGTAGGTATGGTAGGACCAACGTCTGGGTCACTATAGGATTTGGACGGTCCACTCGAAACCAGACCAGGAATACAAAGTGTGCTATGGTGACGTGAAATAAGAAAAGCAGTGGCGCTATAAAATGTGGCCTTATTCCGCTTTGAAAATTTAAATAAGTGCAAATTGGTTCGATTTCGATTTTCAAATAGAAATAAGGCCAAATTTTAAATTTAGCCTATAAGAAAGTCTGGTGTATTTAAAGTTTGGCGTGGGTGGCACGCTTCTCTCGCTTACATGATTTCAACCCTTTTTCCGCAGGGCTTAACAGCTCACGCGACTTCTTCGCTCCGCTAAGGGCATGTCAACAACTGTCAGACATGCGCCTTGATCTAAATTAATTGTAACTTGAAAACTTTTTAACGGATTATAACAATTTATATCCTAACGAACGATCTGTAATTGATTAATATGAGTGACAAACATCGCCAGTTTTTGAAGCAAAACGAAACCAAGACAAATTGACCTTATTTCGTTTTCGATTGTGAAATAAAGCCAAATCTGAAATTTGACGTTATTGCTAAATTTTAACTGAAATAGGGTTAAATATTAATTTTTGACTTTGTTACGTTGGGTCTTATTTTACTTCACGTGGGCGAATGGAAGAGTGACATAAGGCTATTTTAGATGGGAAATAACTTCACTTTTAAAAAGTGAAGTTTATGAAGACTTTCCCGAGTCAAGTTATTACCAGTGAAATTATTTGCAAGGTAAATAACCTATTTCACTTTTAATATATAAAGACATCGCAATCGACAGATAGGAATTTTGCCGATCATGTCTCCCAGAAGCGCTCTGAGAGTCCAACCCTGTCAGGCGAAGCAATCGACGAACAATGGAACCGTTGTCAAAACGTCATCAGAGAAGCTGCCTCTAGTGCGCTGGGTTTTAAAACTAGCACATCAGAGGCAGCAACGTGTAATACAACATCAATGGGTATATACTTCGAACAGAGGCCTGTCGGGACGAAGACGGACAACTCGTAGTAGAGTCGCAGTCGATACCATGAAGGGATAGAAGAGAATTCCGTCTCATGTGACTTTTTTAACATCTTTCTTGAGATGGTTGTGTAAAACTGACCCGCCAACACAAGGGGCACGATTTTCGAAAAGTCGTTCCATTGACGACTAGCGACGACTAGGCCAGAACGCCACCATAGGCAACTATTACTTCGAGGTAATGAAGAACTTCGTTTACCTGGCAAAATATTTTAAGCCTGCAAAGAGGATTTACACTCTCTACTCAGCTACTCAGTTTGAGTTTAAGCTTAGGTTTATTTATTTATTGTGGCAGCAGTCGTACACTCTTTGTACAATATTTGTTTACAGAGATTCGGTTATATTACCTTACTACTAAAATATTAATACTACTTCTTAAATAATTATAACATGTGCAACTTGAAGGAAAAGCCACTAAAAACCTTCATTAACGATTTCAGTAACGCTGGAGGGAAGAGACAGGCGAATCTACAACTTGATTTCAAAATATGTACAGCAAAGTAATAAAAACAAATCGTCATATAAATAAACATTTATATTAAATAGATAAAAATATATTAATAAGTAAATATATGAATGGAAAAATAAATACATTGATAAATATATAAATGATAAAGAGATAAATAAGTAAATAAAGAAGTAGATGAATAGAAAATAAATAAAGAAGTTAAGTATTGTTTAATATAGTTGCAACACAACATATGTTCTTGTGTTCGCATTATCCTTTTTGTATTTCTTGTTTGTTTGTTTAGTCCCCCAGTTTAGTCTTAACTCTTAATAAAACCTTTGTAGAGAACGGGTGTGTTTCATTATTGTAATTTAGTTTTTCAATTCTAGATATAACTATTTCTATGTTAGCTATTTTATGTAAAAACAGTAGAGAAAACCCATGATAAATTGAAAATCACTTCAAAACTTTGTTTTGAGATGTCTGAAGTCTGCGCAGATGATTCTTTGCACCCATTCCTCATACAGAAGGTCAATAGGAAATGGTGGCTTTTAAAATAGGACATATAAGTCCAGGTGAGTTTCAATTTGCAAATAAATAGTTAAAGAACCCTCGCAGTGACATTCACTTTTTTGAGAATTTCTTGGACATGTAGACTAAAAGTTAAGCTATTGTCTAAATATATGCCTATATACTGTAAACTGGTTTTGCATTCAATCTGGACGCCGCTGAGTACAATGTTTTTGCTAAGAAGTAAGCAAGCTTTTCTTTTACGAGTATTGAAAATAGCTTGTGTCCTTGGAGCGTTAAATTTGATTCTCCAGAGGTATATAAGTTAAAAAGGACGGGAGCAATGACAGATCCTTGTGATTATTTAAATATTTTTTTTTTTAAATTAGCTTTATTGATGAAAATGGCTTATTTATAGACACCTTAAAACTTCGTGGTGGAAGAAACTACTGTATGATCTTAATAAAGTGGTGGACGGGCAGATAAGGCTTACCGGTTTTTAAAATTGGGATTATTTTTGCAGCTTTCCAATTTTTGTTGAAGTAACCCTGTTTTAGACAACTATTAAAAATATCTGTTAGCTGCATTACAGCGGAGTTGGGAAGGTTTTTAAGGCAGACATTTTTGATTCCATCGACACCAGGAATCTTTCAGTTCTAATCGTTCTGATTTCGTACGACAGAGGCTTGAATGTTTAGGTGTGGGATGAAATTACTCGCAGTTAAATAGTTCCCTAAAAAACTGATAGTTACTGTGTAGCCTTTTCACTGCTTGAAAGTATAACTGAACTCCCAACGAGTGGAGGTATATGATTGTGTTTTCTCTTTATAACTTTTACTATATTCCATAACGGTTTGCTAGCTTTACATAAGCCTTGAAGCCTGTTATTCCATAACTGGTTTCTAAAATTGTTGATTATCATAGGAAGATTTTGCTTTTCGTGCGGCTCCATCTGGATCTGCACTTATTTCTTAGTAACCAGTAATCTTCGTAGTAAACCATCTGCAAAATGTAAGATGTAAGAACATTTTATGAATTTCGAGATATGTTTTTCTTTGGCACTGAACTCTCTATACTTTCCAATCCAGCGTTGGTAAACATATTTACATTTGGGTCAATATGAGATTCAGTTATACCTTGATCCATTCGCAATTTTTTTGTTCATCTGTCTACTAAATTCAGGAGAATATAATATTGTACACTTAACAGACAAATGATCAGAACTTAATTCGTTAACGGTTAGAGAAGAATTGAACAAATCAGGAATGTTAGTTAGGAATACATCTCATGTCGATGGATTTGAGTTATTGTTAGATGGTACGTAGGAAGGACTAGGTCGATAAATAATATCAAGTGGGTGCCTTGAGCTTATATCCGCAAGAATGTTACCCCAGGTAATAGCCCTTATACACCCCCAAGGCCTGCAGTTAATGTCACCGCATATTAGATATAAATCGTTCGTATTTAATAGACTTATCAAATTATTTTAAAGATCAATATAAATATTGTAAATATACTGAAAAATAGCTACTGTAAATTTTCAATAACATACCATTATCAAGAGGTACTTCAATTCCAATATTTTCAATTAATTTCATACGTACTATTGGAAGCACGTTGTGTTTAATTGACCGTTTTCCTACTCTTGCAACACCGCCATTGTAAATTCAAATTGTTTCCCTCGAATGCTTCTAGCATTTCAACAAATTATGTTTGTGCTACAAGTTAACGTAACAAATTGTATTCGGTCCCGCGATGACAACGTCAGCAAAATGTGTAACTTCATGCACAGACGATACCGGAGATGCCCGCATTCCATCATGCACGCGCAGCCGCAGGCGCCAGAGGGAACATCCGCAGACTGCAGACAGAAGATGCATCAGCACATTATTAGTATTGTGTGTCTTCTATTATAGTGTAGGAAAGCTCTGCCCAATAGAGCCAAGAATAATAAATTATTTTTTTTAAAATTACCAAAAAGTAAATTTAATTTACAGACTTAATTGCCAATTGAGTGATAGTATTAAATTATTCCGCCTTAGTGGTGCAATTGCTGAGCAAGGTACCACTCTGCAGTGAATGCAGCTTTTTGCATCATTGTTGTTTATTGATGTGGTCCATGCACTGATGTTATCCGTTTGTCAATCGATGTGAGTGCAACGCTTGCTACTGCTTTGTGATGAGGTGGAGGTGAGGGAAAGCGAGGGAACACGATAATTTTTGTTTTTGGCCGAAAGCTTTTCCCTCATTTCCGGAAAGTTATTCGCAGTGTTTTCTTCCTAACGGACAACTTTAATTATTTATTAGCTACTAAAATCTCAGCACGCGTTAGGCAAGAATTCAACACGCAACCCGTGGTATGATTAAGGAGAGTGCCTAGTTATGAGAGGAGAACCAAGCAGACGCCGAACAACGTCAAGGGTGATGCCGTCAACGATGACGACAGCGTAGGCGATGTGTGCAGCGAAACGGGACGTGGATGCGGAAACAGAGGGAAAAGTCGATGATACGGTGCTACAGAGGAGTGAAATGGAGCTGACGAAAAAAGAGACGAAGCTGATAAAAAGAAAGAGATTATGATATTAAAGAAAGAAAAATAGTGCTTACAAAGAGTAGACAAAGAGCTTACATGAGAGCTGAAAGACCGGAAATAAGGAAATTGAAACGTCAAGTGATAATCACCCTAAAATGTCCCTGACAAATGAGTTAATATATGAATACTCCAGTAATAGTGATAGTTTCCAGATTTGAGAAGCACTACTACGAAGTGTCCAGAGTTCGTTTAAGTTGGATGACAACAGCATGCGTAGCTTAATCGCGTCGAAATTAAGTGGCAGAGCATCGTAAATTACTGTGGAACAAACAGGTCTAAGTTGATTGTTTCCGAAAAAATAACGTCACGATTATGGTGTTAATAATATGAGTGATGTAAGGAAGTATTGGTGAAGGCATAACTTTAATGACTTTAAAAAGTCAGGATGAATGTCATCGAGACCAACGGATTTTGATTTTATGGCGAATACTGCTCGGCTGTTGTTTGGAAGGGTTGGAAATATTTTTTCGGAGCCCACAGGACCAGTCGAAGCGAATATTTAGGTTGTTGGGGTTAAAATCATCATTTCCATAGGAAACTGGATGTCAGTCGTTGTAGAATTTTGTGCTGTAATACCTGAGCTTAGCCGATCTTATCAACAAAGTGACATCGTTTCTACAGCCTTTGTATTCATTGTGTATTTCCAGGCAAATAAATCATCACCATCGTCTGAAAAAAAAAGTCCCTCTTTCTGCTCACGGGAAGAATCCTTTCGCTTATGCTGCTTAGCTCCTAGTGACTCGTATCAGAAGTGGAACATGCTTTTCGAAAATGTAGTTAATTTTAGAATTAACATTAACAACATTATAACAATCCGAGAACAGGTTAGGTCGGTATATAGAAAAGTTAAGTTTAGAGAATGTAAATAAAAAACACTTTTAGTTCGCTCGGTTGGAGTTTGAATAACGTAACACGTCCGCTCTTTATTTTCGAACTGAGGCTATTCAAAGTTACATAATTTCTATTATTACTAGCCTAAATAAACAATGCCGATGCACTTACCGTCCAGCATTATCTCATCTACTGTGTCATTACAAAAAGTACGAAAAGATATTAAAACTCGATGGACGGTAAGGACATTTTAAGAATATTTATCGTTTCTTAGTTTTTGCATGATAAGATGGAAGGAAGAATAATTATTATTAATTATTATTTTTAATAGTTTTCTCTTTTTTAGTTTTTGAATTACTTAGAATTTTTGATATATTTTCATGTTCGTTATACTAATTATTTTAATATTTTCAAATGTTTATTTTCAGTTACTTATTTTTGAAAAGGAGGGGTTACAAGACGCACCCTTAGCGAAGTCCAACACTCCTGGTTAAAGGTGCACCGTTAAAAATGTTGGATATCTTTTCATGTACTTTATACTAATTACTTTCAAATATATATAAATATATTCAGTATGTTTGTTTTTAGTTACTTGTCTTTGAAGTATTTTTTGTATGAAAGTGGAAACAAAAATTTTAAATTTGTATATCTTGATATTACTATTAGTCGTATTTCTTACTACAGGTTATAGTTTTCGTTTCGTATCAGTTTTTTTTTTTTTAAATAAGATTAGGTCAATGCAAAATATCTTTTGGGTAATATTCTTATTCTCCTATTCCTTCTTTTCCCCTTTGTTTTTTATATCTAAATATATCTTATTTCATTCAACTTTTTTAATTCTTTGATTATTTATGCCGCCTAGTTTACATATTATTTTAATCTTATTGGTATTGGCAATTCCCGTTGTGCGTGTTTCAATTTTGTATTTTTCGGCATTGCATTTTATTGTTTTACCTCCGTTATTAAATGTATTTTTTTTAATGATTTTTTAATGAATTAAATCTAAATCATTCTGTAAATTAGTCGCTGTAGTATCTGTCAAAACAATTTGTTTTTTATTTTTTTTTTTGGATTCAACTTTAATAAACGGTATATTTTTCTCCAAACCGGTACATATGGTTTGGGTTTCGTCTCTCTGTTATGCCTCTAACATGGCATCAGAAGTTTTTACGTAAATGTCGGTAATTTCAGTATTTGATTCTCCATTATTATGATGAACTAAATTTTGTTGTTTAATTATATTTGATTAGTTTTTATCAATCGATTTTATTTTTGTTGCAGTAGATGAAACCTATCTCCAAAAAATTACTTTCATTAAGACTGTTCAGTGGGAACTTTTTTCGTTGAAGTAGCTTCAAAATTTTGTTTTTCTGTGGGTCTACTGAAGTAGATTAATTTTAAATTTAAATTCTAGAGCACAATTTGCTCTTATACTATTTGCTTCAAGTTCCTGTGCCTCATCCAAGGCACTGGGTAAAACTTCTGGTGCAGGAGAGAATAATATATTTGATAATGGAGCGTTAAACCCTGTTATGAAAACTCTCGAAGCATTCTGCCGGTTTATGGTATTTAATTCTTTAGTAATGGGTAACTCATTAGCATACGTCATAATTTTTTTGTTAATTATTAATGCCAATTTTTGATTGACTTCATTATAGAAATCTACTAGTGTTAAATTTCCTCGACGAAGGATACTTATACGAGACGTGTGACTCGTTACATAAAATATTGTCATCTGTAATTTGAGTCTTATACCCTGTTACAAGTGAGGCGTTAGTGACAGACTCCAGCGTTTCTTTCAAAGCTTTATTTCCGCTTTCAATGAGACTGTATTGACCACTGAAAGTCATTCTACCATTTCCTCAATGTTTAAAGCTATTGTTTATTTAAGGTCTACAAATAGTTTTTCTTTTCAGATATCCTTTCCTTTTTTTTCCTTTTTAATACACTTTGCTACATTTTCCTTTGTCTAACATAACATTTTAGTAATTTACGCAAGGGTCGAACCATGTCTGGGTAACATAAATAATATCAATCATGCTATTTTCAAAAATTAGTTTAAATTCTTACAACTTATTCACAAGACTCTCAGGACTAATATGACAAACATGCAAATTAATGTCTTATACATAATACATTCATTGTTGTTGCATTCATGCTGCTGATATCTCTGTCGAGTTTTCATGATATGAGGTGTAATGGAAGAGAGAGATCATGTACAGACAATATGTTAGGATAATGGTAGAAGAGAGAAAGAGAGTGATTAAGGATAACTGAGATAATGCCCTTACAATGCAATGAGAATAAAAAGAGAGAATACTAATTTGGTACGGTGGGAAAATAAAGTTAAGAAAAGAATACGCTAAAAATTCAAAAATTAAAATAACAAAAAATGTTTCTGTTCTGTTCATTTTGCGTGTTGTTCACCAGTCCTCGGGCCGACAATATTCATGAGATCACTTGTGCTGCGACGGTCGCTCAGGTGTTTTACGCACGTGAACTTGACAACGAAGAAGCTTTTAGCCGAGTTCAATCCAACGTTATTCAGTCTTGTTTAGACTTTTTTCCTTCTACGATAATCGGCCAAACCTCTCATCAACTTTTTTTTCCTGCTTGTCCGCCAGCTTGAGTATGACGCTAGCAAAAATGAAGTATTATAGAGATGGCCTGATTGACCCTTAGGCCATCTACGAATTTAAGAGGCTTCTTGACAGTTATCACGCATTTTTGACGGTTATTCACGAAATAAAGTGAATGCCGTTCTCTGATTTTTCAATTAGGCACTAGAAAACGATTAAAAAAACAGTAACTCTATAACACATCATTTCTCGATGGTAGCATCAAATGGTTGTGTGGAAATACCTAGGACTGGCGAGTGACCACAACTTTAAATGGAACTACCATATTGAGATATTGAAGAAGAAATAGTGTCAATCTGTGTATGCCGTTTTCCACCTACGTAAACTTTGTACACTAAGTGTACTCATACAGCGCTGTATGGGCTTAAAGCGTCTCAAATGCAATCGCTACAAAAAGTGAACAGAAGATTAGAAAAACTTGTGCTGGAAAAAGGAAGTAAAAGAGTAGTTTTGCAACAAAGAAGTCAACCAACTCATATGCTCATCATCTGAAAAATATACCACCTGATAGCAGATAAACAAGTGTAAGAATTGCAAAAATTAATTACCAAAAAGGCTGTATTGAATTGAATAATACTATTGTTAAAGAAGGCAACGTTGCACTATCATCACCGTGACCAACAAGAGAATGTGCAAGGCTTGCGAAAGAAAATATTGCAAGTCAATACGAAAGTAATTTTCTAGCGATAAACAATACTGTTTTAAAATTTCGTAGGGGAATTGATGTGCTTCATCATGTATACTTATCGGCAACACTGACATATTGCAACACATTGGGCAATACCGTCTTTCTAATTAAAACAGACGGGTGTTGACACAATGTGATTACTGCCCAGTGCTTTGATTCTCAAAGTGAAGAAATTCAAGTGAGCCCGGGTAAATGGCGGGAGTAACTATGACTCTCTCACTCAGAGAACATCTAACCAAATTTTGATGTTTATCCAGATCCGGTCACGATATACTTTGACGGTGGAAGAATACGTAAAAATATTGGGAGGATGGAATCAAGCAATCGTATTTTAAAAAGATTAAAGAGTATTGCAAGTAACAACCTTACTCTTCTCTATAACGCCGTTCTGGAAGACGTCAATATACATCATCATCATCAACTTCTGGTCCGCATGCTCCACTACAGGGGTATTGTAGGTAAACCGCGCATGAGAGATCACTGGCAACTCGATCCTCCCACATCGACTGTAACTCATCAGGAGTTATGCCCAAGCGTAACCAGCCGAGTTTTTGGACTTAGTCTAACCGCCTCGTTCTGGGTCCGCCAAGCGGTCGATTACCTGATGAAATCGCATTCAACGACTACCTAGGAAGTGTGATGAAGGGGATATTCATGCCGGCAAGTAATTCCCACAACATCACGGAGAAATCTCATATCAGAAGCTTGTATTCGCGATCTTATTCTTTCGATCACTACCCAAATATTATGGACATAGGTGAGTTGAAATAAATACTGAGTTGAAAACCGCTACAATGGCTGTTTCAAAATGGCCCAAGCTTGACCAATCCTACAGGAAAGCTCAGCATTACTCCTCCCATCACTCGTGAAAAAGACCCCGAGATACTTACACTTTTCCACTTACTTCAATTGGACTCCAATAACATATAGATAATACATCGAACATTCGTTCTGGAAATGACCATAACCTCCGATTTGTCCACGTTAACCTTTACTCCAGCATCAGCACATACAGCAATAAACTTATCGAGTGCGCGCTGGAGTTCCGTCTGGCAAGATGTGAGGATAACTAAGTCATCTGCAAAGAGAAGATGACTTATCCTCAACTCTACCAATGTGAAACATTCCTCGCCTCGCCTGTGCTACAACATCCAGTTTACTCCTGTAGTTGGAGGAATCTCTTTTGTCCCCCTTCTTGGAAATTGGGACAATCACCCAGTTTGCCAATCATGAGATGCCTTACCAAAACTCCCTCTTTACCCATTGCCTTAAGCATTTCTGTTTGGATTTCATCCACACCGGCGGATTTGCCAGCATTGAGCGATTCAATCGACAAAACGATTTCCTCCACTGTTGAATTATTCTCCGCCCCACTCAAGACTACGGGTCTGACATCCTCAGTCCCCAGTTCGGGATTGAGCACCGACATATCGGTTATAACCACCAAACTCGACAGTCCCTTGAAGGTCGTTGTAACCAATTTTAACTGTAGGTACTCAGGTATGATTAAAGATAGTGGCATGCTTTATAATATAACACAAAATATACTAAATTCACTTTTTTGCAATAATACAAATAAATTTGAGAAAATTGTTGAAGAACTTGTTGGAGCAAATGGTGGAGGATGAAATCAAACTTCAGGAAGGCGTGTAAAACAGCAAAACATCTCAGCATTATTTACAAGAACGTCTTAATATTCTGGGATCCAGCTTTCAATCCATTGTCGCAGCTAACACCCATGCAGTTACCAGTAGAGCTCTGAATACTCTTTAACCCACCCTGGTACCACCGTGTTCCCGGGTATTACCAAAACACCGGTTACCCGTAAATTTAGATGAAGGTAGTAGTTTACTTACAATGAATTCAAATGCATTACGTACTCAATGCACGCTAAAAAACCATAATTCTATTACTTTTGGTGTGTAGTTCTTCATGAAGTTTAAATCAATCGAGTTGAAAAACAAAAATCAAATATTTTGGTACACTCTCATTTTTCAATTGTACTGCTATTTCCTTTATACGTTTCTTTGTATTATATGATAACGAGGACTTGGTACGTGGTAACGAAAGAGAATGGACACGCACATTTATTTCTTCTTTTCACATAATTTCTATTTCATCCTCCTCATATAATTTTGTAACTCTTTCTTTTTTCTTTAGTCTAATGGAATGAATTTATACCTTTTGTTAATGAAGTGTATGAATTTTACAGATGTTATATATGCATTTATTTTTAATAAAGAATAATTGGAATCCACATTAAATGGCGTCAGAAGTGGGACATGTGAGAATTAACAAAATAACATTAGTGACGAAAATTAATTGCTAAGTTCTTTAAAAAGTACTGAAACAAGAAATGTTATATGGATTTTTGTAAGAATTTTTCTGATTGGATATGTGAAATTCCAAAATATTTATGCGCGCGAAGGCTGCTGAAGGGCGCTGCAAACCTGACGCTGAAATCGGAATTTGATGATACTCCCAATAGCATAAATGTTATATATAAATGTAATGTATAAAAAAGCTCGAGTCGCGGTATAGACAACCAAATGAAACATATTAAGAGTATTTTCTTAGCATGAAACAAATAGCTCGAGGGCGACAGGCAGACCAGCAATCTAAAATTCATTATATCATTCAAGGCATTCCCGACAGTACCCTAAATAAAACCGTTTTATAGGAGGCCACCCAGTTGGAGGAGTTAAAGGTTAATTTCAGGGTTTGCTAAAACACGCGGAAGCATACGTTCAAACCGAGTTGTACATCTGGTGTCTACATTGGAGCAAAACCAAAAAATATGGGTAAGCGATGCTCAAATTGCGGATCCTTTTCCCATTTACTGGAACTGCCCGGATAAATCAAAAGGTACGCGATGTTTCAATTGTAATTGTTCTGGTCATTTAGCGTTCAAACCCAGGGATCAAGTTTACCAAATACTGAAAGTCAATACTCACTTATGCAGAAATCAGTAGCGCAAGCAGTTGGAGTTCTTGATTATGAATTTCATGGAAAAAGACATCGTTGAGAACTTGTTCATTTGAAATATTGATTAACTCTGTGAAAAACGATTGTACTGTTCCATACGTGCTGATAATTGGATTTTTGATAAAATTATTCTAGGCAAGAACTAAGGTTATGTTTGATCCTGGAAGATCATCGTAAAAACGTAAGCCATTCCAAAGCCTCAACAACTTCCGAACTTGAAGAGAACGTATATGCGATTGATATGTCAAATACTGGACGATAAACGTTGATGAAGTTCTGCCATTGAGGATGAGGAGATCGGTACCAGGTCGCACATCTGATTAAAAATTATGAGTCAGTTAGGTGTACAAAATCGTGTATAGAAATGCAAATTGATCTGAAGAATGAAACCTCTGGAGAAAAAATCATTTATCAAACGCAACGACTGGCCCCGATAGAAAGAGATATTGTCAGGGCAACCATACGGGAGTAGTTAAAATAAGAATAAGGAAGATGGTAGTCCTAGACTTTGAGTGGATTACTGAAAAATTAATAACATCATAATCAAGGATCTCTAACCATTACCTATGATAAGTCTTTGAAAAATTATGCAATGCACGGGTATTATTATATACGCTGGACTCAAGCAATTTTTTTTTCATGTGGATATTTGCCGTCAAATGTAGAAAATATACGGCATTTGTAACGCCCGATGGGCAGTATGAATTTTGGTCTTTGCAATTCCCCTGTCTTACGATTTTCCAACACAGTTTTTAAAGACCTGGTGTGAGACCATTTCCTGTTGACATATGTACTTGATTTGGTGATACCAAGCCAAGATGAGAAAGAGAATTTGGAAAAACTAAAAAGTGGTCGAAGTGTTTATTCGTTAGAAGATGCATAGCATTTTAGGACATATAATTAATAAGAATCAGTTCGATCATCAAACGAAAAATTCTGCGCCGTTGAAGGGTTTTCCCCAACCACACAACACTAAGCAGGTTCATAGTTTTTTGTGTTTAACAGTTTTTTCGCAAATTTATTCTGAACTATGAAAAAATGGCATGGCCGCTTTCCCATTTTCTGAAAAAGGATAGACAGTTTGTTTTTGATCACGAAGCATTTCAGTATATTCAAGATGCACTATGCAATGAGCCATGTTTTTGTAGCAGGACACCTCCAAAGCCCACTTTTTACTGACTGCAAGACACTATGAGGAAGAGGGACTTATACCAGGGTCCCAAGTTGGGCCCTCATGATGCAGGAATTTAATCGCAAGGTCGGGAAAATCAATGTAACATGTGGACGCACTGAGTCGTCACCCAACGGTCATGATAATTGAAGATAGTATTCTACATCGTGTAAAGGAATGCCAGCGGACGGATGAGTTTTGTAAATTGGTTACTGCCATTCTTAAGGAGAGTCAATTAGTGGATTATTAAGTACATTGTGGTGTTCTCTATAAGTTTTGTGATGAGGCTCATCTTCTCGTAGTACCAAAAGGGATGCAAGAACAAATTATTCGAAGAGCGCATGAGTGGGGCCACAACTTTTTCTGGCAACTAGAAAAGTTGAAACGATTTTACGGCATGACTATTTTTTCCGGAATTGCAACAGAAGATCGAGGAAGTCTTATCCAATTGCGTAACCTGTATACTATATGCAAAAACCATTGGAAACAAGAAGGACTTTTAAGCTCCATAGATAAATCGGATGTCCCTCTTTATACTTACCAGCAAGGATTACAAATATCTTTTCGTTGTTACGGATGCTTTTAGAAAATTTGCATTCATCTATTTGGTTAAGTCAATCAACAGTGATGAAGTCATTAAGAAAATGGAAAACCAAGCCGAAATATTTGGCAACTCGTTTCGCATCATAACAGACAGCGGCATTTACCTCTAATTTATTCCGACACTACTGTTAAAATAATAACATTAGACATATTTGCATAACGATTGGAACCCCGAGAGGCAACGGACAAGTCGAATGGCTTAATAGAATTATTATTAATGTGCTCATAAAGATGACTATCCTTTAAAATGGTACCAACACATCCCGCGGTTGCAGAAAATTATCAACTCAGCAGTCTCCAGAAGTACAAGCAGGACGCCCTTTGAATTAACGTTTGGTACCAAAATGCGGAATCCACCTGATTTAGACCTAGCGATGGTAATTCAAGAGGTCTTATCGTATAGCAAGAATCATACGTTATGAAAAAGAAATTTAATTAATTCCAACCCTTGCAAGTGTTTTACGACCATAGATACGATCTAGGACAGTGTACATAGGAAAAAAGGGGATAGGTTCTTTACCTAAAACATATGATTAATACAACCAAAATCAATATCATGATCTCTATATCTGGGGAGTTATCAATAAGTTTAGGATTTTAGATAGAAAGATTCCAGAATGTATTCATTGTACGAGTGGAATGAATGGTTTCAGTGCACTTAGTGTACTTATTCTTCGTGTGTAAATTGAACTACATGTTTGGTTAGCAATGGGTGCATTACTCATTCAGTATTCAAATATTAGATGATTCTTTAATTTTAGTTTGCAAGATGTACAATCAACAAAAATCAATTTGGATTTTGCAAAGCCAGAAATATAAATAGGCTACTTGGAGATTTTGCAAACAAAATATATCAAAGTTTTTACAAAAACCATAGTTCAGTAGTTCTGTTTATTGACTTTAAGAAAGCTTTCAACACTTTGAGCGACACGCAAATCTTGAGGCAGCTGGGACAGTTTGGTGAACTGGGTCACAGCAAATAACAGATTAAAATTGGCCAGTACAAAAGTAGTGCAGAAAAGCTTGAGTATGGTGTTCAACAAGGTCCGTTTCTCTTTATTATATACGTCAATGATCTACTGTCAGTGCTAAAGTATATTACGCAATTAGATTTTAATAGAATCGCAGCTTAGTGTCCCCACCATAGATAAATTAACGCACTTAAGAAAAAGGTGATGAACAGGAAACAGCGTAAATTGTTTACATAGACAAGGCTGTGATGGAATAATAGAAGACGATGGTGACTGCCTGGAGATTGACTATTTGATTGACCGGTGACGTCAATACATACAGGCTTCAAACAAAGCAGATGGCGAACACTAGAGGACGACAGTAGCGACAGTGGAATAGGGTCGAAGGACATTTAACGTGACAATTCCGATTAACCTCTTCCCAAGTGAAATTCGCAACCTGCCGAAAAGAGAAATTATGAAAAAAGTCATGGGAGTCTAAATCTAACTCACCTGCCAATGACCATCAAATATTTTATCAATATTGTTAAAGTAAGACATTGTATCAAATAAAAAACACTCAAAGCGTTTTGCTATTATAGAAGTAGCCAAATGACTCTTCATCTAAACAGTGACGTGCATGTTAAACCATTCGCATGAATGAATTAACGAGATTATTACTGTCTCCAGCTGCTCATTTGCTGTGAAACCGCTGAAGCGTGCTGTCGTATGCACGTGGGCTCCGAAGATTGAGATATTCGGGCTTGAAATGGAAGCAATAACATGATTTATGTACTCATTCTGGGTACAAATGTTTGGTTTTTGTTTCCCAGATAATAATTTACGTAGCCAATTGTGAAATTTGCTTGCTAAAAATCACAACTGGTGTCATATGATGGTTTCTTCTCATTTATAATGACTATCAATTAACAATCAATTCAGAACAGGCACGTACACACACCGACTTTCTAATTAAAACAAAGTATTGTGGCGCGTGTTGAAATCAAACAATGCTGTGACGGAGGATGACATCAAACAATGGAGGATAAAAATATTAATGGGTATTCCAAGTTACAAGCCAAATCTTCTCTACAACGCCATTCTTCCACTGAAACTCAGCCCACAGGAGTTAAAAAGAGAAGAACTATTCTAATACCAATGTTACTGTATGAAATCTCCAGGCAACACGATCCTCCGCCATCAACTCTAAATCATCGGCAGTTGAATTCAAAAAACGAGGCGAATCTCACAAGCAGTCATCTACCTCATAGAATCGCATTCAACGCCCGCCTCGGAAGTCGTAATGAAGGGGACATTCGTGTCACGTGACCAAACCACCGAAGATTATCCCGTGTTCCCCGCTATCCCGCTTGCAATTCCCAAAACAGCATGGAGTAGTCGGTAATTACCCAAATTTCATGACTATAGGTGAGAGTTGGAACAAATACTTAGTTGAAAACCGCAAATATGGCAAATTTGGCCTTCCTGATTACAGATCTACTAAGGTTAGGTTAGGGGGTGGCCTATGTGGCTCAGCCTCACATAGACCTGTTGGTCCATAGTGGTACCACTAAACAGAATAAACCTAGTTGTAGTCCACTGTAGATTTATTTAAAAAGAATATTCCAGAGGTTTTTGCGAAATTTATAAGATGTTGTGGTTTCACGATGGCCACATCATCTAATGATTTAAGGGATGATTGACCTAGAACATTATATCGAGTTTTAGCTAAAGCCGTTCAGAAACAAAGAAGATGTTCTAGGGTATCAACCACAGCATTTTCTTTGCAGTTTCTGCACCTATCAGTGGCAATCAGGCCTAGTCTATGAGCATATTGATGCGATGTTGTATTTGGACCAGAAGATTTTGTTCATGTGGCATGAATTCCTACTATTCCACGCATGTTTTGCTCTCGTTCATTGTCGAGTTCATTGAAGAAAAATTTGATTGGAGCTGCGATGCTTAGTTTGTCAGATGACATTGTGACGCCACACTTAGCTAGTTCGTCAGCTGTTTCGTTTACCTGGAGTCCCATGTGTCCAACCCATATGTCTTGTTACAACAGAGGTCCTGAAGCGCTACGAAGCAGCTGAGTACCGGTTTGGACTTTATTACGTTACTTTGAAGGGCTTTGAGCGCCGCCTGAGTATCTACATAGATATTAATGTGAGTGTATTTTGTTCTGCATTTCAGGCTCTCCGCTGCTACCTGGATGGTTATGATGTCTTGCAATGCAATGCACCAGCACCAGCTTATTTAGTGTGTAGTGGTTGATCCAGTGTTAGGATCCATAGAAAAGGTGAGAGGACCCCCACTTGGGGTGTACCCCTAGTAGCAAATATTGCGTCACCCCATGTGGTGATGATGGTACTATTTCTCAGTAGGCTTACAATCCATCTAATCAGCTGTTGATAAACCCCCGTTCTCTTTAGTGCATCAGTCACGGTGGACTTATCTTTTAGGTACGAGTGCTGAGAGTCGGAGAGGAAATCTCTAGGAATTGAGTCTCTAATGTAGGACTCAACCATTCTCTCAAGTGTATTAAGAATAAACTCACAGATAAAGCGGTCTATAGTCCTTGGCCTCCACATAACTTGCACCCTTAGGGGTTGAGATACACCAATTTTTGAGGACTATACTGTAATGCATTTTTGTAGCATTGCAGGGATAATACCATTCGGACCAGGTGATTTGTATGGACTGAAGGAAGAGAAGAGTTTCCTCTGTTTCCTTTTCACCCTAATCGCCACTTGCATTGTGTATAAGAGAGGGCATGATTGGTTTTTTAGCGAGAAGTTTCTTGAGACGTATTCTCAGATCTACCAAGCTGTATCAAAAATTGGCACAGCTTGACAATCCGACTCCACCAACATGTAGAGTACAAATAAAAATAAGCAAATTGTTGAAGAACTTGTTGGAGCAAATACTGAAGGATGAAACAAACTTCAGGAAGGCGTAAGATCCAGCCAAGCATCCCAGCATTATTTGCAAGGACGGCTTAATATTCCGGGATCCAGCTTACAAGCCATTGTAGAGCTCTTGATACACGCATAAATTTATTCCCACCCTGATACCCAGGCACCAGTATCCCCGTATTACTCAGGTACCAAAATACCGGAAAATTTGGACACATTTCGTCCTCAGTGCACGGTACAAATTTTATCACGATAAAGAATTCATACAAATTTTATTTTTCATGATGATTTTATTATTTTACAAGCGCTTCCATCAAATATAATTTCATCGTTTATTGCTGCTAAATGTTATCAACTCTAGCAATTAGTACTGCATGACAGCAAATATTTTTCTCAGCCAGATAGCTAATATTTTAAAGAACAAGAAATTTAATTGAAACGACCCTTGTAAGTGAACCAAATAATTTTTTACATTAACAACCACCTAAATCTGTATACCTATAGACATGAAGTATATAGGAAAAAAGGATAATGAACCAAAATGAAAACTACGAAAAAAGGGGAAACAACAACAAAGCTTTCAATGCACGTTGTAATTTTCATTTGCTGAATGTTGTCTGCTCATCGATAGGCAAGAGAGCGAGCGATTATTTGTAACCTTCTCAATTAACTAATAATACGTATGTATGAATGCGGTGTAATACAAGTAAAGGGTGATTTTTTAGCTATTATCTTTTTGGCAACACAGCTGACGCACGTTTCGTGTTTTGTTTCACTGTCAAACTTCAGTTTTGTCTATAATTTAACCATGAATCGTCTTACAAACGAACAACGCTTGCAAATTATTGAATTTTATTATCAAAATGCGTGCTCTGTTAAGAAAGTTCATCACGCGCTTCTTTCATTTTATGGTCAGTTTAATCGAAGCTCATTTTTGGCTCACTGGGTACGTAAATAAGCAGATTTGTCGATTTTGGAGTGCATATCAGCCAGAAGCCTTGCAAGAGCTACCAATGCATCCAGAAAAAGTCACAGTTTGATAATGCGAATCGTAACGTAACTGTAAATGGTGAGCGCTACCGTGAGATGATATCCAACTTTATTTTTTTCCAAAATGCAAGAGCTTGACTTGCATGACATGTGGTTTCAACAAGACGGTGCCACATGCCACACAGCACGCGCAACAATGGACTTATAGAGAGGCGAGTTCGGTGAACATTTTATTTCACGTTCGGGACCGGTCAATTGGCCGCCTAGATCGTGCGATTTAACGCCTTTAGACTATTTTTTGTGGGGCTATGTTAAAACTCATGTCTATGCGACAAGCCCGCTTCAATTGACGCATTGGAAGACAACATTGAAGCATTTATTCGTGAGATACCGGCCGAAATGTTGGAAAGAGTATGCCGAAATTGGACTAAGCGGATGGACCATTTGAGGCGCAGTCAAGGTCAACACTTGCATGAAATAATCTTCAAACATTAAATTATATAGACCGTACTATCGATTCAAATAAAGATTTCATGCATTTTTCTGAATTTTATGTGTTTTTTGTTATTGAAAAACTTTCCTATAACTTTTTAAAAAATCACCCTTCATGACATAATGAATGCAACTGATAAGAATGAAATGCATATTGGGGTAAATAAGCAATAGTTTAAGATTTTTAGCGAATAATTAAATAATGAATTGACAAAAGAATAATTCCTTTATACACCCTTGAAGCCAGTATCATTATCATCATCTTCTGACCCGTATCCTCCACGAAAGGGGTAGCGCGCATGAGAGATTCCTGGCAACTCGAACCTCTGCCATCGACTCCAACTCATCAGGAGTTATTCCCAAGCCTGATCAGGCGAGTTTTTTGACTTGGTCCAACCATCTCGTTCTGGGTCTGCCAAGCTGTCGCCTACCTGATGGAATTGCATCCAACGCCCCCCTCGGAAGTCGAGATGAAGGGGACATTCGTGTCACGTGACCAAACCACCGAAACATAGCCCTTTCCGTTCGAAGAAGCAGCTCCGCAATGTTGAGTTCCTCTCGCACTGCCGTGTTTCTCATCTTATCCCGGCTCCCCCGTAATTCCCACAACAGCACAGAGAAATATCATCTCAGCAGCTTGTATTCGCGATCTTATTATTTCGGTCATTACCCAAATTGGGTGACCATAGGTGAGGCTCGGCCTCCAGATTACAGATCTACCAAGCTGTTTTAAAATTGACCCAGCTTGACCAATCTGACAGGAAAGCTCAGCATTATTACTTCCATCACTCGTGAAGAAGACCCCGAGATACTTAGACTTTTCCACCTGCTTCAATGGGACTCCACTAACCCGTAGAGTGCATTGAACAGGCGTTCTGGAGATAACCATAACCTCCGATTTGTCCACGTTAAAATTTACTCCAACATCAGCACATGAATTATTCCATGCTTAGCTGATACTATGTTGTCTAGAATCTGGTTTACTTTCTCTTTTAACATACGGAGTCTCATTAAGTGATCTTATTTTATTTGTTGGATGATAACTCGTTTTTCATTGATGGGCATTTCTGAATAAGCCCTATTAAATTCTTCCCTGTCTGCTTCTATGATTTGTTTCAACAAGATACTACTTTCATTCAGATGCGAATTTATTTCAATTTGATTATTTAAGCTTTTAATTGCATTTTCACTGTTCTCTTCAGTTATTTGAAGTTGGTCCGCTATTTTGTTTCTGTCGTCGTCGTCCATGGTTCCAAACAACCAATTTTGTGCTTTACCCACTACGTTTACGAGTCCCCGATTTTGTCTGCTTTCTTTATTTGGTTCTAGTGTTCTTATTTTTGCATCAAGTTTTCTTAGTTCTTTCGTTATGATAATGTCATTTCCTATTTGTAATTTTTGAATATTTCCTTCTATTAACTCTATAGTACGTCTTATGTCTGTTATGTAGTATCGTCCTAACTCTTTCTTTCCTGTGTTAAAAATGTTGTAACCATTAGTAGTTTCTGTACCGTAAATGTTGCTGTTATTGGTCGTATGAGTAGCGTCAGTGTTAGATACAGTAATGTCATCTGCAAATAGGCGAAGTCGTTTAATGTTTATAGGATGCTCTCTATTTATTTCTTTAATTCTATACCTAGGTTCACTTTTGTATCCATTTCTTCTATAGTTTTTTACTGGCATTATTTTCCTATTTTCTACGTAGTTTTCCCTATTCTGATTTAGTTTTTGGGTTCATTTTTCTTTCTGTGTTTGTATGCTTTTAACTAAACTTGCAAGATCCGCGAACATAGCTTCTTCGGGTGTCATTTTAAGAGTGGAATGAAATCTATTGTTATATATCTTTACTGCCCTGTGTACTTTTTGAATAAGTGTTATGTCTATATTCTAATATTCTATAGAATAGCTACTAATATTTCTTGTTGTGTGAGGGTTTTTTTTATTGGTAAATGATCAGTAATAATTTGGAATAGTTTTCCTCACAGGTACTGCCCATACAATCGCCAAGAACTATTTGTCAGTAACAGAGTAGTTCTTTTCTTGATCGTTGAGGGATCTCGAAGCGTAACATACAGGTTGCCCTTCTTGTGTTAGTAGCGCTCCGATTGCGTAATTGCTTCCATCGGTAAAAACTGTGAAATTTTTATTGAAATCGGGGAATTTTAAAATTGGGTGTTCAATTATATTTACTTTTAATGCTTCAAAAGCCTGAATATATTCTGGGTCATTGGTGTTTATTTCCTTATTTTTTTTTTTTAATATTTACCTTGATTTAATTTGTTTGGTCCCTTTGAGAGAGGACGAGAAATACTGTGCTCTCCCCAGTTTATCTAGTATACCCTCAATATTAGGTAATAGGTATTTATCGTCGATTGTTATCTGGTTGAGTTTCCGGTAGCCAACGCAAAGGCGAAACTTTTGTTTGCATTAATCTGTTGGTCTGTCGTTATTCGAATTACGTATGTTATTGTGTTCGTATTAGTTAGCTGAATTTTTATACTGATTTAAGAGATTTTGAATTTCGTTCCTTTCCTCTTCATTAAGATGGTTCAAGTCTACTGTTTTTTCACTCGAATTCAGTTCGAAACAATCGAGAGTTGTTTCAACATAGGAATACAGTGATAACATAGTGTCATTATTAAGAGTTAGGCTTTTATTATCAAAATCGAGCGTTTTGACAATTTTCTTCAAAATGTCCATGCCGATCAGGATGTCATATGGTTTTTACCTAAATCCGTTTTATACCACTTGACTGCCGCTTTTGGGTCATAATTAAATTCATTGGGGATACTAAATAGTAATAATTCTATCTACTGTTTCCGTTGTGATATTAGTAATGGTTTGCAATTTCATTTTAAATTCTTCAAAGATTCTAAATTTTAAACAATCTACTGATTTGGAATTTATAATGCTCATGGTTGAACCCGTTTCGATGCGTGCTTTATACTTAGTTTCGTCAATGGTTACATCTAGGAATATTTTGTCTCCGAGGCCTAATTCAGAAAAAAACGTGGGCTCTATATTGTGAATTTCTTCTTGCCGAATATTATCCTGATTATTATGGTTAATTTGCCCTATTCCCATTGGTTCTAATTGGTGATGTGCATTTCGAATCTGCCCTGAGGGATTGAAGACTTGCCCGTTGTGATAATTTTGCCCTGGTCTGTTTTGATTAAAATTATTACGGAATTGGCCTGAATGGTTTTGATTGTCGTACACACAATCATTCAGGTTGTGGTTGAAATTGTTGTATCTAAATTGTCCTGAATGATTACTATGCCTAAATTGCCCTGGATTGTGCCTAAATTGACCCGAGTTGTGCTTAAATTGCCCTGGGTTATGGTTTATTTTATGTGTCTGTCGCTTGTTCTTTTTTACCTCATTGGTTTCTGCATCTAATCGAGTCTGCACTACGGTAATGAACTGTGTTAATTGATCCCTGTGTCCGTCAAATTCTTTGATGAAAACAATTTCTTTCATCAAGTGTACTGCTCGGCTGGTTGGTTCTGGATTGTTTCTCGTTACCAAAACTTCCATCGCCTGGACTAACCTATCCACAGTTTCGCGATCCATCTCCTTATTGATGATACAGATAGATTTTACTTTTTCGAGGAATTTTAACTTTTGAGTTAGTATGTTTCACAGATGTTTGTTTTTCACTTGATACACTTCACTTTGTCCAATTTTAGCTTGGTGTGACTTGTAAGAGTCCAATTTAAGTTTGGTGCTCGTTGATTTTATTAACTTAGTTACTTGTGCAGCTTAAACTAATTTCTAGTTTCACTGTCACTTTTAACAGAGTTATTTTGATTGAACTGATTTGTATTTACACTATCACTATTATTTTGCTCGCGTTAAATCCGTTCTCGTTGGATCCTTACCGTTTACCGACCCTACCGACCCTACCGACTACGCCACATAAATGTTTAATATTGATTCGATTTAAAAAAAAAAAACAAACTTTTACTTTCTGTGTCCGGTGTCCACCGATTTATTTAAGGACATCTTACTAACTAACTTCCATACAATTTTCCACTTACTTATTCCTACCCTACTTTTGCTAACTCAGCTAAGGTGATTTTGCGCGTGGTGACGGATAACGGATCCCGTTGCACAATTCACCGGTTCGCGTTATTTTATTTGCGTGTGCTCTTGACCTTCGAAAATGTTTGAAAATGGAGAGGCTCGCGTTCCGTGTAGGATATGTACCTACACGATCAAGTCGTCGGCGTACGCAATTACGTGAGGAAGGGAATTTATCAGATCGCTCAAGTAAATGTTGAACAGGATCGGCGATTTAACGGTACCCTGTTGGAGAACATTTTTTTCATCAAAAACACCTGTGGAGTTCACATTGCCATTCTTGACGACGAACTGTCTACCGGTAAGCATGTTACAAAGTAGGTTACTCACTTTGCTACTGCCTGGCCGATTGAGCTTGTAAAAGAAGCCTTCTAACCATACGGTGTATATTGCAGTATATTGTTTATGGCTCTTGTTCCATTGGACATCCGACACCAGTTTCGACGGGCCATAAATCAAGTCATGCCCCCCTTAGAAACCGAATTGGTTATCCGGAATTATATGTTTGTCTTCAGTCCAATTAATCAGAGCTCTACTGATCGCCTTCTCGAATACCTTGCTGATGGTCGGAAGGAGACTAATTGAGGTTGCACGGATTCGAAGAATCTTTTCCTCTCTTGGATATGGGTTGTACATTCGAAGTTTTCCAATGCTCCGCATATTGTGTGTTATTCAGAGCATTGTTAAACAGAATTGTATACATATTAACCACATCTATTGGGAGATGTCTTAACACAATGTTCGAGATCCCTTCGATTCCAACTGACTTTTTCTTTCTTAGTGATTCGAAGACCGCTTGGAGCTCTTCGATATGAACGGGGGATACACCCCTTCGTCGGCGACGGCATTAACTGCCACGTTATCAGCACTCTCGTTCACATTGTACACTTCCTGAAAGACGGTTCCTAGTACCTCCATTTTTCTTGCGAGTCTTCGACTACAAAGAAGTCATCGTCGAGTACGGCTAAGCCAATACCTGTGGTAGTCAGTAATTGAAAAAAAAAATAATATATCGTGCTGTGTGCACGAGACTGTTTTAAGAGCGTTGGTGATCTCTAAACTGAAAGGAAGAGCGCGAGAGAAATTGTCGAAAATCTTATCCGGCAAATGCAGGCGAAAAGAGAATAAGCTTGATTTGCGTCAGAAGCTTGAATCTCGCAAGTGAAATGTTGGTGAGACATTTGCCGAATACTTCAAAGGCAAGCTATTAGTGATAGTATTTGGCAAGTGTGGGAAATCGGGGAAATAGGTGTTTGGTTACTGATTGGAATATGTAGATTGCGTATGGTACTTCTTTGTTTACGGATTGCTTCCTTACTGTTTGAAATCTATCTTAAGACTCCCTCACTGTTTGAAATATATTTTAAGACATACTAATGCTACCTCATTATTTTATAATAAAACTTAACATTTGTGTTATCAGTTACACAGGCGATCGTTTATTATGTATGTCTTTATTGAGTATGTGACAATAACATGTCAATAAACATGTGTAGTTTCAAAGGATCGCGATGATGGCGTGAGCGTTACATTTTTACCAGATTTTATTACAGTTGCTACATATGGCAGGATGCTGTAACACCCCCACGGTTAGCTTGAGGCTCCGATCAAATTTATGTTCGGATAATGACTTATAAATTATGTACATTCCAGAATTAAAATGAATGCAACAATCGATTTTGTTTTCATGAAATATGATTATTCATGAATATATGTAAACATAAATTCCAATAATTGAAGTATACATTATTATTATTGTTATTATTTTTACATACATTTTATTTATATTACATTGACATTATGCATTTTTGTTCTTGCATATTTCTTTTGTTATTATTACTGTTGTTGCTGGGAATTTAAACTGAACATTTAAATTTAAATATTGATAATAACAGCTGTCTCCCTGTTCTCATAAGTACCAACAACCGATTGATACCATTTTTATTCGATTGAAAGCATTACTAACCAGCTTTCCTCCGGAAAACTAGTTGCGATTACTGTTATTGTTCAGTTATTATTGTTATTGAATTGGTGTTTCTTTTTAGTTTTAATGTGCGTAAATGTTTTGGGTTCTTACGCCTACTAAATAATTTTCGTCTACTTTCTCGGCTTGAATTTTTCTATATTTCGTGTGATTTTTCCTTCCCATAACATGTTTTATAAAATTCGTTCCATCGTGCATGGTTTCATTTTTTCTACCCCTATTTATTTTCTTATTAACTTTTTGTTTAATTCTTGTTATTCGCCTTGTATTCACTTACTCGAATTTTACCATTTATAAAATCGACTGGTTTCCTATTGGTAATCGAATGCATGGTGTTGTTGTAAAATGTTATTATACGTACGATTTTATCCTCTACTTCAGTAGCCTTATATGTTCGTTAATAGTATTATGTAGTCTTTCTGTGTCAGAATTGGATCTGTGATTATTATTTGATGTGTAGTGTATCTGAATGCTCGAATCCGTTAAGAATTATTTAAGCTTTATAGCTTTGAAACCAAGTTCATTATCGAACATTATTTTGTCGATTGTTCCAAAAAGGCTTGTAGGCATATAGAGCCCTTTTAGGTTCTTACCAGGATCTCCCCAGTATTTTGGCTGCAAACGCATGCTTCGAAAATTTATTCTTAAATGTATGCAACAAGGTTTTCTGCAAGCTTTAGAAAACGTATATGTGCACAATATTAGGTCCAGTGAGTGTTTAAGTAATATTAAATATTGATTTTCGGAGGATTTCTTACGTACTTTTCATGCAAACATCGCAATTGCTTATAAATTGTGAAGTGCGATCTCTTAATTTAGGACTGTAATAGTTTGAAATTAGTTCTTTAAGAACTTCGTCAATTCCGCGATGATTACTCCTCATGTGTTCAGTTTCTATTATTTTACTTAACTCTTCCTCATCTTATATATCCTGCCATAACTCAGAGCTAGATTATTCCTGAAACGTTTATTAAATATATGTATCTTTAATTGTTTGAAAAAAAATTAACGCATGTAGAGGGGTTAAAATGGTAATAGCGTGATAGTAGTGGATTCATCTAATGCCTTAGTATGTATATTTATACAGGTTTTGTTGAATATGTTTGCGCTTTTAATTCTTAGCGAGCCTGATTAAAATTTTTTATAGTAATTTGCGTTTTGAAGACTTACCTACATTTTTGCCTATACATTCTATATTCTTGAACAGGTATCTGCGTTAATTTTTGTTGTACCTTTTTTGTATTTAATTTCATAATCATATTCTGAAAATTTCAGGCGCCATCTGATTAGTTTTGAATTTGGTTCTTTAACGTTAAAATGCCATGTCAGAGGCTTGTGGCCAAAGATAGTGTGATAAAGATAGTGACCGAAGAGATAGTGTCGAAAGAATGTAGTAGCCCCTACAATAGCCAAAAGCTATTTTCAATCGTACTATAGTTTATTTCATGTTCATTCAGTTTTCGACTGGTGTAGGCTAGAGGGTGATTGTCTTGAAATAATACAGCTCCTAAAGTAAACTGACTTGCGTCTGTAGTCAATACAAATGTATTACGGAAGTCGGGATATGCCAATATGGGTTTGCTTACTAAAAGCGTCTTCAATGAATTAAGTGAATGTACGTACTCAGTGTCTGTTATTGTTATTGTTATTTACTTTTAATCTTTTTAAAATCTTTGCCAAGGAGACGAGATGTTCTTGTAACGAGGTCGAGAATATTATGTCATCCATAAAAATTAAACAGATAACATTAATACATTCTCTAATGACCACATTCATAAGACGCTGGAAAATTGCCGGTGCTGTCTTCAAATCGAATGGCATCCGAAGAAACTCATAATGTCGATTTTCAATACTAAAGGCTGTCTTATGAATGTCGTCTCTGTGGATATCAATTTGATGAAATTTATATTTACTTTTAATGCTTCAAAAGCCTGAATATATTCTGGGTCATTGGTGTTTATTTCCTTATTTTTTTTTTTAATATTTACCTTGATTTAATTTGTTTGGTCCCTTTGAGAGAGGACGAGAAATACTGTGCTCTCCCCAGTTTATCTAGTATACCCTCAATATTAGGTAATAGGTATTTATCGTCGATTGTTATCTGGTTGAGTTTCCGGTAGCCAACGCAAAGGCGAAACTTTTGTTTGCATTAATCTGTTGGTCTGTCGTTATTCGAATTACGTATGTTATTGTGTTCGTATTAGTTAGCTGAATTTTTATACTGATTTAAGAGATTTTGAATTTCGTTCCTTTCCTCTTCATTAAGATGGTTCAAGTCTACTGTTTTTTCACTCGAATTCAGTTCGAAACAATCGAGAGTTGTTTCAACATAGGAATACAGTGATAACATAGTGTCATTATTAAGAGTTAGGCTTTTATTATCAAAATCGAGCGTTTTGACAATTTTCTTCAAAATGTCCATGCCGATCAGGATGTCATATGGTTTTTACCTAAATCCGTTTTATACCACTTGACTGCCGCTTTTGGGTCATAATTAAATTCATTGGGGATACTAAATAGTAATAATTCTATCTACTGTTTCCGTTGTGATATTAGTAATGGTTTGCAATTTCATTTTAAATTCTTCAAAGATTCTAAATTTTAAACAATCTACTGATTTGGAATTTATAATGCTCATGGTTGAACCCGTTTCGATGCGTGCTTTATACTTAGTTTCGTCAATGGTTACATCTAGGAATATTTTGTCTCCGAGGCCTAATTCAGAAAAAAACGTGGGCTCTATATTGTGAATTTCTTCTTGCCGAATATTATCCTGATTATTATGGTTAATTTGCCCTATTCCCATTGGTTCTAATTGGTGATGTGCATTTCGAATCTGCCCTGAGGGATTGAAGACTTGCCCGTTGTGATAATTTTGCCCTGGTCTGTTTTGATTGAAATTATTACGGAATTGGCCTGAATGGTTTTGATTGTCGTACACACAATCATTCAGGTTGTGGTTGAAATTGTTGTATCTAAATTGTCCTGAATGATTACTATGCCTAAATTGCCCTGGATTGTGCCTAAATTGACCCGAGTTGTGCTTAAATTGCCCTGGGTTATGGTTTATTTTATGTGTCTGTCGCTTGTTCTTTTTTACCTCATTGGTTTCTGCATCTAATCGAGTCTGCACTACGGTAATGAACTGTGTTAATTGATCCCTGTGTCCGTCAAATTCTTTGATGAAAACAATTTCTTTCATCAAGTGTACTGCTCGGCTGGTTGGTTCTGGATTGTTTCTCGTTACCAAAACTTCCATCGCCTGGACTAACCTATCCACAGTTTCGCGATCCATCTCCTTATTGATGATACAGATAGATTTTACTTTTTCGTGGAATTTTAACTTTTGAGTTAGTCCAATTTTAGCTTGGTGTGACTTGTAAGAGTCCAATTTAAGTTTGGTGCTCGTTGATTTTATTAACTTAGTTACTTGTGCAGCTTAAACTAATTTCTAGTTTCACTGTCACTTTTAACAGAGTTATTTTGATTGAACTGATTTGTATTTACACTATCACTATTATTTTGCTCGCGTTAAATCCGTTCTCGTTGGATCCTTACCGTTTACCGACCCTACCGACCCTACCGACTACGCCACATAAATGTTTAATATTGATTCGATTTAAAAAAAAAACAAACTTTTACTTTCTGTGTCCGGTGTCCACCGATTTATTTAAGGACATCTTACTAACTAACTTCCATACAATTTTCCACTTACTTATTCCTACCCTACTTTTGCTAACTCAGCTAAGGTGATTTTGCGCGTGGTGACGGATAACGGATCCCGTTGCACAGTTCACCGGTTCGCGTTATTTTATTTGCGTGTGCTCTTGACCTTCGAAAATGTTTGAAAATGGAGAGGCTCGCGTTCCGTGTAGGATATGTACCTACACGATCAAGTCGTCGGCGTACGCAATTACGTGAGGAAGGGAATTTATCAGATCGCTCAAGTAAATGTTGAACAGGATCGGCGATTTAACGGTACCCTGTTGGAGAACATTTTTTTCATCAAAAACACCTGTGGAGTTCACATTGCCATTCTTGACGACGAACTGTCTACCGGTAAGCATGTTACAAAGTAGGTTACTCACTTTGCTACTGCCTGGCCGATTGAGCTTGTAAAAGAAGCCTTCTAACCATACGGTGTATATTGCAGTATATTGTTTATGGCTCTTGTTCCATTGGACATCCGACACCAGTTTCGACGGGCCATAAATCAAGTCATGCCCCCCTTAGAAACCGAATTGGTTATCCGGAATTATATGTTTGTCTTCAGTCCAATTAATCAGAGCTCTACTGATCGCCTTCTCGAATACCTTGCTGATGGTCGGAAGGAGACTAATTGAGGTTGCACGGATTCGAAGAATCTTTTCCTCTCTTGGATATGGGTTGTACATTCGAAGTTTTCCAATGCTCCGCATATTGTGTGTTATTCAGAGCATTGTTAAACAGAATTGTATACATATTAACCACATCTATTGGGAGATGTCTTAACACAATGTTCGAGATCCCTTCGATTCCAACTGACTTTTTCTTTCTTAGTGATTCGAAGACCGCTTGGAGCTCTTCGATATGAACGGGGGATACACCCCTTCGTCGGCGACGGCATTAACTGCCACGTTATCAGCACTCTCGTTCACATTGTACACTTCCTGAAAGACGGTTCCTAGTACCTCCATTTTTCTTGCGAGTCTTCGACTACAAAGAAGTCATCGTCGAGTACGGCTAAGCCAATACCTGTGGTAGTCAGTAATTGAAAAAAAAAATAATATATCGTGCTGTGTGCACGAGACTGTTTTAAGAGCGTTGGTGATCTCTAAACTGAAAGGAAGAGCGCGAGAGAAATTGTCGAAAATCTTATCCGGCAAATGCAGGCGAAAAGAGAATAAGCTTGATTTGCGTCAGAAGCTTGAATCTCGCAAGTGAAATGTTGGTGAGACATTTGCCGAATACTTCAAAGGCAAGCTATTAGTGATAGTATTTGGCAAGTGTGGGAAATCGGGGAAATAGGTGTTTGGTTACTGATTGGAATAAGTAGATTGCGTATGGTACTTCTTTGTTTACGGATTGCTTCCTTACTGTTTGAAATCTATCTTAAGACTCCCTCACTGTTTGAAATATATTTTAAGACATACTAATGCTACCTCATTATTTTATAATAAAACTTAACCTACGGTACATTTGTGTTATCAGTTACACAGGCGATCGTTTATTATGTATGTCTTTATTGAGTATGTGACAATAACATGTCAATAAACATGTGTAGTTTCAAAGGATCGCGATGATGGCGTGAGCGTTACATTTTTACCAGATTTTATTACAGTTGCTACATATGGCAGGATGCTGTAACACCCCCACGGTTAGCTTGAGGCTCCGATCAAATTTATGTTCGGATAATGACTTATAAATTATGTACATTCCAGAATTAAAATGAATGCAACAATCGATTTTGTTTTCATGAAATATGATTATTCATGAATATATGTAAACATAAATTCCAATAATTGAAGTATACATTATTATTATTGTTATTATTTTTACATACATTTTATTTATATTACATTGACATTATGCATTTTTGTTCTTGCATATTTCTTTTGTTATTATTACTGTTGTTGCTGGGAATTTAAACTGAACATTTAAATTTAAATATTGATAATAACAGCTGTCTCCCTGTTCTCATAAGTACCAACAACCGATTGATAGCATTTTTATTCGATTGAAAGCATTACTAACCAGCTTTCCTCCGGAAAACTAGTTGCGATTACTGTTATTGTTCAGTTATTATTGTTATTGAATTGGTGTTTCTTTTTAGTTTTAATGTGCGTAAATGTTTTGGGTTCTTACGCCTACTAAATAATTTTCGTCTACTTTCTCGGCTTGAATTTTTCTATATTTCGTGTGATTTTTCCTTCCCATAACATGTTTTATAAAATTCGTTCCATCGTGCATGGTTTTATTTTTTCTACCCCTATTTATTTTCTTATTAACTTTTTGTTTAATTCTTGTTATTCGCCTTGTATTCACTTACTCGAATTTTACCATTTATAAAATCGACTGGTTTCCTATTGGTAATCGAATGCATGGTGTTGTTGTAAAATGTTATTATACGTACGATTTTATCCTCTACTTCAGTAGCCTTATATGTTCGTTAATAGTATTATGTAGTCTTTCTGTGTCAGAATTGGATCTGTGATTATTATTTGATGTGTAGTGTATCTGAATGCTCGAATCCGTTAAGAATTATTTAAGCTTTATAGCTTTGAAACCAAGTTCATTATCGAATATTATTTTGTCGATTGTTCCAAAAAGGCTTGTAGGCATATAGAGCCCTTTTAGGTTCTTACCAGGATCTCCCCAGTATTTTGGCTGCAAACGCATGCTTCGAAAATTTATTCTTAAATGTATGCAACAAGGTTTTCTGCAAGCTTTAGAAAACATATATGTGCACAATATTAGGTCCAGTGAGTGTTTAAGTAATATTAAATATTGATTTTCGGAGGATTTCTTACGTACTTTTCATGCAAACATCGCAATTGCTTATAAATTGTGAAGTGCGATCTCTTAATTTAGGACTGTAATAGTTTGAAATTAGTTCTTTAAGAACTTCGTCAATTCCGCGATGATTACTCCTCATGTGTTCAGTTTCTATTATTTTACTTAACTCTTCCTCATCTTATATATCCTGCCATAACTCAGAGCTAGATTATTCCTGAAACGTTTATTAAATATATGTATCTTTAATTGTTTGAAAAAAAATTAACGCATGTAGAGGGGTTAAAATGGTAATAGCGTGATAGTAGTGGATTCATCTAATGCCTTAGTATGTATATTTATACAGGTTTTGTTGAATATGTTTGCGCTTTTAATTCTTAGCGAGCCTGATTAAAATTTTTTATAGTAATTTGCGTTTTGAAGACTTACCTACATTTTTGCCTATACATTCTATATTCTTGAACAGGTATCTGCGTTAATTTTTGTTGTACCTTTTTTGTATTTAATTTCATAATCATATTCTGAAAATTTCAGGCGCCATCTGATTAGTTTTGAATTTGGTTCTTTAACGTTAAAATGCCATGTCAGAGGCTTGTGGCCAAAGATAGTGTGATAAAGATAGTGACCGAAGAGATAGTGTCGAAAGAATGTAGTAGCCCCTACAATAGCCAAAAGTTATTTTCAATCGTACTATAGTTTATTTCATGTTCATTCAGTTTTCGACTGGTGTAGGCTAGAGGGTGATTGTCTTGAAATAATACAGCTCCTAAAGTAAACTGACTTGCGTCTGTAGTCAATACAAATGTATTACGGAAGTCGGGATATGCCAATATGGGTTCGCTTACTAAAAGCGTCTTCAATGAATTAAGTGAATGTACGTACTCAGTGTCTGTTATTGTTATTGTTATTTACTTTTAATCTTTTTAAAATCTTTGCCAAGGAGACGAGATGTTCTTGTAACGAGGTCGAGAATATTATGTCATCCATAAAAATTAAACAGATAACATTAATACATTCTCTAATGACCACATTCATAAGACGCTGGAAAATTGCCGGTGCTGTCTTCAAATCGAATGGCATCCGAAGAAACTCATAATGTCGATTTTCAATACTAAAGGCTGTCTTATGAATGTCGTCTCTGTGGATATCAATTTGATGAAATTTATATTTACTTTTAATGCTTCAAAAGCCTGAATATATTCTGGGTCATTGGTGTTTATTTCCTTATTTTTTTTTTTAATATTTACCTTGATTTAATTTGTTTGGTCCCTTTGAGAGAGGACGAGAAATACTGTGCTCTCCCCAGTTTATCTAGTATACCCTCAATATTAGGTAATAGGTATTTATCGTCGATTGTTATCTGGTTGAGTTTCCGGTAGCCAACGCAAAGGCGAAACTTTTGTTTGCATTAATCTGTTGGTCTGTCGTTATTCGAATTACGTATGTTATTGTGTTCGTATTAGTTAGCTGAATTTTTATACTGATTTAAGAGATTTTGAATTTCGTTCCTTTCCTCTTCATTAAGATGGTTCAAGTCTACTGTTTTTTCACTCGAATTCAGTTCGAAACAATCGAGAGTTGTTTCAACATAGGAATACAGTGATAACATAGTGTCATTATTAAGAGTTAGGCTTTTATTATCAAAATCGAGCGTTTTGACAATTTTCTTCAAAATGTCCATGCCGATCAGGATGTCATATGGTTTTTACCTAAATCCGTTTTATACCACTTGACTGCCGCTTTTGGGTCATAATTAAATTCATTGGGGATACTAAATAGTAATAATTCTATCTACTGTTTCCGTTGTGATATTAGTAATGGTTTGCAATTTCATTTTAAATTCTTCAAAGATTCTAAATTTTAAACAATCTACTGATTTGGAATTTATAATGCTCATGGTTGAACCCGTTTCGATGCGTGCTTTATACTTAGTTTCGTCAATGGTTACATCTAGGAATATTTTGTCTCCGAGGCCTAATTCAGAAAAAAACGTGGGCTCTATATTGTGAATTTCTTCTTGCCGAATATTATCCTGATTATTATGGTTAATTTGCTCTATTCCCATTGGTTCTAATTGGTGATGTGCATTTCGAATCTGCCCTGAGGGATTGAAGACTTGCCCGTTGTGATAATTTTGCCCTGGTCTGTTTTGATTGAAATTATTACGGAATTGGCCTGAATGGTTTTGATTGTCGTACACACAATCATTCAGGTTGTGGTTGAAATTGTTGTATCTAAATTGTCCTGAATGATTACTATGCCTAAATTGCCCTGGATTGTGCCTAAATTGACCCGAGTTGTGCTTAAATTGCCCTGGGTTATGGTTTATTTTATGTGTCTGTCGCTTGTTCTTTTTTACCTCATTGGTTTCTGCATCTAATCGAGTCTGCACTACGGTAATGAACTGTGTTAATTGATCCCTGTGTCCGTCAAATTCTTTGATGAAAACAATTTCTTTCATCAAGTGTACTGCTCGGCTGGTTGGTTCTGGATTGTTTCTCGTTACCAAAACTTCCATCGCCTGGACTAACCTATCCACAGTTTCGCGATCCATCTCCTTATTGATGATACAGATAGATTTTACTTTTTCGTGGAATTTTAACTTTTGAGTTAGTATGTTTCACAGATGTTTGTTTTTCACTTGATACACTTCACTTGTAAGAGTCCAATTTAAGTTTGGTGCTCGTTGATTTTATTAACTTAGTTACTTGTGCAGCTTAAACTAATTTCTAGTTTCACTGTCACTTTTAACAGAGTTATTTTGATTGAACTGATTTGTATTTACACTATCACTATTATTTTGCTCGCGTTAAATCCGTTCTCGTTGGATCCTTACCGTTTACCGACCCTACCGACCCTACCGACTACGCCACATAAATGTTTAATATTGATTCGATTTAAAAAAAAAAACAAACTTTTACTTTCTGTGTCCGGTGTCCACCGATTTATTTAAGGACATCTTACTAACTAACTTCCATACAATTTTCCACTTACTTATTCCTACCCTACTTTTGCTAACTCAGCTAAGGTGATTTTGCGCGTGGTGACGGATAACGGATCCCGTTGCACAGTTCACCGGTTCGCGTTATTTTATTTGCGTGTGCTCTTGACCTTCGAAAATGTTTGAAAATGGAGAGGCTCGCGTTCCGTGTAGGATATGTACCTACACGATCAAGTCGTCGGCGTACGCAATTACGTGAGGAAGGGAATTTATCAGATCGCTCAAGTAAATGTTGAACAGGATCGGCGATTTAACGGTACCCTGTTGGAGAACATTTTTTTCATCAAAAACACCTGTGGAGTTCACATTGCCATTCTTGACGACGAACTGTCTACCGGTAAGCATGTTACAAAGTAGGTTACTCACTTTGCTACTGCCTGGCCGATTGAGCTTGTAAAAGAAGCCTTCTAACCATACGGTGTATATTGCAGTATATTGTTTATGGCTCTTGTTCCATTGGACATCCGACACCAGTTTCGACGGGCCATAAATCAAGTCATGCCCCCCTTAGAAACCGAATTGGTTATCCGGAATTATATGTTTGTCTTCAGTCCAATTAATCAGAGCTCTACTGATCGCCTTCTCGAATACCTTGCTGATGGTCGGAAGGAGACTAATTGAGGTTGCACGGATTCGAAGAATCTTTTCCTCTCTTGGATATGGGTTGTACATTCGAAGTTTTCCAATGCTCCGCATATTGTGTGTTATTCAGAGCATTGTTAAACAGAATTGTATACATATTAACCACATCTATTGGGAGATGTCTTAACACAATGTTCGAGATCCCTTCGATTCCAACTGACTTTTTCTTTCTTAGTGATTCGAAGACCGCTTGGAGCTCTTCGATATGAACGGGGGATACACCCCTTCGTCGGCGACGGCATTAACTGCCACGTTATCAGCACTCTCGTTCACATTGTACACTTCCTGAAAGACGGTTCCTAGTACCTCCATTTTTCTTGCGAGTCTTCGACTACAAAGAAGTCATCGTCGAGTACGGCTAAGCCAATACCTGTGGTAGTCAGTAATTGAAAAAAAAAATAATATATCGTGCTGTGTGCACGAGACTGTTTTAAGAGCGTTGGTGATCTCTAAACTGAAAGGAAGAGCGCGAGAGAAATTGTCGAAAATCTTATCCGGCAAATGCAGGCGAAAAGAGAATAAGCTTGATTTGCGTCAGAAGCTTGAATCTCGCAAGTGAAATGTTGGTGAGACATTTGCCGAATACTTCAAAGGCAAGCTATTAGTGATAGTATTTGGCAAGTGTGGGAAATCGGGGAAATAGGTGTTTGGTTACTGATTGGAATATGTAGATTGCGTATGGTACTTCTTTGTTTACGGATTGCTTCCTTACTGTTTGAAATCTATCTTAAGACTCCCTCACTGTTTGAAATATATTTTAAGACATACTAATGCTACCTCATTATTTTATAATAAAACTTAACCTACGGTACATTTGTGTTATCAGTTACACAGGCGATCGTTTATTATGTATGTCTTTATTGAGTATGTGACAATAACATGTCAATAAACATGTGTAGTTTCAAAGGATCGCGATGATGGCGTGAGCGTTACATTTTTACCAGATTTTATTACAGTTGCTACATATGGCAGGATGCTGTAACACCCCCACGGTTAGCTTGAGGCTCCGATCAAATTTATGTTCGGATAATGACTTATAAATTATGTACATTCCAGAATTAAAATGAATGCAACAATCGATTTTGTTTTCATGAAATATGATTATTCATGAATATATGTAAACATAAATTCCAATAATTGAGGTATACATTATTATTATTGTTATTATTTTTACATACATTTTTTTATATTACATTGACATTATGCATTTTTGTTCTTGCATATTTCTTTTGTTTTTATTACTGTTGTTGCTGGGAATGTAAACTGAACATTTAAATTTAAATATTGATAATAACAGCTGTCTCCCTGTTCTCATAAGTACCAACATCCGATTGAAAGCATTACTAACCAGCTTTCCTCCGGAAAACTAGTTGCGATTACTGTTATTGTTCAGTTTTTATTGTTATTGAATTGGTGTTTCTTTTTAGTTTTAATGTGCGTAAATGTTTTGGGTTCTTACGCCTCTTACATGATTTTCATCTACTTTTCCGACTTGAATTTTTGTATATTTCGTGTGATGTTTCCCTCCCCTAACTTGTTTTATAAAATTCGTTCCATCGTGCATGGTTTCATTTTTTCTACCCCTAATTCTTGTTATTCGCCATGATCATGTGCGTATTCACTTATGTGAATTTTACCATTTATAAAATCGACTGGTTTCTTATTGGTTATCGAATGCATGGTGTTGTTGTAAAATGTTACTATACGTATGATTTTATCGTCTACTGTCCCTTCATTATTAGTCTTGTTATGTTTCAGTAGCCTTATATGTTCGTTAATAGTATTATGTAGTCTTTCTGTGTCAGAATTGGATCTGTGATTATTATTTGATGTGTAGTGTATCTGAATGCTCGAATCCGTTAAGAATTATTTAAGCTTTATAGCTTTGAAACCAAGTTCATTATCGAATATTATTTTGTTGATTGTTCCAAAAAGGCTTATATAGGCATATAGAGCCCTTTTAAGTTCTAACCAGGATCTCCACAGTATTTTGGCTGCAAACGCATGCTTCGAAAATGTATTCTTAAATGTATGAAACGAGGTTTTCTGTAAGCTATAGAAAACATATATGTGCGGTCCAGTGGGTGTTTCAGTAATATTAAATATTGATTTTCGGAAGTTTTCTTACGTACTTTTCATGCAAACATCGCAATTGTTTATAAATTGTGAAATGCGATCTCTTAATTTAGGACTGTAATAGTTTGAAATTAGTTCTTTAAGAACTTCGTCAATTCCGCGATGATTACTCCTCATGTGTTCAGTTTCTATTATTTTACTTAACTCTTCCTCATCTGTTATATCCTGCCATAACTCAGAGCACCTGATCATTTTTTTAGATTATTCCTGAAATGTTTATTAAATATATGTATCTTTAATTGTTTGAAAAAAAAATCAACGCATGTAGAGGGGTTAAAATGGTAATAGCGTGATGGTAGTGGATTCATCTAGTGTCTTAGTGCTTTGTTGTTGAATATTTTGTGCTTTTAATTCTGCGAGCCTGATTGAGATTTTTTATGATAATTTTTGAAGACGTACACACATTATTTGCCTATATATTCTGTATCCTTGAAAAGGTATCTGCGTTCATTTTTGTTGTACCTTTCTTGTATTTAATTTCATAATCATATTCTGAAAATTTCAGGCGTCATCTGATTAGTTTTGAATTTGGTTCTTTAACGTTAAAAAGCCATGTCAGAGGCTTGTGGCCAGTTTCGATAAAGAGTTTTCGACCGAAGAGATAGGGTCGAAAGAATGTAGTAGCCCATACAATAGCCAAAAGTTCTTTTTCAATCGTACTATATTTTTTTTTAGAGAGATAGATTTTTATTATGTTCTTAAAATTTTACAAAGCAGAATGCCACCACACAATTTACAATTCAGAGATATGATAGTTGATTTCATGTTCATACAGTTATCGACTGGCGTAGGCCAGAGGGTGATTGTCTTGAAATAATACAGCTCCTAAAGTAAATTGACTTGTAGTTCTGTAGTTAATACAAATGTCTTGCCAATATGGGTTCGCTTACTAAAGGCGTCTTCAATGAATTAAGTGAATGTAGATACTAATTTTTGAATTTTTCCTTAAGAATTTCGTCATAGGCTGAGCGATTTTTGAATAATCCTGGATAAATTTTCTGTAATACCCCGTCCAGCCTAGAATTTATTAATCTGTACTTCATTACGCATTCGACTTTTTTCGTTTTTGTTTATACCGTTCAGAGTGACAGTGTGCCCAAGAAACTCGGTTTCTTTCATAAGAAATCCCGATTTTCCGAATTGTACCATTAAATTTACTTTTAATCTTTTTAAAATCTTTGCCTAGGAGACGAGATGTTCTTGTAACGAAGTCGAGAATATTATTATGTCATCCATAAAAATTAAAAAGATATCTATAACACATTCTCTAAGGACCTCATTCATAAGACGCTGGAAAATTGCCGGTGCTGTCTTCAGATCGAATGGCATCCGAAGAAACTCGTAATGTCGATTTTCAATACTAAAGGCTGTCTTATGAATGTCGTCTCTGTGGATATCAATTTGATGAAATCCTTTGGCCAGATCGATAGCGGTAAAATATTGACATCTTCCTACAGGTCGATGCAGGGAATGGGGCACTTGCCGTCAATGGTTGCCTCATTTAGTTTGCGGTAGTCCACGACAAGTCTCTATTTCCTCTTACCACTAGCATCGCCCTTCTACGACACGAAATCGGAGCTTAATCCGGCGAATTACTGTGTTGGATGATCCCGCCTCTAAGAATCTCTTGAATTTGATTTTCGACTTCTATTTTATGTAAAAAATAAATTTCCTCTTTCTCTGCAAAATACCCATTTATTGCCGACTTGAGTTCTTCATCATCATCATCACCAATCTTTTTCCACGAAGACATTTTTTCAAATCCGGAAACAGGAAATAATCACTAGGGGCAAGGTCTGGACTATAGGGTGGGTGTTGGATTTCTTCGAAACCACAATCTCGAGCAGCAGCCTTGGAAACTCGCGCCGTGTGAACATGAGCGTTGTCATGAAGAAGCAACACATCCGCTGCGAGTTTACCCCGTCTTTTCTTTTTAATTTCCTCCCGCAAATTATGCAAAGTGGAAGCGTAGGATGTGGCGTTGATGGTTTCACCTTTTTTTTGTACTCAATGAGCAAAATTCCCTTTGAGTCCCAAAAAACTGTGGCCATGAGCTTCGCGGCAGACGGAGTAACTTTGAACTTCTTCGGGGGGTCTGTTCCTTTTTTATGCCACAGCATGGACTCTTGTTTGCTTTCAGGGTCATAGTGGTGGACCCATGTTTCGTCACCAGTAACAATTCGATCCATAACACCGCCCGCGTTCTCACTACATATCTCCAAATGCTCTCTACAGCATGCGATTCTCACTTTTTTCTCACTTTTTTCCCTTTGAAAGGTTAAGATGGTCGTGAAGAATGGTGTGAATGGTACCAATTGAAGGCTTGGTGATCTCTGCCAACAGTTTCACCTTTATTCGGGCATCCTCAAGAACAAGTTTGTCGACTTCTTTGATGCTTTCTCCCGTACAAGCAGTATCCGGGGCGCCGGAGCGGGGGTCACTTGACCACTTTTGCACAGTTGATAATGAAAATGCGGAACCCTGGTAAACAGCAACTATCTCTTCATAAATAGTTTTTTGACTTTTTCCTTGCTTAGTGAAACATTTAATTACAGCGCGATGCTCAGTTTTCACCATCATCGTCTCAGTTGCCATTACGATTCTGTTGAACTAGAGATAAAACGCGAATTAATAATCACATTTATATGAAATTTTACATGAATGCACTAAAATAATATTATTACCTGATAAATAAGTCAACTTATATATACAACTACAGCTTCACCCCGATACCGAGAATGTATTGAACGCCCCTCTCATGTACGGGTATCTGTAATTTTTTGTCTGAATTGGCGTTAGTAAAGGTAAGGTTCGAGTTTTCTTAGTAAAATACATCTATGTATTGTTTTATGACTATCCAATCCTAACTTTTCTTCACTATTTAGGTGGCTTAATCTAAATGTTAAAAATCTCGATATTGACTGGTTGAGAGGCTAGGGATTTGAATTTTAGTATTTGGTTTTCAGTTTTGTTATTATAATTAAATTGGGCTAATGTTTTGTAGTCTTCTACTTCGTAAATGCCTTCTTTAATAGTTCCATAACCATCTACTGAATTTTTCTGGAATGGAGGCTTTCCTTTCGTGTTCAGATTCGATAGTATTCTCGGCTGGTTTTTGAAATGCAATATGACTATTTTATCTCCCATTGTAAAATTGCTTTTTTTTTTCAGATCGATTTTGGATTTTAATGCTTTATATTATAATAATCCATCGAAACGATCGTGGAAAGGATTTATATATAAACCAATTTTTTTCTTGAGGATCGCCTAATTCCTCAAATAGTGGTATCACCGCTTTATGTGTAATTTGTACGTTATTACTTAAACTTTTTAACGTTAGTCGAAGTTTGAAGTGGGTGTATTTCAGTATTCTGGGGAACACTGATTTGTATTCAATATTGAATGCGTTGCTCCAGTGTCAACAATAAATTTAAGGGGACGAATTTTTCCCTTTACCATTATATATGGTAGTCTTGCAGTGAGGCATCTAAAACATTTCTGCGTTGTCTATGCGACTTACATAAAGTGTGCGACTATTTGAACTGTCTACATTTTGATTATTTTGTCTATGCGTAAACTCCAGTTTATTTTTAAATTGTTGCATATTGTCACTAATATTATATCTGGATTGGTTTTGCATGTTTGGCAAGTAATTTTCTTCTAACTGATGTGGCGACGTAAGACGAATTCGTGTTTCATTGTGGTTTCTCCTTTGGTTTTCGATTCTTTGAATAATGACAATCCCCATGGGGTTTACAGGTGGCTTGTAATATGGATTTGAGACTGCAGGCTGGTGAAATCTGGCCGGTGAATGATTATTATTTGAGTGTGTATAATAATATATAATGACTATTGAAATTTGTGTTTGTTGGTCAGTTTGAATTTGCGGGACAATAGTATGAATCCGTGCAGAATGCTTATAGCTTCCTTTTAATGTATCATTTAATACAACTTTGCTATTGAAACTTTTTCATATATATATTTTTTCAATAAAAATTAATCACCGTCAGTTAAAGCGTTCGTTTTTTCTATTTCTTCTGCTTGTTGCCTAATTATGTTTTTTCTACTTGAATGTGGATTTTCATTATCAACACTTACATGATCATCTATATTTTGAGGTCTTTGACGAAATCTCTTAGAATTTAAATTATTTGTATTAATTTGATCGCGTTGATCTGGTGTGTGGTGAATACCTTTTATATTCGACTGCATTGTGGAGGAAACTCACTTGAAATGAGGATTGCTCTGCGCATTTGTGTTAGAACTTGCTCCGATGTCTACGTTATTGTCAAAAGCCCTAGCAAAATTGTACCTATACTGGTTTTTTCAAGCTCTTCAGCCTTTGCCAATGCAGAAGGCAAGTCTTCCTATCCCGTAGAAAAGAGACTGCTGCTTAAGGCGTAGTAAGATCTGAAATAAATATGCGTAGTCCGTCTGCTCGGAACTTAACTCCTAGAGAATCAATCAATTGGCTAACGTAACACACTCATTTGGCTCTCAAAAACGCGTTTGTCAGAATAAGCATTATCAAGACGTGCAGTTATTGCATCAAAATTAAGAACTTTATTATGGGATGCTAAGATTAAATCAGCTGACCAAACAATTTTGTTTCTTATAGTAGCAACAGCTCTGTAAAATTTGTCTGAGTCTTCATAAAGTTCGAATAATATAATTGCAGTTTTGGCTGCTTGACCCTTGCTTAAATATACCTTCCACTTAAATTGAGATATTATCTAAGACAATAATTAATATCATCATCATTGTTTTTTGAGTGCGTTGGTTTCCTTGATTGTTATAATTCCGACAGTAGGCTGGACTGTTCTATGTGTTGTTTTTCTGTTTCTTTCAAAATAAAAAAGTTGCTCCATTTCCTTTATATTAAAACTTTTGGAGCTTTACAATACTAAAGAGAGTTCGGCGCCAGTGGATGTATTTGAAGAAAACACTTCTTCGAATTGGGTTCGACCCACGACTGGTTTCTTAATTCATTATTTTTCTTACTCACTACTTAGTTGAATGAACTGACTGTTTGTTTACGGATTGGAGGCGAAGGTTGTAGTTGAATTAACTTGGCGACGTATTTATAACACGGCCTTTGACCTCAAAAAGGGTCTGCAACAGGGAGCGATTGGTTCGCCGATCTTGTTTTCAATATTCACTTCGGATCTTATAAGTTAAATGCAGTATTTAATTACGTACGCCAACGATTTAGTAACGTCCAGATCAGATCCGAACGTCGACTGATAAATATTATGTTGCAACGTGATTTCGAACAAATTCAGTCATTTTTCGACGACTGGAAGTTGGTTACCAACTTCCTGAAGTGTGAAACTATCTTTTTCAAGTCCCCGCCGTACATGGGATCATGGGATAAGCGTATAAACTGGCGCAAGTTCGGCATAGTTGACCCCCAGGGATGTCCGTTAGATGTGAAAGTGTAAGGTATCTTCGCATTTGAGTAGCTCAATATCTGTATTGTAATCTGCTACATGGCTCTCATCAGGCTATTTATGGCGTAAAGTTGCCCCTTCTGATTCAACATGAGTCTTTCCCAGATGGAAAGGATAAGGTTGTTCGACAAGCTGTGTCTTGGGACATGTTGTATGGTACACCCGAGTCTGAGTACAAGAAGTATTATCCTAATGAGGTACTGTACAACGAGGCAAACGGAGGATAGATTTTTTTATTAATCTTATTAATTAACACAGGATACCGACGGATGTCACGTGATCTTCCCTGTCGTACGCCGAACTTTGGACAGGCGACTCCAATATGAAGCGGATGTCGCTCGCACCCAAGAGGATCTTCTTCTGTTCAGTAAAGCGATCCTCGTTCGAGATAGAATACGGTGGCCAACTTACAAAGTTTTTAATTGAGTATTTATGAGAAAAAAAGAGATTATAAAACAAAAAATCAAAATATCCAAAATAATTTTTTCGAATAGAGGTAGAGTTTCCTGGGTTCGTTAAATGGAATAAAAACATGCTCAGAGAAAGTGAGACATATTATCAGCTACAAGACATCGAAAACACTTCGCAGTCTACGATCTTTCCTTGGGCTCGCAGGATACTATAGGCGATTGTTCAAAGACAATGTATCAGTAGTAAAGCCTTTAACGAAATACCTACGTAGGGAAAACGGATTTACTGACTTTTGACATACCTTTGACTTTTGCCATTTAAGACAAAAAATCAAATGCAAAGATCAAACGGTGGAGGGCGTTTGTGAAGGAATTTTCCCAAAATTCGTTTGTGACCTTCCAACCCTAGCGAGAATTCAGGACGAACTTTTGAAAATATTTCCTTCAAATTTCTTCACACACACAAACAGGTAGACTACATTTTTAATAAAAACAATCAAATAGAAATTTTTACAACCGAGCTCAACAATTCCCTCGTGAAACAGATACTAAAAGAAAGAAAAGAAAGAGAGAAAGTTGAAAGAAATTGTTTCCAATTGTAGGATTTGTCATGAGGCAAAGTATCAAAGACATCCTCCAAAACCTATGATAGGAAAATCCCCTATACCCCGGCATACCGGAGAAGTTCTTCATATAGATATCTATTCGACGGATAGATCCCATTTTCTAACATGCGTACATAAATTTACAAAATGTGCAATAGCTAAACCCATTAGTTCCTGATCTACTGTTGACATTAAAGACTTTTGGAAATCCTTAACTTTTTCAAAAATACTAAAACCATCGTTTGCGATAACGAGATATCATTCAAGTCCAAGACTATTCAAATTATGCTTAGAGATCACTTTGGTCTGACCTCTTTCACCACACCACCCTTTCGTCGTGCTGGAACGGGCAGGTAGAAAGGTTTCATAGTACTCTTACTGAAATAGCTAGGTGCAATAAATTATAACAGAGCATTACTGACGTTGCTGAACTCCTTTTACTTGCTGTAGCTAAATATAATAGGACAGTTATAATAGGACAGAGGGTGAAGCGGTGTTTGTTAGGACTAATAAACGAATAGGGAATAAGTTTACGAAATTGTTTGTTGAAAAAATTACTTAAAAAGACCTTGGAAACACTGTTCTTATGGACAATAAAACAATCCATAAAAGTAATCTTAGATAGAGCAATACATATAACACTGTTTTACACTGATTTTAGACTATTAGCTGCTTGGGCTAGTGGAGCAGTGCAGATTCTTGATTTCTCCAATTCGCAGGTAGTGACCCTTGCTGCAGGAATTGCCAAACTGCAGGACGGATACAATAGACTTATTCATGTAGTGAATCTTGATAACTACCAAAACTTTATACAAAATCCTGAGAGAATTATGCAAGAAGTTTTAAAAAACATATTGTACCCATTGTTAAAATTTGAAATTGAAAATTTGAAAATATTATTAGACTATATGAAACCATCGAGAAAAAGAGATCCCTTGATTTTATAGGATCAGCATGGAAATGGATCGCTGAAAATCCAAACCATAAAGATCTTATTCTAATTGAAGGGAAAATAAATGATTTTGCAAATAACGAAAAACAAATTATAATTAATAAAATGTACAATGATCAAATTAACAACCTTATGTCTGTTAACATAAACCAGAGAACTTAGCATTAAGCTTTAAATATCGAATAAGATTAGTTAAGCAAGAATTGATAAATATAAAACATGCTATTCATTAGGCCAAAGCTGACATGACTGAAGACTGAAAAATAAGAAACTGTTATCTATACTCTAAATAATACAGTATATAGAGGCAGCTTTGGATTTGAAGATTTTTAAAAATGGTTCATTATTGACAAAAGAAGTAAATTGCGAAAAACTTCTTGTAAAACCTATTAAAATAGCAAAAATAACAAAATAATAAATATTTCCGATAATGCCAATAATTATGTCCTAGTATGTAATGAACAATATTATAAATTAAGTAATAATTGTAATACGTATAACACAATTTCAATATGTAATAAAATAATCTAATAGATATAACAAATTCATCCTGTATTCCGAACCATTTAAAAGGTCGTAAGTCAATATGAGTTTTTATAAAAGCCAACACGTACGAGTTGTCGATGAAATTGAACCAGGCATAATTTTGCTGAATCAGCTTGAAGGCACTATTGGAATTGATGGAGAGGCACATAACTTCAATGGGACTTCGTCACACGCAAGCTCTTTTAATGAAGACGAAAGAGAAACAAGGAAAAAAGGAGCAAAATACGAGGGTTTAGTAAAAATCAAATTTTATTAAGAAAATAGGATGGTGGAAGAGTTATCTCGATTAGATCATTTAGTGATATCTCACTCATTTGAGTTTATTTTCTTTTCTATTCTTTTGTATAGAGTATTATGAATACTAAAAATGATTTAATTGATAACTTTTCTATCCTTGTATAATGCAAACCTCACAATGATGCTGGTATAACTAATAGTTTTTATTGCAACGAAAAATTATTAATTGTTCATCAAAATTTTAGAAGTTTGAGAGAAAATTGTCTGCTCTTGTCGCACATATTAACTCATTTGCGAGGCCGAGTCCGTACCATCCGAGTCTCCACTCAACAGCGAAGATACCGACCGAATGGCGGAAGATATAACATGTCCATCGCCATCCCCAGAACCATGGCAAAAAAGGTGTATGAAGACATACATCTCCCACTCCCTCAAAAAAAAACCACCGATGAAACCAAGCCCACCGATGCAACCACCCACACCGATCCAGTCAATTTCGCCGATCCCATTGTCGCAAACAGCAAGAGCACCACCTAAAAAACCAACCCCATCTTTACAATCGATCCCTAAGGCCCCAGTAACAAAAGAACCAGCAATACCGCCCGGAATTTGTCACAGAAGTCAACAGCTACGTCAATGCACTTGAGACTTCATCCACACCAGACATCATCTTCAACGAAACCAACACAGCGGACGACCCGACCGGAAACCATGACTAAGGTACATATAATAAGGTAATATACTTGGCGCAATTATTTTGGTCTCGTTTTGCGCATCTGTCAAATTGGGGTTTTTTTGTGCCGCCGAAAAGACAAGTCTAATATAAAAACGGCGCGAATTTGTGGCAAACATTTAAAAAAAAAGTGATTTTGTCATTAATCCATTGTACGAGCAATACGGAATTGTCCTGAAAACAACTAGGATTAAAGTAGATGCTGTTCCTTCACTTTTGTTACCATTGCAAAAGGACGAAGAAGTGACGAGCCCACGGGATTTACGAATTCAAAATAGACTTTTGATCCCAAGGTATGTCAAGAACAATTATTATAACCATTATTTAGACTAATAACACCAACCCGTTGTTTTTTATTTCAGTGCTGCACTAATTGTGCAAGACAAGGAGAACATAGAGCTAGAAGTCACCGCGGAGAATTTATTCGTACCAAAGCAAAGTGATTGCTCCTCACAAACTGATGCTTCCAAGGTAGACTGCGGTACACAAGTTAAACCATTAATTGTCGACTGTATTACACAAACTGATGAAATCATCCCTACATATTCTCAGTAAGTAGACGACTTATTAAATTGGTGCAATGAGAATTTCAACCTTTGTTTGCATTTTACAGATTACTGGAGCAAATAGCAAAACTAAAAGCAGAAAACAACAGCAGCAACAAACAATTGACTCCGTTGGCCATATTTTTGCAAAGGGCCAATTAAGAAAATTGGAATGTCCTCACAAACGTGCGAAATGGTCATCAGACGATATTGCTAATGTGATTGCAATACATGCAGCTGGAACCCGAGCTTATCGATTGCTGCTGCGAAAACAATACCCTCTTCCAGCTGTGATATCACTCAAAAAGTGGTGCTCAAAATTAGAGGTGAATCCGGGAATAATTCAATCCGTTTTGAATATAATGAAAAACATCGACATGAAAGAAGTTGATAAAATTTGTGTACTTTCATTTGACGAAATGAAAGTCAAAGAGAAAATTGTCTACGACACACGGAAAGATGAAACTTTCAAAGCTGCGAAATACGTTCAAGTGGCAATGATAAGGGGTTTGGTTGGCAATTGGAAACAACCAATTCTCTACGATTTTGACCAACGGATGACCAAACAAATACTGTTTAGCATTATTCGCCAATTAAGTGTATGTGGTTTCAAAGTGTGTGCGATTGTCTGCGATCTCGGGGGAACAAATCAAGGTTTGCTACGTGAACTTGAAATTACGGTTACAAAATCGTTTTTTCAAAACCCAACCGATGAGTCAAGAAAAATATATGTGTTTGCTGATGTGCCTCATCTCATGAAACTCACCCGGAACAACTTCGTTGACAATGGTGGTTTTATTTTGGACGGCCAACTCATTTCCAAAGGAATCATTGAAGAGCTAATTACGAAAACGAATGATAAGTCTGATTTAAGTATTGCATATAAAATTTCACTTACCAATTTATATGTTGAAGGTGCAGAACGTCAAAAAGTGAAGCTTGCAACAAAACTTTTCTCGCACACGGTCTCTTAAGCTATTATGCGGGCTGGAAGTTTGGGGGAACTAAGTTCCGAAGGTTGGCTGAAGTGTTCCGTGTTTTCCAAACAGGTATATAATTCGTATTTCCTTAAAAAATCAAGTGTTGCATAACATGTACACTTTACACTTTCAGGTGAATGATTGGTTCGACTGTCTCAACGTAAGAGTTCCTTATCAGGATAGTCGCGAACGAGTTCAAGGCGTTGGACTTTCAGAATCGCTCCAATTTGAAATTGTCGATGAGATGACTTCCGTAATGCTCAATATGAGAGTTAAGGAAAACGAACCATGATGCCCTTCCAGAAAGGTAATGTTGAATTAAGCAAGTGTTTTGCTTTTACAATCTTACAATACTTTTAGGCATTGTCATGACGAATAATTCTTTAAAACTTCTGTACAACGACTTGAAGACTGAATACAGTATTTCGTATTTACTGACATACAGACTCAACCAAGATGTTTTAGAGAATTTTTTCGGAACGATTCGATCAAAATGTGGCCTATATGATAATCCAAACCGTTTGGAATTCATGTATCGACTTCGGTCATACATACTTGGACGAAATGAAGGAAGTTTATCTATGAATGGTATGTTTTATTCTTGAAGTAACCATATATTCTTTTAATACAACACGTTCGTATTTACATCGTCCACAGGAGATACTTTAGTAGATAATACACCAGATTTAGAAGGCACAGGCTATTTAAGTAGCACTCTACTGAAGACGCTCAATCCGGATTTCATACCAACTGAAGAGCCTGCAGATGAGCTGGAATCCCTACAGTATAATGGACTGGAGCATTTGGCAGGATACATTTGCCACAGGATCAATAATCCAGATTTAGCTGTACAAAATACGCAGCAAGAGACGTCGTTCACGTGGACAAATCAGCTGACGGAGAGATTTCTTCAAAAACCTAAAGACGAAATGATGGTAAATATGGAGAAGATGGAAGCAATTTTTAAAAGTTTTAATAAAGATGATATAGTTTACTGTCGTAACTATTTAAGCATTTAACAATTTTAAATTTATCAAAAGACATACTGTCCGAAAAAAAAGTAAAATAAATTTTCTTTCGGTCACGTATGTACTTTAGAATTAAGCATCTCAACAATAAAATAGAAGACAATTTCACAACAAGGAAAAGAAATATGATAAAAACAATATTGTAAAGTACTAGAGTTAAGCTGATATTTTTTTGTAAACATAGAATCATTTTTATATTAACTTTTGTTCTAATAAATTACATCTCTATGTGTTCATGAAATGGAATTCGTCTTTTTGTGTTATATTTTCTCATACACACACATATTAAATTTGTTTCCAGATACCAAGAGACAACATATTATGTAAACAAAAGTACATCACTCTCGGCAGCCATCTTCGATTTTTTCGGTGTCTACATTTTTTGACACATGCGCAGTATATTACCTTATTATCTGTACCGTGACCATGACCTCACAAATAGCAAAAATTGTGGCAATACCAAAAAAGGGGAACGCTGCCAGTGTTCTAGGATACAGGCCTATATCGCTCTTGAGCAGTATAAGCAAGATCCTGGAGGACCTGGTAGTGCGAAAACTAAAACGATGATCTACCGACCTAAACATCATTCCGGATATTCAGTACGGATTTCGGGAAAAACATTCAACGCTACATCCTCTAATGAAGTTCCACCGCGATGTTGTAGCTGCAGTGAACAAAAAAGAAAGGCTTTCGATATGGTCTGAATTGAGGGACTCATATACAAGCTGAACCAGATGGAATTTCCGCAGATGACTCTATTCGCAGATGACTCGCTGCCTTATGCCACCTCGACGTCAACACAGATAGCCGCGCAAAGGGTCGAAATCCAAACAGTGTACAAATTTGACTACTATACCAAATGGGGTATTCATATCAATGCTGGGAAATCGGTAATTATGTGCTTAAGGAGACTATCCAGAGGTGGATGCAGATCAGCAGGCAAAAGTCGAAGCATAAAGGTAGTGCTCCCTAACGGTACAGAAATATCAACACACGAAAAGGTCAAGTATCTTGGCGTTAACTTCATGGAAAGGTTGAAGTTCAATAGTCATTCGAAACTGACGCTTAAGAAAGCCAACCTAGGCTTCCATAGCATCTATCCCTTGATGCGCAAACAAAATTAATTTAGCCAAAGGACAAAACTGCGGCTTATACGGCCGATCTTAACGTACGGCTTCAATATTGCACACCATCTTTAAGACCAGCATGACGAAACTCGCAATTTTCGAAAGAAATATACTGCGAATATGTAACGTGCTCACCTTCGACAGGGACCGTCAAAGGCACCACACCAACAATAGGCTTTACGACCAAGCATGCATCATCCCCCTGCAACAGTACATGGTGACACTGTTCAGAAAGAAGCTACTAAACCTCAACAACCATCCTAACGAGGAAATCAGGAACCTGAGAAACACAATCCCCGGACAACGCTACCTCAAAGCGTTACATCTGCTAAATGAGCAGAACTTTCCAACGACGTCGAACAACGACCTATTTTTCCAACAAATCAGCTCGTGTTGTCAATTCATTTGACAGTGTGATGGTAGGTGTTGCGAGGCGATTCCTCAGGGGTCTGTTGCGGGTCCATGTATATGGAACTTGATGATGAATCATCTGCTGCTGCTTCTTTCATCCTGGAGTCGTACTGCAGTGTTGTTGTGTATGCTGATGATTTCCTTGTCCTTCTCGAAGGCCAGTCTCATGCTGAGTTGGTGAGTAGGGGTACGGAGGCCATGGGCATGGTGACTGCCTGGGGATCGAGTGTTGGTGTGGAAGGGTAAGTTATCCTTGAATCGGCCTCCAGTTGTTAGAGCTGGCGGGGTGAGTCTAAGGTATGTAACGGAAGTCAGATATCTTGGTATTACTATCGGCGACAGGATGAATTTTGTTCCTCATCTTGTTAAGGCGAGAACAAAACACCTCCCGTGCCAGCAGTCAGAAGGGTACTGAAATGTGTCTGGGGCCTGTCAAAGGTAGCGGTCCGCACCGTATATGGTGGACTATTTGTTGCTTGCGCGGCATTTGGTCCACGGGTATGGTACGATGTTGCTAAGACCGTGACAGGAAGAAGCAAGCTTCTGAGTTGTCAGAGACTTATGCTCCTTGGTTCACTTCGAGTATGCAAGACAGTCTCTACCGAGGTTCTACAAGTGTTGGCAGGTGTGCCACCGCTAGACCTGGAGGTGGAATGGCCGGCAGATTACGGAGGCCGCTCTCAGCATCAGCGAGTGCCCGCACATTCAAGGTCTAAGTGCCCGCGAACTAAAGGCTCTGTTGGAAGATGATGTTCTTTCCAGATGGCGTTGTGGGGGAGAGCAGCAAAGGAAGAGTAACTTTTGAGTTCCTTCCTGAAGTTGCTTATGCGTGTGGGCGGGAGTGTCTGCACTTCACTCTACGCGGGCTTTCTACTGACTGGTCATGGTTCCCTAAATGCTTTCTTGCATAAAACGGCCCTAGCTGGCTCAGCGGAGTGCTCGTGTGGAGACATGTTCTCGAGTGTCCGCGATACATATCTCTGTGATGGGTATAGTGCGGGATTTCAGTCGTGTTCTGCTGACAATATAGCCATCTTTGCCGAACAAATCTTTCAGATTAGGAGGCAATAATGGCACTGTTGTAGTAGAAACTGCTGTTTTACAGTGTAGTCTGCGGTTATGTGTTTCCAGGGCTCCCGATTTACTGGCAGGTAGTACTCAGTCCGCAATCTTCATGAACTTGCTGATGGTGGATGTTTGAACGGGAGGGGGGCCGTGCAGGTCTCATCCTGACCCACTCGGATGCCATTTGGGGGTTCTCCCCAACATTGTTGGGGGGGGTGCCTGTTCATGTGGTCGGTGATGACTCGACCACGCACTTAGTGCGTCGGTCAGGGGGTGCATAGCGACAGTGGTTCTATGCGCGAACTAACCGGTTCTTCTTTAGTAGTAGTTTTGTTGTCCTTGTTGTAAATATATCTGTTTGCCTTTGTTTTTCTGGGTTTTTCGGTAGGGATGAGTGCATGTGTTATGTACTTGTACTCTCCAGCAATGGGATTTTTCGGTAGCGGTGTTGAACGATTTGGTTGGTTCATGCCTTGATCTGACCTTGTTGGGATTTCCGGATAAAATTGTGTTGTGTTGTGTTGTTGGCCACTGCCTCGACACTGATTCGATGTGTGTCATCTAAAAGGTTGCTAGGCCTTGAGTACTAAGGCACTTATCTAGAAGTGACTTCCACGGTTGCCGAAGCCTGACCAGAGGCTATGTTCTGGTACCATGGGAGATAGCTGGCCCCGAAAAGGATAGTTTGTGCCGTCAGGCTCCCAACCTCCTATTCCGAGCTATGAAGAGGTAGGCCTCCTAGTGGGAGTATCATGGTGGCTGTGGTTGCCCAAAATCGCGGCAGCGTATAGCATGTGGATGCAAGACGTGTTATATAGGCCTAGTCTTCAGAAAGGTATGTGGCCGTCCTTAAGCGTCACTAAATTCACAATCAACGCTTAATCTGAGTCCGTTTTTGTGGGTAGGCCCACCGGCCCACCGATCTCTTTAGCTGATAAGCCACCGTAGCATGGCAGTGAGTGAGTAGTGAGTGGAATTTTTGAGACACGTATAGTGTTGCTGCCTTTGCCGGCCGGAGCAGTCGAGTCGGCGGCCAGCAGTGGTCGTATGCCTAAGGTGATTGATTGTTCCCCCTTTGGCTAGGGCACGTTTGACTAAAGCTTCGGCTGAAGTCAAGTCGTCTGTTCCCACAGTCAAGTCGTCTGTTCCCGTCGCTGGGGCAAGCCACTGCGAGCTCTGCTGGTGCGAGTGCTTTGGATAAGGAGAAGCCAGCGTCACCTATGCGTCAGGGTGAGAAAGCCGAAGTAGACAAGGGTCTAAGATTGGCTAAGGCATTAGAACTTAGGGATATTAAGAGAATGGTGGCTTCCGCAATTTACCACCGTCCTGAGGCAGGCATAGTGTTAGCGGATATTTCATCGAGGTAGGGAGAACTCCGGGTGTGCTCCTTCAGTGGGAGCTTCGGAGGCGGTTGAGGGTAGGGACGGTCCAAGTGAGACCGTCAAGTCGTTAGGAGTCCCTGTTGGGATTAGAGTGCAGGAGCGACCTTCGTTTGCGCAGGTTGTCAGTACTGCCACTGTTTCTGGTGGTATGGGAGGCAAAGGTCAGGTTAGGGAACCTGACATTGAGCCTGCCAAACAAGTGGAAACGTGGTCGTTGATTGTCAAGGGCAAGCAGGGAGAATCAGTGGCACTGAAGAAGAAGGTGGTAGCGGAAGTGTCAGGGTGCATACTGTGCGCCCTGGTAAGCAAGGTGGCATTCTGGTCCGCACGCCATAGGTAGCTAAGCGGGATGCTTTCCTCGGGCATTAAAAGCTCGAAGAGGTGGGTCTGTTGGCCAAAGCAGCAACGGGTAAGTCCCTTGTCGTGCAGAGGGTGGAGAAGCGGATCTCCCCTGAAGAGTTCCTTTCAGTTGAACTTACGCAAGTTCACCAAAGAGGAATTTGAAAAGAAGGTCTGCATTTCCACCCCTTGGGTGACAGGTGATGGGCGCCTTAATGCTGTCCCAGTTTGCAGTCCTAGGACCGCGGGTATTCTTCTCGGAGAAGGGAGGTGCTATATCAAAGACTTTTCATTTCTGGTGAAGGAGAAATCGTTGGTTCAGTGGTGCAACCGGTGTCTCGGCCTGGATCACTTCGCATCCAGGTGTAGGCAGAAGGACTCTGTGTGCTGGCGTTGTGGACAGTCGAGCCACTCTAACCGTGATAGTAGTGGAATGGCATATTCATTGCCGCGATTGCGACTTCAGGGGAAACACGGCTGGACACTTTATATTAAGCATGGATTGCCCAGTCTATACTGCGGCGGTGGCCAGGGCAAGTGCCAGACACTAAAAATGCCGGTTAAATTAATTCAATTTAACTGCCAGGGTGCTCGAGTAGCCATGTTCGAGTTAGGACAGATATTGTGTAGCTCGCAGTGTAGCTTTGCGATGTTGCAGGAACCTTGCACTGTTGCAGGACATGTGAGGGGACTACCTATGCACATGCGATCGTTTGTGGACGATAGTGGTCATGCTGCTGTCATAGTAAATGATGTAAACATTGTCTGTTCCCTGATAGGCTCAAGTGAATGGGGTGTGTGTGTGAATGTTGAGGGTAGCTTTGGTAGGCTGATGTTATGCAGCCTTTACTTTAAGCATGCCTTGGACATTGAACCGTACTGGGCATACCTCGATGAGTTGCTACGGCTGATTGGGAATAGCGCTGCGATTTTCGGCATTGACGCTAATGCGGTCTCTCCTTTGTGGTTCAGTAAGATGACAGGACGCACGTCCCAATTTAACAGTATCATGAGGGGGGAACTGCTGAGCGAATGGATATCGCATTGCTGTTCTCAATCAGCCTAGTCACCTATATACTTTTGATGGTCCAAACGGGCAAAAGCGATATTGATGTGACCCTGGCAAATATGATGGCGCGTCGTAGCTTTGATTTTCAGAGGCGCATCCGGCGTTCTGAAGGTGTGAGTGATCACAGTCTCATGGAGGTTGAGATTGTTCGCTCCAACGTCGACGTACCAGAGTGAAATTGCGTGATAGGTCCCATCAACACCGCTTGAGGCCTTTCAAAGTTTGCTTATCGATAGTAAGGTTGCCCTCATCAATGAATGTATGTGGAATGTCAACGACCAACTCTTTCGGAAAAGGGTGAAGTGGTGGACATCTGAGTTGCATGTGACGCGTAAGCAGGTTAGGAGATTGCGAATGCGTTTTCATACCTGTAGGCGTCGTGGATTTGCAGACGTGGATCATGCAAAGCTTGCTTATAGGCATGGGCCAAGTGCTCACATCATGGAGCGACTCTGTATCTGTTTTGATGAGTACTTTCTTCCTCAGAGCCATTCGTCCGATTAATCCACTTGTGGTTTTGCCGCGCGATGTGCCTGCGGTGAGTGAAGATGAAATTGGCTGCTCGATTTCTAGACTTAAATCGAGGAAGTCACCAGGATTCGATGGACTAACTGGAGAGATGGTGACAGCTATCTGATCTGTGGTTCCCGAATTCTTGATGGCTCTTTACTCGTGCTGTGTCAGGGTGAATTATTTTCCCCCTGGAATGGAAATGTGCAAAGGTGATAGTTCTGCTAAAGTCTAACGATAGGGTGAGGACCAATCCTGGCTCTTATCGTGGCATCAGTCTCCTTTCGGTACTTGGGAAGGTGCTGGAAGGAGTCTTGGTGGACAGACTGATGCAACGCATCCCTGAGCAGTCTCCATTCCAGTTTGGTTTCTGTTGAAAAAGATACTTTTCTAATACAAATTGTACATTACTCAAATGGCAACACTGCATACTTTACTTTTTCTCTTGGTATTGTGCAAATGGTATTCTTCTGAAATAAAACGTTAAGACGAGCGGTCGTAGTTTTTCAATTTTAAGATCCAACAAAGGTTAGGGGCCCAGATTCCACGCGGTTTAAATGGCGTCTTCAATATATCAAATTGAGAAATTAGACGGAGCTAATTATGACTCCTGGAAAATTTTGGTTAAAAGCGTTCTGATTCATTCAGATTTATGGAACTTTGTGTTAAGCCAGAGCCAGAAGAAACTTCGCATCCAGATGTAGGCAGAAGGACTCTGTGTGCTGGCGTTGTGGACAGTCACTCTAACCGTGATAGTAGTGGAATGGCATATTCATTGCCGCGATTGCGACTTCAGGGGAAACACGGCTGGACACTTTATATTAAGCATGGATTGCCCAGTCTATACTGCGGCGGTGGCCAGGGCGAGTGCCAGACACTAAAAATGGTTAAATTAATTCAATTTAACTGCCAGGGTGCTCGAGTAGCCATGCTTTGCGTTGTTGCAGGACATGTGAGGGGACTGCCTGTGCACATGCGATCGTTTGTGGACGATAGTGGGCATGCTGCTGTCATAGTAAATGATGTAAACATTGTCTGTTCCCTGATAGGCTCAAGTGAATGGGGTGTGTGTGTGAATGTTGAGGGTAGCTTTGGTAGGCTGATGTTATGCAGTTTAAGCATGCCTTGGACATTGAACCGTACTGGGCATACCTCGATGAGTTCCTACGGCTGATTGGGAATAGCGCTGCGATTTTCGGCATTGACACTAATGCAGACTCTCCTTTGTGGTTCAGTAAGATGACAGGACGCACGTCCCAATTTTACAGTATCATAAGGGGGGGAGCTGCTGAGCGAATGGATATCGCATTGCTGTTCTCAATCAGCCTAGTCACCTGTATACTTTTGATGGTCCAAACGGGCAAAAGCGATATTGACCCTGGCAAATATGACGGCGCTTCGTAGCTTTGATTTTCAGAGGCGCATCCGGCGTTCTGAAGATGTGAGTGATCACAGCCTCATGGAGGTTGAAATTGTTCGCTCCAACGGTACGCTAGATGTACAGGAAAATTGGAATGAGATGCGCTGGCTTCTCAAGAATGTCGACTGGTCGACGTACCAGGGTGAAATTTTCTGTGACGCGGGTCTATGTACCCGCGCGCATCTGATGCTACAGCTCGGCCATTCCGCATTAGATCTCGCCCTCGAGATCGGAATCTTTTCCCTCGCTGCTGTCTCGTCGAGCCCTTCATTCGGGAGCTCGCACCAGCGCTTCATCCTGTCCGACGCCATTATTGTGTTCAGCTTCCGTTGCGTGCGCTGCATATGGGGGATGTCTTCTACCACGTACCTGTCGTTGGGGAGCACCTTCGCAACGACGTAATGGCGTCGGTACTTCGGCTCCAGCTTCCGCGACTCGCCGATGGCAGCTGGCTCGTTCTCCATCAGTACAAGGTCACCTGACTGGTACGATGTTGGGTGCTGACGACGGGCGTCGAATCTTACCTTCTGCTGCACTTGGGCCCTTTCAATGCTGGTTAGGGCCTCGCTTCGTCGCCGCTCCATCTCGTCGCCATCCACTCTTCTCTGCTCTCCCAGCTCCAACCGCAGCTTGTCGCCCGAAATACCCCTCGGCGTGTATGCGAACAGTAGCTCGTGTGGGCTTGCCTTCGTTGTACAGTTCCGCGAAAAGTTCAAACCCCATTGTACTGCTCAAAGGTGCGTTTCCCAATCCTCCCTCCTTTCCTGCGAATGCATGCATCTGAGTGACGAGCCGTAGGTGAAAGCCGTTCCTCGATCCGTAATAATTCTTCGTGGCAGACCAAAATACCCGGCCACGTTCAACACGGCGATAACTCCTCTGCTGTTCGGACTTCACTGCCCGGAGTACGGTGTACTTGGTAAAGTTGTCTACCAAAGCCAAAACATACCTCGTGCCGCCCTTCCCCTTCGTGAACGGCCCAAGGTGGTCTAGGTGTACCGTATCGAAGGGTAGTGCAACGCGGTCTATGTTGTGGAGTTCCCCCTCGGATATCCCTCCTCTCTTCTTCGCATACTCACACTCGACACATGACCTGATGTAACTCCTCGTGAAGCCCCTCATCTTCGGGAGCCAGAATGTCTGCTTCACCCGGGCCAGTGTCTTCTCGTCCGCAAAGTGCCCTGCTTGAGGATCCTCCACCGGATACCCTTCGGAACCACCCACCTCTCCGCCTCGTCCACCTTCCGGAAAAGTCGACATCCTCGTACGATATAGTCCCTTTGTAGTAGTCTTTGCGTCATCTCGGTCCCTTTTAGACTGGTGATGATGCCCCTCAGTTTTGGGTCCTGCCACTGCATGGTCGCCACCCGATCATCGTCGGAGATGTGGACGTTCAATATTTGGGCGGACGTTTCCTGCACCTCCCGTTCTTCCTCCACTGGTTGTCGACTTAGAGCATCGACGTAGGCCGCTCTCTTTCCTGGCTGGTGTATTGTCTCGTAGTCGAACTCTTGGAGCTTGAGCCACCACCGCCCAACTCGAGGGATTAACTTGGCCTTCATGCTGGTTGCCACTATGGTCTCACAGTCCGTAACGACCTTGAAGCGCCTTCCCAAGAGGTAGACCTTAAACCGGTCCAAGCTTTCGACGATGGCCAAGACTTCGAGCTCGTACGAGTGGTACTTCCTTTCGTCGGCGGAATGTTTCCGGCTGTAGAATACCACCGGGCGCAGAGAATTGTCTTCCTTGCTCCGCTGCAGTAAGATTCCAGCCAGTCCAAGCGATGACGCGTCTGTGTGCACCCCGGGTCGAAAAAAGTCAGCACGGGGGGGTGCATGAGCGCTGCCTTCAGTTTGCGGAACGCCTCTTCCTGCTTTTCGGTCCACTCGAATGGCTGATCTGCTCTGGTCAGATCGGTCAGCGGTGCTGCCCATCGTGCGTAATTTTCCACGAATTTGCGGAAAAACCCTAAATCCCAGGAACAGCCGTACTTCGTGAACGTCCTTGGGGTTCGGGAATGCCATTATCGCCGCCGCCTTCCTCTCGCTCGGTTGTAGTCCTTCTTCACTCACTCGACAAACTAAAAATTCAATTTTAGTTTGTAAAAATTAGCATTTGCTTACGTTGAGGGTCAGCCCGGTATTCCTCAGGATTTCCTGGAACCTCCGAAGCTTCTGAAGACCCTCTTCCACAGTTTTGCTGCCAATTGCCATGTCGTCCAAGTAGACAGCTATGTCTCCCTTTCTCAGACGCGACTTGATGATATTCATGCATGACTGGAACTCAGCGGGGGCGTTCATCAGACCGAACGGCATTCGGTTGAATTCATACATGCCGTCGTGAGTCGCAAACGCCGTCAGCTTCTTGGTCCGTTCCTCCATACAAATTTGGTGGTAACCCGATGCTAGGTCCAGCGTCGTGAAAAACTTATTTCCAGCCAGCGATTCGACCACCTCCTCCACCACCGGCATGGGGAACTTTCTTTTGACCGTCACCTTGTTGAGTGCCCGGTAGTCGATGCAAAATCGGTCCTTCCCATCCTTCTTCTTCGTGAGAGTGACCGGTGCGAAATAATCGGAGTATGATGGCCGGATCACTCCCTGCTCCAGCATACTGGACACCATCTCCTTCACCGTTTCTCTCTTCGCAAAGGCTATCTTATAAGGCTGGACGCAGACTGGTGTTGTTGTGGTCAGCTCAATGGCACATTCTCCAAAGCGCTAAACCCCCAATTCCCCCGCGTTCTTTGCGAAGCAGTCCCGAAACGTGTTGATGAGCGGTCCGAGTTTTTACCTGTCTGGCTCTTCCAGTTCTCCTGCGTACACGTCCTCCAACGATAGCTCGTCCTGTCTCTGGGATTCGGCACAGCTTCCTTCCACTAATAACGCCGTCGGTACTTGGGCCATGCAGTCAGTGATCGCCATCAGGATCACGGTCAAGCAGCTTCCGACCAATCAGCATCGGTTATGGCTGACTCTCGTCCGGCACTATCAGGACCTCGCACCACGACTTGAGCCGATCTACCGTTACCTCGGCGTACACCCTTCCCACGGTCTGGCACGTCCCTCCCCCGAACCCGCTCAGCCGCCTGCGATCGTCTGCGTACTTGATCCCGCCTTCCTCTGCGATCGAGCGGCGTAAGGTGACACAGTCACTACTGAGGTCGATAAATGCCCCTCGTTGCTCTGTCTCCCTTCTTCGTGGCCTGTTATCTCGATGTCCACTGCCTCTCAGTCCCATGACCCAGCGAACTCTTCCGAGGACATCCTTGACCGACGATGGCCTTAGGGCTCTGAAGGCTTCCTGGCATTCTGCATCCGCTATCTCATGGATGATGTATTTGACGAGGGTGCTCTCGTGCACACGTCCCCGAGATGCTATCATCCTCATCTCGAAGATGTACTCTTCTGGGTCCTCGCTAGCGCGTTGTCTCCTTTCCCGCAGCCTGTCGTGGACGTCGGCATCGTCGTCCGCCGCTGGGAAGTTGGAGCACAAACCCGCGAAAAACTCTCCCAACGATTCTGCTGTTACGCTGCGCTCCACAAATGCGCTGCTCCAATTAGTCTGGTACTTGCGGCCATGAGAACTAGCCGTTCATCCAGGTCATATATGCGTTGAATGTCCCTGACCTTCTTCTTCCAGCTCTCGGACGAAAGCCCATCATACGCCTTGGGGTCAAATAGCGGCAGCATTTCTGCCACGTCCCGAACTGAGTAGCTGTTGCTGGTGCAGCACCTTTCCCCCTTATCACCTCCCGCCTTGGGATTACTGGAATATTCTGTGTCTCCCAACCCGACCCGCTTGCATCGTCCATTGTTTGTTTTTCAGCCACACCCTTCGCAGCCTCCCCCGCCTGTACCGTCGTGAGCTCGAAGACCTTCTCCGTCAGTCGTTGCAACTCGGCGCGCAGCAAAGCTAGTTCATTCGATTCAGCGGCTACCCTCGTACCCGCCGGTTTCCCGCAAGACTTCCGAGATGTAGACGGTTTACCAGCTGGGTTTCCGGTAACGGGCAGCGGCTGTATGCACGGCAGAAGTGCTTCTCCAGTTTCCTCCGAAGCCTTTGCACTCGCCGTTGGGTCTAGCAATCTGGACAGCAACTCCCCCTTCGTGCCCGACGTCGACATCCCGCGCTCTTTCAGCACATCCCTGAGATCGTCACGGGTCAATGCCTCGTACCCTGCATCCATCTCGCTCATCTCGGTCAGCAGCTGATCGAGAGAAATCACAAGCATATGATCGGTGACAACAAACGCTGATCTACGTAGATCACACAATCAGCTGGTCGATAGCAACAAGTCTGCGCGATGAAGCAGTGCAGACTTCGAGGTCGTTGCCCTCCAGCGCCGTTTTTGGTTTTCTTTTTTTTTTTCTGTAGTCTCGTCTGCTACCCACCAACAGTCACTCACTACGCGAAGGCAGGCAAAAAAAAAACACAGCAGTGCACTCTTCGAGATCGTCGCTCGCATTCACCGTACTTTCTTCACACACGTTCACGTTCGACCGTTGGGTCTCTTGATCACACTTCTGATTTGAAAAAAGAAGAAAACTGCAACACGAAATGAAACACCGTCGATTTCGTACAATGATCTTTATTTTTGCCGAGGAACACCGTGATGACCCCTGGGGTCAGCTGTACTGTGTTTGTTGGGGAAGGAAATCCTTGGAGCTTGGGGCCATCCATCATGAGGGCCAAGTTCTCACATCATGGAGGGACTCTGTATCGTTTTGATGGGTACTTTCTTCCCTAGAGCCATTCGTCCGATTAATCCACTTGTGGATTTACCGGGCGATGTGCCTGCGGTGACTGAAGGTACAACTGGAGAGATGGTGAAAGCTATCTGGTCAGTGGTTCCCGAATACTTGATGGCTCTTTACTCGTGCTGTGTCAGGGAGAATTATTTTCCCCTGGAATGGAAATGTGCAAAGGTGATAGTTCTGCTGAAGTCTAACGATAGGGTGAGGACCAATCCTCAGTCTCCTTCCGGTACTTGGATAGGTGCTAGAAAGAGTCTTGGTGGACAGACTGATGCAACGCATCCCTGAGCAGTCTCGATTTCAGTTTGGCTTCAAACCAGGGCACAGTGCTTTGGCTAAGGAAAAGCCAGCGCCACCTATGCGTCACGGTGAGAAATCCGAGGTACACAATGGTCTAACCTTGGCTAAGGTGTTAGAGAAATTCAGCAATATTAAGAAGATGGTGGTTTCGGCAATTGGCCACCATCTTGAGGCAGGCGTGGCGATAGCGGAGATTTCTTCTCAATACGAGGAACTCCTACTAGGACTAGCAGGGACGCTCGATCGTCATCGGGGTAGGGAGGACTCCGGGTGTGCTCCTTCAGTGGGAGCTTCGGAGGCGGTAGAGGGTACGGACCATCCAAGTGGGACCGTCAAATCGTTAGGAGTCCCTGTTGAGATGAGAGTTCAGGAGCGACCTTCGTTCGCGCATGTTGCCAGTACTGCCACTGTTTCTGGTGGTATTGGGGCAAAGGTCAGGTGAGGAAACCTGACACTGAGCCTGCCAAACCGGTAGAAACGTGGTCGTTGGTGGTTAAGTGCAAGCAGGGAAAATAAGTGGGGGCACTGAAGAAAAAGGTGGTTGAGGAACTGGTGCCTGCCGTGGGTGTCAGGGTGCATACTGCGCCCTGGCAAACAAGGTGGCGTTCTGGTCCGCACGCCACCTGTAGCTGAGCGCGATGCGTTCTTCGGGCACAAAAAGCTCAAAGAGGTGTGTCTGTTGGCCGAAGCAGCAAGGGGTAAATCTCTTGTCGTGCAGAGGGTGGAGAAGCGGATCTCCCCTGAAGAGTTCCTGGGTGAGCTGCATAAGTTGAACTTATGCAAGTTCACCAAAGAGGAATTTGAAAAGGAGGTATGCATTTCCACCCCTTGGGTGGCAGGTGATGGACACCTTAATGCTGTCCCAGTTTGCAGTCCTAGGGCGGCGGGTATTCTTCTCGGAGAAGGGAGGTGCTATATCAAGCAATTTTCATTTCTGGTGAAGGAGAAATCGTTGGTGCAGTGGTGCAACCTGTGTCTCGGCCTGGATCACTTAGCATCCAGGTGTAGCCAGAAGGACTCTGTGTGCTGGCGTTGTGGACAGTCCACTCTAAGCGTGATTGTGGTAATGCCATTCATTGTCGCGATTGCGACTTCAGGGGAAACCCGGCTGGACAATTTATGCTAATCCAGTCTATGCTATTTATGGATTGTCCAGTCTATGCTGCGGCGGTGGCCAGGGCGAGTGCCAGACACTAAAAATGCCGTTTAAATTAATTCAATAACGCTGCGATTTTCGGCATTGACACTAATGCAGTCTCTCCTTTGTGTTTCCGTAAAATGACAGGACGCATGTCCCAATTTTAAAGTACCCTCAGGGGAGAACTGCTGCCTAGTGACCTGTATACTTTGATGGTCCAAACGGGCAAAGCGATATTGACCTGGCAAATATGACGGCGCTTCGTAGCTTTGATTTTCAGTGGCGCATCCGGCGTTCTGAAGGTGTGAGTGATCACAGCCTCATGGAGGTTGAGATGGTTCGCTCCAACGGTACGCTAGATTTGCAGGAAAATTGGAATGAGAAGCCCTGGCTTCTCAAGAATGTCGACTGGTCGAAATTGCGAGAAAGGTCACATAAACACCGCTTGAGGCCTTTCAACGTTTGGGTATCGATGGTATGGATGACCTCATCAATGAATGTATGTGGAATGTCAACGACGAACTCTTTCGGAAAAGGGTGAAGTGGTGAACATCTGAGTTGACTGTGAAGCGTAAGCAGGTTAGGAGATTGCGAATGCGTTTTCAAACCTGTACCTGTAACGTCGTGGATTTGCAGACGTGGATCAGGCAAAGCTTGCTTATAGGCATGCATTGGCTGAATACAAAAGTAGGAGGAAATCCTTGCAACTTGGGGCCATCCATCATGAGGGCCAAGTGCTCACTTCATGGAGGCACTCTGTATCTGTTTTGATGGGTACTTTCTTCCCCAGAGCCATTCGTCAGATTGATCCCCTTGTGGATTTGCCGGGCGATGGGCCTGCGGTGACTGAAGGTAAAATTGGTCTGGACTAACTGGAGAGATGGTGAAAGCTATCTGGTCAGTGGTTCCGAATACTTGATGGCTCTTTACTCGTGCTGTGTCAGTGAGAATTATTTTCCCCGGGAATGGAGATGTGTAAAAGGGGATAGTTCTGCTGAAGTCTACCGATAGGGTGAGAACCAATCCGCTCTTATCGTGGCATCAGTCTCCTTCCGGTACTTGGAAAGGTGCTGGAAAGAGTCTTGGTGGACAGACTGATGCAACGCATCCCTGAGCAGTCTCCATTCCAGTTTGGTTTCAAACCAGGGCGCAGTGTCGAAGATGCTTGGCTGAGCGTAAAGGACACGGTTGATGGGTCTGCTGGGAAGTATGTCCTTGGTATCTTCATTGACTTCAAGGGTGCTTTCGATTGCCTTGACTGGGCAAGCGTGTTGCGAAGGTTGCGTGAGGAAGGGAGAGGGGAGCATCTAGAAGAGCTATTTTTCCAACAAATCAGCTCGTGCTGTCAATTCAGGTGACAGTGTGATGGTAGGTGTTGAGAGGGGATTCATCAGGGATCTGTTGCGGGTCCATATATATGGAACTTAATGATGGATCATCTGCTGCTGCTTTTGTCATCCTCGCGTCGTACTGCAGTGCTGTTGCGTATGCTGATGATTTCCTTGTCCTTCTCGAAGGCCAGTCTCGTGCTGAGTGGGATCGAGTGTTGGTGTGGAAGTTGCGGTGGAAAAGACGTCCTTGATGCTTCTCAAGGGTAAATTATCCTTGAATCGGCCTCCAGTTGGTAGAGCTGGAGGGGTGAGTCTAAGGTATGTGACGGAAGTCAGATACCTTGGTATTACTATCGGCGAGAGGATGAATTTTGTTTCTCATCTTGTTAAGGTGAGAGCAAAACTCACGTCCCTTATGCCAGCAGTCAGAAGGGTACTGAAATGTGACTGGGGCGTGCCAAGGCGAGTAGTCCGTACTGTATACGGTGGTCTATTTGTTGCTTGCGCGGCATTTGGTACACCGGTATGGTACGATGTTGCTAAGACCGTGACAGGAAGAAGCAAGCTTCTGAGTTGTCAGAGACTTATGCTCCTTGGTACACTTGGAGTATGCAAGGCTCTACAAGTGTTGGCAGGTGTGCCACCGCTAGATCTGGAGGTCATACGGCGTGGTATGGCCGACAGATTGCGGAGGCAGCGGCCACTCTCAGCATCTGAGTGGAGCGAGTGCCAGAACGTTCAGGGTCTAAGTGCCCGCGAACTGAAGGCTCTGTTGGAAGATGGTGTTCTTTCCAGATGGCAGTTGCGTTGGGGGGAGAGCAACAAGGGAAGAGTAACTTTCGAGTTCCTTCCTGAGGGTTCTTATGCGTGTGGGCGAGAGTATCTGGACTTCTCACTCTATGTGGGCTTTTTGCTGACTGGTCATGGTTCCCTTAATGCTTTCTTGCATAAAAGGGAACTGGCTGGCTCAGCGGAGTGCTCGTGTGGTGCACCAAGAGAAGATTGGAGACATGTTCTCATCGAGTGTCCGCGATACGCTCACTGCAGGGTTCTCTCTGCGATGGGTATAGTGCAGGTAGGTGACACTTAGGATTTCAGTCGTGTTATTTTCTCAATGGAGACGGCGGACAATCCAGCCATCTTTGCCGAACAAATCTTTCAGATTCGGAGGCAATAATTGCACTGTTTGTCCTTGTAGTAGAAACTACTGTTTTACAGGGCGTTCAACTGCCGCTGGCCTCAGTTTGTGGTAGGCTATATGAGGTTGGTGCAAGTCCTAGTGTAGTCTGGGGTTATGTGCTTCCAGGGCTCCCGATTTACTGGCAGATAGGACTCAGTCCGCAACCTCCTTGAACTTGCAGAGGGTGGATGTTTGGCGGGAGGTGGGTCGTGCAGGTTTCATCCTGACTCACTCAGATGCCATTTGGGGGTTCTCCCCAACATTGTTTCTTGCTGTGGCAATGGCGCCTTATGTTGCTGAGTTTTTACTTGGTAACATTTGGGCTGGAGCTGTGGTAAGTTGTCGTGTGGGGCATGGGGTGCCTGTTCATCTGGTCGGTGATGACTCGACAACGCACTTAGTGCGTCGGTCAGGGGGTGCATAGCGACAGTGGTTCTATGCGCGAACTAACCGATTCTGCGAGTAGTAGTTGTTTCTTTTGGGTTTTTCGGTGCGGATGAGTGCATGTGTTACGTACTTGTACTCTCCAGCAATGGGATTTTTCGGTAGAGGTGTTGAACGATTCGATTGGTTCATGCCTCGGTCTGACCTTGATGGGATTTCCGGACGAAATTTTGTTGTCTTATGTTGTATTTTTGTCTAGATGATGCAGATGCGTCATCTAAAAGGTTACTAGGCCTTGAGTGTTAATGCACTTATCTAAAAGTGACTTTCACGGTTGTGAAAGCCTGACCAGAGGCTATATTCTGGTACCATGGAAGACAGCTGGCCCCGGAAAAGATAGTTGGTGCCGTCAGGCTCCCAACCTCCTTTTCCGAGCTATCAAGAGGTAGGCCCCCTAGTGAGAGTATCATGGTGGCTGTGGTTGTCCAAAATCGCGGGAGCGTATAGCATGTGGATGCAAGAGGTGCTAGATAGGCCTCGCCTTCAGCAAGGTTTGTGGTCGTCTTTAAGCGTCACTAAATTGCTACTGCGGTGGTAGTAACCTCCTCAGGGCGGTGGTCAACGCTTAATGTGACTCCGTTATTGTGGGTAGGCCTACCGTGAAGTATGCCAATAATTGGCCGGGTATTCACGTTAAGCACTTTCGACTTCTGTCCCTATCTACTTATTCCACAGTGTGCGCTCTAAGCGAGCAGACGTGTTTCTTAGCTAGTGAAGTAGATTGGTGTAGCTGATAAGCAATTGTTAGTGGATTTTTTTTTGTTTTCTTTCTGATAACTTGTTTACCAAAAGTGTTTGCCAGATAACACGTGGTGTTATCGTTGCTGGTAATTGGCTTGGCTATATATATATATATATATATGTATATATATATATATAGTATATATATATATCTATATATATATATATAGTATATATATATATGTATATATTGATTTCGTGTTACAAATATATATATATATATTATTATAGATATATATTTAGAACATGATGGATTAGGGGAAAGCCCCGAAGGATAGTGGCGGTCGGAGAGGGGAGGTACTTGGTGGCCTCACCTCTGAGGAGTAGGAGGTCCGGCTAGGAATTTTTACTTTAAGGCTCCGCTGGTGGTTAGTGAGGAGGGGAAAAAGAAGAGGAAGAAGAAGACGAGGAAGGCGCGCCGGCTGTCTTTGACTTCGGCCTCGGCCTCTGTGGTGGAAGACTCTGCCATGGAGACAGAGAGCGTTGCTGAGGCGGGTAAGGCCAGAAAGAGGACGCTTTGGAGGCGAAGAAGGCGTTTACTGAGCCTTCTTCTTCCTCTAAAATAGCTGTAACAAAGGATTCACGTATAGTGTTGCTGCCTTTGCCGGCTGGTGCAGCCGTGGCGTCGGGCAGCTGTGGTTCTGTGCCAAAGGCGATGGGTCCTCCTGTGGAAAGCTTCGGCTGAAGTCAAGTCGGCTGTTTTCACGGGAGATTTGCTCCCAATACGAGGAACTTCTACTAGGACTAGCAGGGACGCTCGAGCGTCATCGAGGTAGGGAGGACTCCGGGTTTTCTCCTTCAGTGGGAGCTTCGGAGGCGGTAGAGGGTACGGACGATCCAAATGGGACCGCCAAATTGTTAGGAGTCCCTGTTGGGATGAGAGTTCAGGAGCGACCTTCGTTCGCGCATGTTGCCAGTACTGCCACTGTTTCTGGTGGTATTGGGGCAAAATTCAGGTTAGGAAACCTGACACTGAGCCTGCCAAACCAGTAGAAACGTGATCGTTGGTAGTTAAGTGCAAGCAGGGAGAATAAGTGGGGGCACTGAAGAAAAAGGTGGTTGAGGAACTGGTGCCTGCCGTGGGTGTCAGGGTGCATACTGTGCGCCCTGGCAAGCAAGGTGGCATTCTGGTCCGCACGCCATCTGTAGCTGAGAGGGATGCGTTCCTCAGGCATAAAAAGCTCGATGAGGTTAGTATGTTGGCCGAAGCTGCAAGGGGTAAATCTCTTGTCGTGAAGAGGGTGGAGAAGCGGATCTCCCCTGAAGAGTTCCTAAGGAATTTAAAAAGGAGGTCTGCATTTCCACCCCTTGGGTGGCAGGTGATGGGCGCCTTAATGCTGTCCTAGTGTGCAGTCCTACGGCCGCGTTTATTCTTCTCGGAGAAAGGATTTGCTATATCAAGCACTTTTCATTTCTGGTGAAAGAGAAATCGTTGGTGCAGTGGTGAAACCGGTGTCTCGGCCTGGATCACTTCGCATCCGGGTGTAGGCAGAAGGACTCTGTCTGCTGGCGTTGTGGACAGTCGGGCAGCCTTTACTTTAAGCATGCTTTGAACTTTGAACCGTACTTGGCATACCTCGATGAGTTGCTACGGCTGATTGAAAATAGCGCTCCCATTTTCGGCATTGACGCTAATGCAGTCTCTCCTTTGTGGTTCAGTAAAATGACGGGACGCACGTCCCAATTTCACAGTACCATCAGGGGCGAATGAATAGCCGTTAATCGCATTGCTGTTCTCAATCAGCCTAGTGTCCTGTATACTTTCGATGGATGTGTGAGTGATCACAGCTTCATGGAGGTTGAGATTGTTCGCTCCAATGGTACGCTAGATGTGCAGGAAAATTGGAATGAGAAGCCCTGCCTTCTCAAGAATGTCGACTGGGCGACGTACCAGAGTGAAATTGCGAGAAAAGTCACATAAACACCGCTTGAGACCTTTCAACGTTTGGGTATCGATGGTAAGGTTGCCGTCATCAATGAATGTATGTGGGATGTCAACGAAAAAACTCTTTCGGAAAAGGAAGTGGTGAACATCTGAGGTGACTGTGAAGCGTAAGCAGGTTAGGAGATTGCGAATGCGTTTTCAAACCTGTAGGCGTGGTGGATTTGCAGACGTGGATCAGGCAAAGTTTGCTTATAGGTCTGCATTGGCTGAATACAAAAGTAGGAGGAAATCCTTGCAACTTGGGGCCATCCATCATGAGGGCCAAGTGCTCACTTCATGGAGGCACTCTGTATCTGTTTTGATAGGTACTTTCTTCCCCAGAGCCATTCGTCAGATTGATCCCCTTGTGGATTTGCCGGGCGATGTGCCTGCGATGACTGAAGGTAAAATTGGCCTGGACTAACTGGAGAGATGGTGAAAGCTATCTGGTCAGTGGTTCCGAATACTTGATGGCACTTTACTCGTGCTGTGTCAGTGAGAATTATTTTCCCCTGGAAAGGAGATGTGGAAAAGGGGATAGTTCTGCTGAAGTCTAACGATAGGGTGAGGACCAATCCTCGCTCTTATCGTGGTATCAGTCTCCTTCCGGTACTGGAAAGAGTCTTGGTAGACAGACTGATGCAACGCATCCCTGAGCAGTCTCCATTCCAGTTTGGTTTCAAACCAGGGCGCAGTGTCGAAGATGCTTGGTTGAGCGTAAAGGACACGGTTGATGGGTTTGCTGGGAAGTATGTCCTTGGTATCTTCATTGACTTCAAGGGTGCTTTCGATTGCCTTGACTGGGTAAGCGTGTTGCGAAGGTTGCGTGAGGTTGGGAGAGGGGAGCTTCTAGAAGAGCTATTTTTCCAACAAATCAGTTCGTGTTGTCAATTCATGTGACAGTGTGATGGTAGGTGTTGAGAGGGGATTCATCAGGGATCTGTTGGGGGTCCATATATATGGAACTTGATGATGGATCATCTGCTGCTGCTTTTTTCATCCTGGCGTCGTACGTCGGTGTTGTTGGGTATGCTGATGATTTCCTTGTCCTTCTCGAAGGCCAGTCTCGTGCTGAGTGGGATCGAGTGTTGGTGTGGAAGTTGCGGTGGAAAAGACGTCCTTGATGCTTCTCAAGGGTAAATTATCCTTGAATCGGCCTCCAGTTGGTAGAGCTGGTGGGGTGAGTCTAAGGTATGTGACGGAAGTTTGATACCTTGGTATTACTATTGGTGAGAGGATGAATTTTGTTCTTCATCTTGTTAAGGTGAGAGCAAAACTCACGTCCCTTATGCCAGCAGTCAGAAGGGTACTGAAATGTGACTGGGGCCTGTCAAGGCGAGTAGTCCGTACCGATGTTGCTAAGACCGTGACAGGAAGAAGCAAGCTTCTGAGTTGTCAGAGACTTATGCTCCTTGGTACACTTCGAGTATGCAAGGCTCTACAAGTGTTGGCAGGTGCGCCACCGCTAGATCTGGAGGTCATACGGCGTAGTATGGCCGACAGATTGCGGAGGCAGCGGCCACTCTCAGCATCTGAGAGGAGCGAGTGCCAGAACGTTCAGGGTCTAAGTGCCCGCGAACTGGCGTCTTATGTTGCTGAGTTTTTACTTGGTAACATTTGGGCTGGAGCTGTGGTAAGTTGTCGTGTGGGGCATGGGGTGCCTGTTCATGTGGTCGGTGATGACTCGACAACGCACTTAGTGCGTCGGTCAGGGGGTGCATAGCGACAGTGGTTCTATGCGCGAACTAACCGATTCTGCGAGTAGTAGTTGTTTCTTTTGGGTTTTTCGGTGGGGATGAGTGCATGTGTTATGTACTTGTACTCTCCAGCAATGGGATTTTTCGGTAGAGGTGTTGAACGATTCGATTGGTTCATGCCTCGGTCTGACCTTGATGGGATTTCCGGACGAAATTGTATTGTCTTGTGTTGTATTTTTGTCTAGATGATCCAGGTGCGTCATCTAAAAGGCTACTAGGCCTTGAGTGTTAAGGCGCTTATCTAAAAGTGACCTTCACGGTTGTGAAAGCCTGACCAGAGGCTATATTCTGGTACCATGGAAGATAGCTGGTCCCGGAAAGGATAGTTGGTGCCGTCAGGCTCCCAACCTCTTTTTCCGAGCTATCAAGAGGTAGGCCCCCTAGTGAGAGTATCATGGTGGCTGGGGTTGCCCAAAATCGCGGGAGCGTATAGCATGTGGATGCAAGAGGTGCTAGATAGGCCTCGCCTTCAGCAAGGTTTGTGGTCGTCCTTAAGCGTCACTAAATTGCTACTGGGGTGGTAATTACCTCCTCAGGGCGGTAGTCAACGCTTAATTTGACTCCGTTATTGTGGGTAGGCCCACCGTGAAGTATGCCAATAATTTATTATTGGTAGTATTTATAGTAATTATAGTAATTTATATTTGGTAGTATTCACGTTAAGCACTTTCGACTTCTGTCCCTATCTACTCATTCCACAGTGTGCGCTCTAAGCGAGCAGACGTGTTTCTTAGCTAGTGAAGTAGATTGGTGTAGCTGATAAGCAAGTGTTAGTGGAATTTTTTTTTCTTTCTGACTACCGTAACTTGTTTACCAGAAGTGTTTGCCAGATAACACGTGGTGTTATCGTTGCTGGTAAGTGGCCAATTAAGAAAAAATAAAAAATATATAAAAATATATATATATATTAAAAATATCAATATATATATTAATTGTATATATTGATTTTGTATTACAAATATATATATATTATTATAGATATATATTTGGAACATATGATGGAGGAGGGGAAAGCCCCGAAGGATAGTCCCGGTAGGAGAGGGGAGGTACTTGGTGGCCTCACCTCTGACTGGTGAAAAAGAAGAGGAAGAAGAAGACGAAGAAGGCGCGCCGGCTGTCTTTGACTTCGGCCTCGGCCTCCGTGGTGCAAGACTCTGCCATGGAGACAGAGAGCGTTGTTGAGGCGGGTAAGGCCAGAAAGAGGACGGTTGAAGAGGTTGCTCCTGCAAACTCTTTAGGGCCGGACGCATTGGTGGCGAAGAAGGCGCTTACTGAGCCTTCTTCTTCCTCCAAAATAGCTGTAACAAAGGAGGCACGCGTAGTGTTGCTGACTTTGCCGGCTGATGCAGTCGTGGCGGCGGGCAGCAGTGGTTCTGTGCCAAAGGCGATGGGTCCTCCTGTGGCAAGGGCACGTCTGACTAAAGCTTCGGCTGAAGTCAAGTCGGCTGTTTCCACGGGAGATTTGCTCCCAATACGAGGAACTCTTACTAGGACTACAGGGACGGTCGAGCGTCATCGAGGTAGGGAGGACTCCGGGTGTGCTCCTTTAGTGGGAGCTTCGGAGGGGGTAGAGGGTACAGACGATCCAAATGGGACCGTCAAATCGTTAGGAGTCCCTGTTGGGATGAGAGTTCAGGAGCGACCTTCGTTCGCGCATGTTGCCAGTACTGCCACTGTTTCTGGTGGTATTGGGGCAAATATCAGGTTAGGAAACCTGATACTGAGCCTGCCAAACCAGCAGAAACGGGTCGTTGGTGGTTAAGTGCAAGCAGGGAGAATAAATGGGGGCACTGAAGAAAAAGGTGGTTGAGGAACTGGTTCCTGCCGTGGGTGTCAGGTTGCATACTGTGCGCCCTGGCAAGCAAGGTGGCATTCTGGTCCGCACGCCATCTGTAGCTGAGCGGGATGCGTTCCTCGGGCATAAAAACCTCGATGAGGTTAGTTTGTTGGCCGAAGCTGCAAGGTAAATCTCTTGTCGTGCAGAGGGTGGAGAAGCGGATCTCCCCTGAAGAGTTCCTGGGTGAGCTGCATAAGTTGAACTTATGCAAGTTCACCAAAGAGCAAATTGAAAAGGAGGTCTGCATTTCCACCCCTTGGGTGGCAGGTGATGGGCGCCTTAATGCTGTGCTAGTGTGCAGTCCTAGGGCCGCGGGTATTCTTCTCGGAGAAGGGAGGTGCTATATCAAGCACTTTTCATTTCTGTTGAAGGAGAAAGCCTTGGTGCAGTGGTGCAACCGGTGTCTCGGCCTGGATCACTTCGCATCCAGGTGTAGGCAGAAGGACTCTATATATATACATATATATATATATATATATATATATATGTCAATATATATATTAATTGTGTATATTGATTTTGTTTTACAAATATATATATATTATTATAGATATATATTTGGAACATATGATGGAGGAGGGGAAAGCCCCGAAGGATAGGGGCGGTCGGAGAGGGGAGGTACTTGGTGGCCTCACCTCTGACTGTGAGAGTGAGGTAGGAGTAGTAGGTCCGGCTAGGAATTTTTCCTTGAAGTCTCCGGCGGTGGTTAGTGAGGAGGGGAAAAAGAAGAGGAAGAAGAAGACGAGGAAGGCGCGCCGGCTGTCTTTGACTTCGGCCTCGGCCTCCGTGGTGAAAGACTCTGCCATGGAGACAAAGAGCGTTGTTGAGGCGGGTAAGACCAGAAAGAGGACGGTTGAAGAGGTTGCTCCTGCAAACTCTTCAGGGCCGGACGCATTGGTGGCGAAGAAGGCGCTTACTGAGCCTTCTTCTTCCTCCAAAATAGCTGTAACAAAGGAGGCACGCGTAGTGTTGCTGACTTTGCCGGCTGATGCAGTCGAGGCGGCGGGCAGCAGTGGTTCTGTGCCAAAGGCGATGGGTCCTCCTGTGGCAAAGGCACGTCTGACTAAAGCTTCGGCTAAAGTCAAGTCGGTTGTTTCCACGGGAGATTTGCTCCGAATACGAGGAACTCTTACTAGGACTACAGGGACGCTCGAGCGTCATCGAGGTAGGGAGGACTCCGGGTGTGCTCCTTCAGTGAGAGCTTCGGAGGGGGTAGAGGGTACGGACGATCCAAATGGGACCGTCAAATCGTTAGGAGTCCCTGTTGGGATGAGAGTTCAGGAGCGACGTTCGTTCGCGCATGTTGCCAGTACTGCCACTGGTTCCGGTGGTATTGGGGCAAAGATCAGGTTAGGAAACCTGATACTGAGCCTGCCAAACCAGCAGAAACGTGGTCGTTGGTGGTTAAGTGCAAGCAGGGAGAATAAGTGGGGGCACTTTAGAAAAAGGTGGTTGAGGAACTGGTGCCTGCCGTGGGTGTCAGGGTGCATACTGTGCGCCCTGGCAAGCAAGGTGGCATTCTGGACCGCACGCAATCTGTAGCTGAGCGGGATGCGTTCCTCGGGCATAGAAAAGCTCGATGAGGTTAGTCTGTTGACCGCTCCAATGGTTCGCTAGATGTGCAGGAAAATTGGAATGAGAAGCCCTGCCTTCTCAAGAATGTCGACTGGGCGACGTACCAGAGTGAAATTGCGAGAAAAGTCACATAAACACCGCTTGAGGCCTTTCAACGTTTGGGTATCGATGGTAAGGTTGCCGTCATCAATGAATGTATGTGGGATGTCAACGAAAAAACTCTTTCGGAAAAGGAAGTGGTGAACATCTGAGGTGACTGTGAAGCGTAAGCAGTTTAGGAGATTGCGAATGCGTTTTCAAACCTGTAGGCGTGGTGGATTTGCAGATGTGGATCAGGCAAAGTTTGCTTATAGGCCTGCATTGACTGAATACAAAAGTAGGAGGAAATCCTTGCAACTTGGGGCCATCCATCATGAGGGCCAAGTGCTCACTTCATGGAGGCACTCTGTTTTGATGGGTACTTTCTTCCCCAGAGCCATTCGTCAGATTGATCCCCTTGTGGATTTGCCGGGCGATGGGCCTGCGGTGACTGAAGGTAAAATTGGCCTGGACTAACTGGAGAGATGGTGAAAGCAATCTGGTCAGTGGTTCCGAATACTTGATGGCTCTTTACTCGCGCTGTGTCAGTGAGAATTATTTTCCCCTGGAATGGAGATGTGCAAAAGGGGATAGTTCTGCTGAAGTCTAACGATAGGGTGAGGACCAATCCTCGCTCTTATCGTGGCATCAGTCTCCTTCCGGTACTTGAAAAGGTGCTGGAAAGAGTCTTGGTGGACAGACTGGTGCAACGCATCACTGAGCAGTCTCCATTCCAGTTTGGTTACAAACCAGGGCGCAGTGTCGAAGATGCTTGGCTGAGCGTAAAGGACACGGTTGATTGGTCTGCTGGGAAGTATGTCCTTGGTACCTTCATTGACTTCAAGGGTGCTATCGGTTGCCTTGACTGGGCAAGCGTGTTGCGAAAGTTGCGTGAGGTAGGGAGAGGGGAGCATCTAAAAGAGCTATTTTTCCAACAAATCAGATCGTGTTGTCAATTCATGTGACAGTGTGATGGTAGGTGTTGAGAGGGGATTCATCAGGGATCTGTTGCGGGTCCATATATATGGAACTTGATGATGGATCATCTGCTGCTACTTTTTTCATCCTGGCGTCGTACTGCAGTGTTGTTGCGTATGCTGATGATTTCCTTGTCCTTCTCGAAGGCCAGTCTCGTGCTGAGTTGGAGAGTAGGAGTACGGAGGCCATGGGCATGACGACTGCCTGGGGATCGAGTGTTGGTGTGGAAGTTGCGGTGGAAAAGACGTCCTTGATGCTTCTTAAGCTCTCCAGTTGGTAGAGCTGGTGAGGTGAGTCTAAGGTATGTGACGGAAGTTAGATACCTTGGTATTACTATCGGCGAGAGGATGAATTTTGTTCCTCATCTTGTTAAGGTGAGAGCAAAACTCACGTCCCTTATGCCAGCAGTCAGAAGGGTACTGAAATGTGACTGGAGCCTGTCAAGGCGAGTAGTCCGTACCGTATACGGTGGTCTATTTGTTGCTTGCGCGGCATTTGGTGCACGGGTATGGTACGATGTTGCTATGACCGTGACAGGAAGAAGCAAGCTTCTGAGTTGTCAGAGACTTATGCTCCTTGGTACACTTCGAGTATGCAAGGCTCTACAAGTGTTGGCAGGTGTGCCACCGCTAGATCTGGAGGTCATACGGGGTAGTATGGCCGACAGATTGCGGAGGCAGCGGCCACTCTCAGCATCTGAGAGGAGCGAGTGCCAGAACGTTCAGGGTCTAAGTGCCCGCGAACGCGTCTTATGTTGCTGAGTTTTTACTTGGTAACATTTGGGCTGGAGCTGTGGTAAGTTCTCGTGGGGGGAGAGCAGCAAGGGAAGAGTAACTTTCGAGTTCCTTCTTGAGGGTGCTTATGCGTGTGGGCGGGAGTATCTGGACTTCTCACTCTATGTGGGCTTTTTGCTGACTGGTCATGGTTCCCTTAATGCTTTCTTGCATAAAAGGGAACTGGCTGGCTCAGCGGAGTGCTCGTGTGGTGCACCAAGAGAAGATTGGAGACATGTTCTCATCGAGTGTCCGCGATACGCTCACTGCAGGGTTCTCTCTGCGATAGGTATAGTGCAGGTAGGTGACACTTAGGATTTCAGTCGTGTTATTTTCTCAATGGAGACGGCGGACAATCCAGCCATCTTTGCCGAACAAATCTTTCAGATTCGGAGGCAATAATTGCACTTTTACAGGGCGTTCAACTGCCGCTGGCCTCAGTTTGTGGTAGGCTATATGAGGTTGGTGCAAGTCCTAGTGTAGTCTGGGGTTATGTGCTTCCAGGGCTCCCGATTTACTGGCAGATAGGACTCAGTCCGCAACCTCCTTGAACTTGCAGAGGGTGGATGTTTGGCGGGGGGGGCCGTGCAGGTTTCATCCTGACTCACTCAGATGCCATTTGGGGGTTCTCCCCAACATTGTTTCTTGCTGTGGCAATGGCGCCTTATGTTGCTGAGTTTTTACTTGGTAACATTTGGGCTGGAGCTGTTGTAAGTTGTCGTGTGGGGCATGGGGTGCCTGTTCATGTGGTCGGTGATGACTCGACAACGCACTTAGTGCGTCGGTCAGGGGGTGCATAGCGACAGTGGTTCTATGCGCGAACTAACCGATTCTGCGAGTAGTAGTTGTTTCTTTTGGGTTTTTCGGTGGGGATGAGTGCATGTGTTATGTACTTGTACTCTCCAGCAATGGGATTTTTCGGCAGTGGTGTTGAACGATTCGATTGGTTCATGCCTCGGTCTGACCTTGATGGGATTTCCGGACGAAATTGTGTTGTCTTGTGTTGTATTTTTGTCTAGATGATGCAGGTGCGTCATCTAAAAGGCTACTAGGGCTTGAGTGTTAAGGCACTTATCTAAAAGTGACCTTCACGGTTGTGAAAGCCTGACCAGAGGCTATATTCTGGTACCATGGGAGATAGCTGGTCCCGGATAGGATAGTGCCGTCAGGCTCCCAACCTCCTTTTCCGAGCTATCAAGAGGTAGGCCCCCTAGTGAGAGTATCATGGTGGCTGTGGTTGCCCAAAATCGCGGGAGCGTATAGCATGTGGATGCAAGAGGTGCTAGATAGGCCTCGCCTTCAGCAAGGTTTGTGGTCGTCCTTAAGCGTCACTAAATTGCTACTGGGGTGGTAATTACCTCCTCAGGGCGGTGGTCAACGCTTAATTTGACTCCGTTATAGTGGATAGGCCCACCGTGAAGTATGCCAATAATTGGCCGGGTATTCACGTTAAGCACTTTCGACTTCTGTCCCTATCTACTCATTCCAACTCATTCCACAGTGTGCGCGAGCAGACGTGTTTCTTAGCTAGTGAAGTAGATTGGTGTAGCTGATAAGCAAGTGTTAGTGGAATTTTTTTTTCTTTCTGACTACCGTAACTTGTTTACCAGAAGTGTTTGCCAGATAACACGTGGTGTTATCGTTGCTGGTAAGTGGCCAATTAAGAAAAAATAAAAAATATATAAATAATGCTGCAAAAATATATAAAAATATATATATATTAATTGTATATATTGATTTTGTATTTCAAATATATATATATTATTATAGATATATATTTGGAACATATGATGGAGGAGGGGAAAGCCCCGAAGGATAGTCCCTGCACGCCATCTGTAGCTGAGCGGGATGCGTTCCTCGGGCATAAAAAGCTCGATGAGGTTAGTCTGTTGGCCGAAGCTGCAAGGTAAATCTCTTGTCGTGCAGAGGGTGGAGAAGCGGATCTCCCCCGAAGAGTTCCTGGGTGAGCTGCATAAGTTGAACTTATGCAAGTTCACCAAAGAGGAAATTGAAAAGGAGGTCTGCATTTCCACCCCTTGGGTGGCAGTTGATGGACGCCTTAATGCTGTCCTAGTGTGCAGTTCTAGGGCAGCGGGTATTCTTCTCGGAGAAGGAAGGTGCTATATCAACCACTTTTCATTTCTGTTGAAGGAGAAATCCTTGGTGCAGTGGTGCAACCGGTGTCTCGGCCTGGATCACTTCGCATCCAGGTGTAGGCAGAAGGACTCTATATCTCTATATCTATATATATCTATATCTATAGGCGCTTACTGAGCCTTCTTCTTCCTCCAAAATAGCTGTAAAAAGGAGGCACGCGTAGTGTTGCTGACTTTGCCGGCTGATGCAGTCGTGGCGGCGGGCAGCAGTGGTTCTGTGCCAAAGGCGATGGGTCCTCCTGTGGCAAGGGCACGTCTGACTAAAGCTTCGGCTGGCGTCAAGTCGGCTGTTTCCACGGGAGATTTGCTCCCAATACGAGGAACTCTTACTAGGACTAGTAGGGACGCTCGAGCGTCATCGAGGTAGGGAGGACTCCGGGTGTGCTCCTTCAGTGGGAGGGGTGTAGAGGGTACGGACGATCCAAATGGGACCGTCAAATCGTTAGGAGTCCCTGTTGGGATGAGAGTTCAGGAGCGACGTTCGTTCGCGCATGTTGCCAGTACTGCCACTGTTTCTGGTGGTATTGGGGCAAAGGTCAGGTGAGGAAACCTGACACTGAGCCTGCCAAACCGGTAGAAACATGGTCGTTGGTGATTAAGTGCAATCAGGGAGAATAAGTGGGGGCACTTTAGAAAAAGGTGGTTGAGGAACTGGTGCCTGCCGTGGGTGTCAGGGTGCATACTGTGCGCCCTGGCAAGCAAGGTGGCATTCTGGACCGCACGCCATCTGTAGCTGAGCGGGATGCGTTCCTCGGGCATAAAAACCTCGATGAGGTTAGTCTGTTGGCCGAAGCTGCAAGGTAAATCTCTTGTCGTGCAGAGGGTGGAGAAGCGGATCTCCCCTGACGAGTTCCTGGGTGAGCTGCATAAGTTGAACTTATGCAAGTTCACCAAAGAGCAAATTGAAAAGGAGGTCTGCATTTCCACCCCGTGGGTGGCAGGTGATAGGCGCCTTATTGCTGTGCTAGTGTGCAGTCCTAGGGCCGCGGGTATTCTTCTCGGAGAAGGGAGGTGCTATGTCAAGCACTTTTCATTTCTGTTGAAGGAGAAAGCCTTGGTGCAGTGGTGCAACCGGTGTCTCGGCCTGGATCACTTCGCATCCAGGTGTAGGCAGAAGGACTCTATATATATATATATATATATATATATATATATCAATATAAATAATAATTGTGTATATTGATTTTGTTTTACAAATATATATATATTATTATAGATATATATTTGGAACATATGATGGAGGAGGGGAAAGCCCCGAAGGATAGGGGCGGTCGGAGAGGGGAGGTACTTGGTGGCCTCACCTCTGACTGTGAGAGTGAGGTAGGAGTAGTAGGTCCGGCTAGGAATTTTTCCTTGAAGTCTCCGGCGGTGGTTAGTGAGGAGGGGAAACAGAAGAGGAAGAAGAAGACGAGGAAGGCGCGCCGACTGTCTTTGACTTCGGCCTCGGCCTCCGTGGTGGAAGACTCTGCCATGGAGACAGAGAGCGTTGTTGAGGCGGGTAAGGCCAGAAAGAGGACGGTTGAAGAGGTTGCTCCTGCAAACTCTCCAGGGCCGGACGCATTGGTGGCGAAGAAGGCGCTTACTGAGCCTGAGTGTTTCGGCTAAGGAAAAGCCAGTGTCACCTATGCGTCAGGGTGAGGTAGACAGGGGTCTGACCTTGGCTAATGTCTTAGCGAAGTTCAGCAGTATTAAGAGGATGGTGGTTTCCGCAATTGGCCACCATCCTGACGCAGGCGTAGCAATAGCGGAGATTTCCTCCCAATATGAGGAACTCTTACTAGGACTAGTAGGGACGCTCGAGCGTCATCGAGGTAGGGAGGACTCCGGGTGTGCTCCTTCAATGGGAGCTTCGGAGGGGGTAGAGGGTACGGACGATCCAAATGGGACCGTCAAATCGTTAGGCATGTTGCCAGTACTGCCATTGTTTCCGGTGGTATTGGGGCAAATATCAGGTTAGGAAACCTGATACTGAGCCTGCCAAACCAGCAGAAAAGTGGTCGTTGGTGGTTAAGTGCAAGCAGGGAGAATAAGTGGGGGCACTGAAGAAAAAGGTGGTTGAGGAACTGGTGCCTGCCGTGGGTGTCAGGGTGCATACTGTGCGCCCTGGCAAGCAAGATGGCATTCTGGTCCGCACGCCATCTGTAGCTGAGCGGGATGCGTTCCTCGGGCATAAAAAGCTCGATGAGGGTAGTCTGTTGGCCGAAGCTGCAAGGTAAATCTCTTGTCGTGCAGAGGGTGGAGAAGCGGATCTCCCTTGAAGAGTTCCACTCGTGCTGTGTCAGTGAGAATTATTTTCCCCTGGAATGGAGATGTGCAAAAGGGGATAGTTCTGCTGAAGTCTAACGATAGGGTGAGGACCAATCCTCGCTCTTATCGTGGCATCAGTCTCCTTCCGGTACTTGGAAAGGTGCTGGAAAGAGTCTTGCAGTCTCCATTCCAGTTTGGTTTCAAACCAGGGCGCAGTGTCGAAGATGCTTGGCTGAGCGTAAAGGACACGGTTGATGGGTCTGCTGGGAAGTATGTCCTTGATATCTTCATTGACTTCAAAGGTGCTTTCGATTGCCTTGACTGGGCAAGCGTGTTGCGAAGGTTGCGTGAGGTAGGGAGAGGGGAGCATCTAGAAGAGCTATTTTTCCAACAAATCAGCTCGTGTTGTCAATTCATGTGACAGTGTGATAGTAGGTGTTGATAGGGGATTCATCAGGGATCTGTTGCGGGTCCATATATATAGAACTTGATGATGGATCATCTGCTGCTACTTTTTTCATCCTGGCGTCGTACTGCAGTGTTGTTGCGTATGCTGATGATTTCCTTGTCCTTCTCGAAGGCCAGTCTCGTGCTGAGTTGGAGAGTAGGAGTACGAAGGCCATGGGCATGGTGACTGCCTGGGGATCGAGTGTTGGTGTGGAAGTTGCGGTGGAAAAGACGTCCTTGATGCTTCTCAAGGGTAAATTATCCTTGAATCGGCCTCCAGTTGGTAGAGCTGGTGGGGTGAGTCTAAGGTATGTGACGGAAGTTAGATATCTTGGTATTACTATCGGCGAGAGGATGAATTTTGTTCCTCATTTTGTTAAGGTGAGAGCAAAACTCACGTCCCTTATGCCAGCAGTCAGAAGGGTACTGAAATGTGACTGGAGCCTGTCAAGGCGAGTAGTCCGTACCGTATACGGTGGTCTATTTGTTGCTTGCGCGGCATTTGGTACACGGGTATGGTACGATGTTGCTATGACCGTGACAGGAAGAAGCAAGCTTCTGAGTTGTCAGAGACTTATGCTCCTTGGTACACTTCGAGTATGCAAGGCTCTACAAGTGTTGGCAGGTGTGCCACCGCTAGATCTGGAGGTCATACGGCGTGGTATGGCCGACAGATTGAGGAGGCAGCGGCCACTCTCAGCATCTGAGAGGAGCGAGTGCCAGAACGTTCAGGGTCTAAGTGCCCGCGAACTGGCGCCTTATGTTGCTGAGTTTTTACTTGGTAACATTTGGCCTGGAGCTGTGGTAAGTTGTCGTGGGGGGAGAGCAGCAAGGGAAGAGTAACTTTCGAGTTCCTTCCTGAGGGTTCTTATGCGTGTGGGCGAGAGTATCTGGACTTCTCACTCTATGTGGGCTTTCTGCTGACTGGTCATGGTTCCCTTAATGCTTTCTTGCATGAAAGGGAACTGGCTGCTCAGCAGAGTGCTCGTGTGGTGCACCAAGAGAAGATTGGAGACATGTTCTCATCGAGTGTCCGCGATACGCTCACTGCGATGGGTATAGTGCAGGTAGGTGACACTTAGGATTTCAGTCGTGTTATTTTCTCAATGGAGACGGCGGACAATAGAAACTGCTGTTTTACAGGGCGTTCAACTGCCGCTGGCCTCAGTTTGTGGTACTAGACTCTTACAGAGTTCTGGCTATATGAGGTTGGTGCAAGTCCTAGTGTAGTCTGCGGTTATGTGCATCCAGGGCTCTCGATTTACTGGCAGGTAGGACTCAGTCCGCAACCTCCTTGAACTTGCAGAGGGTGGATATTTGGGCGGGAGTGGGGCCGTGCAGGTTTCATCCTGACTCACACAGATGCCATTTGGAAGTTCTCCCCAACATTGTTTCTTGCTGTGGCAATAGCGCCTTATGTTGCTGAGTTTTTACTTGGTAACATTTGGGCTGGAGCTGTTGTAAGTTGTCGTGTGGGGCATGGGGTGCCTGTTCATGTTGTCGGTGATGACTCGACAACGCACTTAGTGCGTCGGTCAGGGGGTGCATAGCGACAGTGGTGTATGCGCGAACTAACCGATTCTGCGAGGAGTAGTTGTTTCTTTCGGATTTTTCGGTGGGGATGAGTGCATGTGTTATGTACTTGTACTCTCCAGCAATGGGATTTTTCGGTAGTGGTGTTGAACGATTCGATTGGTTCATGCCTCGGTCTGACCTTGATGGGATTTCCGGACGAAATTGTGTTGTCTTGTGTTGTATTTTTGTCTAGATGATGCAGGTGCGTCATCTAAAAGGCTACTAGGCCTTGAGTGTTAAGGCACTTATCTAAAAGTGACCTTCACGGTTGTGAAAGCCTGACCAGAGGCTATATTCTGGTACCATGGGAGATAGCTGGTCCCGGAAAGGATAGTGCCGTCAGGCTCCCAACCTCCTTTTCCGAGCTATCAAGAGGTAGGCCCCCTAGTGAGAGTATCATGGTGGCTGTAGTTGCCCAAAATCGCGGGAGCGTATAGCATGTGGATGCAAGAGGTGCTAGAAAGGCCTCGCCTTCAGCAAGGTTTGTGGTCGTCCTTAAGCGTCACTAAATTGCTACTGGGGTGGTAATTACCTCCTCAGGGCGGTGGTCAACGCTTAATTTGACTCCGTTATAGTGGATAGGCCCACCGTGAAGTATGCCAATAATTGGCCGGGTATTCACGTTAAGCACTTTCGACTTCTGTCCCTATCTACTCATTCCACAGTGTGCGCTCAAAGCGAGCAGACGTGTTTCTTAGCTAGTGAAGTAGATTGGTGGTCGGAGAGGGGAGGTACTTGGTGGCCTCACCTCTGACTGTGAGAGTGAGGTACGAGTAGGACCTACTACTAGGAAATTTTTCCTTGAAGTCTCCGGCGGTGGTTAGTGAGGAGGGGAAAAAGAAGAGGAAGAAGAAGACGAGGAAGGCGTGCCGGCTGTCTTTGACTTCGGCCTCGGCCTATGTGGTGGAAGACTATGCCATGGAGACAGAGAGTGTTGTTGAGGCGGGTAAGGCCAGAAAGAGGACGGTTGAAGAGATTGCTCCGGCAAATTCTTCAGTGCCGGACGCTTTGGAGGCGAAGAAGGCGCTTACTGAGCCTGCTTCTTCCTCCAAAATAGCTGTAACAAAGGAGGCAGGCGTAGTGTTGCTGACTTTGCCGGCCGATGCAGTCGTGGCGGCGGGCAGCAGTGGTTCTGTGCCAAAGGCGATGGGTCCTCCTGTGGCAAGGGCACGTCTGACTAAAGCTTCGGCTGAAGTCAAGTCGGCTGTTTCCACGGGAGATTTGCTCCCAATATGAGGAACTCTTACTAGGACTAGTAGGGACGCTCGAGCGTCATCGAGGTAGGGAGGACTCCGGGTGTGCTCCTTCAATGGGAGCTTCGGAGGGGGTAGAGGGTACGGACGATCCAAATGGGACCGTCAAATCGTTAGGAGTCCCTGTTGGGATGAGAGTTAAGGAGCGACCTTCGTTCGCGCATGTTGCCAGTACTGCCACTGTTTCCGGTGGTATTGGGGCAAATATCAGGTTAGGAAACCTGATACTGAGCCTGCCAAACCAGCAGAAACGTGGTCGTTGGTGGTTAAGTGCAAGCAGGGAGAATAAGTGGGGGCACTGAAGAAAAAGGTGGTTGAGGAACTGGTGCCTGCCGTGGGTGTCAGGGTGCATACTGTGCGCCCTGGCAAGCAATGTGGCATTCTGGGCCGCACGCCATCTGTAGCTGAGCGGGATGCGTTCCTCGGGCATAAAAAGCTCGATGAGGTTAGTCGGTTGGCCGAAGCTGCAAGGTCAATCTCTTGTCGTGCAGAGGGTGGAGAAGCGGATCTCCCTTGAAGAGTTCCACTCGTGCTGTGTCAGTATAGAGAGAGAATTATTTTCCCCTGGAATGGAGATGTGCAAAAGGGGATAGTTCTGCTGAAGTCTAACGATAGGGTGAGCACCAATCCTCGCTCTTATCGTGGCATCAGTCTCCTTCCGGTACTTGGAAAGGTGCTGGAAAGAGTCTTGGTGGACAGACTGATGCAACGCATCCCTGAGCAGTCTCCATTCCAGTTTGGTTTCAAACCAGGGCGCAGTGTCGAAGATGCTTGGCTGAGCGTAAAGGACACGGTTGATGGGTCTGCTGGGAAGTATGTCCTTGATATCTTCATTCACTTCAAGGGTGCTTTCGATTGCCTTGACTGGGCAAGCGTGTTGCGAAGGTTGCGTGAGGTAGGGAGAGGGGAGCATCTAGAAGAGCTATTTTTCCAACAAATCAGCTCGTGTTGTCAATTCATGTGACAGTGTGATAGTAGGTGTTGAGAGGGGATTCATCAGGGATCTGTTGCGGGTCCATATATATAGAACTTGATGATGGATCATCTGCTGCTACTTTTTTCATCCTGGCGTCGTACTGCAGTGTTGTTGCGTATGCTGATGATTTCCTTGTCCTTCTCGAAGGCCAGTCTCGTGCTGAGTTGGAGAGTAGGAGTACGGAGGCCATGGGCATGGTGACTGCCTGGGGATCGAGTGTTGGTGTGGAAGTTGCGGTGGAAAAGACGTCCTTGATGCTTCTCAAGGGTAAATTATCCTTGAATCGGCCTCCAGTTGGTAGAGCTGGTGGGGTGAGTCTAAGGTATGTGACGAAAGTTAGATACCTTGGTATTACTATCGGCGAGAGGATGAATTTTGTTCCTCATTTTGTTAAGGTGAGAGCAAAACTCACGTCCCTTATGCCAGCAGTCAGAAGGGTACTGAAATGTGACTGGAGCCTGTCAAGGCGAGTAGTCCGTACCGTATACGGTGGTCTATTTGTTGCTTGCGCGGCATTTGGTGCACGGGTATGGTACGATGTTGCTATGACCGTGACAGGAAGAAGCAAGCTTCTGAGTTGTCAGAGACTTATGCTCCTTGGTACACTTCGAGTATGCAAGGCTCTACAAGTGTTGGCAGGTGTGCCATCGCTAGATCTGGAGGTCATACGGCGTGGTATGGCCGACAGATTGCGGAGGCAGCGGCCACTCTCAGCATCTGAGAGGAGCGAGTGCCAGAACGTTCAGGGTCTAAGTGCCCGCGAACTGGCGCCTTATGTTGCTGAGTTTTTACTTGGTAACATTTGGCCTGGAGCTGTGGTAAGTTGTCGTGGGGGGAGAGCAGCAAGGGAAGAGTAACTTTCGAGTTCCTTCCTGAGGGTGCTTATGCGTGTGGGCGGGAGTATCTGGACGTCCCACTCTATGTGGGCTTTCTGCTGACTGGTCATGGTTCCCTTAATGCTTTCTTGCATGAAAGGGAACTGGCTGGCTCAGCGGAGTGCTCGTGTGGTGCACCAAGAGAAGATTGGAGACATGTTCTCATCGAGTGTCCGCGATACGCTCACTGCAGGGTTCTCTCTGCGATGGGTATAGTGCAGGTAGGTGACACTTAGGATTTCAGTCGTGTTATTTTCTCAATGGAGACGGCGGACAATCCAGCCATCTTTGCCGAACAAATCTTTCAGATTCGGAGGCAATAATTGCACTGTTTGTCCTTGTAGTAGAAACTGCTGTTTTACAGGGCGTTCAACTGCCGCTGGCCTCAGTTTGTGGTACTAGACTCTTACAGAGTTCTGGCTATATGAGGTTGGTGCAAGTCCTAGTGTAGTCTGCGGTTATGTGCATCCAGGGCTCTCGATTTACTGGCAGGTAGGACTCAGTCCGCAACCTCCTTGAACTTGCAGAGGGTGGATATTTGGGCGGGAGTGGGGCCGTGCAGGTTTCATCCTGACTCACACAGATGCCATTTGGGGGTTCTCCCCAACATTGTTTCTTGCTGTGGCAATGGCGCCTTATGTTGCTGAGTTTTTACTTGGTAACATTTGGGCTGGAGCTGTTGTAAGTTGTCGTGTGGGGCATGGGGTGCCTGTTCATGTGGTCGGTGATGACTCGACAACGCACTTAGTGCGTCGGTCAGGGGGTGCATAGCGACAGTGGTTCTATGCGCGAACTAACCGATTCTGCGAGTAGTAGTTGTTTCTTTTGGATTTTTCGGTGGGTATGAGTGCATGTGTTATGTACTTGTACTCTCCAGCAATGGGATTTTTCGGTAGTGGTGTTGAACGATTCGATTGGTTCATGCCTCGGTCTGACCTTGATGGGATTTCCGGACGAAATTGTGTTGTCTTGTGTTGTATTTTTCTCTAGATGATGCAGGTGCGTCATCTAAAAGGCTACTAGGCCTTGAGTGTTAAGGCACTTATCTAAAAGTGACCTTCACGGTTGTGAAAGCCTGACCAGAGGCTATATTCTGGTACCATGGGAGATAGCTGGTCCCGGAAAGGATAGTGCCGTCAGGCTCCCAACCTCCTTTTCCGAGCTATCAAGAGGTAGGCCCCCTAGTGAGAGTATCATGGTGCAAGAGGTGCTAGAAAGGCCTCGCCTTCAGCAAGGTTTGTGGTCGTCCTTAAGCGTCACTAAATTGCTACTGGGGTGGTAATTACCTCCTCAGGGCGGTGGTCAACGCTTAATTTGACTCCGTTATAGTGGATAGGCCCACCGTGAAGTATGCCAATAATTGGCCGGGTATTCACGTTAAGCACTTTCGACTTCTGTCCCTATCTACTCATTCCACAGTGTGCGCTCAAAGCGAGCAGACGTGTTTCTTAGCTAGTGAAGTAGATTGGTGGTCGGAGAGGGGAGGTACTTGGTGGCCTCACCTCTGACTGTGAGAGTGAGGTACGAGTAGGACCTACTACTAGGAAATTTTTCCTTGAAGTCTCCGGCGGTGGTTAGTGAGGAGGGGAAAAAGAAGAGGAAGAAGAAGACGAGGAAGGCGCGCCGGCTGTCTTTGACTTCGGCCTCGGCCTAAGTGGTGGAAGACTATGCCATGGAGACAGAGAGTGCTGTTGAGGCGGGTAAGGCCAGAAAGAGGACGGTTGAAGAGATTGCTCCGGCAAATTCTTCAGTGCCGGACGCTTTGGAGGCGAAGAAGGCGCTTACTGAGCCTGCTTCTTCCTCCAAAATAGCTGTAACAAAGGAGGCAGGCGTAGTGTTGCTGACTTTGCCGGCCGATGCAGTCGTGGCGGCGGGCAGCAGTGGTTCTGTGCCAAAGGCGATGGGTCCTCCTGTGGCAAGGGCACGTCTGACTAAAGCTTCGGCTGAAGTTAAGTCGGCTGTTTCCACGGGAGATTTGCTCCCAATATGAGGAACTCTTACTAGGACTAGTAGGGACGCTCGAGCGTCATCGAGGTAGGGAGGACTCCGGGTGTGCTCCTTCAATGGGAGCTTCGGAGGGGGTAGAGGGTACGGACGATCCAAATGGGACCGTCAAATCGTTAGGAGTCCCTGTTGGGATGAGAGTTCAGGAGCGACCTTCGTTCGCGCATGTTGCCAGTACTGCCACTGTTTCCGGTGGTATTGGGGCAAATATCAGGTTCGGAAACCTGATACTGAGCCTGCCAAACCAGCAGAAACGTGGTCGTTGGTGGTTAAGTGCAAGCAGGGAGAATAAGTGGGGGCACTGAAGAAAAAGGTGGTTGAGGAACTGGTGCCTGCCGTGGGTATCAGGGTGCATACTGTGCGCCCTGGCAAGCAATGTGGCATTCTGGGCCGCACGCCATCTGTAGCTGAGCGGGATGCGTTCCTCGGGCATAAAAAGCTCGATGAGGTTAGTCGGTTGGCCGAAGCTGCAAGGTCAATCTCTTGTCGTGCAGAGGGTGGAGAAGCGGATCTCCCTTGAAGAGTTCCACTCGTGCTGTGTCAGTGAGAATTATTTTCCCCTGGAATGGAGATGTGCAAAAGGGGATAGTTCTGCTGAAGTCTAACGATAGGGTGAGCACCAATCCTCGCTCTTATCGTGGCATCAGTCTCCTTCCGGTACTTGGAAAGGTGCTGGAAAGAGTCTTGGTGGACAGACTGATGCAACGCATCCCTGAGCAGTCTCCATTCCAGTTTGGTTTCAAACCAGGGCGCAGTGTCGAAGATGCTTGGCTGAGCGTAAAGGACACGGTTGATGGGTCTGCTGGGAAGTATGTCCTTGATATCTTCATTCACTTCAAGGGTGCTTTCGATTGCCTTGACTGGGCAAGCGTGTTGCGAAGGTTGCGTGAGGTAGGGAGAGGGGAGCATCTAGAAGAGCTATTTTTCCAACAAATCAGCTCGTGTTGTCAATTCATGTGACAGTGTGATAGTAGGTGTTGAGAGGGGATTCATCAGGGATCTGTTGCGGGTCCATATATATAGAACTTGATGATGGATCATCTGCTGCTACTTTTTTCATCCTGGCGTCGTACTGCAGTGTTGTTGCGTATGCTGATGATTTCCTTGTCCTTCTCGAAGGCCAGTCTCGTGCTGAGTTGGAGAGTAGGAGTACGGAGGCCATGGGCATGGTGACTGCCTGGGGATCGAGTGTTGGTGTGGAAGTTGCGGTGGAAAAGACGTCCTTGATGCTTCTCAAGGGTAAATTATCCTTGAATCGGCCTCCAGTTGGTAGAGCTGGTGGGGTGAGTCTAAGGTATGTGACGAAAGTTAGATACCTTGGTATTACTATCGGCGAGAGGATGAATTTTGTTCCTCATTTTGTTAAGGTGAGAGCAAAACTCACGTCCCTTATGCCAGCAGTCAGAAGGGTACTGAAATGTGACTGGAGCCTGTCAAGGCGAGTAGTCCGTACCGTATACGGTGGTCTATTTGTTGCTTGCGCGGCATTTGGTGCACGGGTATGGTACGATGTTGCTATGACCGTGACAGGAAGAAGCAAGCTTCTGAGTTGTCAGAGACTTATGCTCCTTGGTACACTTCGAGTATGCAAGGCTCTACAAGTGTTGGCAGGTGTGCCATCGCTAGATCTGGAGGTCATACGGCGTGGTATGGCCGACAGATTGCGGAGGCAGCGGCCACTCTCAGCATCTGAGAGGAGCGAGTGCCAGAACGTTCAGGGTCTAAGTGCCCGCGAACTGGCGCCTTATGTTGCTGAGTTTTTACTTGGTAACATTTGGCCTGGAGCTGTGGTAAGTTGTCGTGGGGGGAGAGCAGCAAGGGAAGAGTAACTTTCGAGTTCCTTCCTGAGGGTGCTTATGCGTGTGGGCGGGAGTATCTGGACGTCCCACTCTATGTGGGCTTTCTGCTGACTGGTCATGGTTCCCTTAATGCTTTCTTGCATGAAAGGGAACTGGCTGGCTCAGCGGAGTGCTCGTGTGGTGCACCAAGAGAAGATTGGAGACATGTTCTCATCGAGTGTCCGCGATACGCTCACTGCAGGGTTCTCTCTGCGATGGGTATAGTGCAGGTAGGTGACACTTAGGATTTCAGTCGTGTTATTTTCTCAATGGAGACGGCGGACAATCCAGCCATCTTTGCCGAACAAATCTTTCAGATTCGGAGGCAATAATTGCACTGTTTGTCCTTGTAGTAGAAACTGCTGTTTTACAGGGCGTTCAACTGCCGCTGGCCTCAGTTTGTGGTACTAGACTCTTACAGAGTTCTGGCTATATGAGGTTGGTGCAAGTCCTAGTGTAGTCTGCGGTTATGTGCATCCAGGGCTCTCGATTTACTGGCAGGTAGGACTCAGTCCGCAACCTCCTTGAACTTGCAGAGGGTGGATATTTGGGCGGGAGTGGGGCCGTGCAGGTTTCATCCTGACTCACACAGATGCCATTTGGGGGTTCTCCCCAACATTGTTTCTTGCTGTGGCAATGGCGCCTTATGTTGCTGAGTTTTTACTTGGTAACATTTGGGCTGGAGCTGTTGTAAGTTGTCGTGTGCGGCATGGGGTGCCTGTTCATGTGGTCGGTGATGACTCGACAACGCACTTAGTGCGTCGGTCAGGGGGTGCATAGCGACAGTGGTTCTATGCGCGAACTAACCGATTCTGCGAGTAGTAGTTGTTTCTTTTGGATTTTTCGGTGGGTATGAGTGCATGTGTTATGTACTTGTACTCTCCAGCAATGGGATTTTTCGGTAGTGGTGTTGAACGATTCGATTGGTTCATGCCTCGGTCTGACCTTGATGGGATTTCCGGACGAAATTGTGTTGTCTTGTGTTGTATTTTTCTCTAGATGATGCAGGTGCGTCATCTAAAAGGCTACTAGGCCTTGAGTGTTAAGGCACTTATCTAAAAGTGACCTTCACGGTTGTGAAAGCCTGACCAGAGGCTATATTCTGGTACCATGGGAGATAGCTGGTCCCGGAAAGGATAGTGCCGTCAGGCTCCCAACCTCCTTTTCCGAGCTATCAAGAGGTAGGCCCCCTAGTGAGAGTATCATGGTGCAAGAGGTGCTAGAAAGGCCTCGCCTTCAGCAAGGTTTGTGGTCGTCCTTAAGCGTCACTAAATTGCTACTGGGGTGGTAATTACCTCCTCAGGGCGGTGGTCAACGCTTAATTTGACTCCGTTATAGTGGATAGGCCCACCGTGAAGTATGCCAATAATTGGCCGGGTATTCACGTTAAGCACTTTCGACTTCTGTCCCTATCTACTCATTCCACAGTGTGCGCTCAAAGCGAGCAGACGTGTTTCTTAGCTAGTGAAGTAGATTGGTGGTCGGAGAGGGGAGGTACTTGGTGGCCTCACCTCTGACTGTGAGAGTGAGGTACGAGTAGGACCTACTACTAGGAAATTTTTCCTTGAAGTCTCCGGCGGTGGTTAGTGAGGAGGGGAAAAAGAAGAGGAAGAAGAAGACGAGGAAGGCGCGCCGGCTGTCTTTGACTTCGGCCTCGGCCTAAGTGGTGGAAGACTATGCCATGGAGACAGAGAGTGCTGTTGAGGCGGGTAAGGCCAGAAAGAGGACGGTTGAAGAGATTGCTCCGGCAAATTCTTCAGTGCCGGACGCTTTGGAGGCGAAGAAGGCGCTTACTGAGCCTGCTTCTTCCTCCAAAATAGCTGTAACAAAGGAGGCAGGCGTAGTGTTGCTGACTTTGCCGGCCGATGCAGTCGTGGCGGCGGGCAGCAGTGGTTCTGTGCCAAAGGCGATGGGTCCTCCTGTGGCAAGGGCACGTCTGACTAAAGCTTCGGCTGAAGTTAAGTCGGCTGTTTCCACGGGAGATTTGCTCCCAATATGAGGAACTCTTACTAGGACTAGTAGGGACGCTCGAGCGTCATCGAGGTAGGGAGGACTCCGGGTGTGCTCCTTCAATGGGAGCTTCGGAGGGGGTAGAGGGTACGGACGATCCAAATGGGACCGTCAAATCGTTAGGAGTCCCTGTTGGGATGAGAGTTCAGGAGCGACCTTCGTTCGCGCATGTTGCCAGTACTGCCACTGTTTCCGGTGGTATTGGGGCAAATATCAGGTTAGGAAACCTGATACTGAGCCTGCCAAACCAGCAGAAACGTGGTCGTTGGTGGTTAAGTGCAAGCAGGGAGAATAAGTGGGGGCACTGAAGAAAAAGGTGGTTGAGGAACTGGTGCCTGCCGTGGGTGTCAGGGTGCATACTGTGCGCCCTGGCAAGCAATGTGGCATTCTGGGCCGCACGCCATCTGTAGCTGAGCGGGATGCGTTCCTCGGGCATAAAAAGCTCGATGAGGTTAGTCGGTTGGCCGAAGCTGCAAGGTCAATCTCTTGTCGTGCAGAGGGTGGAGAAGCGGATCTCCCTTGAAGAGTTCCACTCGTGCTGTGTCAGTGAGAATTATTTTCCCCTGGAATGGAGATGTGCAAAAGGGGATAGTTCTGCTGAAGTCTAACGATAGGGTGAGCACCAATCCTCGCTCTTATCGTGGCATCAGTCTCCTTCCGGTACTTGGAAAGGTGCTGGAAAGAGTCTTGGTGGACAGACTGATGCAACGCATCCCTGAGCAGTCTCCATTCCAATTTGGTTTCAAACCAGGGCGCAGTGTCGAAGATGCTTGGCTGAGCGTAAAGGACACGGTTGATGGGTCTGCTGGGAAGTATGTCCTTGATATCTTCATTCACTTCAAGGGTGCTTTCGATTGCCTTGACTGGGCAAGCGTGTTGCGAAGGTTGCGTGAGGTAGGGAGAGGGGAGCATCTAGAAGAGCTATTTTTCCAACAAATCAGCTCGTGTTGTCAATTCATGTGACAGTGTGATAGTAGGTGTTGAGAGGGGATTCATCAGGGATCTGTTGCGGGTCCATATATATAGAACTTGATGATGGATCATCTGCTGCTACTTTTTTCATCCTGGCGTCGTACTGCAGTGTTGTTGCGTATGCTGATGATTTCCTTGTCCTTCTCGAAGGCCAGTCTCGTGCTGAGTTGGAGAGTAGGAGTACGGAGGCCATGGGCATGGTGACTGCCTGGGGATCGAGTGTTGGTGTGGAAGTTGCGGTGGAAAAGACGTCCTTGATGCTTCTCAAGGGTAAATTATCCTTGAATCGGCCTCCAGTTGGTAGAGCTGGTGGGGTGAGTCTAAGGTATGTGACGGAAGTTAGATACCTTGGTATTACTATCGGCGAGAGGATGAATTTTGTTCCTCATTTTGTTAAGGTGAGAGCAAAACTCACGTCCCTTATGCCAGCAGTCAGAAGGGTACTGAAATGTGACTGGAGCCTGTCAAGGCGAGTAGTCCGTACCGTATACGGTGGTCTATTTGTTGCTTGCGCGGCATTTGGTGCACGGGTATGGTACGATGTTGCTATGACCGTGACAGGAAGAAGCAAGCTTCTGAGTTGTCAGAGACTTATGCTCCTTGGTACACTTCGAGTATGCAAGGCTCTACAAGTGTTGGCAGGTGTGCCATCGCTAGATCTGGAGGTCATACGGCGTGGTATGGCCGACAGATTGCGGAGGCAGCGGCCACTCTCAGCATCTGAGAGGAGCGAGTGCCAGAACGTTCAGGGTCTAAGTGCCCGCGAACTGGCGCCTTATGTTGCTGAGTTTTTACTTGGTAACATTTGGCCTGGAGCTGTGGTAAGTTGTCGTGGGGGGAGAGCAGCAAGGGAAGAGTAACTTTCGAGTTCCTTCCTGAGGGTGCTTATGCGTGTGGGCGGGAGTATCTGGACGTCTCACTCTATGTGGGCTTTCTGCTGACTGGTCATGGTTCCCTTAATGCTTTCTTGCATGAAAGGGAACTGGCTGGCTCAGCGGAGTGCTCGTGTGGTGCACCAAGAGAAGATTGGAGACATGTTCTCATCGAGTGTCCGCGATACGCTCACTGCAGGGTTCTCTCTGCGATGGGTATAGTGCAGGTAGGTGACACTTAGGATTTCAGTCGTGTTATTTTCTCAATGGAGACGGCGGACAATCCAGCCATCTTTGCCGAACAAATCTTTCAGATTCGGAGGCAATAATTGCACTGTTTGTCCTTGTAGTAGAAACTGCTGTTTTACAGGGCGTTCAACTGCCGCTGGCCTCAGTTTGTGGTACTAGACTCTTACAGAGTTCTGGCTATATGAGGTTGGTGCAAGTCCTAGTGTAGTCTGCGGTTATGTGCATCCAGGGCTCTCGATTTACTGGCAGGTAGGACTCAGTCCGCAACCTCCTTGAACTTGCAGAGGGTGGATATTTGGGCGGGAGTGGGGCCGTGCAGGTTTCATCCTGACTCACACAGATGCCATTTGGGGGTTCTCCCCAACATTGTTTCTTGCTGTGGCAATGGCGCCTTATGTTGCTGAGTTTTTACTTGGTAACATTTGGGCTGGAGCTGTTGTAAGTTGTCGTGTGGGGCATGGGGTGCCTGTTCATGTGGTCGGTGATGACTCGACAACGCACTTAGTGCGTCGGTCAGGGGGTGCATAGCGACAGTGGTTCTATGCGCGAACTAACCGATTCTGCGAGTAGTAGTTGTTTCTTTTGGATTTTTCGGTGGGTATGAGTGCATGTGTTATGTACTTGTACTCTCCAGCAATGGGATTTTTCGGTAGTGGTGTTGAACGATTCGATTGGTTCATGCCTCGGTCTGACCTTGATGGGATTTCCGGACGAAATTGTGTTGTCTTGTGTTGTATTTTTCTCTAGATGATGCAGGTGCGTCATCTAAAAGGCTACTAGGCCTTGAGTGTTAAGGCACTTATCTAAAAGTGACCTTCACGGTTGTGAAAGCCTGACCAGAGGCTATATTCTGGTACCATGGGAGATAGCTGGTCCCGGAAAGGATAGTGCCGTCAGGCTCCCAACCTCCTTTTCCGAGCTATCAAGAGGTAGGCCCCCTAGTGAGAGTATCATGGTGGCTGTAGTTGCCCAAAATCGCGGGAGCGTATAGCATGTGGATGCAAGAGGTGCTAGATAGGCCTCGCCTTCAGCAAGGTTTGTAGTCGTCCTTAAGCGTCTCTAAATTGCTACTGGGGTGGTAATTACCTCCTCAGGGCGGTGGTCAACGCTTAATTTGACTCCGTTATAGTGGATAGGCCCACCGTGAAGTATGCCAATAATTGGCCGGGTATTCACGTTAAGCACTTTCGACTTCTGTCCCTATCTACTCATTCCACAATGTGCGCTCAAAGCGAGCAGACGTGTTTCTTAGCTAGTGAAGTAGATTGGTGGTCGGAGAGGGGAGGTACTTGGTGGCCTCACCTCTGACTGTGAGAGTGAGGTACGAGTAGGACCTACTACAAGGAAATTTTTCCTTGAAGTCTCCGGCGGTGGTTAGTGAGGAGGGGAAAAAGAAGAGGAAGAAGAAGACGAGGAAGGCGCGCCGGCTGTCTTTGACTTCGGCCTCGGCCTAAGTGGTGGAAGACTATGCCATGGAGACAGAGAGTGTTGTTGAGGCGGGTAAGGCCAGAAAGAGGACGGTTGAAGAGATTTCTCCGGCAAATTCTTCAGTGCCGGAAGCTTTAGTGGCGAAGAAGGCGCTTACTGAGCCTTCTTCTTCCTCCAAAATATCTGTAACAAAGGAGGCAGGCGTAGTGTTGCTGACTTTGCCGGCTGATGCAGTCGTGGCGGCGGGCAGCAGTGGTTCTGTGCCAAAGGCGATGGGTCCTCCTGTGGCAAGGGCACGTCTGACTAAAGCTTCGGCTGAAGTCAAGTCGGCTGTTTCCACGGGAGATTTGCTCCCAATATGAGGAACTCTTACTAGGACTAGTAGGGACGCTCGAGCGTCATCGAGGTAGGGAGGACTCCGGGTGTGCTCCTTCAATGGGAGCTTCGGAGGGGGTAGAGGGTACGGACGATCCAAATGGGACCGTCAAATCGTTAGGAGTCCCTGTTGGGATGAGAGTTCAGGAGCGACCTTCGTTCGCGCATGTTGCCAGTACTGCCACTGTTTCCGGTGGTATTGGGGCAAATATCAGGTTAGGAAACCTGATACTGAGCCTGCCAAACCAGCAGAAACGTGGTCGTTGGTGGTTAAGTGCAAGCAGGGAGAATAAGTGGGGGCACTGAAGAAAAAGGTGGTTGAGGAACTGGTGCCTGCCGTGGGTGTCAGGGTGCATACTGTGCGCCCTGGCAAGCAATGTGGCATTCTGGGCCGCACGCCATCTGTAGCTGAGCGGGATGCGTTCCTCGGGCATAAAAAGCTCGATGAGGTTAGTCGGTTGGCCGAAGCTGCAAGGTCAATCTCTTGTCGTGCAGAGGGTGGAGAAGCGGATCTCCCTTGAAGAGTTCCACTCGTGCTGTGTCAGTGAGAATTATTTTCCCCTGGAATAGAGATGTGCAAAAGGGGATAGTTCTGCTGAAGTCTAACGATAGGGTGAGCACCAATCCTCGCTCTTATCGTGGCATCAGTCTCCTTCCGGTACTTGGAAAGGTGCTGGAAAGAGTCTTGGTGGACAGACTGATGCAACGCATCCCTGAGCAGTCTCCATTCCAATTTGGTTTCAAACCAGGGCGCAGTGTCGAAGATGCTTGGCTGAGCGTAAAGGACACGGTTGATGGGTCTGCTGGGAAGTATGTCCTTGATATCTTCATTCACTTCAAGGGTGCTTTCGATTGCCTTGACTGGGCAAGCGTGTTGCGAAGGTTGCGTGAGGTAGGGAGAGGGGAGCATCTAGAAGAGCTATTTTTCCAACAAATCAGCTCGTGTTGTCAATTCATGTGACAGTGTGATAGTAGGTGTTGAGAGGGGATTCATCAGGGATCTGTTGCGGGTCCATATATATAGAACTTGATGATGGATCATCTGCTGCTACTTTTTTCATCCTGGCGTCGTTCTGCAGTGTTGTTGCGTATGCTGATGATTTCCTTGTCCTTCTCGAAGGCCAGTCTCGTGCTGAGTTGGAGAGTAGGAGTACGGAGGCCATGGGCATGACGACTGCCTGGGGATCGAGTGTTGGTGTGGAAGTTGCGGTGGAAAAGACGTCCTTGATGCTTCTCAAGGGTAAATTATCCTTGAATCGGCCTCCAGTTGGTAGAGCTGGTGGGGTGAGTCTAAGGTATGTGACGAAAGTTAGATACCTTGGTATTACTATCGGCGAGAGGATGAATTTTGTTCCTCATTTTGTTAAGGTGAGAGCAAAACTCACGTCCCTTATGCCAGCAGTCAGAAGGGTACTGAAATGTGACTGGAGCCTGTCAAGGCGAGTAGTCCGTACCGTATACGGTGGTCTATTTGTTGCTTGCGCGGCATTTGGTGCACGGGTATGGTACGATGTTGCTATGACCGTGACAGGAAGAAGCAAGCTTCTGAGTTGTCAGAGACTTATGCTCCTTGGTACACTTCGAGTATGCAAGGCTCTACAAGTGTTGGCAGGTGTGCCACCGCTAGATCTGGAGGTCATACGGCGTGGTATGGCCGACAGATTGCCGAGGCAGCGGCCACTCTCAGCATCTGAGAGGAGCGAGTGCCAGAACGTTCAGGGTCTAAGTGCCCGCGAACTGGCGCCTTATGTTGCTGAGTTTTTACTTGGTAACATTTGGCCTGGAGCTGTGGTAAGTTGTCGTGGGGGGAGAGCAGCAAGGGAAGAGTAACTTTCGAGTTCCTTCCTGAGGGTGCTTATGCGTGTGGGCGGGAGTATCTGGACTTCTCACTCTATGTGGGCTTTCTGCTGACTGGTCATGGTTCCCTTAATGCTTTCTTGCATGAAAGGGAACTGGCTGGCTCAGCGGAGTGCTCGTGTGGTGCACCAAGAGATGATTGGAGACATGTTCTCATCGAGTGTCCGCGATACGCTCACTGCAGGGTTCTCTCTGCGATGGGTATAGTGCAGGTAGGTGACACTTAGGATTTCAGTCGTGTTATTTTCTCAATGGAGACGGCGGACAATCCAGCCATCTTTGCCGAACAAATCTTTCAGATTCGGAGGCAATAATTGCACTGTTTGTCCTTGTAGTAGAAACTGCTGTTTTACAGGGCGTTCAACTGCCGCTGGCCTCAGTTTGTGGTACTAGACTCTTACAGAGTTCTGGCTATATGAGGTTGGTGCAAGTCCTAGTGTAGTCTGCGGTTATGTGCATCCAGGGCTCTCGATTTACTGGCAGGTAGGACTCAGTCCGCAACCTCCTTGAACTTGCAGAGGGTGGATATTTGGGCGGGAGTGGGGCCGTGCAGGTTTCATCCTGACTCACACAGATGCCATTTGGGGGTTCTCCCCAACATTGTTTCTTGCTGTGGCAATGGCGCCTTATGTTGCTGAGTTTTTACTTGGTAACATTTGGGCTGGAGCTGTTGTAAGTTGTCGTGTGGGGCATGGGGTGCCTGTTCATGTGGTCGGTGATGACTCGACAACGCACTTAGTGCGTCGGTCAGGGGGTGCATAGCGACAGTGGTTCTATGCGCGAACTAACCGATTCTGCGAGTAGTAGTTGTTTCTTTTGGATTTTTCGGTGGGTATGAGTGCATGTGTTATGTACTTGTACTCTCCAGCAATGGGATTTTTCGGTAGTGGTGTTGAACGATTCGATTGGTTCATGCCTCGGTCTGACCTTGATGGGATTTCCGGACGAAATTGTGTTGTCTTGTGTTGTATTTTTGTCTAGATGATGCAGGTGCGTCATCTAAAAGGCTACTAGGCCTTGAGTGTTAAGGCACTTATCTAAAAGTGACCTTCACGGTTGTGAAAGCCTGACCAGAGGCTATATTCTGGTACCATGGGAGATAGCTGGTCCCGGAAAGGATAGTGCCGTCAGGCTCCCAACCTCCTTTTAAGAGCTATCAAGAGGTAGGCCCCCTAGTGAGAGTATCATGGTGCAAGAGGTGCTAGAAAGGCCTCGCCTTCAGCAAGGTTTGTGGTCGTCCTTAAGCGTCACTAAATTGCTACTGGGGTGGTAATTACCTCCTCAGGGCGGTGGTCAACGCTTAATTTGACTCCGTTATAGTGGATAGGCCCACCGTGAAGTATGCCAATAATTGGCCGGGTATTCACGTTAAGCACTTTCGACTTCTGTCCCTATCTACTCATTCCACAATGTGCGCTCAAAGCGAGCAGACGTGTTTCTTAGCTAGTGAAGTAGATTGGTGGTCGGAGAGGGGAGGTACTTGGTGGCCTCACCTCTGACTGTGAGAGTGAGGTACGAGTAGGACCTACTACTAGGAAATTTTTCCTTGAAGTCTCCGGCGGTGGTTAGTGAGGAGGGGAAACAGAAGAGGAAGAAGAAGACGAGGAAGGCGCGCCGGCTGTCTTTGACTTCGGCCTCGGCCTAAGTGGTGGAAGACTCTGCCATGGAGACAGAGAGCCTTGTTGAGGCGGGTAAGGCCAGAAAGAGGACGGTTGAAGAGATTGCTCCGGCAAATTCTTCAGTGCCGGAAGCTTTGGTGGCGAAGAAGGCGCTTACTGAGCCTTCTTCTTCCTCCAAAATAGCTGTAACAAAGGAGGCAGGCGTAGTGTTGCTGACTTTGCCGGCTGATGCAGTCGTGGCGGCGGGCAGCAGTGGTTCTGTGCCAAAGGCGATAGGTCCTCCAGTTAGGAAACCTGATACTGAGCCTGCCAAACCAGCAGAAACGTGGTCGTTGGTGGTTAAGTGCAAGCAGGGAGAATAAGTGGGGGCACTGAAGAAAAGGGTGGTTGAGGAACTGGTGCCTGCCGTGGGTGTCAGGGTGCATACTGTGCGCCCTGGCAAGCAAGGTGGCATTCTGGGCCGCACGCCATCTGTAGCTAAGCGGAATGCGTTCCTCGGGCATAAAAAGCTCGATGAGGTTAGTCGGTTGGCCGAAGCTGCAAGGTAAATCTCTTGTCGTGCAGAGGGTGGAGAAGCGGATCTCCCTTGAAGAGTTCCACTCGTGCTGTGTCAGTGAGAATTATTTTCCCCTGGAATGGAGATGTGCAAAAGGGGATAGTTCTGCTGAAGTCTAACGATAGGGTGAGCACCAATCCTCGCTCTTATCGTGGCATCAGTCTCCTTCCGGTACTTGGAAAGGTGCTGGAAAGAGTCTTGGTGGACAGACTGATGCAACGCATCCCTGAGCAGTCTCCATTCCAATTTGGTTTCAAACCAGGGCGCAGTGTCGAAGATGCTTGGCTGAGCGTAAAGGACACGGTTGATGGGTCTGCTGGGAAGTATGTCCTTGATATCTTCATTGACTTCAAGGGTGCTTTCGATTGCCTTGACTGGGCAAGCGTGTTGCGAAGGTTGCGTGAGGTAGGGAGAGGGGAGCATCTAGAAGAGCTATTTTTCCAACAAATCAGCTCGTGTTGTCAATTCATGTGACAGTGTGATGGTAGGTGTTGAGAGGGGATTCATCAGGGATCTGTTGCGGGTCCATATATATAGAACTTGATGATGGATCATTTGCTGCTACTTTTTTCATCCTGGCGTCGTACTGCAGTGTTGTTGCGTATGCTGATGATTTCCTTGTCCTTCTCGAAGGCCAGTCTCGTGCTGAGTTGGAGAGTAGGAGTACGGAGGCCATGGGCATGGTGACTGCCTGGGGATCGAGTGTTGGTGTGGAAGTTGCGGTGGAAAAGACGTCCTTGATGCTTCTCAAGGGTAAATTATCCTTGAATCGGCCTCCAGTTGGTAGAGCTGGTGGGGTGAGTCTAAGGTATGTGACGGAAGTTAGATACCTTGGTATTACTATCGGCGAGAGGATGAATTTTGTTCCTCATTTTGTTAAGGTGAGAGCAAAACTCACGTCCCTTATGCCAGCAGTCAGAAGGGTACTGAAATGTGACTGGAGCCTGTCAAGGCGAGTAGTCCGTACCGTATACGGTGGTCTATTTGTTGCTTGCGCGGCATTTGGTGCACGGGTATGGTACGATGTTGCTATGACCGTGACAGGAAGAAGCAAGCTTCTGAGTTGTCAGAGACTTATGCTCCTTGGTACACTTCGAGTATGCAAGGCTCTACAAGTGTCGGCAGGTGTGCCACCGCTAGATCTGGAGGTCATACGGCGTGGTATGGCCGACAGATTGCCGAGGCAGCGGCCACTCTCAGCATCTGAGAGGAGCGAGTGCCAGAACGTTCAGGGTCTAAGTGCCCGCGAACTGGCGCCTTATGTTGCTGAGTTTTTACTTGGTAACATTTGGCCTGGAGCTGTGGTAAGTTGTCGTGGGGGGAGAGCAGCAAGGGAAGAGTAACTTTCGAGTTCCTTCCTGAGGGTGCTTATGCGTGTGGGCGGGAGTATCTGGACTTCTCACTCTATGTGGGCTTTCTGCTGACTGGTCATGGTTCCCTTAATGCTTTCTTGCATGAAAGGGAACTGGCTGGCTCAGCGGAGTGCTCGTGTGGTGCACCAAGAGATGATTGGAGACATGTTCTCATCGAGTGTCCGCGATACGCTCACTGCAGGGTTCTCTCTGCGATGGGTATAGTGCAGGTAGGTGACACTTAGGATTTCAGTCGTGTTATTTTCTCAATGGAGACGGCGGACAATCCAGCCATCTTTGCCGAACAAATCTTTCAGATTCGGAGGCAATAATTGCACTGTTTGTCCTTGTAGTAGAAACTACTGTTTTACAGGGCGTTCAACTGCCGCTGGCCTCAGTTTGTGGTACTAGACTCTTACAGAGTTCTGGCTATATGAGGTTGGTGCAAGTCCTAGTGTAGTCTGCGGTTATGTGCTTCCAGGGCTCTCGATTTACTGGCAGGTAGGACTCAGTCCGCAACCTCCTTGAACTTGCAGAGGGTGGATATTTAGGCGGGAGTGGGGCCGTGCAGGTTTCATCCTGACTCACACAGATGCCATTTGGGGGTTCTCCCCAACATTGTTTCTTGCTGTGGCAATGGCGCCTTATGTTGCTGAGTTTTTACTTGGTAACATTTGGGCTGGAGCTGTTGTAAGTTGTCGTGTGGGGCATGGGGTGCCTGTTCATGTGGTCGGTGATGACTCGACAACGCACTTAGTGCGTCGGTCAGGGGGTGCATAGCGACAGTGGTTCTATGCGCGAACTAACCGATTCTGCGAGTAGTAGTTGTTTCTTTTGGATTTTTCGGTGGGTATGAGTGCATGTGTTATGTACTTGTACTCTCCAGCAATGGGATTTTTCGGTAGTGGTGTTGAACGATTCGATTGGTTCATGCCTCGGTCTGACCTTGATGGGATTTCCGGACGAAATTGTGTTGTCTTGTGTTGTATTTTTCTCTAGATGATGCAGGTGCGTCATCTAAAAGGCTACTAGGCCTTGAGTGTTAAGGCACTTATCTAAAAGTGACCTTCACGGTTGTGAAAGCCTGACCAGAGGCTATATTCTGGTACCATGGGAGATAGCTGGTCCCGGAAAGGATAGTGCCATCAGGCTCCCAACCTCCTTTTCCGAGCTATCAAGAGGTAGGCCCCCTAGTGAGAGTATCATGGTGACTGTGGTTGCCCAAAATCGCGGGAGCGTATAGCATGTGGATGCAAGAGGTGCTTGATAGGCCTCGCCTTCAGCAAGGTTTGTGGTCGTCCTTAAGCGTCACTAAATTGCTACTGGGGTGGTAATTACCTCCTCAGGGCGGTGGTCAACGCTTAATTTGACTCCGTTATAGTGGATAGGCCCACCGTGAAGTATGCCAATACTTGGCCGGGTATTCACGTTAAGCACTTTCGACTTCTGTCCTATCTACTCATTCCACAGTGTGCGCTCGAAGTGAGCAGACGTGTTTCTTAGGTAGTGCAGTAGATTGGTGTAGCTGATAAGCAAGTGTTAGTGGAATTTTTTTTTTCTTTCTGACTACCGTAACTTGTTTACCAGAAGTGTTTGCCAGATAACACGTGGTGTTATCGTTGCTGGTAAGTGGCAAATTAAGAAAAAATAAAAAATTTTTAAATAATGCTGCAAAAATATATAAAAATATATACATATATTAAAAATATCTATATATATATTAATTGTATATATTGATTTTGTATTACAAATATATATATATTATTATAGATATATATTTGGAACATATGATGGAGGAGGGGAAAGTCCCGAAGGATAGTGGTGGTCGGAGAGGGGAGGTACTTGGTGGCCTCACCTCTGACTGTGAGAGTGAGGTAGGAGTAGTAGGTCCGGCTAGGAATTTTTCCTTGAAGTCTCCGGCGGTGGTTAGTGAGGAGGGGAAAAAGAAGAGGAAGAAGAAGACGAGGAAGGCGCGCCGGCTGTCTTTGACTTCGGCCTCGGCCTAAGTGGTGGAAGACTCTGCCATGGAGACTGAGAGCCTTGTTGAGGCGGGTAAGGCCAGAAAGAGGACGGTTGAAGAGATTGCTCCGGCAAATTCTTCAGTGCCGGACGCTTTGGAGGCGAAGAAGGCGCTTACTGAGCCTTCTTCTTCCTCCAAAATAGCTGTAACAAAGGAGGCACGCGTAGTGTTGCTGACTTTGCCGGCTGATGCAGTCGTGGCGGCGGGCAGCAGTGGTTCTGTGCCAAAGGCGATGGGTCCTCCTGTGGCAAGGGCACGTCTGACTAAAGCTTCGGCTGAAGTCAAGTCAGCTGTTTCCACGGGAGATTTGCTCCCAATATGAGGAACTCTTACTAGGACTAGTAGGGACGCTCGAGCGTCATCGAGGTAGGGAGGACTCCGGGTGTGCTCCTTCAATGGGAGCTTCGGAGGGGGTAGAGGGTACGGACGATCCAAATGGGACCGTCAAATCGTTAGGAGTCCCTGTTGGGATGAGAGTTCAGGAGCGACCTTCGTTCGCGCATGTTGCCAGTACTGCCACTGTTTCCGGTGGTATTGGGGCAAATATCAGGTTAGGAAACCTGATACTGAGCCTGCCAAACCAGCAGAAACGTGGTCGTTGGTGGTTAAGTGCAAGCAAGGAGAATAAGTGGGGGCACTGAAGAAAAAGGTGGTTGAGGAACTGGTGCCTGCCGTGGGTGTCAGGGTGCATACTGTGCGCCCTGGCAAGCAATGTGGCATTCTGGGCCGCACGCCATCTGTAGCTGAGCGGGATGCGTTCCTCGGGCATAAAAAGCTCGATGAGGTTAGTCGGTTGGCCGAAGCTGCAAGGTCAATCTCTTGTCGTGCAGAGGGTGGAGAAGCGGATCTCCCTTGAAGAGTTCCACTCGTGCTGTGTCAGTGAGAATTATTTTCCCCTGGAATAGAGATGTGCAAAAGGGGATAGTTCTGCTGAAGTCTAACGATAGGGTGAGCACCAATCCTCGCTCTTATCGTGGCATCAGTCTCCTTCCGGTACTTGGAAAGGTGCTGGAAAGAGTCTTGGTGGACAGACTGATGCAACGCATCCCTGAGCAGTCTCCATTCCAGTTTGGTTTCAAACCAGGGCGCAGTGTCGAAGATGCTTGGCTGAGCGTAAAGGACACGGTTGATGGGTCTGCTGGGAAGTATGTCCTTGATATCTTCATTCACTTCAAGGGTGCTTTCGATTGCCTTGACTGGGCAAGCGTGTTGCGAAGGTTGCGTGAGGTAGGGAGAGGGGAGCATCTAGAAGAGCTATTTTTCCAACAAATCAGCTCGTGTTGTCAATTCATGTGACAGTGTGATAGTAGGTGTTGAGAGGGGATTCATCAGGGATCTGTTGCGGGTCCATATATATAGAACTTGATGATGGATCATCTGCTGCTACTTTTTTCATCCTGGCGTCGTACTGCAGTGTTGTTGCGTATGCTGATGATTTCCTTGTCCTTCTCGAAGGCCAGTCTCGTGCTGAGTTGGAGAGTAGGAGTACGGAGGCCATGGGCATGGTGACTGCCTGGGGATCGAGTGTTGGTGTGGAAGTTGCGGTGGAAAAGACGTCCTTCATGCTTCTCAAGGGTAAATTATCCTTGAATCGGCCTCCAGTTGGTAGAGCTGGTGGGGTGAGTCTAAGGTATGTGACGAAAGTTAGATACCTTGGTATTACTATCGGCGAGAGGATGAATTTTGTTCCTCATTTTGTTAAGGTGAGAGCAAAACTCACGTCCCTTATGCCAGCAGTCAGAAGGGTACTGAAATGTGACTGGAGCCTGTCAAGGCGAGTAGTCCGTACCGTATACGGTGGTCTATTTGTTGCTTGCGCGGCATTTGGTGCACGGGTATGGTACGATGTTGCTATGACCGTGACAGGAAGAAGCAAGCTTCTGAGTTGTCAGAGACTTATGCTCCTTGGTACACTTCGAGTATGCAAGGCTCTACAAGTGTTGGCAGGTGTGCCACCGCTAGATCTGGAGGTCATACGGCGTGGTATGGCCGACAGATTGCGGAGGCAGCGGCCACTCTCAGCATCTGAGAGGAGCGAGTGCCAGAACGTTCAGGGTCTAAGTGCCCGCGAACTGGCGCCTTATGTTGCTGAGTTTTTACTTGGTAACATTTGGCCTGGAGCTGTGGTAAGTTGTCGTGGGGGGAGAGCAGCAAGGGAAGAGTAACTTTCGAGTTCCTTCCTGAGGGTGCTTATGCGTGTGGGCGGGAGTATCTGGACTTCTCACTCTATGTGGGCTTTCTGCTGACTGGTCATGGTTCCCTTAATGCTTTCTTGCATAAAAGGGAACTGGCTGGCTCAGCGGAGTGCTCGTGTGGTGCACCAAGAGAAGATTGGAGACATGTTCTCATCGAGTGTCCGCGATACGCTCACTGCAGGGTTCTCTCTGCGATGGGTATAGTGCAGGTAGGTGACACTTAGGATTTCAGTCGTGTTATTTTCTCAATGCAGACGGCGGACAATCCAGCCATCTTTGCCGAACAAATCTTTCAGATTCGGAGGCAATAATTGCACTGTTGTCCTTGTAGTAGAAACTACTGTTTTACAGGGCGTTCAACTGCCGCTGGCCTCAGTTTGTGGTACTGGACTCTTACAGAGTTCTGCCTATATGAGGTTGGTGAAAGTCCTAGTGTAGTCTGCGGTTATGTGCTTCCAGGGCTCCCGATTTTGTGGCAGGTAGGACTCAGTCCGCAACCTCCTTGAACTTGCACAGGGTGGATGTTTGGCGGGAGGGGGGCCGTGCAGGTTTCATCCTGACTCACTCAGATGCCATTTGGGGGTTCTCCCCAACATTGTTTATTGCTGTGGCAATGGCGCCTTATGTTGCTGAGTTTTTACTTGGTAACATTTGGGCTGGAGCTGTGGGATGCATAGCGACAGTGGTTTTATGCGCGAACTAACCGGTTCTTCGAGTAGTAGTAGTTTTGTTGTCCTTGTTGTGAATATGCCTGTTTGCCTTTGTTTCTTTGGGGTTTTTCGGTGAGGATGAGTGTATGTGTTACGTACTTGTACTCTCCAGCAATGGGATTTTTCGGTAGTGGTGTTGAACGATTCGATTGGTTCATGCCTCGGTCTGACCTTGATGGGATTTCCGGACGAAATTGTGTTGTCTTGTGTTGTATTTTTCTCTAGATGATGCAGGTGCGTCATCTAAAAGGCTACTAGGCCTTGAGTGTTAAGGCACTTATCTAAAAGTGACCTTCACGGTTGTGAAAGCCTGACCAGAGGCTATATTCTGGTACCATGGGAGATAGCTGGTCCCGGAAAGGATAGTGCCGTCAGGCCCCTAGTGAGAGTATCATGGTGGCTGTGGTTGCCCAAAATCGCGGGAGCGTATAGCATGTGGATGCAAGAGGTGCTAGATAGGCCTCGCCTTCAGCAAGGTTTGTGTTCGTCCTTAAGCGTCACTAAATTGCTACTGGGGTGGTAATTACCTATTCAGGGCGGTGGTCAACGCTTAATTTGACTCCGTTATAGTGGATAGGCCCACCGTGAAGTATGCCAATAATTGGCCGGGTATTCACGTTAAGCACTTTCGACTTCTGTCCCTATCTACTCATTCCAACTCATTCCACAGTGTGCGCGAGCAGACGTGTTTCTTAGCTAGTGAAGTAGATTGGTGTAGCTGATAAGCAAGTGTTAGTGGAATTTTTTTTTTCTTTCTGACTACCGTAACTTGTTTACCAGAAGTGTTTGCCAGATAACACGTGGTGTTATTGTTGCTGGTAAGAGGCCACTTAAGAAAAAATAAAAAATATATAAATAATGCTGCAAAAATATATAAAAATATATATATATATATTAATTGTATATACTGATTTTGTATTACAAATATATATATATTATTATAGATATATATTTGAAGTAGATTGGTGTAGCTGATAAGCAAGTGTTAGTGGAATTTTTTTTTTCTTTCTGACTACCGTAACTTGTTTACCAGAAGTGTTTGCCAGATAACACGTGGTGTTATTGTTGCTGGTAAGAGGCCAATTAAGAAAAAATAAAAAATATATAAATAATGCTGCAAAAATATATAAAAATATATATATATATATTAATTGTATATATTGATTTTGTATTTCAAATATATATATATTATTATAGATATATATTTGGAACATATGATGGAGGAGAGGAAAGCCACGAAGGATAGTGGCGGTCGGAGAGGGGAGGTACTTGGTGGCCTCACCTCTGACTGTGAGAGTGAGGTAGGAGTAGTAGGTCCGGCTAGGAATTTTTCCTTGAAGTCTCCGGTGGTGGTTAGTGAGGAGGGGAAAAAAAAGTCTTTGACTTGGGCCTCGGCCTCCGTGATGGAAGACTCTGCCATGGAGAGAGAGAGCGTTGTTGAGGCGGGTAAGGACGGAAAGAGGACGGTTGAAGAGATTGCTCCGACAAATTCTTCAGTGCCGGACGCTTTGGTGGCGAAGAAGGCGCTAACTGAGCCTTCTTCTTCCTCCAAAATAGCTTTAACAAAGGAGGCACGCGTAGTGTTGCTGACTTTGCCGGCTGATGCAGTCGTGGCGGCGGGCAGCAGTGGTTCTGTGCCAAAGGCGATGGGTCCTCCTGTGGCAAGGGCACGTCTGACTAAAGCTTCGGCTGAAGTCAAGTCGGCTGTTTCCACGGGAGATTTGCTCCCAATACGAGGAACTCTTACTAGGACTAGTAGGGACGCTCGAGCGTCATCGAGGTAGGGAGGACTCCGGGTGTGTTCCTTCAGTGGGAGCTTCGGAGAGGGTAGAGGGTACGGACGATCCAAATGGGACCGTCAAATCGTTAGGCGTCCCTGTTGGGATGAGAGTTCAGGAGCGACCTTCGTTCGCGCATGTTGCCAGTACTGCCACTGTTTCCGGTGGTATTGGGGCAAATATCAGGTTAGGAAACCTGATACTGAGCCTGCCAAACCAGCAGAAACGTGGTCGTTGGTGGTTAAGTGCAAGCAGGGAGAATAAGTGGGGGCACTGAAGAAAAAGGTGGTTGAGGAACTGGTGCCTGCCGTGGGTGTCAGGGTGCATACTGTGCGCCCTGGCCAGCAAGGTGGCATTCTAGTCCGCACGCCATCTGTAGCGGAGCGATGCGTTCCTCGGGCATAATAAGCTCGATGAGGTTAGTCTGTTGGCCGAAGCTGCAAAGTAAATCTCTTGTCGTGCAGAGGGTGGAGAAGCGGATCTCCCCTGAAGAATTCCACTCGTGCTGTGTCAGTGAGAATTATTTTCTTTGGAATGGAGATGTGCAAAAGGGGATAGTTCTGCTGAAGTCTAACGATAGGGTGAGGACCAATCCTCGCTCTTATCGTGGCATCAGTCTCCTTCCGGTACTTGGAAAGGTGCTGGAAAGAGTCTTGGTGGACAGACTGATGCAACGCATCCCTGAGCAGTCACCATTCCAGTTTGGTTTCAAACCAGGGCGCAGTGTCGAAGATGCTTGGCTGAGCGTAATGTCATTGATATCTTCATTGACTTCAAGGGTGCTTTCGATTGCCTTGACTGGGCAAGCGTGTTGCGAAGGTTGCGTGAGGTAGGGAGAGGGGAGCATCTAGAAGAGCTATTTTTCCAACAAATCAGCTCGTGTTGTCAATTCATGTGACAGTGTGATAGTAGGTGTTGAGAGGGGATTCATCAGGGATCTGTTGCGGGTCCATATATATAGAACTTGATGATGGATCATCTGCTGCTACTTTTTTCATCCTGGCGTCGTTCTGCAGTGTTGTTGCGTATGCTGATGATTTCCTTGTCCTTCTCGAAGGCCAGTCTCGTGCTGAGTTGGAGAGTAGGAGTACGGAGGCCATGGGCATGGTGACTGCCTGGGGATCGAGTGTTGGTGTGGAAGTTGCGGTGGAAAAGACGTCCTTCATGCTTCTCAAGGGTAAATTATCCTTGAATCGGCCTCCAGTTGGTAGAGCTGGTGGGGTGAGTCTAAGGTATGTGACGAAAGTTAGATACCTTGGTATTACTATCGGCGAGAGGATGAATTTTGTTCCTCATTTTGTTAAGGTGAGAGCAAAACTCACGTCCCTTATGCCAGCAGTCAGAAGGGTACTGAAATGTGACTGGGGCCTGTCAAGGCGAGTAGTCCGTACCGTATACGGTGGTCTATTTGTTGCTTGCGCGGCAATTGGTGCACCGGTATGGTACGATGTTGCTAAGACCGTGACAGAAAGAAGCAAACTTCTGAGTTGTCAGAGACTTATGCTCCTTGGTACACTTCGAGTATGCAAGGCTCTACAAGTGTTGGCAGGTGTGCCACCGCTAGATCTGGAGGTCATACGGCGTGGTATGGCCGACAGATTGCGGAGGCAGCGGCCACTCTCAGCATCTGAGAGGAGCGAGTGCCAGAACGTTCAGGGTCTAAGTGCCCGCGAACTGGCGCCTTATGTTGCTGAGTTTTTACTTGGTAACATTTGGCCTGGAGCTGTGGTAAGTTGTCGTGGGGGGAGAGCAGCAAGGGAAGAGTAACTTTCGAGTTCCTTCCTGAGGGTGCTTATGCGTGTGGGCGGGAGTATCTGGACTTCTCACTCTATGTGGGCTTTCTGCTGACTGGTCATGGTTCCCTTAATGCTTTCTTGCATAAAAGGGAACTGGCTCAGCGAAGCGCTCGTGTGGTGCACCAAGAGAAGATTGGAGACATGTTCTCATCGAGTGTCCGCGATACGCTCACTGCAGGGTTCTCTCTGCGATGGGTATAGTGCAGGTAGGTGACACTTAGGATTTCAGTCGTGTTATTTTCTCAATGGAGACGGCGGACAATCCAGCCAATAATTGCACTGTTTGTCCTTGTAGTAGAAACTACTGTTTTACAGGCCGTTCAACTGCCGCTGGCCTCAGTTTGTGGTAGGCTATATGAGGTTGGTGCAAGTCCTAGTGTAGTCTGGGGTTATGTGCTTCCAGGGCTCCCGATTTACTGGCAGATAGGACTCAGTCCGCAACCTCCTTGAACTTGCAGAGGGTGGATGTTTGGCGGAAGGGGGGCCGTGCAGGTTTCATCCCCTTATGTTGCTGAGTTTTTACTTGGTAACATTTGGGCTGGAGCTGTGGTAAGTTGTCGTGGGGGGCATGGCGTGCCTGTTCATGTGGTCAGTGATGACTCGACTACGCACTTAGTGCGTTGGTTAAGGGGTGCATAGCGACAGTGGTTTTATGCGCGAACTAACCGGTTCTTCGAGTAGTAGTAGTTTTGTTGTCCTTGTTGTGAATATGCCTGTTTGCCTTTGTTTCTTTGGGGTTTTTCGGTGAGGATGAGTGTATGTGTTACGTACTTGTCCTCTCCAGCAATGGGATTTTTCGGTAGTGGTGTTGAACGATTCGATTGGTTCATGCCTCGGTCTGACCTTGATGGGATTTCCGGACGAAATTGTGTTGTCTTGTGTTGTATTTTTCTCTAGATGATGCAGGTGCGTCATCTAAAAGGCTACTAGGCCTTGAGTGTTAAGGCACTTATCTAAAAGTGACCTTCACGGTTGTGAAAGCCTGACCAGAAGCTATATTCTGGTACCATGGGAGATAGCTGGTCCCGGAAAGGATAGTGCCGTCAGGCTCCCAACCTCCTTTTCCGAGCTATCAAGAGGTAGGCCCCCTAGTGAGAGTATCATGGTGGCTGTGGTTGCCCAAAATCGCGGGAGCGTATAGCATGTGGATGCAAGAGGTGCTAGATAGGCCTCGCCTTCAGCAAGGTTTGTGGTCGTCCTTAAGCGTTACTAAATTGCTACTGGGGTGGTAATTACCTCCTCAGGGCGGTGGTAAACGCTCCGTTATACACTCCGTTATAGTGGATAGGCCCACCGTGAAGTATACCAATAATTGGCCGGGTATTCACGTTAAGCACTTTCGACTTCTGTCCCTATCTACTCATTCCACAATGTGCGCTCGAAGCGAGCAGACGTGTTTCTTAGCTAGTGAAGTAGATTGGTGTAGCTGATAAGCAAGTGTTAGTGGATTTTTTTTTCTTTCTGACTACCGTAACTTGTTTACCGGAAGTGTTTGCCAGATAACACGTGGTGTTATCGTTGCTGGTAAGTGGAAAATTAAGAAAAAATAAAAAATATATAAATAATGCTGCAAAAATATATAAAAATATATATATATATTAAAAATATCAATATATATATTAATTGTATATATTGATTTTGTATTACAAATATATATATATTATTATAGATATATATTTGGAACATATGATGGATAAGGGGAAAGCCCCGAAGGATAGTCCCGGTCGGAGAGGGGAGGTACTTGGTGGCCTCACCTCTGACTGTGAGAGTGAGGTAGGAGTAGTAGGTCCGGCTAGGAATTTTTCCTTGAAGTCTCCGGCGGTGGTTAGTGAGGAGGGGAAAAAGAAGAGGAAGAAGAAGACGAGGAAGGCGCGCCGGCTATATATATATATACACCCAACTCTTTTTTTACACGGTTTCTTTTTACACGGATTTGAATTTACACGGTTGAAAAAAAATAATTTTTTTGTAAATATTTTTAATCTATTACGGTTTGAAAATCACTGTCTTGTCTTGTTTGGCACTTGGCACCATTGCTGAAATGAAAATTCCTGCTGGAAAGCACTTTGGCCAGAATGCGTCAAGAGTGGTACCTCAGTGCCGCAAGCATCGATGGAGACTTCTGAAATTATAGCCTTGGCACACGAAATCGGAGGAGAAGGATTTGAGGACCTACAAATTGAAGATGTCGACGAATTAATGATAGATAAACCTCTAGATGATGATTGTCTGATTCAATTAATAACAGATGACGGAAAAACTGAGAACCATGTTAGCGATAACTACGAAGAGACCGAAATATGCCAACTAACTGCTAGTTTAATAGATGACGGTCTATCATTTGGTAAAAGTAGTGTAAATCATTTCTTAAAAAATGATCCTAATATGGAACGTGCCCTGAAATTCGAACGAGATATTAATAATTGTATTGCTGGGTACAAAGAGTTGTATAAAGAATTTAAAAAACCAAAAGTTCAACTTTCTATAAAAGATTTTTTAATAAAAAAATCGACGGCGCAAGACCTTTCGGAAAGTAGTCCGACAGTTCAAAACTCTATTACCGGACGAAAGTCACCATTGGATAATTTGATGGAAATCTCCAGTGATGATACCGATTTTAGTCCAGTTCGTCGCAAACAATTGCGCTTGTTATCAAGTAGCGACGAATAATTATGTAGCTATGTAAATATTTTTTCTTTATTTCTATTCTAATTTTTTTGTTCTTAATTCTGGATTAACATATTTCTTTTGTTTTTTTTTTGCTTGCTTTACCAATTTTTCATCTGTATGAATTATATATTTTAAGTTTTAATGTATGTACAATAAAATGCCACATGCGCATACAATTTTTTTACACGGTTTTTCGAAGTAAATATAGTTTTTTATTTCAACTTACACGGTTTTCAGATGACATGGAACGTATCCCACATTTTACTATAGAAAACGCCTTTTTTTTACACGGTTTTTTTTTACACGGATTTCTGAGGAACGTATCTACCGCGTAAAAAAAGAGTTGGGTGTATATATATATATGTCAATATATATATTAATTGTATATATTGATTTTGTTTTACTAATATATATATATTATTATAGATATATATTTGGAACATATGATGGAGGAGGGGAATGCTCCGAATGATAGAGGCGGTCGGAGAGGGGAGGTACGTGGTGGCCTCACCTCTGACTGCGAGAGTGAGGTAGGAGTAGTAGGTCCGGCTAGGAATTTTTCCTTGAAGTCTCCGGTGGTGGTTAGTGAGGAGGGGAAAAAGAAGAGGAAGAAGAAGACAAGGAATTCGCGCCGGCTGTCTTTGACTTCGGCCTCGGCCTCAGTGGTGGAAGACTCTGCCATGGAGACAGAGAGCGTTGTTGAGGCGGGTAAGGCCAGAAAGAGGACGGTTGAAGAGATTGCTCCGGCAAATTCTTCAGGGCCGGACGCTTTGGTCGCGAAGAAGGCGCTTACTGAGCCTGAGTGTTTCGGCTAAGGAAAAGCCAGTGTCACCTATGCGTCAGGGTGAGGTAGACAGGGGTCTGACCTTGGCTAATGTCTTAGCGAAGTTCAGCAGTATTAAGAGGATTTTGGTTTTCGCAATTGGCCACCATCCTGAGGCAGGCGTAGTGTTAGCGGAGATTTCCTCCCAATACGAGGAACTCCTACTAGGACTAGCAGGGACGCTCGAGCGTCTTCGGGGTAGGGAGAACTCCGGGTGTGCTCCTGCAGTTGGAGCTTCGGAGGCGGTTAAGGGTAGGGACGGTCCAAGTGGGACCGTCAAGTCGTTAGGATTCCCTGTTGGGATGAGAGTTCAGGAGCGACCTTCGTTCGCGCATGTTGCCAGTACTGCCACTGTTTCCAACCAGCAGAAACGTGGTCGTTGGTGGTTAAGTGCAAGCAGGGAGAATAAGAGGGGGCACTGAAGAAAAAGGTGGTTGAGGAACTGGTGCCTGCCGTGGGTGTCAGGGGGCATACTGTGCGCCCTGGCAAGCAAGGTGGCATTCTGGTCCGCACGCCATCTGTAGCTGAGCGGGATGCGTTCCTCGGGCATAAAAAGCTCGATGAGGTGAGTCTGTTGGCCGAAGCTGCAAGGTAAATCTCTTGTCGTGCAGAGGGTGGAGAAGCGGATCTCCCTTGAAGAGTTCCACTCGTGCTGTGTCAGTGAGAATTATTTTCCCCTGGAATGGAGATGTGCAAAAGGGGATAGTTCTGCTGAAGTCTAACGATAGGGTGAGGACCAATCCTCGCTCTTATCGTGGCATCAGTCTCCTTCCGGTACTTGGAAAGGTGCTGGAAAGAGTCTTGGTGGACAGACTGATGCAACGCATCCCTGAGCAGTCTCCATTCCAATTTGGTTGCAAACCAGGGCGCAGTGTCGAAGATGCTTGGCTGAGCGTAAAGGACACGGTTGATGGGTCTGCTGGGAAGTATGTCCTTGATATCTTCATTGACTTCAAGAGTGCTTTCGATTGCCTTGACTGGGCAAGCGTGTTGCGAAGGTTGCGTGAGGAAGGGAGAGGGGAGCATCTAGAAGAGCTATTTTTTTTCAACAAATCAGCTCGTGTTGTCAATTCATGTGACAGTGTGATGGTAGGTGTTGAGAGGGGATTCATCAGGGATCTGTTGCGGGTCCATATATATGGAATTTGATGATGGATCATCTGCTGCTACTTTTTTCATCCTGGCGTCGTACTGCAGTGTTGTTGCGTATGCTGATGATTTCCTTGTCCTTCTCGAAGGCCAGTCTCGTGCTGAGTTGGAGAGTAGGAGTACGGAGGCCATGGGCATGGTGACTGCCTGGGGATCGAGTGTTGGTGTGGAAGTTGCGGTGGAAAAGACGTCCTTGATGCTTCTCAAGGGTAAATTATCCTTGAATCGGCCTCCAGTTGGTAGAGCTGGTGGGGTGAGTCTAAGGTATGTGACGGAAGTTAGATACCTAGGTATTACTATCGGCGAGAGGATGAATTTTGTTCCTCATCTTGTTAAGGTGAGAGCATAACTCACGTCCCTTATGCCAGCAGTCAGAAGGGTACTGAAATGTGACTGGAGCCTGTCAAGGCGAGTAGTCCGTACCGTATACGGTGGTCTATTTGTTGCTTGCGCGGCATTTGGTGCACGGGTATGGTACGATGTTGCTATGACCGTGACAGGAAGAAGCAAGCTTCTGAGTTGTCAGAGACTTATGCTCCTTGGTACACTTCGAGTATGCAAGGCTCTACAAGTGTTGGCAGGTGTGCCACCGCTAGATCTGGAGGTCATACGGCGTGGTATGGCCGACAGATTGCGGAGGCAGCGGCCACTCTCAGCATCTGAGAGGAGCGAGTGCCAGAACGTTCAGGGTCTAAGTGCCCGCGAACTGGCGCCTTATGTTGCTGAGTTTTTACTTGGTAACATTTGGCCTGGAGCTGTGGTAAGTTGTCGTGGGGGGAGAGCAGCAAGGGAAGAGTAACTTTCGAGTTCCTTCCTGAGGGTGCTTATGCGTGTGGGCGGGAGTATCTGGACTTCTCACTCTATGTGGGCTTTCTGCTGACTGGTCATGGTTCCCTTAATGCTTTCTTGCATAAAAGGGAACTGGCTCAGCGAAGCGCTCGTATGGTGCACCAAGAGAAGATTGGAGACATGTTCTCATCGAGTGTCCGCGATACGCTCACTGCAGGGTTCCATTTGGGGGTTCTCCCCAACATTGTTTCTTGCTGTGGCAATGGCGCCTTATGTTGCTGAGTTTTTACTTGGTAACATTTGGGCTGGAGCTGTTGTAAGTTGTCGTGTGGGGCATGGGGTGCCTGTTCATGTGGTCGGTGATGACTCGACAACGCACTTAGTGCGTCGGTCAGAGGGTGCATAGCGACAGTGGTTATATGCGCGAACTAACCGATTCTGCGAGTAGTAGTTGTTTGTTTTGGGTTTTTCGGTAGGGATGAGTGCATGTGTTATGTACTTGTACTCTCCAGCAATGGGATTTTTCAGTAGTGGTGTTGAACGATTCGATTGGTTCATGCCTCGGTCTGACCTTGATGGGATTTCCGGACGAAATTGTGTTGTATTTTTGTCTAGATGATGCAGGTGCGTCATCTAAAAGGCTACTAGGCCTTGAGTGTTAAGGCGCTTATCTAAAAGTGACCTTCACGGTTGTGAAAGCCTGACCAGAGGCTATATTCTGGTACCATGGGAGATAGCTGGTCTCGGAAAGGATAGTGCCGTCAGGCTCCCAACCTCCTTTTCCGAGCTATCAAGAGGTAGGCCCCCTAGTGAGAGTATCATGGTGGCTGTGGTTGCCCAAAATCGCGGGAGCGTATAGCATGTGGATGCAAGAGGTGCTAGATAGGCCTCGCCTTCAGCAAGGTTTGTGGTCGTCCTTAAGCGTCACTAAATTGCTACTGGGGTGGTAATTACCTCCTCAGGGGGGTGGTAAACGCTCCGTTATACACTCCGTTATAGTGGATAGGCCCACCGTGAAGTATACCAATAATTGGCCGGGTATTCACGTTAAGCACTTTCGACTTCTGTCCCTATCTACTCATTCCACAATGTGCGCTCGAAGCGAGCAGACGTGTTTCTTAGCTAGTGAAGTAGATTGGTGTAGCTGATAAGCAAGTGTTAGTGGATTTTTTTTTTCTTTCTGACTACCGTAACTTGTTTACCGGAAGTGTTTGCCAGATAACACGTGGTGTTATCGTTGCTGGTAAGTGGAAAATTAAGAAAAAATAAAAAATATATAAATAATGCTGCAAAAATATATAAAAATATATATATATATATTAATTGTATATATTGATTTTGTATTACAAATATATATAAATATTATTATAGATATATATTTGGAACATATGATGGAGGAGGGGAAAGCCCCGAAGGATAGTCCCGGTCGGAGAGGGGAGGTACTTGGTGGCCTCACCTCTGACTGTGAGAGTGAGGTAGGAGTAGTAGGTCCGGCTAGGAATTTTTCCTTGAAGTCTCCGGCGGTGGTTAGTGAGGAGGGGAAAAAGAAGAGGAAGAAGAAGACGAGGAAGGCGCGCCGGCTACATATATATATACACCCAACTCTTTTTTTACACGGTTTCTTTTTACACGGATTTGAATTTACACGGTTGAAAAAAAATAATTTTTTTGTAAATATTTTTAATCTATTACGGTTTGAAAATCACTGTCTTGTCTTGTTTGGCACTTGGGACCATTGCTGAAATGAAAATTCCTGCTGGAAAGCACTTTGGCCAGAATGCGTCAAGAGTGGTACCTCAGTGCCGCAAGCATCGATGGAGACTTCTGAAATTATAGCCTTGGCACACGAAATCGGAGGAGAAGGATTTGAGGACCTACAAATTGAAGATGTCGACGAATTAATGATAGATAAACCTCTAGATGATGATTGTCTGATTCAATTAATAACAGATGACGGAAAAACTGAGAACCATGTTAGCGATAACTACGAAGAGACCGAAATATGCCAACTAACTGCTAGTTTAATAGATGACGGTCTATCATTTGGTAAAAGTAGTGTGAATCATTTCTTAAAAAATGATCCTAATATGGAACGTGCCCTGAAATTCGAACGAGATATTAATAATTGTATTGCTGGGTACAAAGAGTTGTATAAAGAATTTAAAAAACCAAAAGTTCAACTTTCTATAAAAGATTTTTTAATAAAAAAATCGACGGCGCAAGACCTTTCGGAAAGTAGTCCGACAGTTCAAAACTCTATTACCGGACGAAAGTCACCATTGGATACTTTGATGGAAATCTCCAGTGATGATACCGATTTTAGTCCAGTTCATCGCAAACAATTGCGCTTGTTATCAAGTAGCGACGAATAATTATGTAGCTATGTAAATATTTTTTCTTTATTTCTATTCTAATTTTTTTGTTCTTAATTCTGGATTAACATATTTCTTTTGTTTTTTTTTGCTTGCTTTACCAATTTTTCATCTGTAAGAATTATATATTTTAAGTTTTAATGTATGTACAATTAAATGCCACATGCGCATACAATTTTTTTACACGGTTTTTGGAAGTAAATATAGTTTTTTATTTCAACTTACACGATTTTCAGATGACATGGAACGTATCCCCCATTTTACTATAGAAAACGCCTTTTTTTTACACGGATTTCTGAGGAACGTATCTACCGTGTAAAAAAGAGTTGGGTGCATATATATATATGTCAATATATATATTAATTGTATATATTGATTTTGTTTTACAAATATATATATATTATTATAGATATATATTTGGAACATATGATGGAGGAGGGGAATGCTCCGAATGATAGAGGCGGTCGGAGAGGGGAGGTACGTGGTGGCCTCACCTCTGACTGCGAGAGTGAGGTAGGAGTAGTAGGTCCGGCTAGGAATTTTTCCTTGAAGTCTCCGGTGGTGGTTAGTGAGGAGGGGAAAAAGAAGAGGAAGAAGAAGACGAGGAATTCGCGCCGGCTGTCTTTGACTTCGGCCTCGGCCTCCGTGGTGGAAGACTCTGCCATGGAGACAGAGAGCGTTGTTGAGGAGGGGAAGGCCAGAAAGAGGACGGTTGAAGAGGTTGCTCCGGCAAATTCTTCAGGGCAGGACGCTTTGGTGGCGAAGAAGGCGCTTACTGAGCCTGAGTGTTTCGGCTAAGGAAAAGCCAGTGTCACCTATGCGTCAGGGTGAGGTAGACAGGGGTCTGACCTTGGCTAATGTCTTAGCGAAGTTCAGCAGTATTAAGAGGATTTTGGTTTTCGCAATTGGCCACCATCCTGAGGCAGGCGTAGTGTTAGCGGAGATTTCCTCCCAATACGAGGAACTCCTACTAGGACTAGCAGGGACGCTCGAGCGTCTTCGGGGTAGGGAGAACTCCGGGTGTGCTCCTGCAGTTGGAGCTTCGGAGGCGGTTAAGGGTAGGGACGGTCCAAGTGGGACCGTCAAGTCGTTAGGATTCCTTGTTGGGATGAAAGTTCAGGAGCGACCTTCGTTCGCGCATGTTGCCAGTACTGCCACTGTTTCCAACCAGCAGAAACGTGGTCGTTGGTGGTTAAGTGCAAGCAGGGAGAATAAGAAGGGGCACTGAAGAAAAAGGTAGTTGAGGAACTGGTGCCTGCCGTGGGTGTCAGGGGGCATTCAGTGAGAATTATTTTCCCCTGGAATGGAGATGTGCAAAAGGGGATAGTTCTGCTGAAGTCTAACGATAGGGTGAGGACCAATCCTCGCTCTTATCGTGGCATCAGTCTCCTTCCGGTACTTGGAAAGGTGCTGGAAAGAGTCTTGGTGGACAGACTGATGCAACGCATCCCTGAGCAGTCTCCATTCCAGTTTGGTTTCAAACCAAGGCGCAGTGTCGAAGATGCTTGGCTGAGCGTAAAGGACACGGTTGATGGGTCTGCTGGGAAGTATGTCCTTGATATCTTCATTGACTTCAAGGGTGCTTTCGATTGCCTTGACTGGGCAAGCGTGTTGCGAAGGTTGCGTGAGGTAGGGAGAGGGGAGCATCTAGAAGAGCTATTTTTCCAACAAATCAGCTCGTGTTGTCAATTCATGTGACAGTGTGATGGTAGGTGTTGAGAGGGGATTCATCAGGGATCTGTTGCGGGTCCATATATATGGAATTTGATGATGGATCATCTGCTGCTACTTTTTTCATCCTGGCGTCGTACTGCAGTGTTGTTGCGTATGCTGATGATTTCCTTGTCCTTCTCGAAGGCCAGTCTCGTGCTGAGTTGGAGAGTAGGAGTACGGAGGCCATGGGCATGACGACTGCCTGGGGATCGAGTGTTGGTGTGGAAGTTGCGGTGGAAAAGACGTCCTTGATGCTTCTCAAGGGTAAATTATCCTTGAATCGGCCTCCAGTTGGTAGAGCTGGTGGGGTGAGTCTAAGGTATGTGACGGAAGTTAGATACATTGGTATTACTATCGGCGAGAGGATGAATTTTGTTCCTCATTTTGTTAAGGTGAGAGCAAAACTCACGTCCCTTATGCCAGCAGTCAGAAGGGTACTGAAATGTGACTGGAGCCTGTCAAGGCGAGTAGTCCGTACCGTATACGGTGGTCTATTTGTTGCTTGCGCGGCATTTGGTGCACGGGTATGGTACGATGTTGCTAAGACCGTGACAGGAAGAAGCAAGCTTCTGAGTTGTCAGAGACTTATGCTCCTTGGTACACTTCGAGTATGCAAGGCTCTACAAGTGTTGGCAGGTGTGCCACCGCTAGATCTGGAGGTCATACGGCGTGGTATGGCCGACAGATTGCGGAGGCAGCGGCCACTCTCAGCATCTGAGAGGAGCGAGTGCCAGAACGTTCAGGGTCTAAGTGCCCGCGAACTGGCGCCTTATGTTGCTGAGTTTTTACTTGGTAACATTTGGCCTGGAGCTGTGGTAAGTTGTCGTGGGGGGAGAGCAGCAAGGGAAGAGTAACTTTCGAGTTCCTTCCTGAGGGTGCTTATGCGTGTGAGCGGGAGTATCTGGACTTCTCACTCTATGTGGGCTTTCTGTTGACTGGTCATGGTTCCCTTAATACTTTCTTGCATAAAAGGGAACTGGCTGGCTCAGCGGAGTGCTCGTGTGGTGCACCAAGAGAAGATTGAAGACATGTTCTCATCGAGTGTCCGCGATACGCTCACTGCAGGGTTCTCTCTGCGATGGGTATAGTGCAGGTAGGTGACACTTAGGATTTCAGTCGTGTTATTTTCTCAATGGAGACGGCGGACAATCCAGCCATCTTTGCCGAACAAATCTTTCAGATTCGGAGGCAATAATTGCACTGTTTGTCCTTGTAGTAGAAACTACTGTTTTACAGGGCGTTCAACTGCCGCTGGCCAGTTTGTGGTACTGGACTCTTACAGAGTTCTGGCTATATGAGGTTGGTGCAAGTCCTAGTGTAGTCTCCGGTTATGTGCTTCCAGGGCTCCCGATTTACTGGCAGGTAGGACTCAGTCCGCAACCTCCTTGAACTTGCAGAGGGTGGATGTTTGGGCGGGAGGGGGGCCGTGCAGGTTTCATCCTGACTCACTCAGATGCCATTTGGGGGTTCTCCCCAACATTGTTTCTTGCTGTGGCAATGGCGCCTTATGTTGCTGAGTTTTTACTTGGTCACATTTGGGCTGGAGCTGTGGTAAGTTGTCGTCTGGGGCATGGGGTGCCTGTTCATGTGGTCGGTGATGACTCGACAACGCACTTAGTGCGTCGGTCAGGGGGTGCATAGCGACAGTGGTTCTATGCGCGAACTAACCGATTCTGCGAGTAGTAGTTGTTTCTTTTGGGTTTTTCGGTAGGGATGAGTGCATGTGTTATGTACTTGTACTCTCCAGCAATGGGATTTTTCAGTAGTGGTGTTGAACGATTCGATTGGTTCATGCCTCGGTCTGACCTTGATGGGATTTCCGGACGAAATTGTGTTGTATTTTTGTCTAGATGATGCAGGTGCGTCATCTAAAAGGCTACTAGGCCTTGAGTGTTAAGGCGCTTATCTAAAAGTGACCTTCACGGTTGTGAAAGCCTGACCAGAGGCTATATTCTGGTACCATGGGAGATAGCTGGTCCCGGAAAGGATAGTGCCGTCAGGCTCCCAACCTCCTTTTTCGAGCTATCAAGAGGTAGGCCCCCTAGTGAGAGTATCATGGTGGCTGTGGTTGCCCAAAATCGCGGGAGCGTATAGCATGTGGATGCAAGAGGTGCCAGATAGGCCTCGCCTTCAGCAAGGTTTGTGGTCGTCCTTAAGCGTCACTAAATTGCTACTGGGGTGGTAATTACCTCCTCAGGGCGGTGGTCAACGCTTAATTTGTCTCCGTTATAGTGGATAGGCCCACCGTGAAGTATGCCAATAATTGGCCGGGTATTCACGTTAAGCACTTTCGACTTCTGTCCCTATCTACTCATTCCAACTCATTCCACAGTGTGCGCGAGCAGACGTGTTTCTTAGCTAGTGAAGTAGATTGGTGTAGCTGATAAGCAAGTGTTAGTGGAATTTGTTTTTTCTTTCTGACTACCGTAACTTGTTTACCAGAAGTGTTTGCCAGATAACACGTGGTGTTATTGTTGCTGGTAAGAGGCCAATTAAGAAAAAATAAAAAATATATAAATAATGCTGCAAAAATATATAAAAAAATATATATATATTAATTGTATATATTGATTTTGTATTACAAATATATATATATTATTATAGATATATATTTGGAACATATGATGGAGGAGGGGAAAGCTACGAAGGATAGGGGCGGTCGGAGAGGGGAGGTACTTGGTGGCGTCACCTCTGACTGTGAGAATGAGGTAGGAGTAGGAATTCCGGCTAGGAATTTTTCCTTGAAGTCTCCGGTGGTGGTTAGTGAGGAGGGGAAAAAGAAGAGGAAGAAGTAGACGAGGAAGACAGCCGGCGCGTCTTGGACTTCGGCCTCGGCCTAAGTGGTGGAAGACTCTGCCATGGAGACAGAGAGCGTTGTTGAGGAGGGGAAGGCCAGAAAGAGGACGGTTGAAGAGGTTGCTCCTGCAAACTCTCCAGGGCCGGACGCATTGGTGGCGAAGAAGGCGCTTACTGAATCTTCTTCTTCCTCCTAAATAGCTGTAACAAAGGAGGCACGCGTATTGTTGCTGACTTTGCCGGCTGATGCAGTCGTGGCGACGGGCAGCAGTGGTTCTGTGCCAAAGGCGATGGGTCCTCCTGTGGCAGGGGCACGTCTGACTAAAGCTTCGGCTGACGTGAAGTCGGCTGTTCCCACGGGAGATTTGCTCCCAATACGAGGAACTCTTACTAGGACTAGTAGGGACGCTCGAGCGTCATTGACATAGGGAGGACTCCGAGTGTGCTCATTCAGTGGGAGCTTCGGAGGGGGTAGAGGGTACGGACGATCCAAATGGGACCGTCAAATCGTTAGGAGTCCCTGTTGGGATGAGAGTTCAGGAGCGACCTTCGTTCGCGCATGTTGCCAGTACTGCCACTGTTTCCGGTGGTATTGGGGCAAATATCAGGTTAGGAAACCTGATACTGAGCCTGCCAAACCAGCAGAAACGTGGTCGTTGGTGGTTAAGTGCAAGCAGGGAGAATAAGAGGGGGCACTGAAGAAAAAGGTGGTTGAGGAACTGGTGCCTGCCGTGGGTGTCAGGGTGCATACTGTGCGCCCTGGCAAGCAAGGTGGCATTCTGGTCCGCACGCCATCTGTAGCTGAGCGATGCGTTCCTCGGGCATAAAACGCTCGATGAGGTTAGTCTGTTGGCCGAAGCTGCAGGGTAAATCTCTTGTCGTGCAGAGGGTGGAAGAGTTCCACTCGTGCTGTGTCAGTGAGAATTATTTTCCCTGGAATGGAGATGTGCAAAAGGGGATAGTTCTGCTGAAGTCTAACGATAGGGTGAGGACCAATCCTCGCTCTTATCGTGGCATCAGTCTCCTTCCGGTACTTGGAAAGGTGCTGGAAAGAGTCTTGGTGGACAGACTGATACAACGCATCCCTGAGCAGTCACCATTCCAGTTTGGTTTCAAACCAGGGCGCAGTGTCGAAGATGCTTGGCTGAGCGTAAAGGACACGGTTGATGGGTCTGCTGGAAAGTATGTCCTTGATATCTTCATTGACTTCAAGGGTGCTTTCGATTGCCTTGACTGGGCAAGCGTGTTGCGAAGGTTGCGTGAGGTAGGGAGAGGGGAGCATCTAGAAGAGCTATTTTTCCAACAAATCAGCTCGTGTTGTCAATTCATGTGACAGTGTGATAGTAGGTGTTGAGAGGGGATTCATCAGGGATCTGTTGCGGGTCCATATATATAGAACTTGATGATGGATCATCTGCTGCTACTTTTTTCATCCTGGCGTCGTTCTGCAGTGTTGTTGCGTATGCTGATGATTTCCTTGTCCTTCTCGAAGGCCAGTCTCGTGCTGAGTTGGAGAGTAGGAGTACGGAGGCCATAGGCATGGTGACTGCCTGGGGATCGAGTGTTGGTGTGGAAGTTGCGGTGGAAAAGACGTCCTTGATGCTTCTCAAGGGTAAATTATCCTTGAATCGGCCTCCAGTTGGTAGAGCTGGTGGGGTGAGTCTAAGGTATGTGACGGAAGTTAGATACCTTCGTATTACTATCGGCGAGAGGATGCATTTTGTTCCTCATCTTGTTAAGGTGAGAGCAAAACTCACGTCCCTTATGCCAGCAGTCAGAAGGATACTGAAATGTGACTGGGACCTGTCAAGGCGAGTAGTCCGTACCGTATACGGTGGTCTATTTGTTGCTTGCGCGGCATTTGGTGCACGGGTATGGTACGATGTTGCTAAGACCGTGACAGGAAGAAGCAAACTTCTGAATTGTCAGAGACTTATGCTCCTTGGTACACTTCGAGTATGCAAGGCTCTACAAGTGTTGGCAGGTGTGCCACCGCTAGATCTGGAGGTCATACGGCGTGGTATGGCCGACAGATTGCGGAGGCAGCGGCCACTCTCAGCATCTGAGAGGAGCGAGTGCCAGAACGTTCAGGGTCTAAGTGCCCGCGAACTGGCGCCTTATGTTGCTGAGTTTTTACTTGGTAACATTTGGCCTGGAGCTGTGGTAAGTTGTCGTGGGGGGAGAGCAGCAAGGGAAGAGTAACTTTCGAGTTCCTTCCTGAGGGTGCTTATGCGTGTGGGCGGGAGTATCTGGACTTCTCACTCTATGTGGGCTTTCTGCTGACTGGTCATGGTTCCCTTAATGCTTTCTTGCATAAAAGGGAACTGGCTCAGCGAAGCGCTCGTGTGGTGCACCAAGAGAAGATTGGAGACATGTTCTCATCGAGTGTCCGCGATACGCTCACTGCAGGGTTCTCTCTGCGATGGGTATAGTGCAGGTAGGTGACACTTAAGATTTCAGTCGTGTTATTTTCTCAATGGAGACGGCGGACAATCCAGCCATCTTTGCCGAACAAATCTTTCAGATTCGGAGGCAATAATTGCACTGTTTGTCCTTGTAGTAGAAACTACTGTTTTACAGGCCGTTCAACTGCCGCTGGCCTCAGTTTGTGGTACTGGACTCTTACAGAGTTCTGGCTATATGAGGTTGGTGCAAGTCCTAGTGTAGTCTCCGGTTATGTGCTTCCAGGGCTCCCGATTTACTGGCAGGTAGGACTCAGTCCGCAACCTCCTTGAACTTGTAGAGGGCGGATGTTTGGGCGGGAGGGGGGCCGTGCAGGTTTCATCCTGACTCACTCAGATGCCATTTGGGGGTTCTCCCCAACATTGTTTCTTGCTGTGGCAATGCCGCCTTATGTTGCTGAGTTTTTACTTGGTAAAATTTGGGCTGGAGCTGTGGTAAGTTGTCGTGTGGGGCATGGGGTGCCTGTTCATGTTGTCGGTGATGACTCGACAACGCACTTAGTGCGTCGGTCAGGGGGTGCATAGCGACAGTGGTTCTATGCGCGAACTAACCGATTCTGCTAGTTTTTTCTTTTGGGTTTTTCGGTGGGGATGAGTGCATGTGTTATGTACTTGTACTCTCCAGCAATGGGATTTTTCGGTAGTGGTGTTGAACGATTCGATTGGTTCATGCCTCGGTCTGACCTTGATGGGATTTCCGGACGAAATTGTGTTGTCTTGTGTTGTATTTTTCTCTAGATGATGCAGGTGCGTCATCTAAAAGGCTACTAGGCCTTGAGTGTTAAGGCACTTATCTAAAAGTGACCTTCACGGTCTTGAAAGCCTGACCAGAGGCTATATTCTGGTACCATGGGAGATAGCTGGTCCCGGAAAGGATAGTGCCGTCAGGCTCCCAACCTCCTTTTCCGAGCTATCAAGAGGTAGGCCCCCTAGTGAGAGTATCATGGTGGCTGTGGTTGCCCAAAATCGCGGGAGCGTATAGCATGTGGATGCAAGAGGTGCCAGATAGGCCTCGCCTTCAGCAAGGTTTGTGGTCGTCCTTAAGCGTCACTAAATTGCTACTGGGGTGGTAATTACCTCCTCAGAGCGGTGGTCAACGCTTAATTTGACTCCGTTATAGTGGATAGGCCCACCGTGAAGTATGCCAATAATTGGCCGGGTATTCACGTTAAGCACTTTCGACTTCTGTCCCTATCTACTCATTCCAACTCATTCCACAGTGTGCGCGAGCAGACGTGTTTCTTAGCTAGTGAAGTAGATTGGTGTAGCTGATAAGCAAGTGTTAGTGGAATTTTTTTTTTCTTTCTGACTACCGTAACTTGTTTACCAGAAGTGTTTGCCAGATAACACGTGGTGTTATTGTAGCTGGTAAGAGGCCAATTAAGAAAAAATAAAAAATATATAAATAATGCTGCAAAAATATATAAAAATATATATATATATTAAAAATATCAATATATATATTAATTGTATATATTGATTTTGTATTACAAATATATATATATTATTATAGATATATATTTGGAACATATGATGGAGGAGGGGAAAGCTCCGAAGGATAGGGGCGGTCGGAGAGGGGAGGTACTTGGTGGCCTCACCTCTGACTGTGAGAATGAGGTAGGAGTAGGAATTCCGGCTAGGAATTTTTCCTTGAAGTCTCCGGCGGTGGTTAGTGAGGAGGGGAAAAAGAAGAGGAAGAAGTAGACGAGGAAGGCGCGCCGGCTGTCTTTGACTTCGGCCTCGGCCTAAGTGGTGGAAGACTCTGCCATGGAGACAGAGAGCGTTGTTGAGGAGGGGAAGGCCAGAAAGAGGACGGTTGAAGAGGTTGCTCCTGGAAACTCTCCAGGGCCGGACGCATTGGTGGCGAAGAAGGCGCTTACTGAATCTTCTTCTTCCTCCTAAATAGGTGTAACAAAGGAGGCACGCGTATTGTTGCTGACTTTGCCGGCTGATGCAGTCGTGGCGACGGGCAGCAGTGGTTCTGTGCCAAAGGCAATGGGTCCTCCTGTGGCAGGGGCACGTCTGACTAAAGCTTCGGCTGACGTCAAGTCGGCTGTTCCCACGGGAGATTTGCTCCCAATACGAGGAACTCTTACTAGGACTAGTAGGGACGCTCGAGCGTCATTGACATAGGGAGGACTCCGAGTGTGCTCATTCAGTGGGAGCTTCGGCGGGGTAGAGGGTACGGACGATCCAAATGGGACCGTCAAATCGTTAGGAGTCCCTGTTGGGATGAGAGTTCAGGAGGGACCTTCGTTCGCGCATGTTGCCAGTACTGCCACTGTTTCCGGTGGTATTGGGGCAAAGGTCAGGTTATTAAATCTGATGCTGAGCCTGCCAAACCAGCAGAAACGTGGTCGTTGGTGGTTAAGTGCAAGCAGGGAGAATAAGAGGGGGCACTGAAGAAAAAGGTGGTTGAGGAACTTGTGCCTGCGGTGGGTGTCAGGGTGCATACTGTGCGCCCTGGCAAGCAAGGTGGCATTCTGGTCCGCACGCCATCTGTAGCTGAGCGATGCGTTCCTCGGGCATAAAACGCTCGATGAGGTTAGTCTGTTGGCCGAAGCTGCAAGGTAAATCTCTTGTCGTGCAGAGGGTGGAGAAGCGGATCTCCCCTGAAGAGTTCCACTCGTGCTGTGTCAGTGAGAATTATTTTCCCCTGGAATGGAGATGTGCAAAAGGGGATAGTTCTGCTGAAGTCTAACGATAGGGTGAGGACCAATCCTCGCTCTTATCGTGGCATCAGTCTCCTTCCGGTACTTGGAAAGGTGCTGGAAAGAGTCTTGGTGGACAGACTGATGCAACGCATCCCTGAGCAGTCTCCATTCCAGTTTGGTTTCAAACCAAGGCGCAGTGTCGAAGATGCTTGGCTGAGCGTAAAGGACACGGTTGATGGGTCTGCTGGGAAGTATGTCCTTGATATCTTCATTGACTTCAAGGGTGCTTTCGATTGCCTTGACTGGGCAAGCGTGTTGCGAAGGTTGCGTGAGGTAGGGAGAGGGGAGCATCTAGAAGAGCTATTTTTCCAACAAATCAGCTCGTGTTGTCAATTCATGTGACAGTGTGATGGTAGGTGTTGAGAGGGGATTCATCAGGGATCTGTTGCGGGTCCATATATATGGAACTTGATGATGGATCATCTGCTGCTACTTTTTCATCCTGGCGTTGTACTGCAGTGTTGTTGCGTATGCTGATGATTTCCTTGTCCTTCTCGAAGGCCAGTCTCGTGCTGAGTTGGAGAGTAGGAGTACGGAGGCCATGGGCATGGTGACTGCCTGGGGATCGAGTGTTGGTGTGGAAGTTGCGGTGGAAAAGACGTCCTTGATGCTTCTCAAGGGTAAATTATCCTTGAATCGGCCTCCAGTTGGTAGAGCTGGTGGGGTGAGTCTAAGGTATGTGACGGAAGTTAGATACATTGGTATTACTATCGGCGAGAGGATGAATTTTGTTCCTCATTTTGTTAAGGTGAGAGCAAAACTCACGTCCCTTATGCCAGCAGTCAGAAGGGTACTGAAATGTGACTGGAGCCTGTCAAGGCGAGTAGCCCGTACCGTATACGGTGGTCTATTTGTTGCTTGCGCGGCATTTGATGCACGGGTATGGTACGATGTTGCTAAGACCGTGACAGGAAGAAGCAAGCTTCTGAGTTGTCAGAGACTTATGCTCCTTGGTACACTTCGAGTATGCAAGGCTCTACAAGTGTTGGCAGGTGTGCCACCGCTAGATCTGGAGGTCATACGGCGTGGTATGGCCGACAGATTGCGGAGGCAGCGGCCACTCTCAGCATCTGAGAGGAGCGAGTGCCAGAACGTTCAGGGTCTAAGTGCCCGCGAACTGGCGCCTTATGTTGCTGAGTTTTTACTTGGTAACATTTTGCCTGGAGCTGTGGTAAGTTGTCGTGGGGGGAGAGCAGCAAGGGTAGAGTAACTTTCGAGTTCCTTCCTGAGGGTGCTTATGCGTGTGGGCGGGAGTATCTGGACTTCTCACTCTATGTGGGCTTTCTGCTGACTGGTCATGGTTCCCTTAATGCTTTCTTGCATAAAAGGGAACTGGCTCAGCGAAGCGCTCGTGTGGTGCACCAAGAGAAGATTGGAGACATGTTCTCATCGAGTGTCCGCGATACGCTCACTGCAGGGTTCTCTCTGCTATGGGTATAGTGCAGGTAGGTGACACTTAGGATTTCAGTCGTGTTATTTTCTCAATGGAGACGGCGGACAATCCAGCCATCTTTGCCGAACAAATCTTTCAGATTCGGAGGCAATAATTGCACTGTTTGTCCTTGTAGTAGAAACTGCTGTTTTACAGGGCGTTCAACTGCCGCTGGCCTCAGTTTGTGGTACTAGACTCTTACAGAGTTCTGGCTATATGAGGTTGGTGCAAGTCCTAGTGTAGTCTGCGGTTATGTGCTTCCAGGGCTCTCGATTTACTGGCAGGTAGGACTCAGTCCGCAACCTCCTTGAACTTGCAGAGGGTGGATGTTTGGGCGGGAGGGGGGCCGTGCAGGTTTCATCCTGACTCACTCAGATGCCATTTGGGGGTTCTCCCCAACATTGTTTCTTGCTGTGGCAATGGCGCCTTATGTTGCTGAGTTTTTACTTGGTAACATTTGGGCTGGAGCTGTGGTAAGTTGTCGTGGGGGGCATGGCGTGCCTGTTCATTTGATCAGTGATGACTCGACTACGCACTTAGTGCGTTGGTTAGGGGGTGCATAGCGACAGTGGTTTTATGCGCGAACTAACCGGTTCTTCGAGTAGTAGCAGTTTTGTTGTCCTTGTTGTGAATATGCCTGTTTGCCTTTGTTTCTTTGGGGTTTTTCGGTGAGCATGAGTGTATGTGTTACGTACTTGTACTCTCCAGCAATGGGATTTTTCGGTAGTGGTGTTGAACGATTCGATTGGTTCATGCCTCGGTCTGACCTTGATGGGATTTCCGGACGAAATTGTGTTGTCTTGTGTTGTATTTTTGTCTAGATGATGCAGGTGCGTCATCTAAAAGGCTACTAGGCCTTGAGTGTTAAGGCACTTATCTAAAAGTGACCTTCACGGTTGTGAAAGCGTGACCAGAAGCTATATTCTGGTACCATGGGAGATAGCTGGTCCCGGAAAGGATAGTGCCGTCAGGCTCCCAACCTCCTTTTCCGAGCTATCAAGAGGTAGGCCCCCTAGTGAGAGTACCATGGTGGCTGTGGTTGCCCAAAATCGCGGGAGCGTATAGCATGTGGATGCAAGAGGTGCTAGATAGGCCTCGCCTTCAGCAAGGTTTGTGGTCGTCCTTAAGCGTCACTAAATTGCTACTGGGGTGGTAATTACCTCCTCAGGGCGGTGGTAAACGCTCCGTTATACACTCCGTTATAGTGGATAGGCCCACCGTGAAGTATACCAATAATTGGCCGGATATTCACGTTAAGCACTTTCGACTTCTGTCCCTATCTACTCATTCCACAGTGTGCGCTCGAAGCGAGCAGACGTGTTTCTTAGCTAGTGAAGTAGATTGGTGTAGCTGATAAGCAAGTGTTAGTGGATTTTTTTTTTCTTTCTGACTACCGTAACTTGTTTACCGGAAGTGTTTGCCAGATAACACGTGGTGTTATCGTTGCTGGTAAGTGGCAAATTAAGAAAAAATAAAAAATATATAAATAATGCTGCAAAAATATATAAAAATATATATATATATTAAAAATATCAATATATATATTAATTGTATATATTGATTTTGTATTACAAATATATATATATTATTATAGATATATATTTGGAACATATGATGGAGGAGGGGAAAGCCCCGAAGGATAGTCCCGGTCGGAGAGGGGAGGTACTTGGTGGCCTCACCTCTGACTGTGAGAGTGAGGTAGGAGTAGTAGGTCCGGCTAGGAATTTTTCGGATTTGAATTTACACGGTTGAAAAAAAATAATTTTTTTGTAAATATTTTTAATCTATTACGGTTTGAAAATCACTGTCTTGTCTTGTTTGGCACTTGGCACCATTGCTGAAATGAAAATTCCTGCTGGAAAGCACTTTGGCCAGAATGCGTCAAGAGTGGTACCTCAGTGCCGCAAGCATCGATGGAGACTTCTGAAATTATAGCCTTGGCACACGAAATCGGAGGAGAAGGATTTGAGGACCTACAAATTGAAGATGTCGACGAATTAATGATAGATAAACCTCTAGATGATGATTGTCTGATTCAATTAATAACAGATGACGGAAAAACTGAGAACCATGTTAGCGATAACTACGAACAGACCGAAATATGCCAACTAACTGCTAGTTTAATAGATGACGGTCTATCATTTGGTAAAAGTAGTGTGAATCATTTCTTAAAAAATGATCCTAATATGGAACGTGCCCTGAAATTCGAACGAGATATTAATAATTGTATTGCTGGGTACAAAGAGTTGTATAAAGAATTTAAAAAACCAAAAGTTCAACTTTCTATAAAAGATTTTTTAATAAAAAAATCGACGGCGCAAGACCTTTCGGAAAGTAGTCCGACAGTTCAAAACTCTATTACCGGACGAAAGTCACCATTGGATAATTTGATGGAAATCTCCAGTGATGATACCGATTTTAGTCCAGTTCGTCGCAAACAATTGCGCTTGTTATCAAGTAGCGACGAATAATTATGTAGCTATGTAAATATTTTTTCTTTATTTCTATTCTAATTTTTTTGTTCTTAATTCTGGATTAACATATTTCTTTTGTTTTTTTTTGCTTGCTTTACCAATTTTTCATCTGTAAGAATTATATATTTTAAGTTTTAATGTATGTACAATTAAATGCCACATGCGCATACAATTTTTTTACACGGTTTTTGGAAGTAAATATAGTTTTTTATTTCAACTTACACGATTTTCAGATGACATGGAACGTATCCCCCATTTTACTATAGAAAACGCCTTTTTTTTACACGGATTTCTGAGGAAAGTATCTACCGTGTAAAAAAGAGTTGGGTGCATATATATATATGTCAATATATATATTAATTGTATATATTGATTTTGTTTTACAAATATATATATATTATTATAGATATATATTTGGAACATATGATGGAGGAGGGGAATGCTCCGAATGATAGAGGCGGTCGGAGAGGGGAGGTACGTGGTGGCCTCACCTCTGACTGCGAGAGTGAGGTAGGAGTAGTAGGTCCGGCTAGGAATTTTTCCTTGAAGTCTCCGGTGGTGGTTAGTGAGGAGGGGAAAAAGAAGAGGAAGAAGAAGACGAGGAATTCGCGCCGGCTGTCTTTGACTTCGGCCTCGGCCTCCGTGGTGGAAGACTCTGCCATGGAGACAGAGAGCGTTGTTGAGGAGGGGAAGGCCAGAAAGAGGACGGTTGAAGAGGTTGCTCCGGCAAATTCTTCAGGGCAGGACGCTTTGGTGGCGAAGAAGGCGCTTACTGAGCCTGAGTGTTTCGGCTAAGGAAAAGCCAGTGTCACCTATGCGTCAGGGTGAGGTAGACAGGGGTCTGACCTTGGCTAATGTCTTAGCGAAGTTCAGCAGTATTAAGAGGATTTTGGTTTTCGCAATTGGCCACCATCCTGAGGCAGGCGTAGTGTTAGCGGAGATTTCCTCCCAATACGAGGAACTCCTACTAGGACTAGCAGGGACGCTCGAGCGTCTTCGGGGTAGGGAGAACTCCGGGTGTGCTCCTGCAGTTGGAGCTTCGGAGGCGGTTAAGGGTAGGGACGGTCCAAGTGGGACCGTCAAGTCGTTAGGATTCCTTGTTGGGATGAAAGTTCAGGAGCGACCTTCGTTCGCGCATGTTGCCAGTACTGCCACTGTTTCCAACCAGCAGAAACGTGGTCGTTGGTGGTTAAGTGCAAGCAGGGAGAATAAGAAGGGGCACTGAAGAAAAAGGTGGTTGAGGAACTGGTGCCTGCCGTGGGTGTCAGGGTGCATACTGTGCGCCCTGGCAAGCAAGGTGGCATTCTGGTCCGCACGCCATCTGTAGCTGAGCGGGATGCGTTCCTCGGGCATAGAAAAGCTCGATGAGGTTAGTCTGTTGGCCGAAGCTGCAAGGTAAATCTCTTGTCGTGCAGAGGGTGGAGAAGCGGATCTCCCCTGAAGAGTTCCTGGGTGAGCTGCATAAGTTGAACTTATGCAAGTTCACCAAAGAGGAAATTGAAAAGGAGGTCTGCATTTCCACCCCTTGGGTGGCAGGTGATGGGTGCCTTAATGCTGTGCTAGTGTGCAGTCCTAGGGCCGCGAGTATTCTTCTCGGAGAAGGGAGGTGCTATATCAAGCACTTTTCATTTCTGTTGAAGGAGAAATCCTTGGTGCAGTGGTGCAACCGGTGTCTCGGCTTGGATCACTTCGCATCCAGGTGTAGGCAGAAGGACTCTATATATATATATATGTCAATATATATATTAATTGTATATATTGATTTTGTTTTACAAATATATATATATTATTATAGATATATATTTGGACCATATGATGGAGGAGGTAGGTCCTCCTGTGGCAAGGGCACGTCTGACTAAAGCTTCGGCTGAAGTCAAGTCGGCTGTTTCCACTGGAGATTTGCTCCCAATACGAGGAACTCTTACTAGGACTAGTAGGGACGCTCGAGCGTCATCGAGGTAGGGAGGACTCCGGGTGTGCTCCTTCAGTGGGAGCTTCGGCGGGGTAGAGGGTACGGACGATCCAAATGGGACCGTCAAATCGTTAGGAGTCCCTGTTGGGATGAGAGTTCAGGAGCGACCTTCGTTCGCGCATGTTGCCAGTACTGCCACTGTTTCCGGTGGTATTGGGGCAAATATCAGGTTAGGAAACCTGATACTGAGCCTGCCAAACCAGCAGAAACGTGGTCGTTGGTGGTTAAGTGCAAGCAGGGAGAATAAGAGGGGGCACTGAAGAAAAAGGTGGTTGAGGAACTGGTGCCTGCCGTGGGTGTCAGGGTGCATACTGTGCGCCCTGGCAAGCAAGGTGGCATTCTGGTCCGCACGCCATCTGTAGCTGAGCGATGCGTTCCTCGGGCATAAAACGCTCGATGAGGTTAGTCTGTTGGCCGAAGCTGCAGGGTAAATCTCTTGTCGTGCAGAGGGTGGAAGAGTTCCACTCGTGCTGTGTCAGTGAGAATTATTTTCCCTGGAATGGAGATGTGCAAAAGGGGATAGTTCTGCTGAAGTCTAACGATAGGGTGAGGACCAATCCTCGCTCTTATCGTGGCATCAGTCTCCTTCCGGTACTTGGAAAGGTGCTGGAAAGAGTCTTGGTGGACAGACTGATACAACGCATCCCTGAGCAGTCACCATTCCAGTTTGGTTTCAAACCAGGGCGCAGTGTCGAAGATGCTTGGCTGAGCGTAAAGGACACGGTTGATGGGTCTGCTGGAAAGTATGTCCTTGATATCTTCATTGACTTCAAGGGTGCTTTCGATTGCCTTGACTGGGCAAGCGTGTTGCGAAGGTTGCGTGAGGTAGGGAGAGGGGAGCATCTAGAAGAGCTATTTTTCCAACAAATCAGCTCGTGTTGTCAATTCATGTGACAGTGTGATAGTAGGTGTTGAGAGGGGATTCATCAGGGATCTGTTGCGGGTCCATATATATAGAACTTGATGATGGATCATCTGCTGCTACTTTTTTCATCCTGGCGTCGTTCTGCAGTGTTGTTGCGTATGCTGATGATTTCCTTGTCCTTCTCGAAGGCCAGTCTCGTGCTGAGTTGGAGAGTAGGAGTACGGAGGCCATGGGCATGGTGACTGCCTGGCGATCGAGTGTTGGTGTGGAAGTTGCGGTGGAAAAGACGTCCTTGATGCTTCTCAAGGGTAAATTATCCTTGAATCGGCCTCCAGTTGGTAGAGCTGGTGGGGTGAGTCTAAGGTATGTGACGGAAGTTAGATACCTTCGTATTACTATCGGCGAGAGGATGCATTTTGTTCCTCATCTTGTTAAGGTGAGAGCAAAACTCACGTCCCTTATGCCAGCAGTCAGAAGGATACTGAAATGTGACTGGGACCTGTCAAGGCGAGTAGTCCGTACCGTATACGGTGGTCTATTTGTTGCTTGCGCGGCATTTGGTGCACGGGTATGGTACGATGTTGCTAAGACCGTGACAGGAAGAAGCAAACTTCTGAATTGTCAGAGACTTATGCTCCTTGGTACACTTCGAGTATGCAAGGCTCTACAAGTGTTGGCAGGTGTGCCACCGCTAGATCTGGAGGTCATACGGCGTGGTATGGCAGCGGCCACTCTCAGCATCTGAGAGGAGCGAGTGCCAGAACGTTCAGGGTCTAAGTGCCCGCGAACTGGCGCCTTATGTTGCTGAGTTTTTACTTGGTAACATTTGGCCTGGAGCTGTGGTAAGTTGTCGTGGGGGGAGAGCAGCAAGGGAAGAGTAACTTTCGAGTTCCTTCCTGAGGGTGCTTATGCGTGTGGGCGGGAGTATCTGGACTTCTCACTCTATGTGGGCTTTCTGCTGACTGGTCATGGTTCCCTTAATGCTTTCTTGCATGAAAGGGAACTGGCTGGCTCAGCGGAGTTCTCGTGTGGTGCACCAAGAGAAGATTGGAGACATGTTCTCATCGAGTATCCGCGATACGCTCACTGCAGGGTTCCATTTGGGGGTTCTCCCCAACATTGTTTCTTGCTGTGGCAATGGCGCCTTATGTTGCTGAGTTTTTACTTGGTAACATTTGGGCTGGAGCTGTTGTAAGTTGTCGTGTGGGGCATGGGGTGCCTGTTCATGTGGTCGGTGATGACTCGACAACGCACTTAGTGCGTCGGTCAGGGGGTGCATAGCGACAGTGGTTCTATGCGCGAACTAACCGATTCTGCGAGTAGTAGTTGTTTGTTTTGGGTTTTTCGGTAGGGATGAGTGCATGTGTTATGTACTTGTACTCTCCAGCAATGGGATTTTTCAGTAGTGGTGTTGAACGATTCGATTGGTTCATGCCTCGGTCTGACCTTGATGGGATTTCCGGACGAAATTGTGTTGTATTTTTGTCTAGATGATGCAGGTGCGTCATCTAAAAGGCTACTAGGCCTTGAGTGTTAAGGCGCTTATCTAAAAGTGACCTTCACGGTTGTGAAAGCCTGACCAGAGGCTATATTCTGGTACCATGGGAGATAGCTGGTCTCGGAAAGGATAGTGCCGTCAGGCTCCCAACCTCCTTTTCCGAGCTATCAAGAGGTAGGCCCCCTAGTGAGAGTATCATGGTGGCTGTGGTTGCCCAAAATCGCGGGAGCGTATAGCATGTGGATGCAAGAGGTGCTAGATAGGCCTCGCCTTCAGCAAGGTTTGTAGTCGTCCTTAAGCGTCACTAAATTGCTACTGGGGTGGTAATTACCTGTTCAGGGCGGTGGTCAACGCTTAATTTGACTCCGTTATAGTGGATAGGCCCACCGTGAAGTATGCCAATAATTGGCCGGGTATTCACGTTAAGCACTTTCAACTTCTGTCCCTATCTACTCATTCCAACTCATTCCACAGTGTGCGCGAGCAGACGTGTTTCTTAGCTAGTGAAGTAGATTGGTGTAGCTGATAAGCAAGTGTTAGTGGAATTTTTTTTTTCTTTCTGACTACCGTAACTTGTTTACCAGAAGTGTTTGCCAGATAACACGTGGTGTTATCGTTGCTGGTAAGTGGCAAATTAAGAAAAAATAAAAAATATATAAATAATGCTGCAAAAATATATAAAAATATATATATATATTAAAAATATCTATATATATATTAATTGTATATATTGATTTTGTATTACAAATATATATATATTATTATAGATATATATTTGGAACATATGATGGAGGAGGGGAAAGTCCCGAAGGATAGTGGTGGTCGGAGAGGGGAGGTACTTGGTGGCCTCACCTCTGACTGTGAGAGTGAGGTAGGAGTAGTAGGTCCGGCTAGGAATTTTTCCTTGAAGTCTCCGGCGGTGGTTAGTGAGGAGGGGAAAAAGAAGAGGAAGAAGAAGACGAGGAAGGCGCGCCGGCTGTCTTTGACTTCGGCCTCGGCCTAAGTGGTGGAAGACTCTGCCATGGAGACAGAGAGTGTTGTTGAGGCGGGTAAGGCCAGAAAGAGGAAGGTTGAAGAGATTGCTCCTTCAAATTCTTCAGTGCCGGACGCTTTGGCCAAGAAGGCGCTTACTGAGCCTTCTTCTTCCTCCAAAATAGCTGTAACAAAGGAGGCACGCGTAGTGTTGCTGACTTTGCCGGCTGATGCAGTCGTGGCGGCGGGCAGCAGTGGTTCTGTGCCAAAGGCGATAGGTCCTCCTGTGGCAAGGGCACGTCTGACTAAAGCTTCGGCTGAAGTCAAGTCGGCTGTTTCCACGGGAGATTTGCTCCCAATACGAGGAACTCTTACTAGGACTAGTAGGGACGCTCGAGCGTCATCGAGGTAGGGAGGACTCCGGGTGTGCTCCTTCAGTGGGAGCTTCGGCGGGGTAGAGGGTACGGACGATCCAAATGGGACCGTCAAATCGTTAGGAGTCCCTGTTGGGATGAGAGTGCAGGAGCGACCTTCGTTCGCGCATGTTGCCAGTACTGCCACTGTTTCCGGTGGTATTGGGGCAAAGGTCAGGTTATTAAATATATTGCCAAACCAGCAGAAACGTGGTCGTTGGTTGTTAAGTGCAAGCAGGGAGAATAAGAGGGGGCACTGAAGAAAAAGGTGGTTGAGGAACTGGTGCCTGCGGTGGGTGTCAGGGTGCATACTGTGCGCCCTGGCAAGCAAGGTGGCATTCTGGTCCGCACGCCATCTGTAGCTGAGCGATGCGTTCCTCGGGCATAAAACGCTCGATGAGGTTAGTCTGTTGGCCGAAGCTGCAAGGTAAATCTCTTGTCGTGCAGAGGGTGGAGAAGCGGATCTCCCCTGAAGAGTTCCACTCGTGCTGTGTCAGTGAGAATTATTTTCCCCTGGAATGGAGATGTGCAAAAGGGGATAGTTCTGCTGAAGTCTAACGATAGGGTGAGGACCAATCCTCGCTCTTATCGTGGCATCAGTCTCCTTCCGGTACTTGGAAAGGTGCTGGAAAGAGTCTTGGTGGACAGACTGATGCAACGCATCCCTGAGCAGTCTCCATTCCAGTTTGGTTTCAAACCAAGGCGCAGTGTCGAAGATGATGTTGATGGGTCTGCTGGGAAGTATGTCCTTGATATCTTCATTAACTTCAAGGGTGCTTTCGATTGCCTTGACTGGGCAAGCGTGTTGCGAAGGTTGCGTGAGGTAGGGAGAGGGGAGCATCTAGAAGAGCTATTTTTCCAACAAATCAGTTCGTGTTGTCAATTCATGTGACAGTGTGATGGTAGGTGTTGAGAGGGGATTCATCAGGGATCTGTTGCGGGTCCATATATATGGAACTTGATGATGGATCATTTGCTGCTACTTTTTTCATCTTGGCGTCGTACTGCAGTGTTGTTGCGTATGCTGATGATTTCCTTGTCCTTCTCGAAGGCCAGTCTCGTGCTGAGTTGGAGAGTAGAGTACGGAGGCCATGGGCATGGTGACTGCCTGGGGATCGAGTGTTGGTGTGGAAGTTGCGGTGGAAAAGACGTCCTTGATGCTTCTCAAGGGTAAATTATCCTTGAATCGGCCTCCAGTTGGTAGAGCTGGTGGGGTGAGTCTAAGGTATGTGACGGAAGTTAGATACATTGGTATTACTATCGGCGAGAGGATGAATTTTGTTCCTCATTTTGTTAAGGTGAGAGCAAAACTCACGTCCCTTATGCCAGCAGTCAGAAGGGTACTGAAATGTGACTGGAGCCTGTCAAGGCGAGTAGCCCGTACCGTATACGGTGGTCTATTTGTTGCTTGCGCGGCATTTGATGCACGGGTATGGTACGATGTTGCTAAGACCGTGACAGGAAGAAGCAAGCTTCTGAGTTGTCAGAGACTTATGCTCCTTGGTACACTTCGAGTATGCAAGGCTCTACAAGTGTTGGCAGGTGTGCCACCGCTAGATCTGGAGGTCATACGGCGTGGTATGGCCGACAGATTGCGGAGGCAGCGGCCACTCTCAGCATCTGAGAGGAGCGAGTGCCAGAACGTTCAGGGTCTAAGTACCCGCGAACTGGCGCCTTATGTTGCTGAGTTTTTACTTGGTAACATTTGGCCTGGAGCTGTGGTAAGTTGTCGTGGGGGGAGAGCAGCAAGGGAAGAGTAACTTTCGAGTTCCTTCCTGAGGGTGCTTATGCGTGTGGGCGGGAGTATCTGCACTTCTCACTCTATGTGGGCTTTCTGCTGACTGGTCATGGTTCCCTTAATGCTTTCTTGCATGAAAGGGAACTGGCTGGCTTAGCGGAGTTGAGGCTATATTCTGGTACCATGGGAGATAGCTGGTCTCGGAAAGGATAGTGCCGTCAGGCTCCCAACATCCTTTTCCGAGCTATCAAGAGGTAGGCCCCCTAGTGAGAGTATCATGGTGGCTGTGGTTGCCCAAAATCGCGGGAGCGTATAGCATGTGGATGCAAGAGGTGCTAGATAGGCCTCGCCTTCAGCAAGGTTTGTAGTCGTCCTTAAGCGTCACTAAATTGCTACTGGGGTGGTAATTACCTGTTCAGGGCGGTGGTCAACGCTTAATTTGACTCCGTTATAGTGGATAGGCCCACCGTGAAGTATGCCAATAATTGGCCGGGTATTCACGTTAAGCACTTTCAACTTCTGTCCCTATCTACTCATTCCAACTCATTCCACAGTGTGCGCGAGCAGACGTGTTTCTTAGCTAGTGAAGTAGATTGGTGTAGCTGATAAGCAAGTGTTAGTGGAGTTTTTTTTTTCTTTCTGACTATCGTAACTTGTTTACCAGAAGTGTTTGCCAGATAACACGTGGTGTTATCGTTGCTGGTAAGTGGCAAATTAAGAAAAAATAAAAAATATATAAATAATGCTGCAAAAATATATAAAAATATATATATATATTAAAAATATCTATATATATATTAATTGTATATATTGATTTTGTATTACAAATATATATATATTATTATAGATATATATTTGGAACATATGATGGAGGAGGGGAAAGTCCCGAAGGATAGTGGTGGTCGGAGAGGGGAGGTACTTGGTGGCCTCACCTCTGACTGTGAGAGTGAGGTAGGAGTAGTAGGTCCGGCTAGGAATTTTTCCTTGAAGTCTCCGGCGGTGGTTAGTGAGGAGGGGAAAAAGAAGAGGAAGAAGAAGACGAGGAAGGCGCGCCGGCTGTCTTTGACTTCGGCCTCGGCCTAAGTGGTGGAAGACTCTGCCATGGAGACAGAGAGTGTTGTTGAGGCGGGTAAGGCCAGAAAGAGGAAGGTTGAAGAGATTGCTCCTTCAAATTCTTCAGTGCCGGACGCTTTGGCCAAGAAGGCGCTTACTGAGCCTTCTTCTTCCTCCAAAATAGCTGTAACAAAGGAGGCACGCGTAGTGTTGCTGACTTTGCCGGCTGATGCAGTCGTGGCGGCGGGCAGCAGTGGTTCTGTGCCAAAGGCGATAGGTCCTCCTGTGGCAAGGGCACGTCTGACTAAAGCTTCGGCTGAAGTCAAGTCGGCTGTTTCCACGGGAGATTTGCTCCCAATACGAGGAACTCTTACTAGGACTAGTAGGGACGCTCGAGCGTCATCGAGGTAGGGAGGACTCCGGGTGTGCTCCTTCAGTGGGAGCTTCGGCGGGGTAGAGGGTACGGACGATCCAAATGGGACCGTCAAATCGTTAGGAGTCCCTGTTGGGATGAGAGTGCAGGAGCGACCTTCGTTCGCGCATGTTGCCAGTACTGCCACTGTTTCCGGTGGTATTGGGGCAAAGGTCAGGTTATTAAATATATTGCCAAACCAGCAGAAACGTGGTCGTTGGTTGTTAAGTGCAAGCAGGGAGAATAAGAGGGGGCACTGAAGAAAAAGGTGGTTGAGGAACTGGTGCCTGCGGTGGGTGTCAGGGTGCATACTGTGCGCCCTGGCAAGCAAGGTGGCATTCTGGTCCGCACGCCATCTGTAGCTGAGCGATGCGTTCCTCGGGCATAAAACGCTCGATGAGGTTAGTCTGTTGGCCGAAGCTGCAAGGTAAATCTCTTGTCGTGCAGAGGGTGGAGAAGCGGATCTCCCCTGAAGAGTTCCACTCGTGCTGTGTCAGTGAGAATTATTTTCCCCTGGAATGGAGATGTGCAAAAGGGGATAGTTCTGCTGAAGTCTAACGATAGGGTGAGGACCAATCCTCGCTCTTATCGTGGCATCAGTCTCCTTCCGGTACTTGGAAAGGTGCTGGAAAGAGTCTTGGTGGACAGACTGATGCAACGCATCCCTGAGCAGTCTCCATTCCAGTTTGGTTTCAAACCAAGGCGCAGTGTCGAAGATGATGTTGATGGGTCTGCTGGGAAGTATGTCCTTGATATCTTCATTGACTTCAAGGGTGCTTTCGATTGCCTTGACTGGGCAAGCGTGTTGCGAAGGTTGCGTGAGGTAGGGAGAGGGGAGCATCTAGAAGAGCTATTTTTCCAACAAATCAGTTCGTGTTGTCAATTCATGTGACAGTGTGATGGTAGGTGTTGAGAGGGGATTCATCAGGGATCTGTTGCGGGTCCATATATATGGAACTTGATGATGGATCATTTGCTGCTACTTTTTTCATCTTGGCGTCGTACTGCAGTGTTGTTGCGTATGCTGATGATTTCCTTGTCCTTCTCGAAGGCCAGTCTCGTGCTGAGTTGGAGAGTAGAGTACGGAGGCCATGGGCATGGTGACTGCCTGGGGATCGAGTGTTGGTGTGGAAGTTGCGGTGGAAAAGACGTCCTTGATGCTTCTCAAGGGTAAATTATCCTTGAATCGGCCTCCAGTTGGTAGAGCTGGTGGGGTGAGTCTAAGGTATGTGACGGAAGTTAGATACATTGGTATTACTATCGGCGAGAGGATGAATTTTGTTCCTCATTTTGTTAAGGTGAGAGCAAAACTCACGTCCCTTATGCCAGCAGTCAGAAGGGTACTGAAATGTGACTGGAGCCTGTCAAGGCGAGTAGCCCGTACCGTATACGGTGGTCTATTTGTTGCTTGCGCGGCATTTGATGCACGGGTATGGTACGATGTTGCTAAGACCGTGACAGGAAGAAGCAAGCTTCTGAGTTGTCAGAGACTTATGCTCCTTGGTACACTTCGAGTATGCAAGGCTCTACAAGTGTTGGCAGGTGTGCCACCGCTAGATCTGGAGGTCATACGGCGTGGTATGGCCGACAGATTGCGGAGGCAGCGGCCACTCTCAGCATCTGAGAGGAGCGAGTGCCAGAACGTTCAGGGTCTAAGTGCCCGCGAACTGGCGCCTTATGTTGCTGAGTTTTTACTTGGTAACATTTGGCCTGGAGCTGTGGTAAGTTGTCGTGGGGGGAGAGCAGCAAGGGAAGAGTAACTTTCGAGTTCCTTCCTGAGGGTGCTTATGCGTGTGGGCGGGAGTATCTGCACTTCTCACTCTATGTGGGCTTTCTGCTGACTGGTCATGGTTCCCTTAATGCTTTCTTGCATGAAAGGGAACTGGCTGGCTTAGCGGAGTTGAGGCTATATTCTGGTACCATGGGAGATAGCTGGTCTCGGAAAGGATAGTGCCGTCAGGCTCCCAACATCCTTTTCCGAGCTATCAAGAGGTAGGCCCCCTAGTGAGAGTATCATGGTGGCTGTGGTTGCCCAAAATCGCGGGAGCGTATAGCATGTGGATGCAAGAGGTGCTAGATAGGCCTCGCCTTCAGCAAGGTTTGTAGTCGTCCTTAAGCGTCACTAAATTGCTACTGGGGTGGTAATTACCTGTTCAGGGCGGTGGTCAACGCTTAATTTGACTCCGTTATAGTGGATAGGCCCACCGTGAAGTATGCCAATAATTGGCCGGGTATTCACGTTAAGCACTTTCAACTTCTGTCCCTATCTACTCATTCCAACTCATTCCACAGTGTGCGCGAGCAGACGTGTTTCTTAGCTAGTGAAGTAGATTGGTGTAGCTGATAAGCAAGTGTTAGTGGAATTTTTTTTTTCTTTTTGACTACCGTAACTTGTTTACCAGATAACACGTGGTGTTATTGTTGCTGGTAAGAGGCCAATTAAGAAAAAATAAAAAATATATAAATAATGCTGCAAAAATATATAAAAAAATATATATATATTAATTGTATATATTGATTTTGTATTACAAATATATATATATTATTATAGATATATATTTGGAACATATGATGGAGGAGGGGAAAGCTCCGAAGGATAGGGGCGGTCGGAGAGGGGAGGTACTTGGTGGCCTCACCTCTGACTGTGAGAATGAGGTAGGAGTAGGAATTCCGGCTAGGAATTTTTCCTTGAAGTCTCCGGCGGTGGTTAGTGAGGAGGGGAAAAAGAAGAGGAAGAAGTAGACGAGGAAGGCGCGCCGGCTGTCTTTGACTTCGGCCTCGGCCTAAGTGGTGGAAGACTCTGCCATGGAGACAGAGAGCGTTGTTGAGGAGGGGAAGGCCAGAAAGAGGACGGTTGAAGAGGTTGCTCCTGCAAACTCTCCAGGGCCGGACGCATTGGTGGCGAAGAAGGCGCTTACTGAATCTTCTTCTTCCTCCTAAATAGCTGTAACAAAGGAGGCACGCGTATTGTTGCTGACTTTGCCGGCTGATGCAGTCGTGGCGACGGGCAGCAGTGGTTCTGTGCCAATGGCAATGGGTCCTCCTGTGGCAGGGGCACGTCTGACTAAAGCTTCGGCTGACGTCAAGTCGGCTGTTCCCACGGGAGATTTGCTCCCAATACGAGGAACTCTTACTAGGACTAGTAGGGACGCTCGAGCGTCATTGACATAGGGAGGACTCCGAGTGTGCTCATTCAGTGGGAGCTTCGGAGGGGGTAGAGGGTACGGACGATCCAAATGGGACCGTCAAATCGTTAGGAGTCCCTGTTGGGATGAGAGTTCAGGAGCGACCTTCGTTCGCGCATGTTGCCAGTACTGCCACTGTTTCCGGTGGTATTGGGGCAAATATCAGGTTAGGAAACCTGATACTGAGCCTGCCAAACCAGCAGAAACGTGGTCGTTGGTGGTTAAGTGCAAGCAGGGAGAATAAGTGGGGGCACTGAAGAAAAAGGTGGTTGAGGAACTGGTTCCTGCCGTGGGTGTCAGGGTGCATACTGTGCGCCCTGGCAAGCAAGGTGGCATTCTGGTCCGCACGCCATCTGTAGCTGAGCGGGATGCGTTCCTCGGGCATAGAAAAGCTCGATGAGGTTAGTCTGTTGGCCGAAGCTGCAAGGTAAATCTCTTGTCGTGCAGAGGGTGGAGAAGCGGATCTCCCCTGAAGAGTTCCACTCGCTGTGTCAGTGAGAATTATTTTCCCTGGAATGGAGATGTGCAAAAGGGGATAGTTCTGCTGAAGTCTAACGATAGGGTGAGGACCAATCCTCGCTCTTATCGTGGCATCAGTCTCCTTCCGGTACTTGGAAAGGTGCTGGAAAGAGTCTTGGTGGACAGACTGATACAACGCATCCCTGAGCAGTCACCATTCCAGTTTGGTTTCAAACCAGGGCGCAGTGTCGAAGATGCTTGGCTGAGCGTAAAGGACACGGTTGATGGGTCTGCTGGAAAGTATGTCCTTGATATCTTCATTGACTTCAAGGGTGCTTTCGATTGCCTTGACTGGGCAAGCGTGTTGCGAAGGTTGCGTGAGGTAGGGAGAGGGGAGCATCTAGAAGAGCTATTTTTCCAACAAATCAGTTCGTGTTGTCAATTCATGTGACAGTGTGATAGTAGGTGTTGAGAGGGGATTCATCAGGGATCTGTTGCGGGTCCATATATATAGAACTTGATGATGGATCATTTGCTGCTACTTTTTTCATCCTGGCGTCGTACTCCAGTGTTGTTGCGTATGCTGATGATTTCCTTGTCCTTCTCGAAGGCCAGTCTCGTGCTGAGTTGGAGAGTAGGAGTACGGAGGCCATGGGCATGGTGACTGCCTGGCGATCGAGTGTTGGTGTGGAAGTTGCGGTGGAAAAGACGTCCTTGATGCTTCTCAAGGGTAAATTATCCTTGAATCGGCCCCCAGTTGGTAGAGCTGGTGGGGTGAGTCTAAGGTATGTGACGGAAGTTAGATACCTTGGTATTAGTATCGGCGAGAGGATGAATTTTGTTCCTCATCTTGTTAAGGTGAGAGCAAAACTCACGTCCCTTATGCCAGCAGTCAGAAGGATACTGAAATGTGACTGGGGCCTGTCAAGGCGAGTAGTCCGTACCGTATACGGTGGTCTATTTGTTGCTTGCGCGGCATTTGGTGCACGGGTATGGTACGATGTTGCTAAGACCGTGACAGGAAGAAGCAAACTTCTGAATTGTCAGAGACTTATGCTCCTTGGTACACTTCGAGTATGCAAGGCTCTACAAGTGTTGGCAGGTGTGCCACCGCTAGATCTGGAGGTCATACGGCGTGGTATGGCCGACAGATTGCGGAGGCAGCGGCCACTCTCAGCATCTGAGAGGAGCGAGTGCCAGAACGTTCAGGGTCTAAGTGCCCGCGAA